>JACTAT010000029.1:2488104-3688104 GCA_014526335.1 Chrysaora quinquecirrha | reverse complement strand
GATCTCGGGAGATACTTAAAAGGAATTTTTCGCCGACACTCCTCAGAATATAAACCTCAGAAACTGTCTTGGTTCTCTTATTTTATGAATAGCAAACGATTCTGTGTAGGCAGAAAGAGTCTTTTTCTCATTTGAACTGTTCAATTGATTCTATTGGTCTTCCCGTTGTATACCGCAAGCTGAATGGCGCTTAAAAAACACAATGTCAATTCGGCTTCTCTTTCTGATCGGTGCAATTCGACTCGCATCTGCGTATACACTTATTTTTTTAAATAAAAAAACTGGACTTTTGTCCAGCCCTCAAAGTTGCGTAAAATTTGAGGCATTTCAGCCCTCAAAGTTGCTTAACATTTTTTTGTACCTAATAGCCACCCATGACTTCACCAATCAAAATCGTCAGCTGTAAGGCTTACAACACGACTTTTGGGAGACAGTAAGTGGAAAAACGTTAGCTAACGAACTTCAACATGCAAAACATAAGAACGAAGAACGATTTCCTAAAAAAAGAAAGAGAATAAGCTTGGTTGTTTGATTTCTTAGTTGCTTACAGTAATTCAATTGAGCCCTATATCGTATATATGAGTTGCTTATTGAGCGGTTACTTATTAAAAAAAAAAGGCGTAAGCTTCGTCTTTTCAATTGTTTCGGTCTGTTTCTGATGTTCATACACTGAGGAGCTGCCGGACATAAAAAGCCGTAACAAGTTCTGTTTCAGCTATTTCTCGCAATTTTGAAGTTTTCTACAACTCAAAGACCATGAACAAAATTGTCTCATCTCGCAACAAACGCTCCTGGTACAAGCCCGGGTACAAGTAGCACATACCTTGCTCTTTTGGACTTTTTAAGCAACAAGCTTTGAAATTGAATGGTGATTTTGGATCAAATACCTCAATTCTGAAAATAGAAATATCATAGAGTTAGTAGGATGGAAATAATCATTTTTGCGAAAAAATATTTATAACAAGAGTGCAACTGACTTGTTACTAAACATAGTGTGCAATGTTAAATATCCTTGTTGGAAATCATTTGGATTGCCATAGAGGTGTAATTTATACAGATAGGAATTGAGATACACTCACTTTTTTATAAGAAACTATGCTCTGAGCCATATAGTAAGGTTTTTTTTAACTTTGAGCACAATTGGTATAGTAAACGTTTCTTGAAAAGTTTCTTAACTTAATATAATAAAATCGAAAGTTCTTAAATTTCGTGAAATACGTGTGTTGAATGTGAAGGATCATGTTTGTAGCAGTCAAAATATTGGCATTTTCCGCAATTGACTCTAAGTATGACCATTTTTAGGGATTATTTTACGTAAGCACATCAGAAACATAAAATACTGAATTTTAAAGTGAAAATAGTTTCTTAGATTTTACTTTTACTTATTAGTAAGCCCATTTAGAAGAGTTTCTTGATTTTAGAAGAAAGGCATATATTGTAACATATAAGGGACTTTATATAAAAACATTGAATGTATTAGCAAGGCTTGTGTCGAAATTGCGCACAGTTAGAACTAATTGCCGATTTCTTATCAGCGATTTTTTGCAACTTATTTATCGCAACCGACCTATATGCCCTGGCAATTTTTTGGCAACTAGTTGGATAATTTAGCAGCGTGTAAACGGGGTGTTAAAGCAATAAGCTATAACGTACTTAAAATTCTGCGTTTCTCCACTGTCCTTACATAATAGAGATGAAGTACAGTACTAACAGTACTTACGTAAAGGCTGCATTTACAATTGAAATAATACTGTAGAAAATGATGTAAAAAGATGGTACCATAATTGCCATATTCCTCAAAACCCTCTGCAAAAAAAGGAGAAAAATACATCACAGGTGATTCGCATTCCGTTGCTTGTTCTCTTCTTGCAGGTTGAATTTTAAGGACTAACTATTTTTCAAATTCTATCAAAGGCCTAGATACCTACCTTTGTAGATAGAATTTCATTCCCTAAACAGCTCTGCTCTGTATTCCTTTCCTCTTTTTCTGTATTTCGCCGGCTTCGTGACATTTTGGTTTCACGGTTTGATGTTTAGTAACAAAAACATGGCAAATGAAGGAAAAGCAAATGGCTTAACGTGTTTTCATCCGTTTTCATCCGCCATTGAAAAAAAACTCCGGCACCGGCAAAGAAAATTTTTGCAATAAAAGCAACAGCAACAACACGATATTACGATGTCATGGCAACAGAAATTAGGAACTACAACAACAATGTAAATAATCATTTTCGTGGGTGAATGACGAAAAAGAAAGGGTAGACCAGGTATGTCAAATTTTGCTTTTCTTTGATTGACAACGGTGTGCCACAGTCACGGCCACACCCAGCAGTTTTGCCTTGAAAGTATTCACAGTGGCCTAGAGCTCAGACCTTTGAAATTCACAAAGACAGTCCAGTGTGCCATTTTGCCGGTCTCTCGCTAACTCAGTTTCGATGGCTGACCAGCAAAATGCCCTTGAGCAAATCTATTTTAGCGGTGAAGTTGACTGTCCTGTTTTCAAAGCACATTTTATGAAGCCAAACATTTGCACAACTTGCATGAAACTGATTGACAAGCACAAAAAGGACGCAATAACTTCTGATGAATGCATCATTAAAGTATGTAAATGTTAACTGCATCTTGATTGTGTTTAGTGCGTGGGCTAATGGTACTAGCTATGATGGTACTAGCTTATGATACCAAGAGCTTAGTGAGGTCAGGGTTCGAGCCCCAGTTCCAGTTGCATCACAATCAGGTTGAGGTCTTGAAAATTAGGAAATGTAAGAAAAGTCAATTCAGTCCTGTTCATGTTTGCCAAAATTACTGTGGCTGGTTTGGTGAAACAACAAAGTTTTGGTAAAACATCTGAAACCACTACAATTCTTAACAAGAGCATGTTATGAGAAGTCAGTTACTGCAGCAAGCCAAGCCCCCTAAATTGATCCACTACACAAAGACCTCAGCTCATTGCTCTTTTCTCAGAAGTAACAGAATCTCCATAAACAGTCTACCTTGCTGCCTGGTATTTTAATTGGTTAAAAATCTATACTCTTTAAGAATCAGGTAAATGCGACAATATTAAAATTGCATTTATCTTTCAGGCACTAGAATATTCATCAAAAGGGCTGATGTTCCCAAGCTTGATACTGGAGAAAGATCCAGAATCAAATCTTGGAGCTGTTTATCTTGGTGGATTTCAATCAGCAGTCAATGAAGAATTCATAGAAAAAGAAAATGTTACTCATATACTTAATGTTGCAGGCAAAGCTTTGGGGCTCTTCTTTGGACCAAGAAACAGGGTCTGTTCATGCATTCTTCCTTTATCATGCTGCTTTCTTCATTCCTTCAGTACTTTCCTTGCAACACCTCAGGGGCTGGCTTGCTAGAAAAAGTGCAGATAATGATTTTATTATCTCCTTTACAGGAAAATGCAAAACGAATTCACAAGAAGTTCAATTTAAATGTGTTAGACTTAGACTGGGAGGACAATATGAAATTTCAAATTACAAATGAAGATTTCAGACAGGCTGCTATTTTCATTCAGCGAGGAAGAAAATCTGGAGGTTCTGTTCTTGTACATTGTGCTCAGGTTATTATGCCATTCTTAATTAGTAGTAGTCCCTCCTCTCTGTAAAACCCCCTCCTTCCTCAATCAGTAACCCCCCTTACTTTGGCAATGAAATAGTATAGCAGCAAGCACGCGAAATATAATGCACATTTTTTTGATATTGCTAATATCTTGGGAGGCTAAAAGGGCAAACGCTTCTCCAAGTAGGTAGTTAATCTTTTAATTTTCATCATCTTTCTTGATCAGAAGAAATCAGCAAGTATTTTATTAGAACCCTCTCTAATGAGCTTCCTCATCCTTCATAAGTTTAGGAATATTGGAATGACAATTTTTAGTCTTCTATACAAAGGGCACTTTCTGGAACTGAAGGTGAAGGTGAAATGGTGTATTTAGTGTCAGTCACTATGATGTCAGTAGTAGGTTAACTAACCTAGACCTCTACCCTAGCTGTGATGATACCATAGCTGGAGCTTGAACCCCTACCTCAATGAGCTATATAACTAAGTCCTCTCCCAAACTCAATGCTCCCCTTTGTGCCCCTCCCTTGTGTTCCTGGATAAATCACCCTTTCTAATAACGGCAGTAAAAAATTGTGAAAATTTAATAAACCTTATAACCCACCAGGGACTCAATAAAGTTATCATTTATCATACTTTAATTTGTTTACTGCAGGGTAAGTCACGTTCTGGTTCAGCTCTATGTGTCTATGTAATGGCAACTCAACAGTTACCAATGATTGAATCCCTTGAACAAATCCAAAGCAAAAGAAAGATGGTAGATCCAAATCCTAACTTCAGATTGATATTAAAGAACCTAGAAAAAAGTGCAATGTTGGAGCAGCTAACTGAAGAATTGGCAGGTATATAACAATATATGTAAGCAGAGAAATATTTGCTTTAACAAACTATAATTTACCAAACTTTTTAGGTACCACAATATATACTCCTTTGAGTTTGGAATCCATATCATGCTATGGCATAAGATGTTAACCTACAACAATAACTCACAAGAGCTGTGTATTCCTGCAAAGTTCACTGCAGTAGAGTTGTCAGTTATTTACCTGTTGTCCAAATGCAGTAGATTTAGTAGGAGTATTTGTAAGGCTGTGTACAAAAGTTTTGCCCAAACCAGCCACAGTGATACATTTTAAACCCACTATTTTATAACAAGATTATACAGTGGAACCTCAGGGACAAATGCATGCAACAGATACCTCCACACAACAGAGAAATATTTAGTGCAAAGGTAATTTCTTTATAAATCAATCTGTCATATAGTAGACATCTCTCTACAATGGACACAAGAACATTGATCAGGCATGTTTTGGTTATCTGTAGGTTCGATTCCACTGTACTGCACCTAAACTACTGAACTATTTTATAAAAAGTATAACTAGATAACCGATATCTTTAATAAGTAGTTTTCTATGTAGTTATTCAAGAAATCAGTGTATTCAATGATGTCAAGTCAAATTTTGAAAAAATCCGCTTATCTTTCTTTGATGCCAATGTATCCAATCTGATTGCCAAAAAGTGCACCATCTCTTCTGTATGAAAAGAATTTATCTGGGTTGCATTGAGTACACTGGGTCACTTTCTCTTGTCCATTCAGTTCAGCATCAGAAAATCTAAATACAGAAGACAAGGACTAGAAAGACTTAGAAAGTACAACTTTCATGATTTCTTGGATTCAGGTGTGCAGTCTGCCAGAATCGACCTTGTCGGAATATGACTTATTGACTCTACATTCTAAAGATTAGTTGATCTTCATGAAATGTGATTTTGGATATAGCGAATAAAGAATTAAGAAAATTTGATAACAAGAAAAACGAGTTTTCAATTAACAAAACATGTTTCCGGAGCTCACAATCAAATTCGCTATTTTTGAGAAACTTTGACAACATACTGATTTCATAAGGGTCAGTCATTTATAACTCTGGGTACCGGGGCGGGTTAGAATTGGTGGGGGTATGAAAACTAGTCAAAGGAAATAGGGGGGTATGAAAATTTTTTGGCAAGTTTTGAGGGGTTATGAAGCTTTTCAAATTTATTGTCTGGAGAAAATCAACTCAATGAGATGCAAATGTCTATTGATCATTAAAATTTTTTGAGATGTCATGTCTTTGATACATGTGACCATTATATGTAATTTAAATTAACGAAATTCCGAGATTTTTCTTTGCTTTGAGTTTTCCAAAGTTCTTTTCTTCTTTGCTGCATCCTTTTTAGCATTAGCAGATGTTTCTGAAAGAATAGATTCAAGTTTTTTAGCAACATCCGAGGCCTTCCTGAGGCTTCCATCATGGTCTGCAAATAAACCTTTTTCAAGGAGAAAATTAATTCCTCGAAGATGGAACTTTGGTAGCAGTTTGTCAAAATTCTCTGGACTCAGCATATCTATTTCAAGGACAAACTGGCTTTCTCCATTTCTGATGCGATTTGCATATGATGCACCATCTTTGCAAATAATGTGCAAAACATCACATGCACATTTAAGAAGCCTTGGTTTCTTTTGTTTCTCCGACTTAGTAGCATTTGCTTTTTTTCTCTTCAAGGTACAGTACTTTTATTAAACAAGGAAAAGAAGTATTTTGCAGCTTCAGGTTAATCTCACCTGCAAGACTTGCAAGTTTATTAATGACAGGAATTAAATCTTCTATGATGTGGGCATAAATGATGGCTACTGGGGCATGAAATTTTTGACCAGTTTTTCAGTAGGGTATGATATTTTTAGAGAAAATTGAAAGGGGTGTGAAAACTATTGACCGCTTTAGGAAATCTAACCCGCCCGGTACCCAGAGTTATAAATGACTGACCCTAACGCTTAGTTAAACCAGTAAATCGAAGAAAAATGGGATTCTTATATTCTTAATAAAGCAAAGAGACGGCCAAGCTTGGCATGTTCTTAAAATGCCTTTGACTGGCTTTCCTCGGTGGATACATTTACATTCACGTATTCGCTTTGCGGATACAGTGCTATCTGTAGAAATCTGCTGCATTTTTTTAATAAGCAACTACTCAATGAGCAACTAGCGATTTTGTTACACTTTTTGGTTGCGATTTTTGGCTTTCTTTAAGCATTACAACATTGCAAACTTTTATATGACAATTATATTGAGAAGCAAGATAAAGAGTAAAAAAAAGAGTTTTCGGGGTTATCAGTCATTCTGTGATGGCTGAAATACTAGATACTTTCGGCAACTTCAAGTTATTCTCCTAGTAGGTGAAGGTGATGGTGAAACGATGTGTTTAGCGCCAGTCGCTAGGATCTCAGAAGTAGATTAACTAACCATAAATCGACCCTGGTTGTCACGCTATCATAACACATGGTTTCCTATGAACACGAGGAAAAACACTAAATGGTAAATAAAGGTTCAGTTAAACATACTACCTTCTTTTCTGGGTCACAGAACAACATTGTTTGGCAGTCAGCACCAGGTGCGCCAAGGGTTACACCAGGTTTATTTGTCATCATGGCATCAAAGGTATTTGGCGGCTCATCCCCAATTACCCATACATCAATACCATGAACACATTTTGGCATTTTAAAATCTTTGTATTCAAATCCAGCTGCCTTTGCAAGTCTTTTTCTGTTTTCAATAACATGGACCCACGTGTCTTTCTTTCTTGGAGAGAAACACAGGTTTAGTGACCTCATTGTTGGGCATGTGCTTATGCCACCATCCTTTTGGTGTATCCATGGTAAAAGAATTCATTGGGGAATAAAGGAGAATGCAATAAAGAGACAGGCAACCCATCTGAGGATGGCAGATTTGAAAGGATGTCAGAAATGCCACTGGTTATTTCTTCATCTGATTTTGAAGATGCTTGGGCATTTTCAACACATATATCCACAGCAGTGATATTCACAGAATATGCTTGATCATTATAGATCTGATGGCAAAGAAAAACATTTTATTAGTAACCTGCTACATAGGGGTTATGCAAAACACACAAAGCAAGCAGTTAGAAAGGAACTGTGGGATGCGGGCCCTGGGGTAATGTGATTGTACCAGGCCATGGAGATTTTTGAAGGGGGCATCAAAGAGAATTTCAATTTTGATGGGCCCCTTCAGAGCCTGGATCCCGATCTTTTACCATTCTTGACCACCCTACTGGGCTTGTCCCTAACAAAAGCTGGTCAACTGCCCTAAGACCATCTCAACATCCTAAAGGCAGGGCAATAACATGCCCTTTTGGAACGTGGAAGTCACAATAATATAAGCATGAGGAAATCTTAAGTGATCAGATATATGTACTGTTTCAAAAGGCAAACTAACAAGTCTTGGCAATGCTTACCAAATTAGCAATTCTTTGGCAAGATTCTACTTGAATCTTGGGCACCAAAACAAATACCTCTCTAGCATTTAATTCATCAATTTGCTTTTTAGCCACTAGAAGAGTTTCTTCAAATGTTTCAATGCTGTCTAAAATCTGAACTTGGCAGCCTTTTGACCCTGATAGGGCAGATATCTCATTTATTATGTCAGTGCAATCAGGATGGACCTGTAAAAATTTTTAATTACATAGAAATCAAGCAAGCAGAGTTTGTAGTGCTTGGTGGCAGTCAGGGTGTCAAGGTTGGGTCAGTTTTGCCAAGATAAGTTAAAACAAAAACTTTCCTTGTTTTTGTCTTTTGCCTGCACAAGCCAAAAATTGAGGACAAAAAAGTTTAGGAAACTTATTAGGAGCCCAATTCTCTTCCTTGTTTATTCTTTTTGTTTAGAAGCCAAAAAAAGTTAGGTGGGCCCCAGAATCAAGAATCTCTAACTATGATAAACAATCAACCTAGTAAACCAGTTTTGCTTGATATTCTTTTTTACTGCCTTACATGTTTTTATTCATGGAGTGCAAACAGAAATCGTTCGTTTCTTGGAAGGAAGGGAAGTGAAAATCGAGATCCATTCTCATGAGGTATCAGATATAAAAACCAGCTGAAAAAGTCTAAACTGAAAATCGTTAAAAAATATAGAGTCTTACCACAAGTTTCTCCTTTTTAGAAGTGGCTACAATAATATTCTGCTTTATTTCGTTTCCACCTTGGTTCCTGGAAGTTTTCAAATAACTTTTGACTGCATGGAGCAAGTTTTGTGCAGTGCTAGCCTCGAGGTTTCCTGTTGATGTTGAACTGATGAATAAACATTCTGGGACAACAAGAACTTTCTGAACAAAATCTTGAGACGACATAATGAAACAGATATCTCGGCGTTTTCCGCAGGCAGCAGAGAAATAAGACACAGAATGACTTCGACCCAGAGTTCTTATGTTTCTTCCACTATCACTTCCGGTGAGACGATTTCTTGGAAATGAGTTGTTGTCGAGTACTTCCTTGTTGCGAAGAGAAAGACACGCGGGCGCACGTGCGGGAGTAACGCGGACTTCTCCATCTCCATGAACATGGGGGTGACCACAGAAGAAGTGGGGTTGAATTCTATTCAGGTCAAGCCAGATGCTACCCGGCAAATTTTTTAAAAATTGAGGCAGCACAGGGACATCAAAAAGAGAATAAGTTTTTTTGGAGAAAAATTTTAATTTTTTTTAACAAAATCAGGCTCAAAGTTACTTTATGCTGTTCCTTGTCGTGAAATTTGTTTGAATACTAATTTTATAGCAAATTCATCTAAAATTTCTTTGTTTAAAATACAGTTGTTTTTTGAAAAGTACGACGGACCGTGTTGCTGTTGATGCGTTGTTGTTGTTGAATTTTTCAGCCTTAAGTTCCTTACAAAAGTATTCCTTGTAGAAGAACGTTTCGGGGTCAATCGGAACGAAGCGAAAAGTTGACGGATTGAAGGGCAAAGCAAACAAGTAGCTATACGGTGGTCTTTAGGAAAGTATGCTCAACATCTGCTGCATGTACCCAAGCCAAGTACCCACCTCTTCGGGCACGGGGTGCAAGGACAACAAAGATCGAAAGGATAAAAGAAGGGGTTATTTAACCCCCATTTTTAAGCAACAAGTTTCGCAGCGCACATACATGAGCATACAACGTGGCCTCAACTAAAAACATGTGTAGTTTAATATTACGGAAATGCAAAATAATTTTCATCAAATACAACATTCAGCGATTGAATTAACATGAAAATTCGGTGTAATACTGGATGCAAATAATTTGTCAGCAAATTTTCCGATTATCGAAATCGATTATATAGTCCGAGGGGCACATTCGGTCACATCAGCCTACAAAAGGCGTACCAATATGCTCTGATTTATATACGATTTCTAATAGTAGAAGTGTATATAAAAACTTAAGCAAACCTCCTCATAATTGTAGTTGCACATCGGGATCAATATCATGTTCTTCAAAAAACCGGGGGTGCAGTCAGCGAAAATTTCATTCTCTTTGCACGATTCCTACTTTGATTCCATTTATTGGAGTCATCGAAATGCCATATGACATAGATAAGGGAATCTAAACGAAAAATAAACAGCATTGGTAAAAGAATGCATATCTAGGACCTGTTTACCAAGACAAAATAAGAGCAATATACTCGAACTTATCAAGGCTGCTTCTGACATCGTATGATCGTCACCTCTTATAATGACAAGCCTTTGATAAGGTGCTACATTTCGCTGGAAGATGGCTGCAACTTGGAGTATGGGAATCCTCTCCGTGTGCAACGAACGGGGTTGCGGTCGCTTAAGGAGAGTATAGTGCAGCGAATGTTGCTTCAAATACACGAATAATGGAAGAAAAAGAGAGAAAAGGAATCTGCGACAATAAATGTTGAAAATATCTGCAGATACTTGGGAAACAAGATGCAAGTAACTCAAAAAGGGAAATGCTTGATTAAATGCCTCCTGGAGCATATAAGCTGGGGGACTTGAATCCTTTCTTTCACTTTTACTACAATTAAACGTGAATTTGAAGCAAAAGTTTCTGCACTACCTCTCTTGAAATAACGGCAAAGATATCAATCATCTTCCAGAAAAATGTTGCACCGACCCAGGCGTCTTTGAAAAGGTCTACAGTCCTGAGAATTAACTCAGTACTCAGTTCCATCATAGTTGAACAGGTAAACACTTTTTGTAAGGCAGAACGGATTTTCTGATTATTTTGAAACATGTAAGAGTAAAAATTTTCTTAAAATTTCAGAGCCAGTGGTACGGCAATTTCAACTCCTTTACAGATCCAGGAAAGTGTCTCAACGTTTTTTATGAAAGTTTATCAACTAGATTGATTTTAAAAGCAGATTGGTTGCTTGATCTCTAGAAACATACAGCCCAAATTTTTGCATTGGTTTATGTGAGCCCTAATGGTCTATTGAAAGATTCGAAGAAAGAGAACATTGTACAAGTAAATGCACACAGTATTCAATACTGCTGTTATCAATGACACATACCTCAGTCTCAGGAACCTGCACAAATTTGATTTTCTTCAAAACCTTTACCAGAGCCAACTTTGCTTCGATTAATGCAAATCGCATCCCAACGCAATTTCTTGGTCCTGCTCCAAATGGCAAGTAATGGTATGGATTGATTTTTGGCTTATTTTCAGCATTAAATCTGCAGAGAAGTTAAAAAGACCAAAACTAGTAAGTCACCTTATTAGTAATAAAGACTAGCCAAAGCCCGCAACGAGAGGCTAAGGCCCCGTTTACACGATACCGGATTTACTTCGTATCGGATTCCAGATCCAATCCGATATGAAAAATTCCCTCTTGTTCATACAATATCGGATTCAGTTTTGAGCTGGAAGCTGAATAAGAGAATAATACACTTTTTTTCTTATAAGCAACTTGACTTTTGTCCAGCCCTCAAAGTTGCTTAAAATTTTAGACATTTCAGCCCTCAAAGTTGCTTAAAAGTTGCTTAACCTGTTTTACCTAACAACCACCCCTGACTTTGCGGGTCAGAATCGTCAACTGTTAAACCTATAACACGACTTTTGGGAGACAGTAAGTGGAAAAACGTTAGCTAAAGAACTTCAACATGCAAAACAAACAATTTCCTTACAACAAGAAAGCGTATAAGCTTGGTTGTTTGACTTCTTAGTTGCTTACAGAATTCAATCGAGCCCTCAAGTTGCTTAATGTTAAGGTCAGTTCAGCCCTAGTTGCTTATTGAGCGGTTGTATTGAGCAAGTTCAGACACATTCTTATCCGTTTTAATTTGTAATTATATTTAGGATTGCTTTGAATATATTTATATTTAAAATACACAACCGTCTCTGTCTGTGCTACAAACGTTTTTACAATTAAGAAACAATAGATCGATAAACAGGAGTCGGGAATGTTTTCATACCTTTCTGGGTCGAATTTGTCATGATCTTTCCAGTATTCTTCATAATGGTGAATGGCGTAAATTGGAATATTAACGACAATGCCTTCTGGGATACGATATCCATTGACTTCGCATTCTTCTTCAGTCAATCGAGCAGTTCTAGTGATGGAAAGGAAAGTTTACAATGGAAAGTGGTATACATTATTGCTATACGCTTCACACGGGTAGTGTGAACTGAAGTTAGAACGCATGATCGGAGCATGGGCTGTAGGAAACTTGGAGCTCCGAATAAGAAATTGCTTCACTTTTAACTTTCTTTATTTTGTATATCTATCTCGTTAATTCTGCTGCTTTTCCTAGGATTGCTTGGGCATCCTTCTATTTCAAGTTGAAGAAAGTTTTGAGCATGAGGAGAAAAATTGACGCTGGAATAACAATAGAATCTATTGTTCCCAGTTCTCTTGCTTCTTACCCACATAACATTTATGTACTGAAGGAGCTTCAACTTTTGTTAGAGTGACGTGATGGCTCAGTCTCATGTCAATCAGTCACATGCGAGATTACAATCGCACCTTCGCAGCAGAATAAGGAGATAGATATACAAAATACAGAAAATGAAACGGCAAACAACTTCCTATTCGAAGCTGCACGTTTCCTATAGCCCATGATCAGAGGGCTGAAGACAATTCCAGTGATCTAAAGAGCTTATCTTACTACACGAGTCTCTAGGTTACGTTCCCCGGCTTTTACTCTGTTGCTCCAACAGACCGACTCACTTTGAGCGATTATAAAAATCAACAACGACAATATTAGAGAAAAAGTGGGACTGTGGGTGTACTAAAAGCTGTGCGACATTGCGAAAAAACTCCCTACTTCACTTCTGGTGATTGCAGTGATAGGCCTACACTTCTCACAATGTTTTTAGGCATTATTTCCAACTCACTTTTAGCTCCGGAAAACTTACTTAGGCCCATCGGATTTCAATATATGCCGGTTTTTATGGTGTCGCATCTTCAGTAACATATGCGGGTTGTTACTCTACATCTTCATGAAGGAAACAATACCTCTTAATATATAAGAATTTAACATTGACTTACTGATAAACTGGAGGGTATACTCTTAGAGATTCATTCAATACTTGATCCAAATATTCCATTTTCTGGATGTCGTCATATACAGAACCATTCTAGCATTGAAGAGCGTAGAGATAAGGCAATGTTACGTATCAGTTTGAAAGACAGCATTCAATTAACCTAGCGGCAATTAACTCCTCGAAAAAGCGTACGAGATTTCTATTGAAACGAAACGACTCTTACAAGACTCCGACGAAAAAATAGAGATTCAAAGGAGTGAATTGCCCCTCGGCCATATGCAATCAAATGCAAAGGACTTTTAAGCCGGTTTTGCATCCGGGGATTTTTCCAAAAATATTTTCAGTTTCTAATAGAAAACATGCGACACATGTCTATTCTGCAGTTATGGCTTCGTAGCTATTGCCGAAGGGGACATTTAAAATGGGGGGCGGTTATTAGATAAACCAAGTTTTACAGAGGGTATTGAATTCGAGGGGCATTTATTAAAAGAAAGGGAGCATTAAATCAAATTAATAAAGGACTTATAACTGCGTGGAAAACAAGTTCGGTACTTAGCTGTGAGGCCGTACGGTAAGGAAATTTAATACAGAACTCACTGGGTCGTTGTCGAATTTCTCAACAATTTCTTCATACAGTCGCTGCTGTACATAAGGGTGCAATGCCAACAGATAAGTAGTATATGCTAATGCATTACTGGTTGTCTCATATCCAGCTAACAGAAATGTTATTGCCTGTGCATATATATCATCATCTGATAACTTCAGTTTTCCATCTTCTTTATTCTCAGAAAGCAGCAATTGCAAAAAGTCTTTCCTCTAAAAGGATATAAGATTCAGATTATTAAAAGTGCGGAACTGTGTAACCCAGGCACATTACATTTCATCCCAGTTTTCGTACCACTAAAAATACAAGCTCTATATACATGTACATATATATATAGTGAACTGGACATATGCTGACACATGAGGTACAGTTATGATGATGTATTCAAACAAATGACCTTCTGGGCAACAAGCCAGTCGACTTACTACTCAACTGTACTTAACAGTGCAGTGAAGTGAACTTAACAGTGTAGTGAAGTACACTTAACAGTGCAGTGAAGTAGCCAGTCTAACTCGAGGTCCTTCCAGCATTAACATTTGTCACGAATGGCGAACACTAGGATAGATTTTTCAACAATTCTTATCTTCCTACAAGATTTTTCCAGTCGTTTGACTTTTCGTTTTTCAGCGAGTGTTTCCATAAGTTGGCGACTGTCTGCGATTCAGCTTTCATGATGCACACCTTGTAACCAAAACAATGGAAGCTGTCAGCCAACTTTCCCGACGCTTACGACTAACGATCGCCGATAGTCGTAATGTTCGTGAGAGCATGTTTCCATTGAATCGGGAAAGCAACGCAGACGATCGCAGACGGTCGCCCTCGCCGATCTTCTTCCGTTCCCCTTACGATTATATGGAAACCGGGCTTCACTCCGCGATTTCATTGAGATCTGTAGTTCAGTGGAAATGCTATGGTCATGCAGTTCGGGTTCGAATCTCAGCTATTGTGGTATGCCACTTGTGGAATCATCATTATAATTGAAACCTTTTAACTCTTCGGTTCTGCAGAATTGGAAACTGTGATGCTATCTACTCAGAAATGGTTCCTAAGTTTAGCTGAAGTTGCAGGAGTCTCAGGTGAGTCAGAATAAAACCTCAAATGATTAAGACCAAGAATCGTATAAAAAGTTCTTACACTCGATGGAGTTTTTCTCCTCTCTTCGATAACTGGTTTGAGTAAATTCACAAAAAACGCTGGATCTGGGGAGAGAAATAACCGCAGCCATTGTCGGATGGACAGTGGAAGTGGCAGCATGTCTAGAAAAAAGAAGACGTTCTTGTGAGATGTTTGCATAGATACAGACTAACAGCTTTTGCCGTCTACATACATACATACATACAAATTTACATACAGTCGTCTGACTCTCCTCAGAGTACAAACGACAGAAACAGACCGAAACAATTGACTAAGGCGGAATTAACATCCAGAAACAGATCGAAGTACCCCAATCGTGGTATAAATTCCACCTTTTTCAAGTGATTCGGTCTGTTTCTGGCGTTTATACTCTTAGGAGAGTCAGACGAAAGCTTTGTCCTAAAAAAGTTCGCCGTAAGATATTTCCACTGTTAAACGAAATTTTGAAGTTTTGTACAGCTCCATAATTTTTTATATAATTCCTGAGATCCGCACCAAGTGGTTGCTCAGCAGGAAAACGCAACCTGCTGAGGAAATAGGGCTCTTTTAACTAGGGGAGTAGAATGCCCGAGCCAACGATCACTAGAGAGGGCAAAGTTTTAAACGAGACTGAAAATCATTCCCGAGACTTGACCCAGAGACTTACAGCATGATTGGCCAAAGGCACTGAAGACCTAAATCCACGCAAACAGGTCACATCGAAGGATAGGTGGCACATACTCGTACATGTTTTCTTGTAATACGCAACCCCATTTTTAATTTTAGCCTCGTGTTGCTAAGGTTTATTGCTATACGGCCATTAAGTTATAGGCCTATGTACTGTATATCAGTTGCTTTCTCTAAAGCCCCAGTTACACAATGCCGGCATGCCTCGTCACCCCTTGAATTTTGTATCGGATTGGCCTTTCAGTTACACTATGACGACTCAATCCGGTATATGACGCTCCGCAAATCGTCTTGAAAATCATGGCGCTCTGGGGTGATATGAAAATCAAGATGCGACGCGGCGGCACAGTGTAATCATGCCAATCCGATATATGACGCTCCGAAACCTCGTTTTTCTATTGTTTCACAAAACAAATGCGAAGCAAACCTGAGAAGGAGCTGCCGTGGCGTCCCAGTGCAACTGCTGGGTTCAATCTTATGACGGCACGAAAATCAAAACGCAACGATATCATGCCGGCATAGTGGGGCTTTAATCAGTGGCTTCAAAGGTCATTCTCAACCTAGGAGGTTCCTAAGCAGGTTGTTCATTGGGGTATTCTTGGTCTAATTTCAACCAGGCTGCTTAAAAATAGCGTGTACTCTTTATCACTTCGTTTATTATTATTTAATCACAGTAGCTCCGTCACTCATTGCCATTGCCATCATATATAATTCTGTAAGTTAACATCATCAAGCTTTTTTAGTTCAAAATGAGTATTAAAAATTCTAAACCTCGTATTACCAATTAAAAAAGCTCTTCTATCAAGTGTAAACCAAGACATTGCCTCCTTTGTAATTTTCTCGTTCTTCTTCAATTGAAAATCAGTTTTAAGACCAAATGCAACAGATAAAATCACATCCATAGTTAATCTCGAATAATACCTTTAAAGAAATACGAAAACATTGAGTCACAACGTACAGAAATAGAAATTTAAAAGGCTCAGAAGCTTCCCCTGCCTCTGCCTGTGAATATTTTATTGGTTGCATACATTTCAAAAATAATGTTTTTAACGAAATTAGTGCTGGCAGTAATGGATTGATGAAAAGCCAAGAAAAAAAGCAATAATACAATGATATAAGAAAGGTCACACAGATTGGTCCCACAGGTATCTGTTATATACAGGCTCCACTGTAGTAAGATTTTCTCGGTTCTCTTATTGGATTCTAGTCAACTCGCCTCACTATCAACTTGCCCCACTTTTAGGTCAACTTGCCCCACTTTCAAAGTCAACTCGCCCCATCTCAAAAGTTAACTCGCTCCCACTGAACTATAAGTGTTTAAAGTTGGGGGCTCTGACCTAAATCCCTTTTGTCACGCTGATGGATTCACTCAATTATATCGTTTTCTATCATTTATTCAATGGTGGCGTGAGTTGACTAAACAGATGGGGCGATTTGGACGAACACCTGGGGTGACATGACTTGATAGGGATCCGACTCGACTATGTTAAAGGGCAAACTGGCAGTGGGGCAAGTTGACCTGTTTCCTTGTTATCTTATATTCACTATACTCAATCAATAATGAATAGTATTACTTAAGCCAACTTGCCTGTACACATCGGTAACCTGTTCTTTCTTTGAATTTTCCAATAGGAGAGAAAGCAGAGTATCTACTGCTTCTTCCATCAATGGCAGCATCTAGAAGGACAGCAACTGAAGTTGTAGATTGGCCAAAAAGGTGACACATTGTTTAAATCTCTTAAATATAGTCACTGTCATTATTCTCCAACTTCCACTGCAAATAACTGGGAATGCAGCAAAGATCTCTGTGTCCCCGTATAATTTGGCGCTGTTTTCAACAGACAAAAGAGCAATTTCGATAGCATAATTGCCCAAAGGATGTTGAAACAAAATAACACGTGATTGATAAATGGAAAAGACCATGCATGGGGACCATGTATGGGGTTATGTCTGGGGTGAAACTCCCACAGGCAATGTGATCTTTTCATACACATTATCTCTCTTTTATTCAAAGGAATCACTCGAGAATCGAAATAGAATGGTCTTCACAGAAAAAAAGAAACCTTAGCTGATTGGTTGTTGTTCTAGAAAGCTATCCAAATTAGTCCAGTCGCAAAATTTGGTAGTTCAGCTGCGAGGTCACATTATTTGTGCCGAGGGGCAATTCACTGCTTCGAATCTCGTACACCCTCAGCGGGAATCTCTATTGTTTTCGTAGGAATCTTGTGAGAATCGTTTTGTTTCAATAGGAATCTCGTATGCTTTTTCGAGTTTTAGATAGCAGAAACTTAAGCATTGAGCAAACATAGTGAACGTTTCATCTAACATTGCCAAACCTCCACGTTCAAATAAATATTAAGACCTAAGTGAAGTTGGAGATATCGAACATTTGATATTTTGCTCCGTATATCAATTTTCTTCAAAACCTACCCAATCATGATTTCTCTATGAAGTCCCAAGAAAGACAGGGTTTTTGTGCTAAAGTGAAGGCAAGCATGGTAAAATTTGAAGTTTAAAGATTTCAAACGCACTTTAAACACGATTTTAATGATTGAAAGGGGGCGATAAAGTGGTTCAAAATCAATCCAAACATATGAAGATGATCTGCATCTGAGACTGAAACCATTAAAAAGCATGTAATCTGTGCAACGTCAACATAAAAATCTAGATTTGAAAAGAAAATGATATTACCTGCTTGATTTTGCCAGCAGAGAATGTCGGATTTAGAGTGAGTCTAATGCGTCTCCAATCTCTATACTCAGCAATCAAAATGCCAAGATGCATTGGTGGCTTTTTCTTTCCAAAAAATGACTGAAAATTTCAAAAAACATTGTTGTCATTTTAAGCATTGGTACAATAAATTTTGTTAAGAAACTTCGACTTGATATTTCAATGGGATATGAGACTTTTACTTTTTCAATTTTTATTTCTTCTAATACCTTGTACATAATTATGCTTTAATTGCTGTCAAAAGCTCTTTCAACCGTAACTTCTTTAGTATAATGTTTTTTATTCTACAGAAAGATAGAAGAATATGCCAAGAGTCCAGTAAAATTTAGTATGAAATCTAGCCTGGAATCAGGTAGTGGGATAGCTATTACAAATTTTTAATAAGATGTAACTTTACAAAATTGAATCTTGATGACAGCTTAGATATTAAACTACTTATTGATGTTGATTCAAGTTATTGACAAGCTTTAGGTACAGTGCAGCACTGAAAAATAAAAAATTAAGGTTCAATTTAAGATTTTTCAAGAACAATAGGAGGCCAATAACAAAGGGTTCTTGTACCACCCTGTCAAACTCAAAGCACTACATCAAATTTCAGCTTGTTTTACCACTCAAGTTAGCAATTACGTACTGTTGTTATTTGTTAAATAGGCACAGCAAAAACTTAAAATGACTTACAGGTCTGTTATGAAAATTGCCAAACATTTTCACAAAAACTTGCTCTAACATTTTTGCATCTGTCACATCGATAACAGGTCTCCTTCCAACGTAATACCTGGAAAAACGACATCAAAAAGAAAAAACATAATCATAATCATTATGGTCATTAATCGTCAAACATCTTCAATGTCTCATTATCATTGTTGTTATTGTTACAACCATTTCCATTTTGATTGTAATAATAATCATCATCATAATCATCATCAACATCATCATCATCATCATTATTATCATCATTATCATCACCCTCAACATCATCTTCATTTTCCTTGTCAATTTTATTGTCATTGTCATTACGATGACATTGACGTCATCATTGTCATTACCACTGTCATCATCATAATCATCATCAACATCATCATCATCATCATAATTATCATCATCATCATCAAAATCAACACCATTGTCATAATCATCACCCTCAACATCATCTCCATTTTCCTTTTCAATTTTATTGTCATTGTCATTGCGATGACATTGTCATCATCATCATCATCACTAAAAGTTTCCGATCAATATGAATTGAAAATCTTAGGAATAATGCATTTGCACACGTACCACAAGGAAAAGCTGCCAGAAATTTTTCAAAATTTATTTCAAACCAGATCAAGCGTGCATAACTATCCCACCCGCCACAGGGGCAATTTTGTAATACCGAAAACTATGAATCATTTCGGCAACCGAGCCATAACTGCTAAAGGTCCCAGGTTATGGAATTCTCAACCTCCTGAATTAAATAAGATAGTCACCCTGAAGGGATACCTTAAGGCCCTGAAAGAATTCAAACTAAGCTCCTACGTATAAAATGCTCTTCAATACGCACTTTTTTGTGTCTTGTTATTTCATTTCATTTCTCTTTGAGAAATGCACCTTGTCCTAGCAGTTATTGAGTAGTTTTTTTGTAGTAGTTTTGTATTCTCTCTCTTCCTTCCCCATATATTCATATTTAATCTTAAGTAATATTAGAAGCATTGTTATTTCTAGTTATACTGTATTGTTGTAAAGTTTTAATTTCTTTTAGCTTTTTATACTATTCTGTTCTGCTGTAAGCGCCCCAGACTCGATAAGCTTTGCTTCTTCTGGGGCGTATGAAATCGTATGTAGTTAGTTTTAACACATATGTTTTCATGAATCATTATCATCATCACTACCACTGTCATCATCGTCATCATCATTATGATAATCATCATGATTATCATTAATGATCATTATCACAATCATCACTATTGCAATCAACATCACCTTTACACTGAGCATTGTCATCTATTATATCTATTATCATCATCAAACAAATAAAAAAGAAACATTTCCAGATTGCTTTAAAACTGAAAAACCTACCCAAATATTGATCCGTAGTCCTTCATACATCTCATTCGCATTTTAGTTGATCCCTACAAAAAATTCAAAACGGTTTTAAGAATAAGCAATGTACGGCTTTAAGGTTTTAGGCTAAAAATAGGTGGTTTTACGATTGTTTGAACCCCATGACCCCCTTACCAAGGCTTTTCAAAAACATAATGTTCAATGGATGATAATACCCCATTTCGAGTTTCTGTTCAAGGATGATCAGTTCACAGGTGCGTAATATGTGCATACTATGCTCATAAGAGAACATTACAGTTTATAGGTCTTGCAGAAATGGAAATGATCCGCTCTAAGCCATGGTGCATTCCGTGTAGCCTATGCAAGAGATCTCTGGGGCGGAGTCTGAAATTTCATTGGAGTACTGGCGTGGATCTTTCAAAAAAACAATAGCATAGACAATTATTTCAATTATTAAACAATAGATCCATTGTTTTTTGGCATGAAGTCCAATTTGGTTGGCGTA
Organism: Chrysaora quinquecirrha; assembly: GCA_014526335.1. NCBI lineage: Eukaryota > Metazoa > Cnidaria > Scyphozoa > Semaeostomeae > Pelagiidae > Chrysaora > Chrysaora quinquecirrha. The sequence continues at coordinate 3,667,560 of JACTAT010000029.1, read as the reverse complement.
TTCTCTGGCGTGGCGGTAACATGGAATGCACCCTGGGCTCTGAGTAATAATGCTTCACTTTTTAGCGCTGTAAAGCAAGTAATTAGAAATCTTACTTTGTTTATTTCAGGAATATTTCCAAGTAGAGGATGAAATGGCTTTACTTGAGGAATTCCAAGTCGTTTGAAGAAAATGTAAGGTCGAACAAAAATCCTATAAAAATTAACAAAATACAAAAAAAATTCTGTGAAATGCAATAATTTTGAAAGTAAATTTTCAAATAGCTATTTTTCAACACAGTATTTTTTAGCAACCTTAGTAACGGAGGGGTTCCAAGAGATGCAGGTTTAGCCTAGCTGATGATTGGGTTTCAGGGCTTATGAAAAAATTACTACCATAAACCAAATGCTCTTTTAAAAGAATAGAAAATTTCTTGATTTAGCTGAATTCAGCTTATTGAATGAACCTGAATTGCTTCAATAATCACTAAATTGTATTAGTAAGGTGCAAATTTATTTGCCCTAGTCAAGGTTTAATGCTATTTATCGAATTTATCATGTCCCAATTTACCCCGGTTAACCGTCCCTAAGTCCCGTACCATTACCAAAACCTAGGGTATTACAATGCAAGAAGAAAGCAATTTAAACTATGAACCAGAAACAAAATATCATGCAAACAACAAACCAGTAAAGAAAAAACAAAGTGGCTACGGCAATTGCCGTAGCTTGCAAGCTTCTTGAATGCTCTTGCATTACTGAGAAAAAGGTTTCTTGGACGAAAATGAAGCTCTGCACAACTCCCTCCATCTTGTTATCTTTCACTTCATGCAACACTGTGACAGCTTGACCTTTGTCCTGGGTCCTGTCTGTAATGCAAAGCTAGTCAAATATAACATGCATGGTATTGATTAAGCCTGCGCAGCAAACGAGCAAACTCAACTCTATCCTCTATCAAAGTGTAAAGGAGTGCAAGCCGCCCCTTTACACTGGTGTTATTTGGCAAAGTGAAAAAAACATTTTCAGCATTTCTCATTTTGCTCTTCATTTTCTGAAAGAGCATGAAAAATAATGTGTAGCTATTGAAAGCAAACTTCTGATGAAGGGAAAGCGAAACATTTAAAAAGTTCAGCATATTTCTAGTTGTAATTTTGAAATTTGCAGACTTTGGTCAGAGCTATAGCTGATAGAAGGATAGAACAAACGCTGAAAAGTACCAGAATAATCAATGAAATTTCACGTCTCCCTTTCAATCTGGAACGAAATCATCCCGTTTTCACCCGTTTACACTGAAAGGGGGGCTCATAAGGGGGGGTCGAAAAACCGTAAAACCATAGTAAAACGACAATTTTTTTAGCCAAAAACCGTACAAGCGTACATATGTTTTGTTAAAACCGTAAAACCGCACCGAAATCGCAGATTGAAAAACCGCAAATCCGTACTTTTTTGAAGGTAAAAAACCGTAAAACCCCTCTCGAAATGTCGAAAAACCGCAAACCGTCATGACCGCAAACCGCAAACCCAATGACCCCTTCCTGAAACGATTCGTACCGTTTTCAAATCATACCGTTTTCGAAATCGTTTTCATTTCATTCCGGTCAGGAAAACGATTCGCTGTAAACGAAAGGCCAAAGAAACGGCATAATGTTAATGGGTTCTTAGTCTCTCTCTACTGGACTCAGCTAAGTGCATCACAAAATTTTAAATATCAAAATTAAGGTACAGAAAGCATAACAAACACAGCGCACTTAATGCTACTAAAATATACCACCACAAGGCAAACTAAATATTACAGCGAAATCCAATTTCTGTGTAAAGTCGCTGCATACCTAATGCAAAAATAAATAAACATCTAACAAGTAATTCCCCTGCGAATAAATAATTGGGTTAACTATTAAATATAAAAGGTTGAAAGAGAAATGTATGAAGATGCTAAAAAAATTTGTTTGAATGTAATACAAAATACAGTTCGTTAAATCCTTCAGCAAGCCCTTCCATTATAAAAAATATTGGAAATTAATGTGGTGCGTAATAAAGCCTGGTTCTTATATATAGCAGAATTTCAGCGATCCTGGCCATATCGAGCATCAGGCCTTTGCCAAACGATCAAACATTATTAGTCAAACATTTTAAATCCGCTTTACAAAAATGTTGGAACGTTTGGCCACGTCCAAAAACATTGCTGTCCAACATTTTGGAACAACGAAGTTATTGTTAATGCGCAAGCACGAACACTTAGTTGCCAAGGAATGTGAAGCAAATTTCAAATGCTTGACTATCCTGCGATATACGTATAACAACATTAACTTACCATGGTTGGCGCTGATCGCCGACGATCGCCAACAATCGCCAATGAACCAAAAAGCTCTTATGATCCACGGCAATAGGAAAATTCAAATGAGAACATTGTCGGCGTTCATAACAACGTCTTATCAACATGAAATTCATTTTTTTCTACGTCACACGTGACACAAGGGGCACGAAAGAGCACAAATCATCGCGGATAATGGCAGACGGTCGCCGATTGTCTGCAACATACGAGAACGAGGTGATTTCTATTATCAAAAAAAGTAAATTAAATTATTTAATTCAGCAAACCTCCTGAAAAAGCAGTTTCACAGCGGAATATATACAACAGTCTTCACTGCATCGGGGGACTTCATCAACTTGATACGAACTCAGTTCCGAAGTTCTCTTCTTAATCTCTTTGGACGATTCCAACTTTGATTCCATTTGCTGGAGCCAATGTTATACCATGTGACAAAGGTAAGGGAACCTAAACGAAAATGAATGAGTGAGTGAAGTGAAATGAAAAGAAGTGCCAAAAAGAAGTTAAAAGGAGCAAAAATATGTTTAAATACAACTATAGACTGTATGACGTGAAGGTGAAGGTGAAATGGTAAATGCCAGACGCGTTTCGCTCTTATTGGAGCTCATCAGTGACATGTGTGAGAATCGAACCGGGGTTTATTGCGTGAGAAGCACAAGTGCTAATCACACGACCACCGGAGCTGGGCTGACTGGTGAGTAACTGCGTGAGTTTTAGACTCGTATCACACGAGTACCGAAGTCTTGCATATTACTATGTGGTACCTGGCCTAAGGTACCGAAACGCATGCAGTTAGGCTCATATCGCATGAGCACAAATTCGTATTCGGCCTATATGAATAATTTCACCAGCCGCCCCATTCTCAAATGCCAGACGCGTTTCGCTCTTATTGGAGCTCATCAGTGACATGTGTGAGAATCGAACCGGGGTTTATTGCGTGAGAAGCACAAGTGCTAATCACACGACCACCGGAGCTGGGCTGACTGGTGAGTAACTGCGTGAGTTTTAGACTCGTATCACACGAGTACCGAAGTCTTGCATATTACTATGTAAGGTTGGTACCTGGCCTAAGGTACCGAAACGCATGCAGTTAGGCTCATATCGCATGAGCACAAATTCGTATTCGGCCTATATAACACACGCAGTTACTCACGAGTCAGCTCAGCTCCGGTGGTCGTGTGATTAGCACTTGTGCTTCTCACGCAATAAACCCCGGTTCGATTCTCACACATGTCACTGATGAGCTCCAATAAGAGCGAAACGCGTCTGGCATTTGAGAATGGGGCGGCTGGTGAAATTATTCATATAGGCCGAATACGAATTTGTATGAGCTCATGCGATAAGCCTAACTGCATGCGTTTCGGTACCTTAGGCTGGAGAATTTTAAGAAACAGAATCAGTGATTCCAGTGTTGCGATAGCAAGGTTAGTAAGGGTATTTTGGATGGTCTTTGGAAGCTTTTTAGTACAGTATGGCTAAAGAGAAAATACGCAAAATGCGATTAATTTTTGGAGGCCTCTTTTGGTCAGGGGCCCTTAGCTCGAGAACTACGGTAGCAGAGTCAGGAAAAAGTTACGGTCACACGGTCACTGACCGGAGGAAGGTCAGTTAGAACAAAGGAAAATCTTCTGCGACACCCGAAACACGCCTATTTTTCATTGTCAAGTGAGGAAGTTTTTCAGCTAGAGGTTTTTTGTCTGGAGGAAGGTTGAACACTGTTCTGAACTCTGTAAGGTAGCTGCTTTAAGTCACTCACTAATCCCTCAAAATGAAAATGTAAGCAAGAAAATTTTCATACCTTTCTGGGTCAAATTTGTCAGGATTTCTCCAATATTTTTCATAATGATGAATTGCGTAAATTGGAACATTAACGACAATGCCTTTTGGTATACGATATCCACTGATTTCGCAGTCTTCTTCAGTCAAGCGAGGAGTCCTGAGAAATAAATTGTGGAATATATTTAAGAGTTAGGGTGACGATGAAGTTAAGCCCCAGCCAAGCGATGCTACATTGGGTGCAACGTTTGTTTAGGGCCCGTTGTTGCGTCGTTTGGCCAGCCATGTTGCAGCGTGCAACATTTGTTGCAGGATGTTGCATTAAGTTTGAAACAGTCAAAATTGTTGCACTGCACAACACTATGTTGCATCGTTTGGACGGGTCTGACAACATTTGTTACACGCACGCATGATTATAGCAAATAAAATTTCCCGCCGAAGCAGCACGAAACACAGCAGAATACTGTGCTCTTATCCAATGCTGTCCAAGGCAAAGCAAGATACATTATTACGGAAGGATGGAAAAGTCCTTCCTATGAATCAGAAGAAAACAATAGCGAGTTTGTTAGTGATGACATGGAACAGCCCAGTCAGCCTAAACTTGCTCTCAAAGACGCTACAACGGCCCGAATGATTACCAAACATTACACATGAACTGTTGCATCGTTTGGTCAGGCACCCAAATTTACATTTGCAACTCCATGCAGAAAATGTTGCACGAAATATTGAATCATTTGTTGGCCAGGGCTTTAAGGTTCATTCAGATAAGGCTTTAGACTATTGCTTCCATGTGACACTGCCAGCTAAAGTTTACTCTTTCCACCTAAAGAACTGGTTACAACGATCACTAGAACACGAAGCATATTTACACCGAGAAACTAATGTTGAAGCAACAGTAATAACTACTTACTGGTAAATTGGAGGATACATTCTCAGAGATTCACTAAAAACTTGATCCAGATATTCCATCTGTTGTATAGCATCATAAACAGAACCATCCTAGCAAGATAGACACAAAACAACAGCGTTAAAAGCTGTATCGTTTGAATCAAACATTGCTAAAGTTTGCATACGGCCACTGATATAAAGATTATATAGACCAAATCGGCTAACGTTGTTCACACCCATTTCAGGTCATATAGTCATACCCTTGAGGAATCATTGCTTTGTTGTCAAATACACGCTTTTCGTGGAACAAAATTTGGAATTCAATTAAAAGGAAAAGCTCCTCAAGAGTATGGCCATGTGGTCTCACATGGGTATAAACAACATCAGCGGAATTGGTCTATTGGCATACTTAATTCAGCCATTAGGCCCATATATCGATGCATGTCCTGTGATCGTGTGATACACGTAAGAAACTTTTAAGAAGCTCTTTACTAAAAAGAAACCCAGACCCCCATTTTACTCAATTTCAGTACCGAGGGTAAAGATGTTTCAACACTCTGCAGATTTAATGCTGAAAACATGCTGGAAATAAATCCGTTGGCAGCCATTTAAAGGGGGTAGTAAATATCAGAAATTATATGAAAATAAAATAACTTGAGGAACTCACTGGGTTTTGGTCAAATTTTTCAACAATTTCTTCATACAACCGTTGCTGTACGTCTGGATGCAAAGCCAACAGATAGGTAGTATACGACAGTGCACGACCATTTGTCTCATGTCCAGCAACTAAGAATGTAACTACTTGTGCATATATATCATCATCAGATAACTTCATCTTCCCATCTTCTCTTCTTTCTGATAATAATAATTGCAAGAAATCTTTTCTCTAAAATATTAAGTATAAACGTTAGTAGCTAGAGATTTCGCTTTTGGTGGGCTGATTGATATACGAAACATACGAAACTTTAATACTCGATAAAAAGCCATGATCTTACTGCAGGTTGGATATCAAAATCACCGAAAATAATATCTACGGTTTACGGAATATTTATAGAATACATATCTGCAAATATTTTTCAATGATTATGAACAAATTTATATGCCACCATTCTGGAGGTGAAAAATAAAAGTCACCCAGCCCCCTAAAAGCTGATAATATATATCAGAAGTGGGAAGGCCACAGTAAATAAAGACCTATTCACAGCATTATTGCTATAGAAAAATTGACCGAAAAAATTGACTTTATAGGCGGAATTTATACCCAGATGCGGATCGAAATGCATCATTTAGAAAAGGTGAAGCTGAATCAGAATTGTGACCGATTAGCTTGCGGGATACATTTTCTGTCTCGGTCTGTCTGTGATGTTTATACTCAGAGGAGTGTCAGACGAAAAAAGCTTTTATGCCCCACTATTTTTCCACCGTTTATCACAAATAAAGTTAAATATTTGAGTTCTTACCGTAGAGGGAGTTCGTTTCCTCTCTTCAACAACTGGCTTCAGTAAATTTACAAAAATGCTGGATCAGGACTGAAATACCGCCTCAACCATTCTCGGACTGATAATGGAATTGGTAGAATGTCTAGAAAAAAATAAGAACTTTTACACATGAAATGTTTGTAGATACAAGAATTAACAGTGTCAGCATAATTCTATATTTCGTGTTTGAATGGTTGTTAGTCACGGCAATGATCCATCCTCCTGTACATAAGAGGCAGTTTATTGTTCATTACCAAGAGACAACAGTTTATTCATAGACTGCAAAGGCCCTTGGTGTTCGCCACTTTTATATCCATAGATTTAATACAATAACTATGCTTGATTTTGCTCTCAACGAACTCCAAATAAGGAAAGAGTCACATGACTCGGGAAAATATTTTTCAAAACGAACAACTTGAGGGTGGTAAAGGGTGTTTCGTGAAACTTTATTGACCATATTTTTATCGTGAAACGTGAAACGCCGTATTCTTTTATGTGAAACGCAAATGACAAACATTTTTAACACCGTGAATCGTGACCCTGCCCCCTCTTACAACCCTCTAACTTGATTCGCTTATACTCTTTTTTTATATAAGAACCAGGAAATTTTGATTGAGGCTGGCTGTTCTCAAGTTTTTGCCTTTTTTGAGCCTGAAATGTTCTTAATCTGTTCTTAATTCCTTGGTTACTGAGACATCTAGATTTTGCCAGTGAATGTCTTTAGTGATAGTAGGGTTGTGTAAAAATGGAGCATGCTTGTCCATTTCATTGCTTGCTTGCTTTTCACGTTGTCTGACTGTCGTACTTTCATATTTAGCTGATATTCTCAGGGCTTATGAAAACGTCCAGCCTCAGCTTGTTCTTATTTTGTTCTTAAAATCTGGGCAAAATCCAGGCTCGTGTTCTTATAAAATTGTTCTTATAGAAAAAAGAGAGTATCTGAAATGAGACGCAGAGGAATTAATGTTTCTTGGTTTGACAAAATGTCTTAGTTTGGATATAAACGACAAGCCTTACCAATTAGAAACGCTCTTTTATCAACTGCTATCCAATCAGCTACCTCCTTTTCAATTCTTTCGTTTTTCTTTAATTGAAAATCAGTTTTAAGACCGAATGCAACAGACAGAATTATATCCATTGTGAATCGTGAATAATACCTGAATAAAATAAAAGAATGTATACACTTTTTTTTTAATAAGCAACCGCTCAATAAGCAACTAGGGCTGAATTGACCTTAACATTAAGCAACTTGAGGGCTCAATTGAATTACTGTAAGCAACTAAGAAGTCAAACAACCAAGCTTATTCTCTTTCTTGTGTTAGGAAATTGTTCTTCGTTCTTATGTTTTGCATGTTGAAGTTCGTTCGCTAACGTTTTCCCCTTACTGTCTCCCAAAAGTCATTTTGTAGGCCTTTAACAGATGACGATTTTGACCCGCGAAGTCAGGGGAGGTTAGTAGGTACAAAAATGTTAAGCAACGTTTAAGCAACTTTGAGGGCTGAAATGTCTAAAATTTTAAGCAACTTTGAGGGCTGGACGAAAGTCAAGTTGCTTATTAAAAAAAAAAGTGTATACCTAAATGAACGAATAAAATCGTTGTTATCTGAAGTCTAGAATAAACATTCTCCCAGCTTATCAATTTTTTTAAAAAATCCCACCCAGGAAACCCTTATCCTAGACCACCGTGTTTGTCATTTTCGAGCCTCAAGTCATTCGATCCAGTATTAAGTAGCTCGTGAAATCATGATTTTTATTTTATATACAATCAAAACGACTCGTAAAACCCATCCATAGCCATCGCAGCATTTCACTTATAGTTAACATTTGTCCTCAAAATCAGCAATTTAAAATCAGTTTGAAATCGAACCAATTATGATGATTATGATATCCACTGACCGCTATCATTCTAAACCCGCATTTATTGGAAATCGGGAAATTTTCATCCCACCCCGTTAATTCCAGACCCCCCGTCTATTCCGGACTCGTGAGCAATCTTACAGTAGGTTCCTGATTACCGTTCCGTAGGTTCCTTGGGGTTTGAGGGTTTCGTTGCAATTTCACTCCAAGAAACTCTAGACAAACACATTAAATCTCATTAACATCATTCCGTGGCTCTTTACAAATGTTTTAATGAAATTCTGCGCGTCCCTACCTATAATGTCATTCTAAATTTTACAAGTACAGAAGATAGTGCAAGAGAGCAAAAGTACCTAACAAGATCAAGGATTTGGAATCTCAAAAAATAATTAGCGGGATGACGGCAAATGCGAAGGAACGCTTCAAGTGCTAGATATATTTTTAGGTGAAAAATAAGTTCCTCTTGGGTATTTATTTGTTTTTATACTTGCCTGTCAATATCAGTAACGTGTTCTTCCTTTGCATTTTCCAACAGAAGAGAAACAAGTGTATCTACTGCTTCTTCCATTAATGGAACCATCTAGAAAGATAATAGTTGTCTGGTAATGATTATATCACAATAATCGTCTCATGATATAGTCATTTTAGACATCTTGTAATAGAAATCTGGGAATAGCTATCTCGTTACTATTATCTCATAATAGCTGTCTGGCATTAGTAGCTTCATGATATCTGTCTCCTAATAGTTGTCGTAGCTGTTATCTCGTAATTGTTGTCTTGTAATAGAAGCTTAAGGATCTTTTTCTCCTAATAGTTGTGTCTTTACTGTTATCTCGTACTAGTTGTCTGGTAATAGTAGTCTCATGATATTTGATTCCAAATAGTTTTCTTGTAACTGTTATCTCGTAGTTGTTGTTTCGTAATAGAAGCTTCATGATATCTGTCTCCTAATAGTTGTGTCGTAATGTTTTATCTCGTACTAGTTGTCTGGAAATAGTAGTCTCATGATATTTGATTCCAAATAGCTGTCTTGTAACTGTTATCTCGTAATTGTTGTTTCGTAATAGAAGCTTCATGATATCTGTCTCCTAATAGTTGTGTCGTAATGTTTTATCTCGTACTAGTTGTCTGGTAATAGTAGTCTCATGATATTTGATTCCAAATAGTTGTCTTTTAACTGTTATCTCGTGATTGTTGTTTCGTAATAGAAGCTTCATGATATCTGTCTCCTAATAGATGTGTTGTAATGTTTTATCTCGTACTAATTGTCTGGTAATAGTAGTCTCATGATATTTGATTCCAAATAGTTGTCTTGTATTGTTTCGTAATAGAAGCTTCATGATATCTGTCTCCTAATAGTTGTGTCGTAAATTTTATCTCGTACTAGTTGTCTGGTAATAGTAGTCTCATGATATTTGATTCCAAATAGTTGTCTTGTATTGTTTCGTAATAGAAGCTTCATGATATTTGTCTCCTAATAGATGTGTTGTAATGTTTTATCTCGTACTAATTGTCTGGTAATAGTAGTCTCATGATATTTGATTCCAAATAGTTGTCTTGTAACTGTTATCTCGTAATTGTTATCTCGTAATATAAGCTTCTTGATAGTTATCTCCTAAAAACTGTCTCGTAACTGTTTTCTCGTACTAGTTGTCTGGTAAAAGAAGCATCATAATAGTTGTCCCCTAACGCTGGTCTCGTAATAGTGGTCCCGCAATACTTGTCTCGTGATAGTTGTCTCAGAATAATTGCCTTGTTATAGCTAGCTGAGGGATAACTGTTGTCTTGTAACATAGTCTCGTATCAGCCGACTCACATGATCGTAATAGTTGTTTCGTAATATTTGCTTGTTCGTTTTGTCATATATGTAATATAATAGTCTGAACAGTTATCTGCTAATAGCTGTTGGTTAAAATTTATCTGGTAATAGTTTTCTGGTAATAGTTGTCTCCTAGTAGCTGTCTCGATAGTTATCTCCTTATAGTAGTAATTCTTGCCTCCTTATAGTTTTCTCGAAATTACCGTTTTGTAATAGTTGTCTCGCGATATTTGAACAGAAAAACTCATTGCGTATTACCTGAGGCTACAAACAAGGCTACAAAAATGAGGCTGCAAACGTCCAGCAAGTAAAAATAATATTAATTACGTTGTACCTGTTTGATTTTTCCAGACGAGAATGCTGGGTTCACAGTTTGTCTAATTCTTCTCCAATCTTGATACTCAGCAGTCACCATGGACAAATGCATTGGTGGCTTTTTCTTTCCAAACAAAAACTGAAACAGAGAAAATTTGTTTTAATATGTGGAAAGAACCAAGGCAAGACGGTTACCAAAGATGAAACCTATTGCCAGTTTTTCGTTCTGCCATACAGAACTTATTTGTTCTCATTGGCCCTGAAGAAGTCCTATGTAGCAGGCTCTATTAAAGCTATTGCTACTAGGTTCAACCCAATGGAACTTCTGGGTTAGAATGTCTTAGAAGGCACTGTAACATGGAGGTCTCAAGCACCTCTTTCAAGGAATTACATCTTTATAGGGGCAACATGGCAGATGGACCTCAAATGAAGTTTAATGTTTAACCCAACGTTTACTTTTTCACAGTGTTGAAGGAAGTTGAATATTGAATGAAATAGTGGGTTGTTTGAACAGCCCAACAAACATTACTGGAGGATTAGCTGCCTGCAGACTGCCTGCAGACTCGATTAGTTTGAAATCAGAATTTTGTGTCCAATTTTGAGTGAAATGTTCATTCGTTTGACACCGTTGGAATTTCATTTGGCCAAAATCTGCAAAATTTGTTGGGTTAAATCTTGGTCAAAATGTTGGATCATTTTAAAAGGACTTTATTCTCTGGAAGAAACAAGACAACATGCATATTGATTTCCTGAGAAAAAACCATCATAACAATGGTAAAATGGAGAGACCCAAGCATATTTTGACAATGACACAATAACTGAACATAATCATTAATACTGTCTTATACTGTCTATTGCCAACTCTGAGATTTTAAAGTTTTCCAGAAGAAATAAAGGTTAGCTTCTGAAAGCACTCCAACAACATGGGAAAAAATTTTGTCTTGGTACTTTTACAATGGCTCGAAGCAGGCAAAACTTTAATTTAAAACAGTTCAAAAAAGTTGCAGGGAAAATGGATGAAATTACTTACAGGTCTGTTATGAAAATTACCAAACAGTTTAACAAAAACTTGCTCCAACATTTTTGCATCTGCCACATCAACAGCAGGTCTTCTCGTGATGTAATAACTGCAAAAATGGGCAAAATTAAGCCAAGGCAAAATATATGCAAATGCTACAAAATAAATTGCTGCTTTTAGTGTATTTTGCAGAAGAGTGAACTAATGCATGTTGGTATCAGAACCACCCGCATCATTCTTGCCACTTTCACCAGCATCATAATGATCATCATCAGCATTATCCACTCAACCTCCTCAATGTAATTATCCTCCTTTCAATTTTCATACTCCTCGTTGCTATTGTCTTCCAGCATTCTCAGACAGGCTTGACTGTATCTGACAAAGTCTAAAAAAACTTACCCATAAATTGTTCCATAATCTTTCATCCACCTCATGCGCATTTGAGTTGAGCCCTACAAGTAATTTGCAAAGACAACAAGTTCAGAACTAAAAAATGCAAACAGAGGGTTTAAGTTGATAAATGCTGAGCTTAGTGGGCTTGGGCAGACTTGCACTTTTATGAGGAATGGCTTGATGGTCATAAATTACAATCTGGTAAAATTGTGTGGTGGATGTGGCAAGTTTGGTTGAAACGTCTGGAGCACAAAAAGGGAAGAATCAGTACAAAGTGGGAATCAAAGCAGTTAAATATAAACACAGCACATGAAGCATTTAAACCCAGTTTGATCTATGTATGAGCAATTATCTCACCTTGAGAATATCAGGGAGGTTTCCAAAGAGAGGATGGAATGGCTTTACTTGTGGTATACCAAGCTGCTTGAAGAACATGCAAGGGTGTATAAAAATCCTAAAATAAAAAAAGTACTATGAATAAGAAAAGTAAGTAAAATAAGGAACTATTTTATGTCTTGTAAAGAAAAGTTTTGACAGGTCAAAACCATGGACCTACAAATATGAACAGTGGAGCATGGGGGGACACATAAGGGGCAACACATGTGGAGGAACAATAAAAGATATACGACTCCACTGTTAATAGACTGATTTTCAATGCGAAAAAGATGCAAAACGAGAATTCCTGCGACCTTCATTACATGATTAAACAAGCGGCAGGAGGTGATCAATTTTGGCAAATATTCTGGTTCACTCTTGCAATGTTCACAACTTTTTTCAATGTCTGGGCTTTTGGTACAGTAATGTGCAAGTTTCTAAAGGCGTCCAGACGCTACACGATTCTGGCATCATTTTTCGCAGGTAATATCTTAAATGGGGCTATTGTATTGCCTATGCTATCATTCATTCAAGTAAACACATCAAAAAGTGTATATATAATTGTATACTTCAATATACAGCAGCTATGACACATCTTCATTCAGTACTGAGTATCATGCTACTAAATTACAACCTGAAGTCAGTTGTTGTGAATTCAACTCAACCGAGTGAAAGGAAAGGGTGGTGGATTCTAGCCGTTGTCATATCATGGTTGGTAGCAGCTACATGCGGAGTACTCCCGTTGTTCTTTCTAGTTTATGAGGTAATGCTACCCATCCTAATACTCGTACTTATATTCAGTATCTATCAACAAATCAAAGTCTTTATTCACAAACAAGGAACGGTTGCAGATAGAACAATCATGCAAAGAAGAAAGAAGCATAGACAAAGGCTTGCAAGAATCGTCGTTGTTTTTCTGGTATGTAATGTGGTTTTGTAGCCATACCATATGGTGTACTTCTGCTGTCAATATCAAAGACACACCTTGCAGCCTCAAGAAGAAGTGTGAAATACTCCGTGCAAGTTGCTTCAAAGCTTCCCTTCCTAAAAGCTTTTATTGAGAGTGTTATACACGTAGTGTTCCAAGGAAAATTACGAAGACGCATGATTACTATGCTAAAGTTTGTTTGCTAATGTACGTAAGCGGCATATTAGGAACCACAGTCACTTCTTTTTACCTCTATTTAACCCTAAAAGAGGCTTCCCTAATTTCGTTTATGGGTTAATCGATGTATGAGCAAACAGGAAAGGCAAAGTAACACTGCTAACGTAACACGTTGAGAACAATTCTGTTCTCTAGAAACATTCAGTAATCGACAAGACTTCCTAAAGGAGGTCGATCCATATACCCTCATATAATACTAAAACCATGTACTAGTTCAGATGCGTTGAAAATTCAAAATTATGTAGTTATTTCGTTTAAAATGTATGTTAGTTGAGCTCTCAGTATTGGGGCTGCTGGTTATGTAGATATAGAAGTAGATAGATGTATATAGATACAGTCCTTCCTTAAAAAGGCTAGGCCAGAATATCCTCTTTAACAAAGCATACTCTATTCTCGATTCATTAGTGGTGTAAAGCACCAATCAGTCGTGTAAAGATATTCTATCATTCTATTATAAGAAAGTTTAGAATGAACCCAGTGCTGAAACTTTCTTAACGACCGACAGTCGAATAGAAACTTTGCAAGACAAAGTTGGGAAACAACACACCCACTGTCTATTTCCATCAGTCATACAACGAAATTTTTCATAAACAGAAGTACACTTTTTTAATAAGCAACTGGTCAATAAGCAACTAAGGGCTGAGATTTGCTCAAAATTTTGGTTGAAATAGTTTTCTTTATACAATCATTACAAACTTGTCAATTACATTGAAAAGCATTAAAGGAGCCAAAAAAGAGTTTTTAGGGGGTACCCAGTCATTCTGTGAGGGCTGCAAGACCAGATACGTTAAGCAACTTCGAGGGATGGACCGAAAGTCCAGTTGCTTATTAAAAAAAGTGTATTTCTGAACATCAGTGTTCCGAAACAATCCAGTACAGAAAGTCCTGAAGGGAACTGCGGTTTCCTATAAACCACTTCCTATAAAAAAACGTGTAGAGCAGTTATCCTAGCTCTGGCTCAGGGAAAGACTGCTTAGAATAGCGTATACGAACAAATTCTCAATGGAAAACAGACCCTCAAAAGAAGTGTCCCATTATCTGGGCAAGGATTGATACCTGAAATAGGAGCTACTTTTGTCTACCTAGACCCCGCTTACACAAGGCCGAATCGATTTGAATCCGAAACAAAATTGATACAGATACGCTTCCCGTTCATAAGAGATCAAGAAATCCACACCAAAATCAATATGGATAGCCAGATCAATTCTGGACCTTCTAGCAAGCGAGACGTTTTCAAAGTGATCCGGTCTGCACTGTAAACGCAACCTATCCGTTGGGATATTTCTGAAGTTTCAACAACGGAAACGTACGATATGGAAATTTTCTTTTTTGGCCATGAAACTGCCGAAGAGAAGTCTTAAGCCCCTGTCTAGATCAAGCTTTTTACTTGAATTGTAGTTTCTAATATGTGGCTTGTTTGTGTTATAAGGAGCTTATTTTTCATGCGGGAAACTGTAACTGCGATAACAGATTGGCAAACATGAAACAAAATACAGTAGAACAGGTGCATTGGTATAAAAAAAGCAAAGGGCACAGCTAGCTCAGTTAACTGTAAAGAGCCATTATTTCCATGACGAAGTTACGCTATATTAACAAGTCAATCTGCGTAACGAATAGACCTCTTCGACGAACAGGCACGACTATGGAAAATTTTGAAAATTTCGATACCAAATTCGTATAAGGCACCAAAAATAGGTCTAGGTGCAAAGTTTTAATAACCGCTTGTGTTATTGATTTTACGAGCGTTCAAAGTTTGCGATTTTACAGGGCTCAGACCAGTCGAGGTGAAGAGTTTCACCCCAAGCCAATTTTCCCGTTCAAAGCCCTTACAGATTTGGGAACTTTGATCGCTCTTAAAATCAATATAAAAGGCGCTAGGACAATGAAACTTTGCACCTAGACTTACTTTTGGTTGCATTATATAACTTTAGCATCTATAACTCAATATATTGAAGTTCTGGTTATGGGCTTGGGTTAGGGGTATGTTCTCCGGGAAAAAATCTAAGATTAATAGAGCATGAATTGCACTATACAGTTTCAGCAAAAACATGTAATGGACAAATTACAATGTCTTAGGCTATATATGTAGTCGTTCTTATTATGTATTAAATGTATATCAGAAGTATAACAGTTGACGCGTGTAATTAATAATTACATCTGAGCTACGCCAAACTTAAGCAAATACTGTAATGGACTATTCACGACGTCTTAAGCCATATAGCAGTTGTTTTTATTGTTTAAAATGTATCAGAAATATTACAGCTGGGTGCTTTAATCAAACCGTCGTTAACACAGCAAAATTTAGGCATATTTGCCACTAGTATAAGTTGTAGCCTCAATTCCATTTCCCTTCGGTTTTTTGGTGGTGACGGTGCTGCATGTACTTGTATATGAAGGTAAAGTATGACAGGGAAGAGGGAGGCTATATAAATCATGAGTACAGACAAGTTGGTCCGAAATTCTAAGAGAATGATTGAGTTGAAATTTCGGTCTGGCGAAATCCCACTTCAACTTTAGCTGAGAATCGACTTTTCCTTCAGTCAAAAATGAGTGTGCTTTTAAACCGAAGCGTTATTGAGAGCATACGAGCATTCGAAAAAAGGGTTGCTATAAACCAATATATGAAAGCAAGATGAAAATAAGCATACAGCATACCTCAGTTGGAAGGGGTGGTACCGCGTCGGATTAGGTCAAGCAGGCTGAAAGATAGTTTCAACTTTTTTGCTATTTTATACCTGAAACAACAATAGCCAGTTCAATTCGTGCTCGCAAAACATAGTTTTTCTTATGAAAGAGGTGCAACCTGAAATATGCTTGGAAAAACCTATTTCTTGTGAAATTTTGGAACCAAAAAACAGACCAAAATTGTCAATAACATTGCAGGCCATTTCTATACTTTCCTGTGGTACTTCATATAGTAGCTACATTGTTCACTTATCTTAATAAGTTATCGTTTGTGAAATTGTATGATTTTAATTTCTGACGGAATTTCGTGTCAAAATAAAGATTTAAAAGAAGAACAACCTAAAACATCTGCCTGCGACTTGGGTCAATTTTTCTGCTATTTTGAAAACAGCTCTAGTTGAATACAGCGCAGAATACATAATTTCTGTTTTGCTGTATTTCGTGCTCAATTTCGTTAAGAATTTCCTGACGATAGCAAAAATAAGAACACCATTTTCTACGCTGAAAAATGCCAAGAAATGAACGCTTCTTAACTGTTAAGCAACTCCGGTACTGAGTTTCAGATAAAAAGTGTCATTCAAAAAATAAATAGAATATTCTGACTTACACTTTCTTAATAAGCAACTGGACATTTGTCCAGATATGAAAATTGCTTGAAAGTTTGGAAATTTCAGCCATTAAAGTTGCTTAAAAGTTGCCTTTGTACCTATAACAACGACTCGTGACTTTGCTGGTCAAAATCATCAACTGTAAGACCTACAAGACTTTTGGGAGACTTCAACATGCAAACAAGTAAAGAAAATTACTTAGCGAAGTTGCAGTTAATTGTTGGCTTACAGTACTAGTTCAATTGAGCCCTCAAGTTCAAGTTGTTAAATATTAAAAAAATTGAGCCATCTGCTGTAGCGGGAACACTATAACATTTGAATTAGACGATTATTCATCGAACGATGAGAAAAACACAAGAAGATGTCTCGAAAACAGCGTACAACAAAACATGTGCGTGGTCTATGTATGCAAATCAGAGATTGCAGGGCGTCATCAAAATACATCATCAGACATCTCTTGAGACTTTTCCTACAGTGGAAACTTGGAATAGCGGCCATTTATAGATCTAAGGTCAAATGGCCGTTATTGAGAGGTGGCCGCTAGTCGGAGGTTTAACAGTACTATGGGTAAGCGTTTGAGACTTAAGATAAGTGGCCGTTATTGTAGGACATCCTACATTCTGATTTGCAAAACGGCAGCATGCTCCGATGATAATGCCATGTACTTCTTGTATCAAAAATGAAAATAGTGTAGTGCAGATCGTCGCTAGAAACACATTCTTCTGTTCGCTCCATTATTATTAGACATATGTTGAATAGACGTTTACACTTGTTTTAAAGAACTTCTCGAATGCCCCCAGCTTATTCAAAGATCGTAGGTCAATCTATCTATCTATCTACTGGCCCATGGCCGTGTGGACCGTTAGGGCACCACAGAAGACATCTGAATTGTTCCTCCCGAGACGGGCATTTTTGCTTGCCTGCTTCTCGTGTTCTATAGAGGTATAACTTTTATATATACGAAGTAGAAAACAGTATCTTCATCCTTGCCTTGCTATACATAACTCGGGCACCACACACAGAGGACTACATGTATTCATCCATACGTTTTCTGAATTATTCCCTTTCCAGAGGGACAATCATTGCTTGTACGCTTGTCGTGTGTTTCTACGGAGATAACATTGTATATATACGTATATCTCCGTAGAAACACACCACGCACAGTATAATTACCCTAAAGTCACGACCAAATGGCCAATTTCACCCAAACATTGCCCAAAGGTCATTTCTGAGGAGCTGGGTCAGCCAACATAATGTTTGATGATTTTGGATGAAGTTTTAACAGAATCAAAAATTCACCCAATATTGGCTACCATACCCAGTATTGGCTTCGTTTGAGGACCCGAGCATAGACTCACGACATTAGTCTCTAGTTTGCGCTCCCCTGATTTTGATTTGTCACTCCACACGGAGCGATTCTAAAAACAACAACAACATCATCGAGCAAAGTACTGGTACTTATGTAGTGAGTCTAACCCGAGCATACAATTAATGTTGATTCCATGCATGCGTATTAGCTAAGGCGTTCGCTATTGACACGCATAAACAAAATGAAAGTATTGAGAGTAATGAAATGAAAGTTTCAGAAAAACTTACTGTAAGCATCATGACAGCATAGTCTTAAGTATCAACCCAACAAATGGAAACGCATTGCTCGAACTACTGAAATAAAAATCAATCAATCAATTCCTTTGCTACACTACTAGCACTTTAAAAATTACAATTCCGAATCAGTTCCGAATATAAGATTAAGCACCCCGTTTATAAGCCCCGGGTAAAAGCACTCTTTTGTATCAAACCTTCCCTTTTAATATCAAATGCAATACACACTTTTTTATAAGAATTCAGTCTATAAGGATATTGAGGCTCAAAATAGCTGAAAATTAAAAATTATTTAAAATAATGCCAGGCTCAATTTTTTATTTCTCTGCGTTTTTCACAACGCACAAAATGTGGTTATCGCTACAATCTTGGACAAAATATTTGGAACAAGGCATTTTCTCCAAGGAATATGGCCTATTCCATTGATTTTCTACTTTATATAACTCCAATTCTCCCCCCTTTTACCCCCAAAACAATGTTGGTAGTCGAGCAAGACAACTTTTGTGCGAAACAACATTGTAACGGGGCGAAGGGGGAATCAATAGATAATAGCAAAACTATTTAGGCCGTTCCAATATATTTTGTCCAAGATTGTAGCACTGTATGTGTTTAAGAATACACATTGGACTAAATTGGTTTAATGAGATTGGCGAAGTTGAAATAGTAGCTACTTCTAACTGTAGACTAGGATTTCTTTATCATAAACTGATAAATGACAAATATTTGACTTATATCTCTTGATATTCAGGCCGATTGGTAACATTGTAAATTAAGAATATTTTAGGCTCAAAATCCAAAAATCTTAAGAATAATCGAGGCTCGGTAAACATTAAGGTATTCTTTTAAAAAAAGTTTGTAATCCCTCCAGTTATAAGCCCTCCCGAATACAAGCCTCGAAGATAAAGACCTTATGTTTGCCTTTTTAACGCCAGAAAGTGACTACTCAACGGTTTGCTATTATCTGTTCCAATAACTCTAGACGCAGATTTCTTCCTTTTACAAGCCCAAGCTCCCACTTGAGCCCTACCCGACTGTTAGCCAAACGTGTTTTGGTACATGCACTGAAAAACAACATACATAATACTGAAGAACATCTTCAGCAACTACAAATAGAAACAAACGACATGCTTTTAAAAGATTCTACAGACAAAATATTTTGTTAAGCAAAAAGGTAAACATGAGCAAAAACTGATCTACTCTTACCAACACCTTTCCTTTTTGTTTTCGTTTTCTTACAGTGCTTCAAGCAAGGGAGATCTCTCTTTAAGTAGAAAACATCCTACATTCTGATTTGCAAAACGCCAGTATGCTCCGATGATAATGCCATGAAGAAAGCATCCTACATACTGATTTGCATAACGGCAGCATGCTTCGATGATAATGCCATGTACTTCTTGTATCAAAAATGAAGATAGTGTAGTGCAGATCGTCTCTAGAAACACATTCTTCTCTTCGCTCCATTATCATTAGACATATGTTGAATATACGTTTACACTTGTTTTAAAGAACTTTTCGAATGTCCCCAGCTTATCCAAAGATCGTAGGTCAATCTATCCATCTATCTACTGGCCCATGGCCTGGTGGGCCGTTGGGGCACCACAGAAGACATGCGTTCATCCACGTTTCTCTGAATTATTCCCTCTCCAGAGAGACATTCTTTGCTTGCACGCATGTCGTGTGTTTCAACAGAGATAACGTTGTATATATACGAGGTAGAAAACAGGATCTTCATATATTCATTCACGTTTTTCTGAATTATTCCCTCTCTAGAGAGACATTCTTTGCTTGCTCGCCTGTCGTGTACTATCGAGTATACTTGTACATACACGAGGTAGAAAACAGCATCTTCATCTGGCCCTTGCTATACACAGTTTGCTTATCTTAGCTGTGACCGCGCCATCCTAACATGTGGTATTCTTGCTTCCAATTTGTAGCAGACTTCTACTGTATCAACGCGTTTGCCTCCAGAACATGAAGAACATGCATCAAGAAATACACACGTCTTCGGCCGGCGATGCAATACGGTTCACTGTGTAGTGTATGGGTAAAACAAATATGAATACTGCGTTACTCAAAGCATATCTCACGAAACAATAATAAATTACATAACACAATAATAAAAGTGATTTGGTACAGAATATGAAATATCTACCAGTAAATAAGATAATCAAATAAGGTCAAGTAATTGAATAGCGAATAACTTACAATCTATTTTGTCCTTCTGAGAAGTACTGCATATATTTAAGCGGCGTTCAACAATCAAGCTAGGCCAATAGTGAGCTGAGGCCAAGACTCAGGCCATAGGTCACGATCAAGACTGTACGTATTACCAAAACCAAGCGATCTTCTCCATATTGAGTTCTTGAACAAGTGCATAAAATAAGTGGCTGTGCTATGTTTTATACCAATGCATAACAATAGAAAAGCGTGCACCGGAAATAAACAGGGAGTACAAACAAAATTACACTTACAACAACAACAACAACAAATCAAAAGGCTAAAGTCCCAGTCCAAATCACTATAACAGAATGCCCATAGTTATATTTTGCCCATTACACAATTATTGATATTAGTATGTAAACTAGCCCTTGCCCGTCTCTGACCACAGCCTCGTGACAACCTCCGCCTCATAGCAACCTCCGCCTTATAAGGTATGTGCATTCAAGTTGTTGAGAGAAGTCATTCCATGGTCCTGATCCGTACTCCTGTTTGCAGATGTCACCTCTACTTAGATCCTTTATTCTACTAGGTCCTTTTTCTTGATCCTAGTCCAGGGTCCTGTTCCCCATTCCCTCTAAATGTCAGGTTCCATAGTATTAGTTCAGGATCTTGAAGCCATAATAATGGGTCCTGTTCCTACTCGCTGTCCATGGTAAGAGATAGCCCTTGCCTGCCTCTGACTACCGCCTGGTGTCCATACTCCATACCACCTTAGTTTGCGTCTTTATACAGTGGTCAAGCATTCGTCATATTGTCCAATGGCTTACCGAATTATGCTTCGCACTTCTTCTTTAAGATTAATAGCACTGATACAGTTTCAGAAAAAACATGTAATGGACTATTTACAATGTCTTAGGCTATATATGTAGTCGTTCTTTTTATATATTATATGTATATCAGAAGTATAACAGCTGACGCGTGTAATAAGTAATTACATCTGAGCTAGGCCAAACTTAAGCAAATACTGTAATGGACTATTCAGGACGTCTTAAGCCATATAGCAGTTGTTTTTATTGTTTAAAATGTATCAGAAATATTACAACTGGGTGCTTTAATCAAACCATCCTTAACACAGCAAAATGTAGGCCTATTCACCACTGGTGTAAGTTGTAGCCTGAATTCCATTTCCCATTGGTTTGGTGGTGGTGACGGTGCTGTATGTACGTGAATATGTAGGTTAAGTATGAGAGGGAAGACGGAGACTATAAATCATGAGATACAGACAAGTTAGTCTGAAATTTGGAGAGAATGAATGATCTAAGAAGTTCATTGCTTGTTGCGTAGTGGCTTATTAAAATAAGTATAGCCATCTGCTGTGTCGGCAACAAGATAACATTTGAATTAGACGATTATTCATCGAACGATGAGGAAAACACAAGAAGATGTCTCGAAAACAGCGTGCTTATGAGGGCAAAACATGTGCGTGGTGTATGTATGCAAATCAGAGATTTCAGGGCGTCAACAAAATACATCATCAGACATCTCGTGAAACTTTTCCTACAGTGGAACCTGCAAATAGCGGCCACTTAGAGATCCAAGGTCAAACGGCCGTTATTGAGAGATGGCCGCTAGTCGGAGGTTTAACAGTACTATGGGAAAGGGTTTGAGACTGAAGATAAGTGGCCGTTATTGAGAGGTGGCCGTTAGTCGGAGGTTTAACAGTATTATGGGAAAGCGTTGAGATTGAAGATAAGGGGTACCGTTATAGCAAGGTGGCCGCTTATCGGAGGTGGCCACTATTAGAGGTCCGACTGTAGAACTTTCTTCATAGAAATTCCCTTAAGTCATGACCAAAAATAGCCAATTTCACGTCTTATACAGTGGTCAAGCATTCGTCATATTGACCAATGGCTTGCCGAATTATGCTTCGCACTTCTTCGTTGGTGATGTGGTTTGGTCTGAGCCATGGCTGTATCTTCTTTCTCTGCATCTGCTGTAAATGCCCATGACTCACTGGCAAACAGGAATATGGACATGACCAAGAAGTACAACAGTTTGATCTCTGAGCTGAGTATGTTATCATTCCAGATGGACTTTATTTAGCTTTGCAAGCACTGCTGTAGTCTGGGTGATCCTGAAGCGAGTTTCAGACATGCCCGTCCCTGCAGTACTAAAACTTTGTTAAGCAATTTGAAAATATCTGCGCTGAAACTTTAAATAATAAACCATCCTCTCATAACAAAAGGGAAACTTCAGCCCTAACCATTATGGGGATTTCCAGATAGCTTTTTATTCAGAAAAGTCAGGTCTACATCAGCAAAAATAAATATTTAATAAACAATAAACCTCGAAGGGGCTGGAAGACACCCAATCCTTATGGACTAGGGTTGAAACTAAAGGGTTAAAAGGTTTATTTGGCGCCAGTTGCGGATCTCAGAAGTTTGTTAACTGAGGAGATCTAGAACCTTGATGTGACGTAACCTTTGCTGGGGCTCGAACCCCGACCCCACTAAGCACCTGACAACATGAGCAAGGTTGACAAGATCAAGACGCAACAGCACTTTTAGAAATAAAATATTACACATTATTTTACTAAAATTAATTCTTTTAATTGATATTTTAAATTGTTATGTTTTAAAAAGGTTACCATGGGTAGACTAAAGCGATTTGTGCGCAAATTTTCGAAGTAGCTTCAATACCACACTTCTGTTCACCTAGCATTTCAATTACGTGACGTCACCGTTCGCTTGTGTTCACCTAGCATTTCAATTACGTGACGTCACCGTTCACTTGAATTCCAATTCCTTACTTCATTTTCAACGTCTTTGGCATTAACATCCTCCTTCGGAGTGTCTCTCTCCTCTATTTCTTCGATAAAAAGAAGTGGAAACATTCCGATAACACAACCAACCGCTATACCAATCCCTCTGCCCTGAAAAAGGCATAGCAATTCAAAAAATCAAAAAAGGCCTGAATGATATATAGTTAAAAGGAGAAATCCAAGGGCAAATTAACAAAACATACACTTTTTACCCAATTGCAGCCGGGGGGAGGGTAAAATTACCCCGAAAATCAGTAATGTGGAGGATGTTCAGTAATGTGGAGGGCTATCTTGTAGTAATGTGGAAGGCTGTCATCAGTAAAGTGGAGGATGCTGCGTAATGTGAAGGGCTATCTTGCAATAATGTGGTAGATGCGAAGTAATTTGGAGGGCTATCATGAAGTAGCTTGGAGGGCTATTTTCAGAAGCGTGTAGGGATATCATCAGTAATTCCAGTCGCAATTCCAGTCGTTGCACTTAGAGAGGATTTTATTACTGGAGATGTCTACCATTTTCCAGAAAAAAGTCTCGCCGTTCCAGCTCTTGGAAAAAGGTCTATAGAGCTTTTAAAATTAGCTTTTTGCAAAATTGGTAAGAAAGAGAATGTATACTTACAAGATAGGCACTATACTTTGTTTTCCACATCGAGGCCTGCCTCGATGACAAAGGTGGTACATCAAATCCAAATTTTATTGCAATAGCCTCAACATAGCCAGCTAAACTGTAGAAAATAAAAAACATCGTTTAGAAAATATTCTATACCAAGAACAATTCTCCAAATGACAAGTTCGTACCATCACACTGCGGTTTAGCCTTATTAAGCTTTGGCCTTTACAGACCTTGTGGGAGATGCAGGTTGGGGGGTGGAATTGGTGTAGCTAGATTCGCATTGTGTTTTGAATACAATCAGCTCACAAGATACAGCAAGGTGGGCTGACCAATGAAATCAGAAAGAGAGTCCAAATAAGAAAATGAACTCTTTCTGTCTGCACATATTGCAGTCTTAATATCAATATTCTTATTAGAAGTAAAAGATTTGCCCACAACAAATGAGCACAAATTCTACCATTTCCAATCTCACATTGCAAAAACCCCAATTATAAATTTAAAATTTGAAATAAGCTGTCCATTTTGCTCTTCCTTTTCATAACCATCGTACTGCACATTAACGAAATCATTCATCACTATTTTCACATGACAAAATCTTTTTTCTTAGCGATCTTACATTTTCTTCTAATTTGTTTCTAATTTTCTCAATCCTGCAGCTAAAAATGTACGGATTGAGGCTACTGTTTAAATAGAAGAACAACGCAGCCCAAGTTCTAGTATGGTAGACAATAAAATAGTCTTTTTGGACAACATTCGAGTTAGCAAGAAGTTTTGGAAGGAAACATAAGAAATAGAACGAAGTAATAATCAATACGGTTTTTGCAGTTCGTTTATTTCTTCGATGTAAGATTTGTCTTGAGATCTGATGAGCGTTGTTAGCGGAGATCTTCTTTTGCTCGCATCGTATTTTACAGTAGACATAAAGATTGCAAAAGGCGCAAACAACAAGATTGCCAAGAATGGTGAACATAACTGCCTTCCGATAACTCTCCGATCCACGCTTCACAAATCTGAACGATGAAGCTAGAATAATTGCAAGTGGAACCAAAAATAATGCCACAATATATGGCTTCTTTAGGTTCATTGTTTTTCGTTTCACGGGAAATGCCACCGCAAAAACTCGATCAAAATTTACGAGAAGGAGTATGAAACACGAGCACCCAACACTCGTGTAATTAATGAATGTTCCTGCTTGTTGAAACAGTGGATTTTCGACGTAAACTAAGTCGTAAATCCTAAAAATGATAAATGCTGGTTGAGCAACAGCCCCAACAACAAAGTCAAAAATAGATAAGCCAGTAAGCAGGATATTTGAAGGCGTCTGAAGCTGCTTGCATGTTGTAATGGTGTAGATGACGAGAAAATTACCTAACGAAGCGATGAAACAATTAGGAATGGAGAGAAATATCGTCAAACCAGCAGTTATGATGATTTGCATCGATTGTGGACATCCAGCTTTCGGTACTCCTTGAAAAACCTGAACCAAAGTTTGTTTGGTGTTGAATGTTTCATTGACCGTTGTCATGATTGAAAAATTCACATTTTTGCTCAGAATTGAACTTTTTATATAGCTTCTTATATTCAAAAAGTAGTCAGTTGCCACAAAACAGATTCTACAGCTTCGTTAGAGAGTTCTTTAGGTCCACATTAGCTGTATAGCTGCCATAACGCTTGACCTGCATAAACAAATGAACTCTGCTTACTTGCTTGCTCTTGTTGGTATGACGAATGGATGAAAAGCAAATCTTTCTGTAATGTCTCATAAAGTCGAAATATGAAGACGAAACAGTCCAAAAATTCAAAGATCACAAACAAAGGCCCAGCTCGTTAAATCACATAAACGCAGGTGAATTGTGATTGGCGAAGGAGATAAATTCTAATCGATCAGCTTTCGAGGATTTAAGTCAAATATTTTATGATTGTGACACCGATAGCCGAAGGAATGCGTTTTTCTGCGTCATTTGCTTTTAATTTACTTAGGAATAGAGAGAAATATCGTCAAGCCAGCAGTTATGATGATTTGCATCGATTGTAGACATCCAGCTTGTTGCACTGCTTGACAAACCAGAGTTAGATTTGTGTTGAATGTTTCATTTGCTACATTCATGACTGAAAAACTCATATTCTTGTAGAGGATTAGTCTCAAGCCACATGATCGCTTCTCTTTATTTCAGAGCAATGCAGGTGAAATGAAATGAGCAAAGGAGAAAATCCCCATCCAAAGTATAAGCTTTGCAGCCTTTGTCGGATAGTTTATGCTTTCAGTAGCCAATTAGGGAAGATAAATTTCAATCTCAAGGTTCTTTTGCGACATTTGGGTTTAATTAGAGAAAGACAGGTGAAATTATATGAACTAAAGAGACAAATTCACATCCAAAGAACCATCAGAACTTCAAGTCTCGGGAAGCCTTAACTTCTAGATCAAAGGTCGAGTATCTTCTGCAGCCGACAGAACTCATTATCAGCATGCTTTGTCAGTTTAATCAATCTTAAGTTAATGATTTTATACATTGCCTTATGTTCATGACATTTCATTTGTTTTGTTCGGAAAAAGTCGGATTCGATTGTGTTTACCCGTTTTTTCTCGTCTTCGATTGTTTTCGTTCGTGCTCACTCGTGTTCTACTCATGTTCATTTATCTTCACTCGTGTTGATTTGTGTTCACTTGTCGTCACTCGTGTTCTACTCATGTTCCCTTATCTTCACTCGTGTTCACTTATCTTCACTCGTGTTCACTTATCTTCACTCGTGTTCTACTTATGTTCACTTATCTTCACTCGTGTTCACTTGTGTTCACTTATCTTCACTTGAGTTCACTTGTATTCGCTTATCTTCACTCGTGTTGATTTGTGTTCACTTATCTTCACTCGTGTTCACTTGTGTTCACTTATCTTCACTTGAGTTCACTTGTATTCACTTATCTTCACTTGTGTTCATTTGTGTTCACTTATCTTCACTTGTGTTCACTTATCATCACTCGTGTTCACTTGTGTTCACTTATCTTCACTCGTGTTCACTTCTGTAAACTCGTGTTTCGACTTGTGTAGTGTTTTAGACTGGACCTTGCCCACCCTACATTGAACAACACTGAACAAAGTTAGAACTTGTTCAGTGAACGTGTTCAGTACGTTTGACCGTAGAAGCAATCAAACTTACCCTAAACCCATGAGATCCGAAATGAGATTTCCAACTGCAGCAGCTGAAAGAATTGAAATACAGTTAAGTAGTCTAAGTTATACAAAACTTTAGGACAGCAAAAAAATATATCGGAGACATATTTGGTTATACTTTTTCGTGTGGCACTCTTCAGGGTATAAACTTCAGAAGCAGGTCGAAATTATTGACTAAGGCGGGATATATACCAACATGAAAATCGAATTTCACCAATAGACCATTTCAACTAAGGGCCTTGTTTTCAAAAAAATTGAAAATTAAGTCATAGAGAAACTTCGACTTCAGATTCTAATTCAACACCTTGAAGGTGCTGTGGCGTCGTGGTGTAACCCAGCTGACTCGTGGTGTTGTTAGAAGCTCAGTGTGGTCAAGGTTCGAGCCCAGCCACGGTGGCGTCACAGCCAGGGTCGAGGTCTCCATTATTTAACCTACTGCTGAGATCCTAGCGACTGGCGCTAAAGCACCATTTCCCCTTCACCTTCACCTTTAAACGTTACACCCTCAACCATTTTGCACGGTCAAATCCCTTATAAATTTTCAAACTTTTAAACGCTATAGAATCAACATCGTAAGGACTAGAAGCATTAAAATTTTCCTCAAAAAGAAGGTCCTGAATTAGAATCTGAAGTCGAAATTTCAGTATGACCTAATTTTCGAGGCCCTTAGTTGAAAATGTCTATTAGGAAAGTGCGACTGGATTGATATTGTGCTTCAACACATAGCAGCTCGCGGTATACATCGGGAACACTCTTCAATACAGGTCTTAAACATGCAACCTCTGTTGATGTACACCACCAATTTACCAACAGAGTTTTTGCTTCTCGCAGTAATCACTTACAATGCCAATCACTATCTGTAAACAGTGTCACTGGACCATCATAGCCAATTAGTACTTGGTACACAGGGGAATCTCCGAGCTAACAAATAACAGAAAGGGCGAATCTGCGTTGGCGTACATAAATAGAGGGTCAGAGTTTTGAGACCTATTCTGAACGGTTTGATCTCTAACATACTCTCTTACCAGACCCGACATGCAAACTCCTGCTCAGACATTTTCAAAGAGGTCTGGGTCGGCAGGATACTTTTCTGGAAGACGGGGGACTTCTTGAGTAAGGCAATCCTCTCCTAAAATCCTAAAACGTTAATGCTACTTTTAGCAAAGATATGATCTACTCACCAGCCATTGTTGATATTCCCAATGTTATACCTACTGTATGATCAATATACTCGCCCTGAAATAGAAAGCAAAGCGTAAATTCGTGTATGCATGATTTGGAATACGCAACAAGCAATGAAAGATGTACACCTAATAAGGGACGGACTCGCCTTTGGGTAAACGGGCAATCTCCATTGCTCGAGGGCCAATAGGTCAGAGATCCAGGCCCATTCACTGACAGTTTCTTAATCTTATGCAATGCAAAGAGTATTCTTAAAAATGCAGTGCAAGCACTGTTGTGTCAATTGGCCATTGAAGATATGTTGACTTTAATTCATTTTAAATGGAAAATGATGTCAGATGGCATTAAACTTGACCAAAAAGGGACTATATAAAGCAACATTGCATTTATGTCAAACTTGTGAGTTAAGTTTTCCAAATCTAGATGCACTTAATTCAAAATGCGGCACTAACTAAAACTGCCACTTTCTCCAGGTGAATTAAGGTCAAACATTATTCAAATCTTGGTGGAATTAAATTTGACGTGACCTTAATGGCCTTATAAGTCCACCTTAAACGTATATGAACCTTCTCTTTTGAAAACCGATGGGTTGGCACTTGGGAAAGAAATCCTTTGCATGATAAGTTAATATAATAAGTTAATAAAACCCAATGAACACCAGATGACTTTGCCTAAATATAAAACTACATATGCTTAATGAAAGGAAGAGCTCATTTTACCAAGGGGGCACTCTTTAGAGCAGGGAGATCATTCAAATAAATATGGCACTTACTGCAAGTATCATGATAGCATTATCTAAGAAGCCAAATCCAACAAAAGGAATTGCATTGCTCAGGGCAACTGAAATGCAATAGAACATTAATTAAACAGAGATAAAGCAAACAAAAAATATCAAAAAATAGTTTAGAAGGCTGAATTTGTTGATACTCATGACATAGGAGTGATGATGCATGCATGGAATGTACTGTGGATAGCCAGCAAGTCCTGGGTTCCTACTTCGTCAACAAGGACCTTGATAAAAATCTGGAAAAAGGCATACCCAGTCTCAATTGTTTGAACGTCGGTGAAACATCAACATCTTGAAAAGTACCTATGGAATAAAACAAATACAGTAGATTATAATAAATTAATTTTAACATATATTAAGTGTATGTTGACCCAGAAGGTTGCGAAAGTAAAGGTATAGTTAGGGGCCATCGACTTTCGATTTTCGTATTTTTTAACGGCATTTGGCCGTTAAGAGTTGGGTTGGTGCAGAGCGCCGTAAAATGGAGGAGCAAGAAAATGGAGGAATCTCCCGTCAGCCGTAAAATAGCGGAATCGGCTATTTTCTATTTTCTTGGGGGAAACGCCTGTAACCTTGCTGAATTCACTTCAGTTATTTTTAGAGGCAAGAAAAGGAAATATAAGCTTGATAAATTTGATTTATTATATATGAAATGAAGGAGTGATCTTTGGTAAGGCCTAATAAACGTTATTTTGGCCTCTTGATTTTAAAACACATCTTCAACTTCAAAGATATTTTTTTCAGGTGGTAAAAAGCTAACCACGTACAGTTTTTAAATTTTTGTCAATAAAAGTTGAGAATTTAGTGCTTACAGATGTAAATATGTCCTATTTTCTTGACCTCTAATAAGTATTATAGTTCCTTAACAACTTCAAGTTTCTTAATTATTCCTCTGCTCGAGGCTTAAGGTGGTAAAAACTCCCGCCGTAAAATAGCGGAATGGCTAGGGACGTTATGAAAAATCGAGGAAAACTCTGAAAATATGTCCCTGCGACAATTTCCTCTAATAGATTGATACACTGACTTTGTTTGGTTGCAGAATTGGCACAATTTCATTCCTCTGCTCGAGGTTTAAGGTGGTAAAAACTCTTGCCGTAAAATAGCGGAATGGCTAGGCCCGTTGATATCTGCAAGAAAATATGGGATTTTCAAATTCTGTGAAGTAAATATTGTCCAAGTACATCTAATGGATAATTGTTTACATAGCAATATGTCAGGCAAACTTCTAATTCCACTCGAGATGTGTGATGTGTTGGCCTAGACCTGTTTTGCTTGACTTGTAGATAGGCCCATCATCAAGCTCTGATTTCAAATGAGAGTAATTCTGTGTCATGTCGCGTATCTAGGCTGTTATTGTCTTAAAATAACAAAATAAGCCATGCATAATAAATAGACACTTTGTTGATAAAAATAAAAACAATTATTGATTCCGCTATTTTACGGCTGAGGGGAGATTCCTCCATTTTCTTGCTCCTCCATTTTACGGGGCTCAGAGCCACTAGGGTTGAACTTTTACGGGATTTTTCCGACTGGCCTAAATAGGTTACGCCTAGAACCAAGTGTTTTTATGGCCTAAAAAGGGCAATATCATTAAGTTATCGATAAAATCGAAGAATTCAAAACATTTTTCATAAGGTTAGTTGATTTTAATTTTCTTAACGGCCGAGGGTAAAACCCCCTCCCCCCATAACGGCCAAAAGCCGTTAAAAAATACGAAAATCGAAAGTCGATGGCCCCTTACTAGTACTAACCAATGCTTTCATTTTCATGTTCGTATTCTTTCAATGCTTCAAGCAAGGCAGATCTTTCTTCAGGAAGAAGCCACCTTACAAACTGATTTGCAGCATGCTCGGATGAAAATGTCATGTTACTTCTTGTGCCATAATTTCTGGCAAACTGTATTTTAAAATCAGCAAATTTTGTCTCCCACCTGTCAGCAGGTTTCTTTAGTTCGAAGCTTTCTCGAAAACAGTAAGACGCAAGGCTTCTTTTCCGAGGAGAGCCACGAAGCAAGGTTTCGAGAACTCCAAGTGAGCTGTTGTTTTTCCCAACAGGGTTTCTGTTGTGATGTCTTAGTTTTCTTAATAAATGATTCTGCAGCATTTTATGGGCTATTTATTATTATTAATATACTACTAACAGGTATCAAATCTAATGTCAAACTAAAATGCACATTTTAATTCAATTTCATTCAAACCTGGCTAAAGTTTATAGACACCTTGAGCAGAACAACAAAAGGTTCCATCAGTGATAAAATACGCAGTGACTATTTGACCGGCAGCCGGTCAGGCCTAAGTAAAAACTAAATGACCGGCAGTCTATTTTACGCATGCGCAAGAAATTGCGGCCAAAACTCGAGAAGACTTGGCTTGGTTTTGTTTTCTAGAACCTTTTTGGTTGCCGACTTCTGGAAATTTTCGATCTCTGAAAATGGCCTAGCTGGACGGCACAAATTTATCACGCGAGCCTACGCAACGGGTCCGTTGGACTACTTTTGTTCCCCGATTAAGATAAACCAATCCAAATGTATTTTCCAAGACAAAACGATGATTTTAAGAAGCTATGAATTTTCTGAAACCTTTAGTTGCGGATTTCTGGAAATTTTCGATTCCTGAAAATGGCCTAGTCAGACTATACACTTGCGTAGGCGCTCGCGTGCAAAATTTTTCCAAGTGTTGTCTGGCTAGGCCACTGCCCACTCATTCCCGTCCAGAAATTTCCTAATTAGAATTTAAAAAAGGTTAGAAATTTTCACTTCTTAATCACCAGAAGTCATCAAAGAAATTTCAGAAATAAACTTCATCAATCAAGTTGGATAAAGAAACTCAAGAGATCACAGCAAAGTCCCGCCATTCACAGATTTTTTCCGGCACCAGCCACAAAATGTGTATCTACATTCGCGCATGCGTGATAAGACTGCCGGTCATTTAGTTTTCATTTAGGCTTGACCGGCTGCCGGTCAAATAGTCACTGCGTTATAAATTATCAAACAAAGAAATGCTGTTTTCAAAAAATAACATGAATTTTCTCAATTTTGGGTCTGTCTAGTCAGTGTGAAACAGCCTTTGTACTGTCGTTGTGCACCTGACCAACATGACAATGAATAAGTATGACAGACAGGCTGGTATCTAGATTTTAACCCTACTCTTGTGCCAAAACTAAATAGCTATAGAAAATGAGTTAAGTACAGTAAAGGAGATCCGTAATGTATGTGTGTTGGGATATAAAATTAGAAAATGTTGGGAAATAGAGGAAGAAAAGAGATTTACAAAGAACAGACGGGCTACCTTAACACCCACTAACAAAGTTGGTTTTATTTTAGGTATTAAATGACATCAGGGAACAGTCTGACAATGATGTATCAACAGAAGCAATTGGAAATTTAATCACAAGACATAAGAAATTCTTAATGGCACTGCAAATTGATCTTAGAAAAGCTAACCTTATTGCAGAAGAGAAATTATCTTCAAGACAAAGAGATGAGCTGTTTACAGAAGCACAAGATGATGGTAGTAATAAATCATCACTAAGAAGAAGAGGCCAAAACAAGGACAAAGCTCTGAAAGTGACTTCAAATATCACATCAGATTTGATTAAAATTGCTGAAATGATGAGCACTCAAGTTGAACATGGAATAGAAAGTACAAATGTTTTAGAAGAATCTTCTAAGAAACTTATTGAGACTCAGGAGGAATATAAAGGAATGACAGGTTTCATCCAAATGAGCAAAAAGTTAATTAATAAATACAACAGAAGGGAACTGACTGATACTTTGTTGATATTCTTTGGTCTTGTCTTGTTTTTTGCAACTGTTATTTACATAGTATTGAAGAGGATTTGATAGAAATATCTATAGTTTTAGTGAATTGTCAATGAAATTGAAGAAAATTATAGCAAATTTATGGCATTTTTGAGACACTGTCTGTTGTCAGTTGACATGCTCAGTTTTTGGTCACCTTCCATTTCCAGCAGACACCTCTTTGGTAGTCTACAAGCATATATTTTTGTCACGGACCTCTGAGAAAACAGCAGGGTTGGCTGTGTCCCAAAACCTTCTACTCCCAAAGCTGGAAAGTTCACAGAGATCATATGGAATTGCTTTGTTGTTTGAAAATCAAAGGTTTTGTAACAGATTGTTCTGATCAGCCTAATGTAGTTGGTAGTTTTTGCTTTTTGTTTTTGTGTGTTGTATTTTGTTTCCTTTTTTGCATTAGAAATTTTTCCTCTAGAATTTAAGAGTTTGAAGGATCTGCCAAAAACAGGGAGGTTACCAGAAAAAACTCCCCTTTTTACTGCAAATATTTGTCACTCTTGCCACAGTGAAAGACTGAAAAGCAAATAATTCTCTTGCTATAGACAATTTCTAATTCAGAATCTAACATCTCAAATATAATACCTGGTGTATGATGCTATACAAATGTCAACCATCTTCTTGGTGTGTGGATTAGTATCTTGTCAACTTGCTCTTGATTGATTCCTCTTTTTAACATCTTTGGAACAGTATTGAGTAATATATGTGAATATCCATGTCCTCCATACTTCACCTTAGCAAATAAGATTAAAAACAAAACAAAATTAATCAGCATTTTACCATTAGTAGACTCAGAATTCTGCAAAATACTGGTCCAAACCAATTCTGTGACTGGTATACAACAGTAAACAAAGTTGGTGAAGCACTGACACTGCGTGCAATTATGTGCGTCTTTCACCACACACACAAACATCACTTTTTTATGTAAATTCTGGATTTGCAAAATAAAAGGTCATTGTAATAGTATTCATGCAAACTGATATTGCTGAGTCTTCTGTTTTTCAACACATTTTGCCATGTTATTAATTGGTCTTCAACATTTCCTGTTTCAAGTCCTGCAACAGCAAGTCCTTTTTGATACGTTTACTGATAAAGATCTTTAAATAAATATATCTACACTAAAATGACGCTTCGATCCACACCCTACCCATAATCAAATGCATGTACTTAACCCACAATAATTTGTTTTATTTTGCTCACACATGCATTATTTTGCTCAACAAAAGGCCTGGAGTTTTTTATATTATGTTGAATCTCATTTTCTACCATTTTAAAAACCTTTTCTTACAAGTTCTTACCATCATCTTTTGTAAACATAAGGCAGTATGGAATATAATCATAATGGGTAGCCTTGTAAAAGGATGTGATTTTAATGAAGTCTTATTAAAACAAAAAAAATACAAATTTACCAGTCTATGTCTTGTGTGGACATCATGTGCAATAACAAGATTGTCTTCGAATCCATTGTCTATTAAGAACTTGATTCTATGGATCCTCTGTGCATCACTGAGAAAATCCACACTCTCATTGTTCTGATAATGAGAAACTTCAATACCAAAGAAATCGTGCTCCAAAATACAACCAGTTTTAGCCAGTTCCAGCAAACCATCATATTCAAATATTGTCCTGTCCAAGTGAGACATAACAGTTCTTGTGACATCTCCCCTGATTCCTTGATGATATTTACAATTTCCATTGGTGAATCATGATGCTTTCCAGGGTGTATAAGCAATGGAGCACCAGTTATTGCCTGAAATTGAGCAAAAACTCTGTTAAAAGGAAATAAAAATGGGCTATACTGATTATCTTATTAGACAGAAGCAAGCAGCAAGTAAGCTGACTTTTTCTAGTGGTTTGGGTTCCTTCAGTATTGTTCCTCATTTAGATCTATAAGTTTTGCTTCAAGGGCATTACTCACAGTTGTGCTTCAATACGCAAGGAACAATAAGGTATGGAAATGTAATGGTAGAGTTGGAGACTGGAGTAGGGAAAAGGAAAAAGCTCTTTCCATTTCTGGCTTTCATAAGTTTTCTAACTAAAAGAAGTTATCTTGAAGTTAAACTGCAATACCATTCTCAAATGCGAGATACTAGTCTACGTCACCAGGGGCAGCAGAGGCAACATTGGGTGGCTGGGAGAAGAAGCAACAAATTTGGGGCAAATTGATAGGAAAATTAAAGAGTTTTACAATTTGTCCGAGGGCATGGGGGGCAGCCATCCACACTGCCTGCCTCAGTCTATGCTTCTAGC
The DNA here is from genome assembly GCA_014526335.1 of Chrysaora quinquecirrha. Lineage (NCBI taxonomy): Eukaryota > Metazoa > Cnidaria > Scyphozoa > Semaeostomeae > Pelagiidae > Chrysaora > Chrysaora quinquecirrha. The sequence continues at coordinate 3,632,487 of JACTAT010000029.1, read as the reverse complement.
CCCCTGTATGTCACTTAAAATCATCAATGAAATGCATAATGAAAATTATCATTGATAAATTACATCTCCTTGAATTCTATAATGAATTTCAATTTTTAATTGGTACCTGGGCTTTTGAAGCTGCGATCAAACATTTTCGTTCCTCTTCTGTCAAAGGGTAATTGCAACCAATCTCTCCAATCACACCAGCTTTGATACCATTCCTCCCAACAGTAACATCATTTACAATTTCCTTCAAAGAGAATATCATTATATAATAACATTGACATTCTGCCCAAGAGAGTGAAATACGGGTTTGATAAAAGGTTTTACAAAAACTGATGATTATGAAATCTGAAAGGAATATTTCTTAGTAATAATGCTTCCTATTAACAACAACATCTGTATTTTTTGTGGACCAGTTAACCAGTTCAGATAGGGATGAAATAGAACAAGTGCTTATTGTTCCACTTTTTGGATCACGTAACTAGTGTTCGATTTCTGAATGGAACTATAATACCTGTATCCTAAAGTGAGGCTCCAAGTGCACCCCTTTATGGAATGGAACATCTAGGAATGGTATACAATTGATCCTGTGTGAATGGGTCTTAATAAGTCCTTATAAGTGGGGTTAGCTCCACTGGGCTCAATTCATTGTGCATTATTTACGATGTGTATTACAGTACTTCTTTCATGTGGTCTTAGATCGTGTTGGGAGATCGAAGGTAACCTATGCAATTCACAATGTTGTGGAGGACGTCTTGGCAGAGCTTTAACATCATGAGGAATGCAAAAGACCCCTCAATGCACACAATCTTCCTGCTCTATTGAGGGGTTTGCAATCTCGATCAAGAATCACATGATCACTGAGGTGGGTACAATTAAGGGGTCCAGGATACTATGCGAAAGCAAGCATTGTGGGATATTGAGGATAAAGCACGATGCACACCATATGCAGTCTGCGATGTTAGACTACGCAAAAACAGTACTGTACTTTCAAGCAAAAAGAGACAGAAAAGTTCTACATGCTTTGCATAGATCTTCTATGGAAGCCTGTTTTGCATAATCAGGTAAAGTGAATCCCATGTAATGTCCTGCACCAGCAATGATATTGACTCCAGTTGATTCTGAGACTTCTTTAAGAAATTCCCAGTCAGGTGTAATTCCAACTGTTGTTGCTTCAACAATAGAGTCTCCTCCGTTCTCTTTGAAGTAGCCTACTTCAGTGATCATGGTTTTGATGCCTTCATCACCCAATTTTAGATTGAAAATGTGACTGTACCTAAAACATCAAGGTGCTTAAATTATATAATGCTAATAGTCTTTCAGTGGTGCACATTTCAAAATTGTGAGAAACAGCAGAAACATGACCTGTCTCCAGACAAACTTTAAAGCTTTTTCCTTGAGTTTTATACTCCTCAATGTATAAATGGGAAGATGAAAGGGAAATGAAATATGCAAATACGCCTACTTTTGATGAATCAATACGAAAATCTGCTAATTTTCAATGTCTGATGAAATTGTACCACACATTCATTTTATTTGGCACGGGGCAAAAAGGATCCGAGAATCTGTTTGAAAAAGTAATCTACGTCCGAAATGTCCCTTAGAATATCGGAAAAATATCTGTTCCACCAAAAAACTAAGATACAAAATCTGTTTAGTAAAACTGATGATTACAAAATCCGCTTCTTGTAATCAACAAAATACACCAATCTGCAAAGCCTTTCACCACCCTCTCCCCCTATAAACCTCAGAGAAGCGGACCAAAACAATTAAAGGTGGAATTTATATCCAGATGCAGTTGGAAAAGCACCAATCAGCAAGTGAATTGATTCAATTAACTCTATTGGTTTTACCACTGTATCCCACAAGCTGGTTGGTGTCTAAAACAAAATGCCAATTCAGCTCCACATTCTGATTGGTGTACTATCAAAAATAAAAAAGTTGCTTACGGGTTTTGTCTGATCCACCCAAGATTATCAAGCCTGATAGAATCATCTCTTGCTTTCTCCTTATCAGCATCAGTCTTTGGTTCAACAAAACAGCATGTATACCCAAGCTTAATATGTTCATGAGTTAAAGTCTTGCCAAGTTGATTGGGGGATATGAAACCACACACTAAAAAGAAGTAAAACACTTATTATAGAAATTTTCAGAAATATGAAATGAGGTTATTTTTCATTTTTACATAATTTAATTAAGAAAATCCAGTAAAGGTTCAATTAAACTGCCTTTTTGCTATTTTTGAAGGTCTTTGTTGCCTGGCAGCAGCCAATGATGTGCTACGGGAGGAATAGGAGGGGCAAAGGGCATGCAACAGTGTGGAACATCTCCAAATGTTTTTCAACGTATTAAAGAAACTGATAGCTTTGTTACTTTTTACCGAATACCCCCTGGCAAATAGATTAGACCCAAAAAAAGACTGGAATGGGGAAAGTATTATTCTTCTCATATTTGATCGCTCTGCCAGCTAGGGATATAAGCATTTTCTTTTCCGAATTGGGTAAAGTTTTGAAAACTTTACTTGATTGGGTAAAGTTTTTCAAAGTTTTACTCGTTCGGGTAAACTTTTTTGAGAGATTTTTAGAAAATCTTTACCCGATCGGGTAAAAAACGACATAAGTAGTACTTACAGGCTCCGGGGGGTTTTTTAAGTGCCATTTTTGGAATCTGCACCCAAAAAAACCCTTATAGGTTGAAAAAAAATTGGGGGTTGTCCATGCAGGTAAGTCAGCATTCAGATTTTTAGATTTATGACGTCATTCTATTGTTTTCTGTTAATTATTTGCATAAATTAGGCTACCAATATTCAAGAAATTGCCATTTTCATATAATTTAGGCATTTTAACATTTAAAAATATATAGAATCTGAAGATAATCAACAATTAAGGTACAAAAGGTACTTTAAACCAAAAAATGTGATTTGTTCTTGTAAAATTGTTAGATATTTTTCATATAGGTTGGGGTTTTTGGGTGCAGATTCCAAAATGGCACTAAAAACCCCCGGAGCCTGTGAGTACTACTTATGTCGTTTTTACCCCATCGGGTAAAGTTTTCTAAAATCTCTCAAAAGTTTACCCCGAGTAAAACTTCAAAAAACTTTACCCAATCAAGTAAAGTTTTCAAAACATTACCCGAATCGGAAAAGAAAATGCTTATATCCCTAGCTGTCTGCCTAGACAAGGCACGGCCCTTCACACAAGCTTGTGCTCTTGTTGGCTTCCGTTTCCACAAAAACCCTCTTGTGCTTGAAGAGGCCTTCTTTCTTCTATTCAATCTATACCTCTTGATATCTGCTGGAAAAAACTGACACAATATACTGTAAATTAAACTTTACCAGTTTGAATCTTTCCTGAAGCCATGCTCCGACAGACTGCTTCTTCTTCTTCTGTCTCTGTGATGTTTTCCTCTTGTGCACACAACGCTCTGACTGAGTATTGAATATCTTCCCGTCAAAACGATGCAACCCGTTCATGTGACATTACATGACAGGTGCTCAACTGTTCATTTGTCAATTTCAAGGCCAAACGGATAAGGCTTATTTGCTAACTCCTGTAATAATTTGCAAGTCAATGCGTCGACCGAACATTGGAAAATAGCAGCCCAAGGACCATTTACACTCCAGGCCAGGTCATTTCAGAAATGATTGATCATTGATTGAGATTGTCAGATTGAGATTTTTTGGCGGGAAAGTTATGTCGGCAAAACTCCTCTGATGTTGGCTACTAACCAATCAGATTGCGATTTGTTGGTCAAGGTGAAATTTCGATCCCCAAGTTGTGCATCAATGTTGCCAATTGATTTCTTCGCAACAAACAGGTAAGCAAACCACGCATTTTTGAAGAAAAAGCTTCCCAAGATCATGGATGATCACAGGATCTGAAATGGGTACGAAGAGTATTGCCGTTCAAGGTTTTCAAACACTTATAGGTCCAGGGTCAGGGCTACCCCGACTGATGGACAAGCACCCGAGATAAAAAGTAATTATTATTGCCTTCTTTACTTCAAACTAAAAATGATTATGAATCATCAATGTCATAATTTATACAAAAGCTGAACCAACTAGCAATAAACAAACAAAACAAAACAGCTAATATAATATGTATATGATATATAATAAAACAAATAGAACAAAACAAAACTGTCCAAAGCACCCAGCATCAATACAAATGCAAGTGACAGAATAAACAATGATTTTACATCAAGACAGCGTATTTTCTTTATGACATGTGACGACCCTAGTACGTCATGGTCGTAAGGACCGCGACAAACGATCAAACATTGTTGGTCAAACATTTGAGATCTACTTCTACAAGCATGCTTGACCGCCTGCCTACGTCATGAAACATTGCTTCACAAGCAAAATAAGCTAAATCCGTTGCACAATATTTTTGAAAAAGTTCAAAACATTTTTTGCTCGTGTCAAAAACACAGGCAATGTTTTGTGATATGAAACATTTCAAATGTTTGACAAACAATGTTTGATCGTTTGCGCCGGGCCTTACTCCATGACATGATAGTTTCTGGGTCCCTTTCCTCCTGGGGTGGACCACATAAGTACTACATTATTGCTGCCGAAGCAATGTTGTTGGCACTTACGAAAAACACGTCTTCAAGACTTCAAGAGGACATAAAGTGGCACGCTGATTTTCTGAAACTTCAGAAGATAGACTTGATATATAGGCAAAACCAACAAAAACGCTAGAGATGGTTTTTTTTTGCAAGATCAAACATATACATGTAAATATGGTGCACAAATCGTCGTTTCAGGTTTTGGCGTCTAGAGACCAAGGAAATGTCCATAATCGGTGCATTAACGAGTTAAAGAGAACGGCATATATGGGCTTCGGCCCTGCAGATATATCTCTTCGTTTCAACTCTGTAATCTAACTAAACTAATACAAAACTACGAATAACAAAACAATCCCGAGGCGTCTGTGTAACGTATAAAATTTTTATGTCCAATTATCAATGTGCTAAAACCAAAACCAAGTTCGAAATCAAGCATGTACCAGAACCGAAATTGAAACAACCTGAACAAAGAAAGTTTTTTGCAGATATCTTTGTGGAATAATAAAAGCTAAATAAAACTCCTGAAAACTCTTGTCTGTAAGACTAGAGGCTCATGCCAAGAATGCTATAGTTTTCATGATTTCTGATCGATCATTTTGAAGTGCACTATGATCGTAGGATGAAAAATTAGTTTATGATAACAGCAATAGTCAGTTGTGTAAACATTGTTTCGAAAATTTTTATCTCATCCTCAAAGGAGCCCATTGGTCACTGAATCATCCTTTACAGCAAATCCATTATTGATCATGGTTTGATTGACACTTGCCTCACTTTCATCTACCGTAACAAGAACTTGAATCTTCTCAGCCTCCTTCTTAACCACTTGAACTTTCAATAAACGCTCTGCGCAGATATGCTCAAATTCAGCAATGGAATCAGCTGACCATGTCCCATCCTCTGTATTCGGTTTAACACCATAAAGTGTGCACTCAACTGCCTGTCTGGATAATTCATGATGTTTAGCATGAAGAACCTTAGTTTTATCCAACGACAGTTTTTCAACGTTGCCATAATCAACAAATTTGACAAGGAGTTCACTATCAGAGCAGGCCTCCATTACTTCACCACGATACCACTGGTTGTCTTCATCGTATTTGGCGCAGCAAAAACCGCTGATGGCTGGCGTCGTTTCAAACCCCTGAAGTTCCGCTGCTTCGCCGTTGATCGCGGCCATCAGCTGAAGTAAATCTTGAGATGTTTCATCAAATTGACACCAGAAGTTTGAAGGGGATGTCGCGAGAGATAGATGCATAGTCAGGCACGCATCAATGTCGATTTCTTTAGATGGGATAACAAGCTTTGGCGTAGCAAGTAGCTTGATGTCAGGAACAACTTCAGCTTCCTCTGTTGGATCATCAGACAGTGAAAATTGAGCATAAAGTGTATCGTTGATTGACATGTCCTCACCAGGTCGTTTGAAAATACAATCATAAACATCATCGATCTTTCCGAAAGTTTCTAGAACAAACTCGTGCTCAGCAACATTCTCATGAAGCCAAGTCGTTGCAGCTTTAATATCGAGATCTTCATCATGAACATCATGCAGCTGGCAAAGCACAGCAGCAGCCGGAACAGACGTGAATTCTGAAGTTATGGCTCGGGTTTCAGTAACAGCAATCGTATCCGAGTTCCCATAATCGACAAACAAGACTTGAATCCTATCACCATCAACAGCAGTGACCTCAGCCCGATACCACTGTTGATCTTCAGAGAAACGAGCTAAGCAGGCTGCACCAACATCGACCTTACTCAAACGATTGCTTTCATCCGTAGAATATTCTTCAAACTTCAAAGACATCTCATCAATTTGTGGATGGTACTTCACTAGTTGGCAATAAATATGCTTCGTTGACTCGACATGGGTACAGTGAACTGATTCTGGGTTATCTGATGACAGGACAGAATGGCTATACTGGATGTTATCATTTGGTGTAATAACTGTATTCGTATCAGATTCAAGAACAGCTTCATTGTTCACTTGTTCACAAGCAGCTGATGTTGTTAGTTTGGCAGCCGCTTCAGCTTCCTCCGTTGGTTCATCAGACAGTGAAAATTGAGCATACAATGTATCATTGATGGAGATATCCTCACCAGGTCGTTTGAAAACACAATCATAAACATCATCGATCTTTCCAACAGTTTCAAGCACAAATTCGTGTTCAGCTACATTCTCATGAAGCCAATTTGTTGCAGCTTTGATATCGAGATCTTCATCATGAACATCATGCAGCTGGCAAAGCACAGCAGCAGCCGGAACAGACGTGAATTCTGAGTTATGGCTCGTGTTTCAGTAACAGCAATCGTATCTGAATTCCCATAATCGACAAACAACACTTGAATCTGATCACCATCAACAGCAATGACCTCAGCCCTATACCACTGTTGATCTTCAGAGAAACGAGCTAAGCAGGCTGTACCAATATCGACCTTACTTAAACGATTTCTTTCATCTTTAGAATATTCTTCAAACTTCAAAGACATCTCATCAATTTGTGGATGGTACTTCACTAGTTGGCAATATATATGCTTAGTTGACTCGACATGGGTACAGTGAACTGATTCTGGGTTATCTGATGACAGGACAGAATGGCTATACTGTATGTTATCATTTGGTGTAATAACTGTATTCGTATCAGATTCAAGAACAGCTTCATTGCTCACTTGTTCACAAGCAGCTGATGTTGTTAGTTCGGCAGCCGCTTCAGCTTCCTCCGTTGGTTCATCAGACAGTGAAAATTGGGCATACAATGTATCATTGATGGAGATATCCTCACCAGGTCGTTTGAAAACACAATCATAAGCATCATCAATCTTTCCAACAGTTTCAAGCACAAATTCGTGTTCAGCTACATTCTCATGAAGCCAATTTGTTGCAGCTTTGATATCGAGGTCTTCATCATGAACATCATGCAGCTGGCAAAGCACAGCAGCAGCCGGAACAGATGTCAATTCTGGAGTTATGGCTCGGGTTTCAGTAATATCAATTGTATCTGAATTCCCATAATCGACAAACAGCACTTGAATCTGATCACCATCAACAGCAATGACTTCAGCCCGATACCACTGTTGATCTTCAGAGAAACGAGCTAAACAGGCTGCACCAACATCGACATTACTTAAACGATTGCTTTCATCTTTAGAATACTCTTCAAACTTCAAAGACATCTCATCAATTTGTGGATGGTACTTCACTAGTTGGCAATATATATGCTTAGTTGACTCAATATGGGTACAGTGGACAGTTTCTACATTATCTGATGACAGGACTGCATGGTTGAACTTGGCATTATTATCTGGTGTAACAACTGTATCGGTTCTGGATTCAGCAACAACTTCACTGTTTACGTCCACACTAGATGCAGGAGCCACCTCGTTATTAGCCTGCTCTACTATTTCTACCTTACTCTCAATTACCGCTTCTTCAACGTCTAGTGCATATAAAGCATACAACTCATCATTGACTGAGATTTCAGCATTTGGCTTCATCAACACACAATCATAAGAGCCATCCATAACTCCAACAACTTCTAACTTCAGCTCTGACTCGAGGACGTTTCCATGAAGCCATTCCATTGCAGATTTGATGTCAAGGTCTTCATCGTGAACGTCATGTAGTTGGCATTTGACTGACGTCACAGGCAACTGTGTTGCTTCTACGGTTGCTAGACGGATATCAGTCAATGAGACAATATCTAAATTTCCATAATCAACCATAAAAACAGTTACCTTATCACCAGATATATCCCTCACTTCAGCTCTGTACCATTGTTGATCAACAGAAAAACGAGCCAAACAAGCACATCCTACAGCAACAGCTGGACTTTGAATTTCCTTGCTGCAGTGATCAGCAATTTGTTCTGCAAGGACATCCAGGTCAGCATGATATTTCACAAGTTGGCAGAAAATCTCCTTAGACGAATCAATATGCGTGCAGATAACATCGATCTTGTCCCCCGCTGCTAGTACAGGCAATGTATATGTGGAACTTTGTTGTTCTTTATTTAGCACTGTTGATATGTTTCTTTCATCAGGGGATAACATATCCTGACTTGATGCAGGGCTAACTGCAGTCTCCGTGGTAGCGGTCTCTGCAACTTCATTCTTTTCGCTCGCAACTGGTAAATTTTTAAACTGTGCATCCAACAGCGAGGCAAAATCAGAACCATCTACTGTCAGGGTGACTTTGAAGCTTCCGTTCTTCAGAGATTCCAAAATATTTATTTCTACAGGTTTCTCAATTAGTAAATTCTCTCCCATCCATGCCTTTACATTTTCTGTTGACTCTGAAATTTCGCTCGTTCCTGAAAAGGATAACGGCAAATTTTGTTAGTCTATGAATGAAAACGATACATCTGAACACAATACATTTCAATAATAAATTAATTGCCATGTTTGTCCATTACAGGGTATTCCGAAAAAAAGGAACCCGGTGAAGAAATCTTCGTACTAAAGGCAAAATTTAATTTTTGAGCATAAAATTTGGTACATGTTTTTGAAGGAATGATAATTGTACTGATATCACTTTATGATGCTTTACTTCATGAATAACACTAGGAAGTAGCAAAATATTTGACAAAATATTTTTCAGACAACATAAAGAACAGTCAAATGTGCACTCACAAAGCACAACTCAGCATAAACACTGTTTTCGTACGTGTTTATGTCCAATGTTTAACATGATGTCAGTATAAATTCAATATTTATTCTTGAATACCTTTGAAGAGGGCATTTGATCGATGGGGGTTTCAAATAAGGGGATGTTTACGAATGCGGCATACATAAGGAATTACAGCATGCCTTCGACGTATATCAATTACCTTGTATGTTGCAGGCGATACAGGCTCTTGGAAGCAAAAGAAACGACTGATCTACAACTCTTAACTGATCTTCTGTGACTAAAGTGCTGTTTCCATAATCAACAAAAAGCACTCGAATCATATCTCCCTCTTTCTTCAAAATTTCTGCACGATACCATTCAAGATCATCAGGAAACTGTGCAAAGCAGGCAAGCCCAGGCGTGGTATCATTGAGTCTTGTTGTTACTTCTGCACAGTAGTCAGCAATGTGTGCCATCAGCGTGTCTAATTCTGCGATGTATTCTGAAAGCTGGCAGTGAACTGTCAAATCATCATCAATATAAGAACAAACAGCAGATATGTTTGAAAGTGAATCAAAAGCTGGAGCAGAATACCGTAGAATCTTCTTTACATCTGCATCTACAAGATCATCAGCAATGGGCTCTACATCATCACTTTCAACTGAAGGCTTCTTGTTATCTGTGGATGCAGGGATGGTTTCTTCAGGGATACTGACAGCAGCAGGCTGATTCTCACTGGCAATATCAGCCACTTCTGTTTCTTCTAGTGCAAATTTCGCATACAGCTCATCATTGACTGTGTCTTCTGATCCAGGGTAATACATATTCACTTCAACACAATCCCCATCAACTTCAACGAACTTCACTTTGTATTCGTTATTCATACAAGACTCTTCAAGCCATTGTTTGGCCTTCTCTTGGTCTAAGTCCTCATTATGGACATCATGAAGTAAACAAGGGACACATGTTCTGGGCAGCTTCATGAATTCTGATTTCATTTCTCTAAGATCTGCATAAGAGACATCTTCTTCGTTATCATAATCAACGTATTTCAGCTTAACCACGTCACCGGAGCAAGACAACAACTTGGCTCTGTACCTGTAAATTGATTAACAAATACTAAAAACCAGAATCTAGTGGACTGGCTGAGATATAACAGTACATACGAAGTTGAAAGAATTGAACCATTGGTCAGAAAATAGGGGTTTGTAAGCTTTGGAAGGTCTCAGTATAACAGAAGAAAAGATTCAATGCATGAACTCAAAGACAATTTTAACGACGTTTCGATCTTAACCATTGATCAACTGATGGTTAGAGTTTAAGATAAAACCTATGATTGAAATTTGGAAAGCCTCCAACAACTATTGCATTAAATAGAGCCTTCACAGTTGGTAGTCTTCACAGAAATCGAGCAAGCATGCAATTAAGAAAGCATACAAGCAAGTCAGCAAGCAATCAAGCAAGCAAGCAATCTCTATTGGTTAAAAGATCAAGAGGTTCTTACTGGCATGCAGTCAATGTGGACCTGCAGCTTGTTTGCAGCGACTAATATCTTACAACCTTTGTTACTCTCTCTCTCTCCCTCTATTTCCAACAGGAAGAAGCTGTCCTATCTAATGTCCGTCTTTCATTATCTCTGTGTAGTGTATCGTTTCCAGGCTCAGGCAGGTTAAGAACTGCTCTCAGTCAAACAAACTCAAGGTAACTTTACAAGCACCGTTGCATATTGTGTAAGTAAGGCTTGTGTAGTGTAAATATATGTAGGTAGAGATATAACAGTCATGCTTAAAACTCTTGTTGGCCAATGCACAAACCATCTAGCCATCTAAGCCATAGTCGCCCTATAACCTCTTTGGAACAATGACAGTACGAAAACTTTAGACAGCGAATCGGGTATTGTTCATAGAAATGTTTGATACGTTTAGCAAGATTATCATGTGGTTCATATTAGGCCCTGGGCAAATGAACTGAAAATTTCACTGAACATCGTCCAACATTGAAGTTCAGTGAAAAATCCAGTTCATTTGGGCACTTTGTTCACTTTCTGAACATTGTACAGCGAATTTTTAATCGGAGTCAAAAATGTTTGGTGAACAAAATTTGTCTAGAGGCAAATATATTCGGACTTATCAAGGCTGTTTCTGACACGATATTAGACATGATAGTCACCACTTATCATGACAAGCCTTTGATATTTAGTTGGGTTTTATATCCTGTCTAGAGGCATTTTCAGTTCATTCAGCCACTCAACTGAGGATAGCCAAAGAGTTTCAGTGGCATATTCAGTGAACTGACCAGTTCATTTGACCAGGGCCTTAAAGGTAAGTCTAATAGTATTAACTTACCATCCTCCATCGACAGGAAATCGTCCCAAACAAGCTTGTCCTACAGCTGGATTGCTCACTACTTTATCACAATTGCCACAATACTCAGCTATATCATCCATCATCTTGCCGAACTCTTCTTCATATTTCAACAAATGACAGCTTACTGTATTTGCAGAAGTCACATGAGTACACAAGATGCGTTCTTCTGTATCTTTCAGTATCTCAGGCTTTAAATATTCCTTTAGAAAGAGACACAAATAGTTTTTAAAGCGTTTGCAGGACACTACAAATATTTCAACATTAAGAAAATGAAATGCAGAGTGTGACACTGCATTCGGTAAAGCGCATTTGTAAAGCGATATTGCCCGTATTGCAGTGTTGCAGTACTGCGAAGCATCAAGAATGGCACATTTCATTAGAACGTAATGTGGCATCGTGGTCAAATCTAGCTCGCTCGTGGTATCAAGAGCTCAGCTGGGTTGGGATGCTAGCACAAGCTATGGTAGCGTCAGAGCGAGGGTCGAGGCCAGAAAGCCTATCTGCTTCTGAGATCCTAGCAACTGGTGCTAAATAAACCATTTCTCCTTTGGCGTTAAAAGGATTAAACACCTCACCAGAGTTGCGTGCCGGAACACCAAGGAATTATTGCTTTAATAAGAAATTCCCGTATATTTACTTGAAAAGAAACATGGAAAAACGACACGAAGAAACAAATGAAAATATGCCATATGTCAAACTGCTATGCAGGACTTCTCCAGGGTTAATGAGAATTAAATCATTTCACCTAGACTATGACGTCCACGGCAGGTGTCCAACTATGCGAAAACACTGTATAAATGTAAGAGAATGGGCATCGTTGGATCAATCTAGAAAATCTAAAAGCAATATGGATAGTCAAACATACCATGCTCTCTACAGGTGCACTTATCATATCTGCCGTCTTTTTCATCCCAAATTTCTCCATAATCACATCATTAACATTTAAAGATGACTCCACTGTGGTTATTTTACCTTCAAATTTGCGTCCATTGCCCAACAGATCTTTAAGATGTAGCATCTGCTCAAGACAGTTCTCCTCCAGCCAGTCCTTTATTTCTGCCACTTGAGCTATTCCAACATCGACCCCGGCTATGCAAACTTTGATGCAGCAGGCAGGTTGTTGCAAGAACTCGGGTGGGATTATCAAAAGATTATCTGTGGTTGTATCCTCACTATTTCCATAATCGACAAAGTCAACAGTCACTGCATCATTGGCTTTGTTAACTTTAGTGACTTCAGCTCTGTACCAACCTTCATCAGCACTATATTTTGCCAAACAGGCCTGTCCTTCTGTCGGATCCTTCAAATAATCCTTACTTCCACTGCAATAGGTGGCAATTTCTTCCATTAAAAGATCTAGTTGTTCCTGGGTATTACCTAGCTGGCAGCAAAGTTCTGCGTTGTCTGTGACAAAAGTGCAGTATGTTTCCAGGGTCTTTCCGCTCTCAATTTCAGGCATTTTGAACTTGGGTTTCTCAAGATTACCAGAGTCTTGTGTCGTTTTGACACTTGCATCTACCACCTCAGCATCTACATTTTCAACAGGAAACTTACCAATTAATATCTGTCTGATGGACTCTTGACTGTCTTTTGGGAATACCTCTCCACTGACGACACCAGGACTAACTATTTTATCAATAGTAACAGAAAGAGTATGCTCATAGCAAATGTCCTCAATAATACTAGTGTTCTCTAGGTTAAGTTTCAAAGAGTCAGCAAAATAGCAATCAATGCAAGTAACAGGCAAATCTAAATCTTCAGGTCGTATGTCCCTCAAGTCCTTCAAAGCAACACTGGCTTCGTTTCCATAATCAACAAAATGTACAGTCACAATATCCTGGCTAACAGCTTTGATTGTAGCTCTATACCACGTACCATCTTCAAACAATGCAAGACAGACGAGGTCAACTGCAGGTGATGTTAATGGTTTGTTATTACTGCTGCAATATGTTTGAATATTCTCCATCAAGGCATCCAGTTGCTCTTGCAATGAGATAATCTGACAGCAAATGATTTGAGTTGATTTAACAAAGTAGCAGCAAACATCAAAAGTGGCTCCCTGCTTCACAGGAGGGTCTTTAAATGACTGGACCGTGTTGTTACCAGGCACATTAGCACGATTAATGCTATTGTTATTTGCTGTAGATTTGAATGCTTCATTGATGATTTCCCCAGTGTTTTCATTCTTCAAGATGACAGACATAATATCATTATCAGCAGAGACAATTTGTATTGAGAGAACGTCCTCACCACACTTCTCTCTCATCAAACTCAGATCTTCATCAGGCTTATTCACACCAGTATATTGACTAAGAGAACATTTAACTGCCTGAATAGGAAGCTGCAGCATCTTCTCTGATAAGACTTTAATATTACTGTTGCTCACCCACTCTTCATTAGCATAGTCAACAAAGAAAACTTTGGACTTATCAGCCTGTGTCTCGGTGATTCTTCCTCTATACCAACTTTCATCTTCACTGAACAAGCCAACACAGGGTAGGCCAGTGTTTGGCATCTTAATAACTTGAAAGCTACCCGCTTCATTTGCCATGTCTTCACAAAGATTAGCCAAGTCATCTTCATAACGTACCAAATGGCAATAGAACTCTAATGGTGAAGTACCATCAAGAAAATAAACCTTTTCAGAATCATTAGGGTTGAATTTGACAGTTTTAAAGCTGTGCGTTGCTGCTACTCCAGAATCACCAGAAACAGCTTTATTGGCAGGTTCAGCACTTGCACCTTTTTCACTGTCCCAGCGCTCAATCATGTATTTACCGTCAACCAAGGCAATGATTTTCACGTCGCAAGCTTCCTCGAGAAAACTACTGTCTGTTTGTCCGTTTAGAACCAGGCCACATTTGAATGCAAACATCGGGTAATCAAGTAACTCTGGTGATAATGATTTTATTTCAGCCAGTTTCACAACTTCATTGTTGCCATAATCAACAAATCTAACCTTTACTTCATTCTGATTCTGCATTTCTTCGATCATCGCTCTATACCATAAGCCGTCTTCTGAGAATTTCGCAGCACATGGCATACCCTGGAACAGCTGTTGACATAAGGCGTTCTTCATTTTCATTCAGTGAACCATAATGGCTCTCCAATTCCCCCATAACATTATCTAGAGATCCCAGATCAGTACTCTGCTGGCAGTAGAATTCTTCATTACTCACAAAATAAGGTACAACGACATTATATTTCTGCCCAAGCTTCAAACTAGAATCAGCATATTCCACAATAACAGCAGGCGATTTTGGGGCAAGATCATTTGAGGCAGTTGCTTGTAATGGAGCCTTTACTGGCGTCTTCACAACAAGACTTTTTGCTTGATCAAATATTTCATTCAGTACTTTTCCTTCATGATTTATCTTCACTCTATAGCTATCCCCTACAGTGTCTACAAACGTGATGCTCAGAAGCTGATCCATAGTTATATTAATAAACTTTTCAATGTCACTGTCTGCGTTATTGTAATTACCATTGAGCTTGCAGCGAATAGCAAGTTTGGGGAATAATGAGGCATCTTTAGGAATTGCTTTTAGTTCTCTCGCAGGCACCATGTCTGTGTTTCCATAATCTATGAATCGAACCTACAGAAAAAGGAAATTTCAAGACTTAGTTTTGCAGCAGGAACACACTACCAATGCTCTACTAGCGAAATTGAAAACAAAATTAAAATTATTTGACAACAATGCCTTGTACTGCATCATATTCTTTTACAAGGACACAGGATTATATTTCTAAAGTTGCTGGTTTTGAGTCTACTACTAGCCTATGATATTTCTAGCCCAAAAAATCAATTATTTCGTTTGATATTAAAAATATTGACTTTGTTATCATAATTTTCTTTAACCACCTGAAAATGGGTCTAAGAAATTTGTTTGATGGCAGTTCCATGTATGTCCTTTGTAAAACTTTTGGAATTTTTCATCAAGCAAAGTTTTGCCGTTTTGCGATGTCGAAAAACAATGCTCATCAAACGCTTCTTCAATCAGGATCAGTACTCGTCCATATCTTGATCTTTATTAGACTAATCTCAGATTACAGAAGGCTTTCAATAAAAAAATTATGCTTTGGAATAAATAACAGTTGAACAAAGTGTTACCACTATACCTTGCATTTATCACTTGCCATTTCCAAGATTTCGCCACGATACCAATTGCCATCTTCAGAAAACTTGGCACAACAAAATTGCCCAACTGCAGCATCTGATAAACTAGGATAAGCGGCCATATTATCAGAAATTTCTGCCATTTTGGCTGCAACCTGGTCCAGATCTGAAACATTTATATCTAGCTGAACATAAAACTCATTCAGTGATTCTGTATGCGAAATGTAACCATCAAAACTTTGACCAGATACTTGAATTGTTGGTATGGAAACTGTTGAGGCGCTGTCAGTTGCACCAGCACTTGAAAAACTGAAGTCTTTAAGTTCCAGCTCGTATTTTCCATTTGGTTTTGTCAGAAGTTTGCCTGAAAAGAAATATAAGAAAACCTCACTCGCAGTCTATGACAGTAAGGTCGATTTCACATAAGGCCAAACTTGCCGTGAAGAGTCATTGGATTCTGCGACTGTCTTTATTTCCAGAAAAATGCACAAAGAATCACGAAGTGTGGTCATATCTAGAATGAACGGGGTCGTACTGCTTAGATTTGACTTGTGATGTTACTGAACCTAATGCAAAGGTGAAGTGGTGTATTCATCAAATTTCGCTAGGATCTCAAGAATAGACTAGCTAATGAGACCTTGACCCTTGCTTTGATGCCACTGTTAGAGACGCACAAAGTAGCTTGATGAGGCCAAGGCATAAGCAAAGAGCCATTGCTGATTTCAGAACCCAATACCTTGTGAGGTTGCCGTTTCATGGAATGCGCAAGCACTGCCCAATCTAATTAATTTCAATCTAATCAAGAGTAGACTAGCTAACCAGACCTTGACCCTTGCTTTGATACCACTGTTAGAGACGCATAAAGTAGCTTGACTAGACCAAGACGCAAAGGCACAAGTAAAGAACCATTGCTGATTACAGAAACCAATACCTTGTGAGGTTGCCGTTTCATGTAATTAATTTTCAGCAAAACCAAAATATAAACTCACAATAGCCATAAATATGAAGTCAGAAAACACTAAGGTCTGGCTGAAGTTACAGTTTCACTGGATTGTAGATCAGTATAGGTAACAGAAGACGGGTAGCTGTGAAATACGAGAAGGTAAAAAGAATGTTTACTTTGCTAAAGGCCCTACCTGTTACATGCTTGTCAAACACACTTTCTTTAAATTTCTCGACTTCTGTAGCCGGAGCATCTGCTGATGCACCTTTCAAAAAGCAATGAATTGCAAAGGAGCTTCTGTTGCAAGATCTTCCGCAAGCTGATAGATTTCATTGACATTCTTTTCTTCGCTGTTGCCATAATCAACAAACCTCACAGTAGCTTTTGCGGCACTGCATTGGTCTACAATGCCTCGATACCATCCACTATCCTCTGAGAACACAGCAACACATGGCATTCCAGGTTTCAGCTGATCAGGAGGGAGTTTGACTTTATTGCTCTCTTCAAGAGCGATCATGATGTTATCTAAGGCGTCGCTTTGAGAGACAAGTTGAACGTATAGATCTGTTAGTGTGTTGGTGTGCGTTACATATAAATCTTCCGCAACGTTGGTTCGCACTGTTTGGCTGGGATACATAACACTTTCAAGGCTATTGCTGGCTGATGGGCTGGTCTTGAGAAACAAATCTGCTGCCAAGTTCACTCCACTTTCATCACACAACTCAACAATAATCCTGTCGCCTTGTTTTGCTTTTACGGTCATCTTCAGAACTTTATCAACAGTCCTTTGAGTAAACTCACTAACGGCATTGTCTTTCAATTTCTTATTATTATCGTTATAAATTGAGCAGCAAATTGCAAACTTTGGCTCTTTTAATAGCTCATTTGGTATCTGTCGCATGTTGGAAATATTAACGTTCTCTGAATTACCATAATCAACAAAACAAACGTGTGCAGTTGTGTTGTCTATCGTCTTTAATATCTGCCCACGATACCAAGCTTCGTCTTCACTGAACATGGCACAAACTGCTTGTGATGGTTGGATGGATGATAGTGGTTTTGCGCTGGCGCACACCTCAGAAATGGCTTCCATGACTGAAAGAAATAATGCAAGATGAAAAACTGAAAGAAATAATGCAAGATGAAAAATGATTATATTCAGGACCGATTGATTATCATTACAATTTCTTGTTGATTCGTTTTCCTGGTCCAAATACGGCTCCCTCTGCCCGGTAATTGATATTTTGGATAAATAACATGATGGCAATCGTTTGTTTAAAATTTATCATCGTTATCTTTGCCAAACAGTTTTTATGCACCTTGAAGACACTCCCTCTGTTAGAAGAAGCTTAAGGCATATTGTTTTGGTAACTTCCTGTTTTTGGCAGACCCTCCGAAATCTTAAAACGAGAGGCTTTGAAAGGTTTCCTGTGCCAAAAAACGACAGTTGCCAAAAACGGTAGGCTAATCAGAACAAACTCGAAATAAGACTAAACGAGAAGGAGATTCCTTGCAAATGGGAGGGCAGAAGGTTTTGGGGACATGGACCTGCAAAATCGTTCCAGAGACGGTATCAGAAAATACGCTTTGAAGTCTACCGAAAAAAAGAAGGCGGATACTGAAACTTTAAAATATTAAGCCTTTATAGACTTTGTTTGATCCAAATAACTACGAAAGCCTTAGGGTATGGAAAATTGCAACTGAAACATTGTGTGCCAATGGTGCCTTTTGCAAACCAATGTAATTAAAGAATGAAATAATTAGTATTACCTGTATCTAATTTTCCTTCTAATCTCTCAAGCTGACAGAAGAAACTTCCCAGATCGTCAACATGTGAAACATAAACTCGTTCAGTATCTCCAACATTTAACTTCACATCAGTGAACCCTGCTGCAGACTTTGTGCTTGTTCTAGATTTCACTGCTAGATTCTTGTTAATCAGTTCTGCAGCAATATCAATGCTATTGTCCAAAAGCTCAACCTTACATGGGGAGTTTTCGTTATGAATTTAGCTTGCAGTGTTTTCTCCTCAACTAGCTGATTGAATCCGGCGATTGAAGCATCATTCCAGGAACCTGACGTTGGAAATATCTGCAAGATAAAACAGACTTTGAAGTCAAGAGAATTTTTCTCACAACAATGCATACACGGAAACACGTCGATTACAACTTTGAAGTCTACTGAACGAAAGTAAAACGACCTGACTAAACTAGAAGACACGTGGCATGTCGCACACGACATTTTCAAACGTGGCATGTCCCGTTGATGCTTCCCAGTTTATCCAGCTCGGGAACTTTGTAGTGTGCGACAAAGTTTGCGGCAAGAGACATTCATAAGTTTCTGAGAGACAACAGAAACATTTCTTGTCTACGCCACTTTGAGAACATGTTGCTCGCTTTTCACTTGCATGTGAAGCCACCCTGGGAGACACGCTAGAATACAATGCCATGCGCGACATATCTCCCAGTTAAGACACATCTTAATTTTTACATTGTTTTATTAGAATTTTAATTTGCCAAACCAGATAAGTTCTGCTTTTTTGGGTCGCACAGAATACGTATTTTTTAGAATGGTTGCTACATCTCATTAGTCTTCACTTTGTTATCTTGCTTCGGATCTCGGAAATACCATAATAAGCAACAGTTTCATTTTATTTTGAATAGACTAGTTTAGTGTTTTCATTGAAAGAATCGTAAATGTATGGGCGAAGAAATTTGCCAGTTTTCCTCGACATAAAACTGGCCTTATGGACAAGACTTAGTTGGACTATCTTTGTTCTCTTATTCTTTATTGACAATACAAAAATGAAGATTGGAAAAGCATCGTAATATAAGAATCGCATAAGTCCAAGACTTTTCAGACCTCAGAGTCGACAGATGAAAGTTGCAAATATTAATGTTTTTCCCTTTCTAAATACTGTTCAATTAAATTAAGTCGATGATATCTATTTCGCTACTGTCCATCTACGATGGTCTGACTGTGTTCACCCTTTTTGCTTGTATTCGATGTTTTTCGCTCTTTTTTAAACTCATTTTCACTTGTGTCTGCCAGCAATTCTTGAACACAATCTAATGACTGTTGCGATGTCAAAAATTCCCAAAAACGTCCAAGTCTCGTTAGAATACATTCTCATTAGTTGTAAAAATCTCAGTCGGTCAGGGACACTAATCTTTAAAAAGCAAATGCAAAATCTTTAATAGAAATACTTCAATTCTTTTGATTCCAACGACATGCTACTGGGATCCTCAAAGACAAAACCAGGATGCATGTCTTAGGTCAGGTCAGGTCAGGTCACTCCCGAAGCCTAAAGGCCGTTGGGGCACTTCGATGATTTCACAATTTTCTTCCATCCTCTCTCTGTCCTCTGTCTCTGCTTTAGGACATTCTCATATATCACAAGAAAAATCCTTGACGTTATACGATTCTTAAGACATCAATATTAG
Source organism: Chrysaora quinquecirrha (assembly GCA_014526335.1). Lineage (NCBI taxonomy): Eukaryota > Metazoa > Cnidaria > Scyphozoa > Semaeostomeae > Pelagiidae > Chrysaora > Chrysaora quinquecirrha. The sequence goes on along the minus strand of JACTAT010000029.1, from coordinate 3,612,467 downwards.
GCTAAAAGTTTACCTGATTCAGAGAGCAATGAATGGCAAATCCAGGATCTTTAGCCAAGCTGTTATTCAATTCCTTTATCTCGGATATAGATACATCTTCACTGTTTCCATGATCAATGTACATTACATGAACTTTATTACTGTCTACTTTGTCTTCAATTTGTCCACGATACCAGTAACCATCAGCACTATACTTGACTGCAACTAGTTTTCCATTTGCTACAGCTGATACCCGTTGATCTCCTGATGCTAGTTGCGAGTATTGGACATCTAGTTCTTCTGCTATTTCGTCAATTCTAGTCATGCTTGATGAAAGCTGGAAGACTATAGATCATTTCGGTAGAAAAAAAATTTTCGAAATCGCAAGATATCAATTTTTCGATGCGAAATCGTATAAAGCACTCAAAAATTAGTCTAGGTGCAAAGTTTTACTATCTCAGCGCTTGTATAATCGATTTTACGAGCGTTCAAAGTTCACGATTTTATAAGGGCTTTGACCGTGTGGGGTAAAACGTTTCACCAAGTTCATTTTTTGCGGTCAAAGCCTTTATGAAATCGGGAACTTTGAATGCTCATAAAATTAAGAATACAAGCGCTAGGACAGTGAAACTTTGTACCTAAAGTTTTGGCTGCTTTATAAGATTTTCATATCGAAAACTCGATATCATGTGATTTCGAAAGATTTTAATGCTGTCTGACGTCATACCGAAATGATCTATTTTCCCAGTTCTGGAGTTTCTCTGATTGTTGGCCATTTGAATGTTTGGTCCCTAATCAAGAGTTTCTTGCAGGAAATAAGTCCATCCTACTAAACTACATAGTTATATTTTTGCTTCTCACCTGTAAGTAAAATGAAGATGGATTCTCAACAAATGACACCAAAACTGTCTCTACATCTTTCACATTCACTGAAGAAGACTCCACCTCTTTAGAAGCAGAAGATGACATTGGTGTATTTGCCTGGGGATTACTGCCAGGTCTTTGTGCCACACCTTTTTCAATGAGCAAATCAGAGATGTTCAGCTGTTGCTTGCGGTTTGACATTGTATCCAGAAGATCAATTAAATGAATGTTGCTTTGATCTGAAATAAAGCAATAAATGAACTGAACTTAAACCAACTATTTAATATTTGGCCTTGTAGTTCACTTGGGACCTCTGCTTTCAAGTTAATGATTTAAGAGAGTCATTCTACATGTTCAGTTTTCTTACAACATTTAGATATTCATTTCATCTTTAGATATTGAGCATGATATCAGCATGATACATCTGGGTGATTGGCAGACGAAAGCCTTGTTTTTGTATGGTTTAGGGAACAATAGCTTATTATATGGGGGCCAATACACAGAAGGTTTGGTCTTTGAGATATAGGTAACTTAGTAGAGAAAGGAGCAAATAGTTTTAGTGACAGTTGCTATATATAAGTTGGTTTTTTTAGTGTCTCAGTGGTAAGGGAAAATCCTTTTAACTGTTGAAGACAAACAGATTGGTATTTAATGGTGCATATCACACTCTGAAGGAGCCTTGCTTGGCATATTAGCAACTTCAAAAAAAATTAGTTGTCTTTTGTGCCTTGTGCCGCGGTGTTCCTGCTTCAACTTTATATTATGCAAGCTTGTTTTTGCCACTAGTAGGCATGCCTGACCATGTCATTTATGGTGCATTTATACCCCAGGTTCTGCTTGCAAAAACATTTACCAAAATGAAGATTTATAAACGTGTAAAAAATTTAACAATTTTCCAATAATACCTTTTCTTTTCACAAATGCAATAAGATGTTTTTCTACAACCAAATTTGAAAAAGTATCAATTGCATCAACAGTCCATTCCTGTCCTTGTTTGGGTTTGACATCATCAAGACAACATACAAATGCCTGGGCTGGCAGCTTCATGAAATCACTATACAGTGGCCTTATATCATTAACGGAAATCTTCTCACTGTTGCCAAAATCAACATAGGTTACTTCAGCTTGGCCTCTTGAAAGTCTAGAGAGCACTGCTCTGTACCATACACCATCAACTGCAGATAATCAAAGAAAATATATTACAATTCAAACACACTTCATGTAATGGGAAATGATGGTCTACATCAAATTGTCTAAATTGACGTGTTGTGCAATATATGCATGAAGTTGGAATCCATTTTAAGGCATACTTTAATACATGCCACTTGCTTCAATATAGTACATACAAGAATGTTCAAGCAAGAATGTTTGCATACCATTCCAAGTTGTTTTATTCTGAAAATTAGTACTCTTAGGGGTTGTGTTCATAGCAGAATGATTCAGATTGTATCTTTCTTTCCAGAAAACGGAACGCTTTTAAACTGATCCAAAAAGTGGAACAGAATGCAATTGTTCTGTTTTGTTCCCATGTGAAAAGAATAAGTGGTCCAGTAAACAGAACTATAAAGTTTTTGTGGTTAATTTCATGTGTTATTGCTAAGAGAAATTCCCTTGAGATACCATATTTATAAAGTTTTGTACAGCATTTTGTTAAACTAATTGTTCATTTTCACGGGCAAAGAATTTATTGGAATGATTTTGTTCTCATGTGAATCACGATAATAACCTTAGCTTAGCAAAAAGTTGCTGAAATCATACGCTGTGGTCTCTGATAAAAGTTATATGGAATCCCAGGCATGCAACATCCAGCATCTTCAGCATACCAGAAACTAAGAATTCTTCCTTAGGGGCCCTTAGGGGTCTCTGTCATTGTACCATCTTGAAAACTGATTCTTAAGCCCATTTCAGGGTAAAACATTATTAATATTCATTTCAAAATATCAATCATAAAATACCTGGATACAATGCAGCAACAGGCATACCACTTTTCCAAGTAATATTTGCATTTGGTTCAGAGCGCTTGTACGTTTCATCTAGTGCAGCCATCATGGCATCAATTTCATCAGCTTGTTCAACCATTTGGCAACAAAATTGGTTCAGATCTGTTATTTCAGTTGGAACAACATCAATATATTCTTTCAAGGGAACAGTGATTTCTTTATATTCACCACTTGTGACAATTTCACCTTTAGATTCCAAAAAAGATAACAAATACACGGTAGAATTTTTTACTGCCTGTTATTGCATACGAGAAACAGTTTGATTTTATAAGGAATGCTAACCATTAAATTGGGATGACTAATGAAATTCACATGAACGAGAGCTTTGTAGCCTCTGAAATAAGCTCTTTTTACATCAAAATCAATCAATTTGATGCTGGTCAAACATAGTTAGTAAAACAGATCAGACCAACATATCAATCTTAAAAAATTGCATAGAGAAATACTCAAGTGGCAGCAATGAACATGCGCTTATAACTTTTGGTGAGGAACAAATGCCCAACTAAAGTTCTTACTTCATTTTATGTAGTGTAGAAGAAAAATTTTAATCCTAGGTCCTAAATATCCAAGTGGAGAGTAATGTGGAGAGAATTGGTCCTGAGAATGTCAAAAGATGAATTGTGAACTCTTGGAAATTTGTCATTTTTCAAATGATCATATAAAAAGATATTTTTGCAGTGACTTTGCAGCTGTGTCAGATGGCAAAGCTGTCAGAACTCTTGTCAGAAGACTGTTGTAACCAGCAAAAAATAAGAAAATTCTTACCTGTACCACTCAAATTGGTTCTAGCTGGTTCCGCATATCCACCTTCTACCAGGATTTTTGCAACATCAAGAGTGGCAATGTTTCTTTCATTTTGTTCTACCAGATTAACATGAACAACACTATAAGTTACTTTCACAGTTGTAAGATTGAATTCTTTATCCAAGACAACTTCAGTGAATTTAGAATTTGCTTCTGCTGAAAAGATACCAAGTTCCATACGCTGAATGCCATTAAGAGTGCATTTGAATGCTTGTTTTGGCAGCTTCAGGTATTCTTTCTTTAGATGCTTCAAAACATCTATTGCACATTCATCATCATTTCCATAATCAACAAAGTGAATCTGAAAGACAAATTTAAGTTGGAAATTTGCAATTTCACAAGACAAATGTTAAGGTATAGAATACAGATTTTCTATAGCTGCATATCCCAACATCAACAACTGCACATATTCAATGGCACATTACAGTTGGTTACCCTTTCAGCTCAGGCCTTATTCATCATTAATTTTCTTATGACATGTTATCCTGTTTTCCTGTAAATTCTCTTCACCCCAACTTCAAAAAAAGGCCACCCAAAAAAGCCCCAGCCTAAGAATTCATTTTCTCAAATAAGCCCCCCCACACATGCAAGCAAGCAAGCAAGCAATCTTTATTTGTTAATGCAGGTCAGGGGTTCTGGCAGCTATACAGCTGATGTGGACCTGCAGCTTGTGCCCCAGACTGATATTCTAGAACGAATACCCTGGGTACTCATTTACCGACCTCGGAAGGATGGACAGCTGAGTTGATTGTAGGCTTGTGGAAAGTGGTCCCGACGAGATTCGAACCCACGACCTTGCGATCGTGAGCCAAACGCCTTGACCACTCGGCCACACCACCTAGCATTTTCTGTGGGATATAGAGAGGTAGCAAGGCCAGATTTAACTAGCTCATTATTAATGTTAATTTCATCTTTTCCAGTTGTATCAAATAATATTATGCTGATATTTCCTGCCTCATTAACTTCTTTTACATGTGCAACCAACTGCTTCTCAAAGGTCAGCTCTTCAAATTTTGTTGCTAGATTAGCTGAGGTCACTGGGTCTCTGCTTTGAGGGTTTATTCCATATAAACTACATTTCAGGCCTAAAATGGGTAGTTGCAAGAAAGTTGGGCTGAGAACTTTGATTTCTTTCAGGGGTAGAACTTCACTGTTGCCAAAATCAATGAACTGAACTTCAAACATTGAATCTTCGCATACTGATCTAATGATGCCTCTGTACCAAGACTGATCATCTGAGAATCTTGCACAGCATATCTGCCCAACAGTCCCCTGTCTCCCAGCTAAATCAGTAGCCTGACTGACTGTGTAGTATGTCTGCAGCTCATCTTGCATTGCTGTCAAGTCATCACTGTGCTCTAAGGGTTGACAGAAGAAAGCATCTGGGCTTTCACAATACGAAACACACAAATCAAGGTATCTGCCTTCCTTAACTTTAATTTGACCAAGCTGTCCAGGTTTGACGTTGATGGACAAAGAAGTACTGCTTGAGCTAGACGAGCTGGGACTTGAGCTGGCTCTACTGTGTGACTTTTTCCAATGTGCAAACCCAGCCATAACAAGTTGCTGGGCTACAAGCACTGATTTTTCCTCATCAGCAAATAACTTCATTACAATTGTACCACTCTTGCATAGGTGACTTGGCACACCTTTTAACTCCCGTTCAAGAATGAGCTCTTTCAACAAATCTACTGCCTCTTTGCACCAGACTCCACCAACTGGCTCAACATTTGCCAAACGACATTGCCAAGCCTGTGCTGGGAGATCACTGAATTCTTCAGGTAAAATTTTCAGTGACTTCCAACCTGTGAATTCACCATTTCCATAATCAATAAAGAAAACCTCGACCTCTTCAGCCTCCGTGTCAACACTCAAAATCTGAGCTCTGTACCACTGTTCATCTTCCGAGAACTTTGCGAGACACAAATCTCCAATTTGTGCTAAACTCACAAAATCCCGCAACTGGTTAGACAATGCAGCCCCTTCTATTTCTTGATAAAGCCGCTCATATTTAACAGATATGGAAGGGTCCATTAAGTGGAGGTAGAAAAGGCCGCTACTCTCTTCTACGTGCGTTATAAACCATGTTTTCTCCTTGTCAAATTCGAGTCCCATCCTCTGGGTGACTAGGCCTTTTTTCGCCATCAGTAGTTTGGTTTGTAGCTGGTCCAGCCCAGCTCTAAATACGTTAGCACCTTACAGAAACAGTTTTTATAAAAGCTACCTCACTTCTTCATTGTAATAAGGCTTTTGTTGACAATAGTGAAGCTTTATTTTTCATTTGCAGTTCAGCTTCGACAACGCCGACCGAAACTCACTGCACAGTGACCACGAGGAATGTCAAGGAAGCAAAGCAACACTAACACGCTCTGTCCTGGGGCGCATGCCATTCCGAACGATGCTGCTGACCATAGACGAAAAGTAGCAAAAAACCGGACCACGAATCTATGACAACTGGGGGGCGACTCTGGTGACTACGGTGTCCAACAAATGCAATGGTATGGAATAGAACAGAAAGGGAGAGAATGGAACAAAACTTAATGAAATGGGAATTAAAAGGAAATGAACGGAACTGAGTAGAAAAGGGTGGTGTAGAATAGAATCGGACAGAAGTGTGACAGAATTGAATAGACTGGGACAGAGTGAAATATAACCGAAAGAAAAGGGATAGAGTGGAACAGAAATCAGCAGTGAATAGTGTGGGACAGAAATGGAAAGGAATATAATGGAATGGAGCAGAATGAATAGAATTAAAATGGAAGAACGGATAGAGTGGAATAAAATGGGATAGAATGGAAAAGAAGTGAATAGATTGGGACAGGGAGTGGAATAGATTGGGACAGAGTGGAACAGATTGAGACAGAATTGAATATAACGGAAAGGAAAGGGGATATATAATAGAAAAGTGCGGGACACAATTGAATAGAATGGAACATAATGAGTTGAAAGGGAAGAACGAAAAAGAGTAGACCTGAATGGAATGGCAAAGAATGGAAAGGGATAATAGTATAGTATGGAACAGAGAGGGATAGAATGAAATAGAATTGAAATAGAAACAAACGGAATAGATGGGGACAGAATGGAACAGAACGAATGGAATTGGAAGGAAAGAACGGAACAGAGTGCAATAGAATGGGTTAGAATGGCAAAGGGCAGGATTGAATCGAAAAGAACAGTATAGAAAGAGATATAAGAATCGAAATAGAAACTTTGCTAAAGCCTCTCTCTACTCGCTAATGTTGCTTTTGTTTGACCACTTCATGCGGTGTGCAGGTACAAGAAAAGTATAGCACAGCGCAAACTTATCATTATGTATCTCGAACTTTTCTTAGGCCACTATGGCACCCGTTCCGCAACCTTTCCATTCATTTTTACGTGTTTATTTTCTCTTTTCATATTCATACTATTTACCAAAGCAGCACAAATATTGTCTTCATTCTTTTCAAGCACACATTGACTGTTTAAACACTCGTAATCTTACTGTTCATTACACGCTTACGATTAATCGTTAATTCATGAATTCGACACTCGATTTTCGATTTTAGAATTCTGTGCTACGTTTTCCCCTTGCTTCTGCTTGGCAAAGTAAAGACAAGTTACTGCAGTACTGCAGATATAATTGGAAGAGTAAATTAAAATGAAAACCTAACTGCAGTATGTGAAAGAGGCTGTCTCGCAAGGTCTGCACGGAGGAAAGCTTGCAAGAGTTCCTGCAAACTGAATGGGGAAGTTTTGCTTGAATATATGTAGGACATCATAATGAAAAACTTTTCGTCGGTCAAAGGTAAGAAAATAGCTTCGTATTCATAAAAGTCTTTCTTACTACACACTATGCTAGCACCGTAGTTCAAGGAGCACCGTTGCACGGCCTGAGGCATTGGTCGGCAAATCATGGGCCCAGTCGGCAAATTACAGGTGCTGCATCCAAGCACACCAACCAAGGCAAAGTCATGCATAGTAGTGCAGCGAGTGCGCCTATTCAGAACCGGCGGCCCTGAACATTATTTTCTCGTCCACATTAGCGACTGCAAAGACTGCGATAATGTCAGCTGAAATCAGTATTCGTTTAACGAGAGGACTTTGACTTGATTTTTTAGGGGGTTCTGTAGATTGCAATGTGGCCATACCGTTCCGGGCAGCACGTCCACAGCACCCAATTTATACATAGTGACCTCCCGGGGTCGGTGTCTCACGTTGTCCGGCGCTATGTGGTAAACAATACAGCGGACCAACACATAGCGAGCACGGCGATCCCGGGCGAGCTCCGTCGCTTACGGTCCCCGTACGGCCGCTCTTCGCAAAAAGAAACTAATTAGTACTTCTATTGACTATCATTAACATCAAATGAAGTGCGATACACCAGTTTTTTAATTAATAGTCATTAAAAGCACAGAAAATATATGTTCGTGAGAGAATATGTTCAGCCTGCTTATCGAGTAGACGTGATCAAATGTAAACGTGTCGGAGATATTTACACAGGCCTCGGATTTCGCACTATGAATAGCTGAGGGGATTTGGTGTCAAGGGGAGCCCAATATTCAAACCTGCTAACCGAGAACAGGTACCATGAAAGGTGAAGAAATTATTCGCTTTATTTGCAAGACACTTTATGGCAACCTGAATTAACCTCATGTGCGTGTTTATTTTCTGGTTTTAAGTAAACACAATTGTCTGATTCTGAGTTTTATTTATCATACATAAGACTGATGAAACTGGCCTAGACGGATAAGTTGGTATTGCACAAGATAGCAAAAGATTATAGAAAGAACTCTAAAATCAAAGGTAAATACTCAATTCATTTTATTTTCATTTGTCTTCAAAGTCGTTTAAGGGTTTAACTTCTTGGATTATGCCACACAAAGCGAGATAAACTAATGAATAAACACGCGGAAATAGAGAAAATCTTATGTTATTCGTCGAGAGCACGGCTAAGTTGTAAGTAATAGAGATGCTTCGCTTTACATAGCAAAAATGTAACTGAAACTGTAGCGTAATCTAGTGTAAGTGTACCGGATAGCTACAGTTTGCGATTAACTATGATGAAATGAAATGGCCAAGGATGAGATTGTCATGGATAGGATTGTAATGAATGAGGTGTAAGAAAAATGAATGATTCACATCGATACAATAAAATGAATTAAAATGATCCAAGCAGCTAAAGAAAGCTTAACCAAATTCGCTTTTGTCTGAAGCTTCGATAGCTAGCGCTCGCAACATGCTATCAAGCTGCTGAAACAAGAAACAAAAATGTACATGCTGACGATATTTAAGAAATAATGTTTTGGAAGGTAAAGCGAAAAGACAGCTAAAGTACACCTATCCCGTCATTTGCTGAAATTGCAAAAATGTAAACTACGTTCGGACTCATTTGATCAGTTTGAGTCTGAACGAAGGTTACGAAACATAGTATTTATTTTCAACAACAGATGACCAACAGCCATTATCACACGAAATCGCGAGTTATGACCACACACATATTTTAACTGACAGAACTGGGGTGACTGTGCACACGATATTAATTCGTCTCGTTTTTGATAAGCAATTGCTGCGTTCGTGCAGACGCCATTTTTTTTGTTACCTTAAAATGGCATGAGCAACAGAGGTATTCAACACTTCAGTGGATGAAATCATGAAACAATGTTAGCTATCTTCTTCGGGGTTTTAAGCGGCTATTAGTAATTTTGATGCACCAGTAAAGAGTTATTACAGTCAAAGGGTAAAAAAGGCACTTTGATGACGTCATCAAAAAGTCCAACTTCTGGTCAAAATTTCACAAGGCCCATCTCGGATTTGCAATCAGATTTTCCCAAAATGTGTAATAAAATTCAAAGTTAGGTTGAAAGTCAGATTGTTATGGAAAATCCCCTGCCTATGAATCAATAAGCTTCAGAGAGTTATGTTAACTGTATAAGCAATATACGTTTTGTCTTACTTTTTTTTATAAACATATAAGCGTCAGAGAATTATGTTAACTGTATAAGCAATATACGTTTTGTCTTACTTTTTTTTATAAACATATAAGCGTCAAAGAGTTATGTTAGCTGTATAAGCAATATACGTTTTGTCTTACTTTTTTTTATAAACATATAAGCGTCAAAGAGTTATGTTAGCTGTATAAGCAATACTGTATACGTTTTGTCTTACTTTTTCATAAATATATGTCCTGAGAACCGGTATTTTAGACTTACTTGTTTATTGTCTTTCCAGCCTGAATGGGACATTGAGTGCTTCCTTCATATCTAGTGTACACTTTTTTTTAATAAGCAACTTGACTTTCGTCCAGCCCTTAAAGTTGCTTAAAAGTTTAGACAATTCAGCCCTCAAAGTTGCTTAACGTTGCTTAACATTTTTGGTACCTACAACCACCTCTGACTTCGCGGGTCAAAATCGTCATCTGTTAGGCCTACAACATGACTTTTGGGAGACAGTAAGTGGAAAAACGTTAGCTAAAGAAACTTCAAAATGCAAAACATAAGAACGAAGAACAATTTCCTAACACAAGAAAGAGAATAAGCTTGGTTGTTTGACTTCTTAGTTGCTTAGTTCAATTGAGCCCTCCAGTTGCTTAATGTTAAGGTCAGTTCAGCCCTAGTTGCTTATGTATTGAACGGTTGCTTATTAAAAAAAAAGTGTATTGAAGGATATGACAGAATGATAATAATAATAACTCATGATATAAAATGCCGGTACAATATCGAATACCCCTTCTTTCTTTCTTATAAAAACCCTATTCTCTGTACTATTGACATTTCAGTTACATAACTGTCGCAAACAGAAGTGATTTTAGGCCAATCACCCATTTCTGTGGTTTGAGGGTGGCGGAAAATTTGAGCATGAATATCTCAACTAACATGTTACTAAAAACTTCAAATAAAATATTTTTATTCAAGTTAGCTATTAAGAATAACGGGAATTATGGAAATCGGAAAAAATGAAGTTTTGGAAATTAGGGCTGGGGCCGGGGCCGGGGCCGTATATTACAAAAAAATTACATGTTGAAAAATCAGGGCCGGGGCCAGGGTCGGGGACGGAGCCGGGGCCGGGGCTGCAGGGCCGGGGCCGGCCGGTAATTACTAATAGCCGTTTTAAGCCTGGTTCTCATATGTCGCAAACCTGATCATGGCAGTTCAATGGATCATAGTCAATACTCGAATGATCCTCCGTCCCCTGTGTTGCCACGTGTGACCCAGAAAACAAAGAACTTCGTTTTGATATAACCCAAAATGATCGCCGATGATCGCCGATGATGTTCTCATATGGACTTTCCGTCGCCGATGATCGCAAGAAACAAACTTTTTTGGTTCATCGGCGACGGTTGCCGATGGTCGCCGATCATTGAAAATTCATGTTCTCATAAATCGCAAGCATCGCAAGGCCATGATCGCCGATGGTTTGCGACATACGAGAACTAGTCTTAAGAAATTCCAACAAATCGTAATTCCCCTCTGCGTGACCCAGGTCATTGCAAGGCATTTTCTCACAGGTATTAGGACATGGCAAAAATACTCACGAGAAGACACGGCAAAACGTATTTGCGTGTGGTGAGACTCAGCTGAAGGTTCGTGGTCTGTCAGTCCTCGATACTGTATATCAAACATTGAAGATTAAGTATGTGCATACATGGGATGTCAGAAAAGACTTTGTGGCTTCAAAGGCCATTCATTAAATATGAGATGTGGGAACAAGAAATATCTTAAGAATTCTAATTTCAAGCAAGTGACCGAAGACTGTATTCAAGAACCAGGATCAATAATACGAAATCCGGCATAATCCAGAAAGGTGGCGTTGGTTGAGGTGGTACTGGTAGTAACGGTGTAGGTGGTGACGAAGATGATAATGTTCTAACTTACAATAAGGCTTTTGTAAAAAACAGTACGGTTTTGGGGCGTTTTGCAATTGCAGGGATGTGCCATAAGGATTTTCTTTGAGGTGTGATGTCTCTGAGATGGAACGAAAGTTTTACCAATGTGTTAAAAAGCGGATCCTTACTTGATTTGCGATCGCTCTCCTTAGTAAAGCTATGGATAAACTAGAAGACATGTAGTGCACGACATTGTATTCGGCGTGTCTCCTAAGCTGGCTGAACGTGCGAGTGACAAGTAAGCAAAATGTCCCCCAAGTCACGGAGACAATAAATGTTTCTGTCGCTACAGAAATATTTGTTTAAATGTTTCTTTCTGTTTCTGTCGCTACAAAATTTGTCGCACGCTACAAAGTTTCCGAGGTGGCTAAACTGGGAGACATCGAGGGGACATGTCACGTTTGACAATATCGCGCGCGGCATGTCTCCTAGTTTAGTCACCCCTTAACGCTTTTGTTTGAAGACTCTCAAACGCTACATCAAGACTTTATCTGTTTCCTCGAGCATGTGTGCATGTGTGAGTCACATTGGTGAGTCGGGGTCAATCTAAAACGAGGTCGAATCGCAGGAGGGATTAAAACCCGTTGTATCATGACTTGCATAAACAACTGCTTCTTAGAACGGATGTTTATATCTACGTTGAAAATCGATTTAAATGTAAATAAATGATTGGCAACTGTTCAATAAACAGTTATCACAGGGCTGTATTACAAAACTCAGGGGTGCCTGCTACGCTTTCTTGTTTTTGTAACCGTGCGTGGGCAAACGTTTAGTAAAACATTCCCTTGTAGCAACCCTGTTATTGCCTTACGCAACTAATACAAAATAGCACCAGGAATGCAATGTTTGTCATTTGGGGGATCAATCTATACGAAACTTTATAGCATCCCTCGCAGTAAATCTCATTTTCTGCTTAAATTAAAAAAATCATAGGCATTTTGATTTGAAAAAGCTTCGTGAGCCCTTTGGAAGATTGAAAAGTACAGCCCGATACAGCCGACTCTAACAAACGAGCAGGCGGCAAAGGACGAGCTCGTAGCCTCGTACCCCTCAAATTTGCGTCCACGCCTGTGCTTGCTTACGTGCTTGTCCCAAAAAGCGGTAACGCCCTTTGAATAGTGGCAAATACTTTTGTATACTACTGAGGGAAACGCTAAACGTTGCTTTTATTTTTTTCGAAAAAAAGCCATTGTTCTTGCCAGCATTGAGAAGGGGGCAATTAGATCCCTCGTTCTCCCAATATCCGTCACTCCCCTCCGAGTTAATTCCTTTGTCTCTATCCCCAGATTTGAATATGTGGTTACGATACAGCACAGTAATGTTACAGGTCATGTGAATAAACCTTTGAATTCCATATGGTATAAACTTATGGTATCATATTGACAAATTCTTCACATAACATATTCATTGGTATAATTTCTGTTTCAGTGACGAGAAAAACAGTTGTGTGGACTTGCTTTGGTCAGAACAGGACTGCAGTGATTATGATGATGGGGAGAAGCGATGTTTTTAAGACAGCAACACAGTAAGGAATCGTTGTTCGCTACATTACCTGATAAATACAAAGTTATGAGTCCGGCAGATAAACGGACATTAAATCGAGGTGAAGTTGTGAACCAGGCTGATAAGGACTTGAAAAGGTACAGCGAAGAAAACTTGGTGAAACAGGAAAGCAAATTACAAGTAAAAGAGAGAGAGCTGAGCCTGAATATTCATGAAAGACTGTCAAAACTTGTATTGGTTACAAAGAAAGACGAAAACTCGAGACTGCTGAAAACCAATCATGGTTATGATGATTTATTAACATTTCGAAATTCGATAGAAAAGTTGAAGGAATTGAAGGATGGTGATATTGAGCAGAAAATCAAGCTTTTACATGTTGAACATGACGACACACAGCGAAGGAAAGTTGAGTTTAGTCGCGAAGCAGAGGCAGATGTGGTTACTATGGGTGGACGGGTACGTTCTCCAGAGAAAAAAAGTGTTCGGTTTTTCGATGAATTATTACTAGAAAAACAAACGAAAGAGGTCGTTGATAGTGAAGGAAATGTAGCTTCAGGATTAGGAGAACCTCCAGAGGTAGCCAGATTCGAGGAACAGGATTTACGAAACACGCAGGTCGATACCCACGACGACAAAACATTGCGTCGCAGTAACTCCACTTCGCAAATTGGGATTTTACGGAAAACGTTGTCGCGAAATCCGTTCAATTTACGGCGGGCGGCAACTATAGAAAATCCGTCGAATTTACGGCGAGAAACAACCGAGAGCGACTATCGATGTCAGGAATGCGACAAGACATTCAAATATCGGAGTAATTTGAAAACTCACGTTCTTACTGTTCACAACGGTGCATTGTACAGATCAAATGGAACGACTTATTTCAATTCGACGGATGATTTTTTCATCTGTGATGTATGTTCACAATGTTTCAAATATTCAGTGAATCTAAGAGCTCATAAGGCAAGCCACGCACGAAGTAAACTGTCTAGTACGATTTAGATTTAAGTTAAACTAATTCAATATAGTAAGTACGTTGTAAATACTGTATGAGCCTTAGCAAACCCACATTTCATCCACATATTAACCCCGAGCAGCTAAATTGGAAACCTTTCACCACACGGCACAGCCATGAACAAATTACACAATACACGCAAACTTACGTAGTATGTGCGTAGGTCTTAGTACGTTTAACCATTTAACGTAGTTAAAGCACTACAGTATACCACGTATTTAGTTTTAGTGTGCTTTATCAAACGAAAACGAAATTGGTACGTCTAGATTCCAGCAAAACTGGCGGATAGGGAGTGTTAGCTCTCAATGAACACTGAACCCTATTTATTATAAGGCAGAAGAATTACAGTACGCTTCCATATCGTTGCCCCGATGTCCTTAACCAGCATCAAAGCGTCTAGTAGCAAATTTTGCATTTACCATACAGCCTTTAATGGGGTACTGATATCTTTCATTGTTATATATAACGGTCCCACAGAAACCAACCCTGGAACTCAAATACTGCATATCAGAATCGTATGGTTTTAGAGATAGCTATTTCAGTATGGTCTTTACGTAGATCTGTACCATGTTGGAGGGGCACCCCTAATGTCAGGACTACCCCCTAATGACAAAGAGGGTCCATCGTTTTCTAGCATAAGATCTTGCTATCAGAAGATATCCAGAGGACTTAGGACCCCCCAACATTATTTTCTGGCGTAGTTCGTTTACAGTTCTCTAAAATTCCTTTAGATTTCTTCTATTGTTGTTTAATGCATGTTTAATCAGAAAATGTATGTATATATAAAATCTTTAATTTTTATTGTTAATTGCCTTATATAAAAAGTGTATATTCAAAGCTAATGTATATTAATGTATATATGTCAAAGCGCATTTAGTTTTATTGTAACAAAAAATTAAAGTTACTTTATATGCAAAACACAAAAGAGAAATTAATCAACTATCATAAAAGTCAAGCAATTAGATTAGTATAGAAATTACAATATTATAGTTATCATATCGCTTGTGGATCAAGCACAAATTATTTTTCATTTCTGTTTTTTCTTCAAATTCGTCGTACTTTATACAACGAACAAAACTTTGGTAGAAATTCTTTTTTAAGATTTGTCTCTTTCTCGTTGGATACCGCTAAAGCTGTTTTACACACCAATGATAACACACCACAGTAGTGCTCACCCACCACAGCACTAATAAAATACCACCACAACAAGCATAGCAATCCACCACAACAAGCATGATAGCCCACTACAGTAGTGATTATCCACCACAGAACGCAAAAAATACTACCATATCAAACACAGTAACCCACTTCAACAGGCAAAATAACCCACCACAGCAGTGCGTATGTACTGCAAAAATACCACTACAACAAGCATAATAACCCACCACATAAAACATACAAAACCCGCCACACCACAACAAGCATAGCAACACAATAAATCAAGCAAGACAACCCACCACATTAGTGCGTATCCACCACAGTTCGCAAAAAATATCACCACATTAAGCATAATAACCCATGACAAGATTGCTTATGCACCGCAGTACGCAATAATACCACCACAATAAACATAGTAACCCACCTCAGTACGCAAGAAATATCACCACAGTAGTGTGTATTCACCACAATAGTGCGTATAAATTCATTATCGTGAGCCAAGGACCTTTTGAGAACCAGGTGTCGTGACAAAAACCGTATATGAAGCTGAAAATTGCTCAATAATAAGAATATGTAATTACAGGCTGAGGATACTGTCTTGTACGCGCTTTTTATTTGATAAGGAATATATCTCAAGGTCCAAGGTCTAGTTCCTAAAGCTCCTTATATTCTCGCCTCTTTTGATTGAATTGTAGTTAGCAAAAGCTCCTTAATTAGGTTTCTTATAAAGTGGTTGTTTATAAAAGAAAGCATGAAAACTGGGCTTGATACAGAATGCTTCAACTGACGATGTGACCAATAGTAAAGAACTGGGTATTAGACCTTCTGTAATAAAATACCTACCAACAATGTACATAAATGTGAGCCAAAAATCCCAGTAGATTTGTTTTCAAGTTAAAAACCCATTACAGTCTACGAAGGTTATTAACTTGATACATCAGTCCACGTAATCATCTTCAAATTCGTCCATATAATATTCTGTTTTTAAGTGTTGACGTAACATTTAGTTTAATGAATATTCCCTCATTATTGATGAAACAGACCTTTTACCCTCCTTGGCAATCCATTAATTAACAGACAGAATGATCGAATCCTGCTAAGGTCCTTTAGTAAGATGAGTAGAATTGCAAAACAAGGAACAATCGAGGCTCGGATGAAACCTGAGAATAATTTTTTTGAAGAACAAGACGGCTTACGCAACTCACTAACAAGAAAATTCAAACATATAGATTTGACCTAAATGATTTTCAACAGTGTATCCAGCATCTGAGCAACTCGCTAACAAATATAGCAAACGAGTTCAGACAAACAAACAAACTCCAACCTTAATTCACCAAAAAGACTCCTTAGTTAGTAAGTTTGTTTGTTAGTTAGTTAGTTGGTTAGTTAGTTAGTTAGCAAGTTAGTAAGTTAGTTAGTTATTTAGTTAGTTAAGATTGTTAGTTATTCAGTCAGTCAGTCAGTCAGTCAGTCAGTCAGTCAGTCAGTCAGTCAGTCAGTCAGTCAGTCAGTCAGTCAGTCAGTCAGTCAGTCAGTCAGTCAGTCAGTCAGTCAGTCAGTCAGTCAGTCAGTCAGTCAGTCAGCCAGTCAGTCAGTCAGTCAGTCAGTCAGTCAGTCAGTCAGTCAATCAGTCATCCAGTCAGTCAGTCAGTCAGTCAGTCAGTCAGTCAGTCAGTCAGTCAGTCAGTCAGTCAGTCAGTCAGTCAGTCAGTCAGTCAGTCCGTCAGTCAGTCAGTCAGTCAATCAGTCAGTCAGTCAGTCAGTCAGTCAGTCAGTCAGTCAGTCAGTCAGTCAGTCAGTCAGTCAGTCAGTCAGTCAGTCAGTCAGTCAGTCAGTCAGTCAGTCAGTCAGTCAGTCAGTCAGTAAAACATTTCGCTAGTTAGTTAGTTAGTTAGTTAGTTAGTTAGTTAGTTAGTTAGTTATTTAATTAGTTAGTTGGCTTCTTAGTTAGATAGATAGTTAATTAGTTAGTTAGTTAGTTAGTTAGTTAGCACCGAGAAAGAGAAAAACCTTTTAGAATGACGGATCCAAACTAGTCGCCACTTGGTTCACAGAAGATGATGACAAACGACACAAGGATGACAGGCAAAGCAGTGTGTTTCTGAATCTGTTGAATATTGTTTTAGCTTGTGACCGAGCTAAAAAAACAGCTAAAATGTTTTGCATTCATTTTCAATTTAGTATCTACTAACTCATAACAGGAAATGTAATAAATATATCCAAAGCTTTAAACAGTCCGTAAAAAGTTTGCTATGTCAGTGAAACTTTACTTAACGTTTACATTCCATGTATGAAATTCATTTGAAAGTCAAGCTTACCAAAATACCAATTGTCGAATGTCTTGAATTGTGAAATTATTTTGACGGATAACGTTCAACAATCATTCCGTGACCCTGAAAAAAAACAATTGGGAAATTTTTACATTATTAAGGTTCAGGTACAGTACTGTAACAAAAGGCTCATAACGTTCATCTCCTCAGGGTATTTTCACAATCTATATGTACAGTAATTGAAAGTTTCTGCAAACACTATGATCATACCCCTCTATCCCTAGGCTCACTCATATAGTAAGTCTACTCTATCCATACGAGAACTTTAAAATGCGCTTTGTGTGGGTAGGCCAGGTGCCGATTTCTCGAAGCTGTGACTTTGCCTTTGAATGCTTTATCATCCAAGCAATATCGGCTAAACCTAGCTAAAGAATCCCTACGAATCCTAGTAGAATCAATCGTCCACAGCACCCACCTCTATTCTTGTAGAAAGGGGAGGGCGGTATCGCAGCAAAATCGAAACATCGTTATGCACCGACTGGGGCTGAAAAATTTTCTCAGTAGAGGAAGGGGGTTACTGCAGCCAGGCGGGGCCGGCAGGGCTAGATAAGGAAAAGTTACAGAGTCTAATAAACGGTTTGTATAAAGAACCACTTTACAAGGAACTTACACGTAGAAAGCCCGAAAATTCAGAACTTATACTACTAAAGAGAAAATCACTAAGGAAAATTTCTTGATTGTTTTCAACACTGCCCACAGTCAAGAATTAGGAAGCCTGTTCCATTCACTTGCAGCTAAAATCACATAAATTGTACGCTATGAATGTATCAAATGTTTCTTGGAGTAGTCTCGAGCCTTGGTTACATGCAAGTGTCTCTGTATCATAGTCATGATACTAAATGTGCAGTTAATTATTAAGGAAATTTTGGAACTACAATTGAGTCAGAAAAGGTTCAACAAAAGGAACTTTAAGAACTAGGCCTTGACCTAGGTTTTTATGAAAAAGCGTGTATTCAAGATGGCTGGGTCAGGGATACCAGAAGTATAGTTGTGTAGAAGCCATGGATCACGTTTCCGATTTTTCAACAATTTTTCACATTGGACACTTTGGCTCTCGCAGCACGCCAGACTGGTATAAAGAAATTAGAAGCACTAAAACACGATCTACAAAGAAATTTCTACATACCTGTCCTCCTGCAGCGCAGGCGGCGATTAAGCCATATTTGCCACCTTCCTTCAAAAGACGATTGGCAGCTGTTGTCACCAAACGACAACCAGTTGCACCAAATGGATGACCAATAGACAGACTTCCTCCCCAAGTATTCATTTTCTCTACTGGGATAGCACCGACCTAAAGGAAAGAAACACTCATATTTAAATCCGTATTTTCATACAAACACTTTTTACCAAGATATACTTATTATTTCTATATGCATATTCTTGGAAATAAAAAAACCCTCATTTAAGTTTATATGAGAGGTTGATACGAGCAGGAAAGGCCCTATATCTATGATGTTTGGCTTGATACAGCAATACGTCTTTTTGACGAACAGCCGCCATGTTTCAGTTGTCTATTTTGGATTCTTCAAAGCTTCAGAATATTGAGTTTTCGATGCTAAAATCGTATAAAGTTTTGATGTAGAATATCTCTGATCTAGCGCATGTATTATTGATTTTATGAGCGTGCAAAGTTCCCAATTCTATAAGGGTTTGATCATGAAAAGTGACTGGGGGTGAAGTCTGAGCTCTTCTAAAATTGCAAACTCTGAACGCTCATAAAACCAAAAATACAAGCGCTAAGATAGTAAAACTTTGCCATTAGACTAAATTTTGTCTGCTTGATATGAATTTGATATCAAAAACTCTATATCTCGAAATGATGAAAAATTTCGATAATGGTGACCGTTCATCGAAAAAGTGCAGTTAAGCTCGGCAACTTGGGAACAAGTTCTCCATAATTGCTAAGTCAATAATTCTATGAAATGCATAGGTTTTTCGTTTCCTAAAACTATATTCCACATCTACACTCAATATTTATAAGAAACTATGCTCTGAGCCATATAGTAGGGTTCCTCAACTTTGAGCACAATTGGCATAGTAAAAGTTTCTTGTAGAGTTTCTTAACTTAAAAATCGAAATTTCGAAAATATCGTGGAATATGTGTTTAATGTGAAGAACCATGTTCTTAGCAGTCAAAATATGGACATTTTCCGGAATTGACACAAAGTATGATAGTTTTTGGGGATTTTTTTACATAAACACTGCATAAAGCACAGTGAAAGCTTAATCTAAAAGGGAAAATAGTTTCTTAGACTCTGTTTTATTTCAAAGTCCAAAGGAGAGTTTCTTGATTTGTAGAAAAATGCATATATAATTTCTTATAGCTGGTTTCTTATAAAAAATGATTGTATACCTTTTCTTTTCTTCCCATGTAGTTTTGTGCAAACCAGTCAGAATCCATTGCTTTCAGATTCGCTAAGATTTGACCCTGTAAGATAAAAAAGAAAACCAATTTAGTTTGAAAAGTTAAAACTTACACTTATTAGTAGACGTCCCTTTCCAACCTCGTCCCCAGGAAGAATAGGCCTCTAGACGTGAAACCCCGCTGTCTATATTCGATCCTGGTATCGGCCTTACCTATTCGCAATTTGATTGGCTGTTGAAAGAATAGAATTTTAGTGACGTCACATTTCACACCAAAATAAGCCGAAAAACAATGTGCAAAACATGTATAAAAACCAAAAAATTAGGCTACGTGCGATATTGTATCTTTCCTGATAGTTATCAATGAAATTCTTTGCATTTCCTTGCTAAGAACATCTGCTTTCAGAGTCTACATCTTGCCTTTCTGCCAAAATTTCCAGTATTTTGGCAGATTTTTGTGGCCGGTACCAGGGTCTACATCGATTTGAAGGTTGAGATACGAGGAAATTCGATTTGGGGCCTGGGGATGAGGTTGGTCCCTTTCTACTTTTGGCTGGTCCATGCATTCTATCAAAAAAGGGCCAGGCTTATATTAGCAGTTATGTAAATAAGAAAATAAACATATTGAAGCATTAAGGTAATCGATCCTGAAGTAATGTGGCTGAGTTGAGCTGAGACTCATGGCCTTTAGTCAATTCAGCCTTCCACAGCCTGATGTCACGAAATAAGTGCCCAATTGGTATTCGATCAAAAATAATTATTTGGCAGCTTAAGTTGCGGAGCTTCCAGAAACCCTGAACCTTTTTGCAAACGACGATGGCTTGCCAGCTTACTTTAGAGGAACATAACTGGAAATTATGACAGAAAAGGTCCTGTAAGATAGAATACAGAATACAGAATACAGACTTACAGCAAACGCTTCATGAATTTCAAAAACATCAATATCAGAAAGCTTCAGTCCAGATTTCTCGAGAACTTTCGGGACAGCGTAGGTTGGTCTGAAATGAAATGTTTGTTAAGAATAATTTTCAAGGATAATCACTTCTAGAGAAATTTGCGATAGATTTTTATTCAGGGCGAGATTTCGAATTTCCACAGAGATTCTTGAAATTGAATGAACCAAGAATTTCTTGGTTTTGCATTCCTAGACTACAGTCAAAATCAATAATATTGTTAACTACTAAATGGAAATCAATAAATTAGAAAAATATCCATGAAAAACCAATACGAAATGAGAAGGGAAAAACGTTAATAAACTCACCCAAGTAGAAGTTGATCTTTTGGGTCCGTTGATACAAAAACGAATTCTCTGTTAAAACAGATAAAACACTTTAACATTTCAAGATAAAAGATTGGTCAATTTTAGAGGATGCAGGACAGTTTATAGATAGCTAGATAGTTAGGCGGTTCCTTTGCTAGTGAACCAATTAGTTAAATAGTTAGTTTAGCCAGTTAGGTTATTGGTAAATAAATTGTTTCGCCAGCTAGCTAGTTAGCTATTTAGTTAGTTAGTTAGTTAGTTAGTTGGTTAGTTAGTTAGTTAGTTAGTTTGTTAGTTGGTTAGTCAGTCAGTTAGTAAATCAGTTAGTTAGTTAGCTAATTTGCAAGTTAGTCAGTTAGTTAGTTAGCTACTTTGGAAGATAGCAAGTTACTTAGTTAGTAAGTTGGTTAGTTTGTTAGTTAGTTAGATAACTAGTTAGTTAGTTAGTCAGACAGTCAGTTAGTTAAATAGTTAATTGATTGATTAGTTACTTTGTTTGTTAGTTAGTTAGTCAGTAATGTAGTTAATTTGTTAGTTAGTTAAGTTACCTCGGTAGTTTCTTAGCTGGTCAAGTTAGTAAGTTTTAATCAGTTATATACTTAGCTAGTTGGATACTTAGCTAGTACGTTTGTTATTAAGTCAGTTAGTTAGTTGGCTAGTTAATTAGTTGATTGGCTAGTTATTTAGTTACTTACTTAGTTAGTTAGTTAGGTAGGTGGGTAGTAAGTTAGTTCTTCAGTTATTTGGTTATTGAATCACATAGTTGGCTGGTCGGTTAGCAAAGTAGTCAGTTGTTTTGTTCTTTAATTAGTTGGTTTATTGGTTCCATTTGAATTAGCTTAGGCTTAGGTCAGCTCTATTCATTAGCCAGTTAAGTTTGTTCAATTATTTATTTAAGTTTGCTTGTTTGTGAAAATAAGTCCAAAGATTGGTTGCATTTTTGGAAAGATTATTGTATTCTATGCAATGCCAGCAATGTCAGAACACAAGCAGATGATACCCAAATTGCGTAATGCACATTCAGCAAGGAAGTAATCACGTTTGCACATCGATGAAGTATATGGTACTGATAATATGCTGCTAAACTGATAAAATATATTACATTGCATTGATAATAAGCTGTGAAATACCTCAAATAGGCTTTTGGTTTGAAGCCTAATGCCAGAGCTTTTTCTTCTGTCATTAACAATACCGCAGATGCCCCATCGGTCTAAAATAAAATTTGACATAAATCACGTTATGATTATAATCATCATTATCATCATCTTTTACCAAGTATAATGAGGAAATACACAAAAAATATCATGACAAGCCAAATGAAATACACTCTTTTTTATAAGAAACCCGTTTATAAGAAACTTAGTACTGAGATCAATATTGGTTAAGAAACTTTCAGTCGACCCAAAATGAAAAGCAATTCGAAGGTTTCAACAATTTTTAGGATTAGAAATATAGGCTCGAGAAACGAACTTTTTTACACGTTTATAAGTGTCTACTTTTACAAAAAACAGCCCATGCAAACGTGAATTGAATTGCTTCTTCTATTTGTCCAATGTAAGTGCCAATTACCTGTTTTGGCACTAAAATTTTTGCATTCTAAGAAACTGCTAAGAAACTTCCAGTACCAAACTTTTCCAAAGATTAAGAAACTTTGGGTACTGAAAAAATCTTAGTTTCTTATTAAAAAAGAGTGTACTGTATGTTCTTCGATTTAACAGCTGGTGTTGGAACAATCAATTGGCAACTATCAAATCTTTACACTTCAAGTAGGGGGACGGTTTATATTCGAGGAGGGTTTAAATCAACTTCTTTTATCATGACTTTTAATTACCAAAGGTCCTAAATATAGAATGATGCTTGCTTATGTGGGAAGAAAAGAAAAACTCAATAGAAAGAAAGCCTGTTTTCTACCTTCTTTCATAAAAATCCTAAATTTAACCTCTGTTCGCTGGTTATTAATTGAAAACAGCTACTGATTCAAATAAATACCCTCTGTAAAGAGGAGCGTTTTTGCACATAAAATCCTTATTTTCATACCAAATATGATGCATTAGCAGCAGTAATGGTTCCATGCGGTTTGATAAATGCCGGTTTCAGTTTGCCCATTTGTTCCATTGTTGATACTCGGATTCCATTATCCTGTGAAACCGGATCCGGAACGCCTACACGAAAAAAGACAAGATTAAGGCAAATGTCAGTCCTACAATGAAACTGACATCCAGTGATGCGGACATTTAAGAAACCAAACTTTCACATGTTGGCCTAAACTTTTTCTTACTTTTTGGTTGGCTATAAGTTGGCAACAATTTCGCTTCTATTTGTTCATCAGGCAAAGGTCTGACAGCGTCGACAACAGCTTTCTTAATTAGCAAGCTTTGTTTGGGCTGGACGTTGGTGCCTATTACTACGGCTATGGCACTGATTATGCTTTATAAAATGATAATATAAAAAAGACAGCAAATACTTACCGGGTACTTTAAAAGGAACAACATCATCAAGTAAGCCAGCCTGAAAGAACATAAAAAAATTTTAGAGCAAAAAATGAACACAAATACAGACAGACAAAAATCAGCTTTGATACACTCTTTTTTTTATAAGAATAAAGTTTATAAGAATATTGAGGCTCAGAATCATCCATTTTTTAAGAATATTTTAAGAATATGCTCAGCCTCAGCTCGCATATTTTTCAGCAGTTGCCTGTTTTGCAATGTTAAAACGAAACTTCATGATTGTTAAACAACATTCTTATTGTTATAATAGTTGAATTTTTCTTTCGCTCCGCCATTTACTCGTAATTTCTTTTAACTATGTTACCCTGAAACCATATCATGTTTGAAAAAATAAGAATACTTTAAGAATATTTTCAAACTCAAAACGAAAATTTCTTAAGAATATTGAGGCTGGGCAAAATTTATAGTATTCTTATAAAAAAAAAGAGTGTAAGAGAATAATCGATATCGACATCTTGCCTCTTAGTGTCTTCAAAAAGGATGACGTTAAACGCCCCTCCAATATCAAGGCATAACTCTCACTCTGTTAGCAATAAGTATAAAAGCATTTGCTATTTTGACTTACGCACCTGTTGAGCTTTATATGCGAATGTGTGTGATCTCACAGCAAATTCATCCTAGAACAAAGAAAGAGGTTTGCAATGCAGGACAGAAGGAAGAATTGTCCACAATGATGACATTGAAGAATGCAAGCAGCTTTCTAGGTAGCGGGTCGAGCTAGATAGGCAACGCCTTTCCGAGTCACGAAGAATACAATATGCTTATTGCTTATTATCCAAATCAAATTTTGTAGAATAGTAAACTAAATTAGTATTCTAGATGTAATGTTGAATTGAATTCAACATTATACATTGCAATTTCCCAATTATCAAAACTTTTACATTTGTACGACCCCTCCTATTATTTTGACCCTTCTTATCATTTGGGATTGTACGGCAGCTGACAAAAGAAGACCAGAGCAAGCGGAAGACAAGTGAAATATTCTGGGGTGTAGTTTTTCTCAGAAAAGAGAAAAAAGCTCACATAGAAGCTAACGTAGCTATAGACGGAAAAAATTACAGTCAAGCGACTATGGAAAAGAGCAGTGCGTTGTTGAGTACTCTACATAAATGAAAATATAGGCCGCTTAATTGGGAATACAATAATGGTCGTTTGAGGAAAAGCCTGGAATACATACCTGCTCTTTGCGACTGACTTGGAAAGCAGTACAAAGCCTACAATAAGAAAGACAACTTAACTCGGATCCTAAAAAAATCAATCATTATCATGCATGACTTAATAAAGGAACGTTAGGGTGTGGTAAATTTAGTATGGTACTGTATTGCAGTACAGCATATAACAAGTATAGAGCAGATCGTTTAGCTGATGCTTTTAGCTGCAACCATTAGCTGCAACATTCAGTTGCGAAATTGAGATGTAACCTTTCGGTGCAACATTTAGCTGCAACATTTAGCTAAACCCTTTATCTGTAGCCTTTATCTGCAATCTTTAGCTTTAATCTTAGTGTGATAACTTCAGCTGCAACATTTAGCCTTCTGAAGCCTTTAGCTACAGCCTTAAGCTGCGACCTTTATCTGTTACCTATAACTGCAACCTTTTTAGCTAAAATTTCTATCTTTTACCTACATCTGCAACATTTCGCGGAAACATGAAGCTGCTACGTTTAGCTACAACCTTTCCACTAGCAAAACTTTGCATAAAAACTTTCTAAAAGGTCCCAACATAAATAACTGGCTACAGACTCACGAAAGCTAATCTATACACGAACACAAATTCAAGTTCTTGGTGACAAATAATGGATTTTAATCAAGACGCTTGTTGGGGCCGCAGCAACTACGGAAAATGAATTAAAATATCAAATAAATACATAGCAATTGAAGTCTTCCGCACCTGTCTGCACTGTGTCCCATAGTTTCGTTAGTTGAAAATTCAGCAATCGCAGGTAACTAAAGCAAAAAATGATCAATTGGGTCTTTAATACAGATGATTTAAGATAACTGAAGAGGAGAGCGCAAAAAATACATCTAATATTAATGAAGGTGAAAATTCACAATCTAAATACTTAGGTGAGTAAATTCAATAGGTTCCTGACAATTGGCAAGGCAAATGCAAAGAGCTCGTAAAAAAATATGTGTGGTGCCATATTTTATAATTAGTCAGTGCCCGTTGAAAATTATTCTTACAAAGAGACAGACGATATCAGCTCTGTGCAATACTACTCCCGCCAACTATCATGGTAAATTTTGTCAATGTAAAAGCTTACTTCAGGCACAAGATGCTTCGGTCTAAGAGATGCTACCAGATTCAAACGGGCTCCAAGTGTTTTTGCCTGCAAAATTAAAAAAACGATTTAAGTCTGCTAGTACAAAGAAAGGAACTTATAGTTATATCAGCTACGAAAGATAACACTGCTGTTTAGAGGATAATAAATGACCAGTCAAAGGTATCAAAAGACGGATGCAATAATATTCCCACATTTTTGCAGGGACAGTCGCAAGATGTGTCAAATTTAGAGGGTTTTCAAGAGAAATACTTGGTTTGATAACAAACATGCTAGTATTTCGAGGGTGCCAACCCCTGGTATACTATAACACTAATACATAGAGCACATCCTGGAGTAATATAACGATAATACTTTGCATCTTGAGGGATACCCTTTCGGTTGAAGCCCTTATCTTTCAACCTGCGGGCGGTGAGTACCAGGTTAGTGGAGTTTAACTCTACCAGACTGGTCCAACTGTATCAAATTGGTTGGCCAAACGGTGTCAGGTCGGTCCAGCTGGAAATCCTGCACAGTTTGTGGCCAGATACAGATAACTTATCTTGTAGTAACGTTTTCTCCAGGAGGTAATATAACTACAGAGTTTGCTGAAGAAGATCATAAGATCGAAACGTTCAATGAAGAATCTATATTTTTGAATCTCCTAACTACAGAATGATCATGCACATGTGTGTTTGCAATAGCTAAGTTAAATTACCTTTCCCATAGCCAACATTTTACTTCTCATTGATCTATTGAATCTGATTGGTACATCTGACATGAAATCTACTCCACCAGCGATAGCAATGTCACACATTCCACTTCGCATTAATCCAATCGCTACAGTAGGAAAAAGGTCAAGCTTTTAAGTAAGCTACTAATTACTAAAGTGCACTCTCTCTACTTTGACTACCAACTATCTCGAACTTCTCTCTTTCTCGAATTGAAGACTTGGTCTGCTGGGCGTTTCCAGTTACAGCCACCTAATTGTCTCTCTGCATCTCCCAATTCTCGAAATTGAGAGGTTGTGGCTAAGAAAGATTACGTACACTTCAGGATGCTGTCACTTTTATCGTCCCATTTCTGACACGATTTCCTTTTTTGGAGACATTTTCCATCATCTCAAACTTTATTTTGAACAAATTCATTGCACCCTTGCAAGTTTGAGACAGATAGAGTTGACTGTATAAGGTGAAAGTGAAGGTGAAATGGTGTTTTAGCGCCAGTCGCTAGGATCTCAGTAGTAGGTTAACTAATCGAGACCTCGACCCTGGCTGTGACGCTACAGTGGCAGGGCTCGAACCCTGATCACACTGAGCTTCTGACACCACGAGTCAGCTGGATTATACCACGACGCCACAGCAGATCGCTGCTTGATGTACAAAAACGAATTTTCTGTGAGTTATTACATTCAAACGAAGCTTTAAGCAGCGAAATGGACGCAAGAACCGACTATCAAGCTCCAGATATCGCATAAACAATAAATTGTCCCTGAAGCAGCAGAACAAAAGAAATATCCCCTGTTTATGACATAGTTTTTTTGTAACATAGCCAAAATGCTAAAAACTATAAAGATATTAAGATACAAGTAGGCTAATGATGCGATGTAACAACAGAATGTTTGATACTTACATGAAGCTATTGCTTGATTTGATGATATACATGCCATGGTAACTGTATGAGCAGGTATTTTGTCGGAAAAGCCAGCACTTAACATGGCCTGAAAAATAAAAAAAAATTCATAAATGCATACATGGATGTAGTTAACCTGGCACTTATTGTTTCCTAATGTTAATGCACATTTCGGTATGTTATATAAGATTAACTTAGATTCCGTTTCACAAAAAAGTAGTCCTTAACTATTAGACAACTAAGTGAAACTGTACTTCCAAGGGAATCTTTATTAAAATCGACCTCAAACAATATAGCTACCTTGCAAATAAGGGGGTATGTGGTATTTTTATACGACCATTTTCCCCTCTGTTTTCCTATCTTGAAGTTTTGTACAACTCAAGGAAAAAATATAGCAAAGAAATACCTCACGAGCAATATTTGTTGTTCTGCATTCTTGAATGACAGTTCCTATACAGACATATTCTACATCATCTGAAAAAACAAGGTGATGACCATAAAATACTGGCAACAATATCAGCTAAATTAGCACATTTTTGGTACAGGTACAATCTTCATTATACAAATTTTCACTTATGAATCTTCAATCTCACATTAAAAGAATTTTGGAATGAATATTTTGGGAAGTTGGAGACATGCTACCCCAGTTATCCACATTCATGACATTGCTAGAAATGCATGCCCATATACTTTGAAGTGATTCTTCCCTAAAAAGTCCCCTAAAAAATACCCACTTTTACTTGAATTGTGTATTAAATTCACCCTCTTTTTAACAGCCCCTGTCTAATAACCGCTCTTTTTGAAAAAAAGGTTGATTTCAAGACACAAACCGAAAAGTTGAGAACTTCAGGAAATAATCAAGGTATTTATCAAGCCTTGGTACATAGATACGTGCAGAAAGACATCTTACATCCATACCTGGTGTGATTCCTGTTTTCTTTACTAAGCCTCTGAAAGTTTAATGAAAATGAAATTAGCTTTCAAGAAGCAACCTTACATTTATAACTGATGTCAATATCTTAAAAATAAAAAACAGGTATAATTTTCATAAAATTTGAGCTATTGGCTAAAAACTCAGGGATGAAAAAAGTTGAAACTTACAACAATGCTTCTCTTTGCAAATCATTTGCAATGAGATTTTTATAGCTGAAGAACAAGGATAAATAAGATAAGCAACATGTCTCTTTCTTTTGTCAATAGAGTCCAAACAAATTCAGTCTTTAGAATGCTTTAAAAGTAGCTCTCCTCTTAGACATATCAGTAACTTTACCTTGTACCAGAGACACAGAAAGGAATTCTTGCACCATCAACCAGAACAATGTTATCTTTTGCAGAGGATCCTGTAAGATGGAGTTAAAAATGCAATTTTAGATTACTTTCATAAGAAGCTAGATGATGAATTGAAAAAAGATGGCAAACAAAACAAGCAATTTAAAAATATGTAATGTAATGTGTGACACTGATAATATAGTGAATATGCGATAGATTGGGTGGGAGAAATAGGCACCCTATAAAAGTGACATATCTTGCCCGATCCATGTTGGTTTTTTTGTCGATCCCACTGGGAATGTGCCACATAACACCCATTTTAATGGGTAAAACCGACCGTTTTCTGTATGTGTCAATGGCAACTTTGCACCTTTATTACTTGGCACAGAGATGAAGTACAGGCAATGTGAAAACTGCTATTAGTTAGGCAGGGCATATTTTAACATATGTACCATTTGGCCCACCAGGCCCCACAAGCTAGCCCACCACTGACGACAATTTTTGCCAAATTGGCCCACCACTGTGTGGGCCCTTTGCCCAATCTAGTAAATGACCTGGAGTTGTTTCGATACAATAAAACTGAAACACGTTTTATTTTTACTACAAAATTGTATTGAAAACATAAAAAAAGTTGTTCACTTCTCCAAAAGAAATAATTGATCCCAGCAGGGAATTGGTCTGTGATGTTATGTAGGGCCCCACAATGACCGATATCTACAGTTTTCGTGAGCCAATTCTAAATTGCTAAAATAGATGTTTTAGAGGGTCTAGCAACCAAATTTTTTCTTCGCCGCCCAACCATGGTTTGGCCGCAGTTTTGGTCTTCCCCCTTGAAGTTTGCAGACGTCTTAAATCGAAACAGTGAAAAAAGTGCAAAAGTATGTTTCTCAAATTGAAATACAAGCATAGTTCCCCTCAGCACATCTATCAATTAATAATATCGACCGAGTGAATTATTAATAAATATATAATATCGACCGAGCGTATTTAAAATGAATTCTTTATTAGTGGGTGTGGTTCATAAACTTTATCTGCCACACCCTGAACCGGGCCCTTTTGATTTGCTAGCTACCCTGCAATTGTGGTGCCAGACCGCCCCTACACCTCTTTGGACTTTCTCCGGGCTGGCAGTCAAAAAAAAATTATAAGAATTTATTGGACCCCATGTCACCTTTGGCCCACCACTGAAAATTTCTTAAAATATGCATTGCTATTAGGAAATCTTGACAAAGTTCATTCAACTTAGTGGGTTAATTTTTTTGGAGGTTTCTAAGAGGGCCAAAAAGAGAGCAAAGTTCCCATTTTTGGCAACCTTTGGGGGTAAGGCTGGAGTAGACATGTTATTGGGTACCTAAGATTCTGCACTGTGCCAAAAGAGACTGGTAGTCTGAGAATGTGCTGGACCCATTCTAACCAAAAATTTTAATTGACCACACCCACCAAGTGCACATCCAAGTTTTTATCGCCAATCCTTGGTGTGTTCTTGGAGCCAAAGATGCACCAGGAGCCAAAGATGCATTAAATTGGGTTCAAATTTTTAAGGAAAAGTTTTCGGCGAAGTGTGAGCTCCAGTTTGACCAAATTGGCCAAGATGGAAAACTGTGCAAGCAATTGCACCACATGAAGGAGTACAAGTGCTTGCAAATGCAAAGGAAACTTTGTATTCTGGGGGTTAGGGCCTCAGTAGTTTGCATGCTTTGTGATGAAGCTTGGTGTATACGTGTATATGGTACTAGTTAGTGTAGTAGGTATAGGAAGGTTCTGGCTCTTGTTCTTTGTTTGTAAATAAAATTACCTGCAGGTCTATTATTGATGCTTGATGAGCTGAAACATCTTGCTGCCAATCCTGTGTGACAGAAAGTTCAATGAATGGCTTTCATCAATTGTTGCAAAGCAGTTATTTTTGCCTTGCTTTTGGGTTGATGGCATGGCACAACGGCGCGTGCAAACAAAAAAAACAAGTTGCAAATGAATCATTTCACGAAAATTACAAGAACAAATCAAATATTCAGTTTCTTACCAACGGTTTGCTGGGGGCTTGCGCCTCTCCGAATTGCAGACAACAAAGCAGTTGACGACATTTTGAAGCAGAGAAATTCCAGCTCCAATGTGATTGTGACAGACAAATTTAGGCCTGATCAAAGGTTACTGGACTTGGACTTTGAACCCAAGGCAACAGCCGGTCTCGTCCTCAAAACAAGGCTCTACAGTAACGGGGGTCAGAATGAATGGCGAGACGGGGGACTGAAAATTTAGAGATAAAAGGACTGTATTTGGAACAAAACGTGGGGGTGGAAATTGTCCAAATATTACTTGAGTCTGGCTTCTGACTTTGCTCGTACCACCGTAAAATACAGTATAAGGAGTGGAGTACGTCTTCGGGATAACTCAAAAGATACTTCGCGGTATTATTTCACGTTTCACACTTGCCCCCACGCACCATCTTTTCTAGCGTCCCAGAGGGTCTTCATCCTCGACGAATACCAGTATGGTTTGGTACGCAAACCTAGCAGCCAACTTGGTGGTGCACAATCCGCATTACCAATTTAAAATTGCCCCAAACCTTCTGCCGCTAAGAAATAATAGACTGTATAGTCGCAAGAAATGTCACATTCTTTCTTCAAACCAAAACTTTCTAATCATTAAAAAAACAACAAATTTAAAATGCAGCTAACGTTACATAAAATTGATCTATAATTTATTAAAATATTAAATCTTTGAATGTCTTTGAAAGATACTTTAAGATACCTAAATCTAAAATCATACAAAACAAAGTGCGATCAAATTAACCCCGAAATGCTAAGAAAATATAATGGGTTATGTCATAGAAAGAATTCCATTGAAGATTTTCAACGTAACTTCGCCTCGAAAAACGTTCAAGGTGACATAGATTTAAGCCAAGCAAGTTTCTCTATCAAAATTCTATAAGTGGCTTCAAAAAGATGGTTAAATGAAATAGTTGCAACTTAAGCTTCTAGCCATTGCCTTTCAAGTAATTTAATGCTGACTTAGGGCTTAATAAGGAGTTAAGGTTTTCACGACGCAGTCAATTTTACATAAGCGTGCATTTAGCCTCAATACTGTCCTCGGATTACTAGAACACTAGACCTGAGACAAGTTTGGAGGCAGCACGCAGGCTAGTCTGTGTGGCTTGTTTACTTCATTTCATTTTTTTCAAACAGGTGCAGTATACTGATTATAACAAAATAATAACTTTATGTGTCCCAAACAGTACTTGAAGATATTTAGATACGTATTTAATACTTGCCCTTTGCCAAAAGATCAAACAATGTTTGTCAAACATTTGAAATTTCCTTGTCAAGCAAAATGCTTCATCGTTTGGTAAATTTGCTTGTCAAGCAAAACGTTTACCTTTCAGTCACCTCACGAAGTATTGATCATCTGAAATGTTTGCTTACGTGAAGCAAATGTGTTTGAACTTTAACAAACCTCGCGCAACCAGTTTTGCATATTTTTGACAAACATTGTTTCATGACGTGGCAAAATGTTTAATCATTGCTTGATAGACAAGTTTCAAGTGTTTGACAATGTTTGATTGTCCGACTTAGACCTTAATATAACCAACCTTAATTTATATTTGTCGCTGCAGAGAATACGATATTGATTACTTCACTATATCAGTTCAAGTTCAGCTAAATTTAATAATCATCCAGTAGTTCGTTAACTCAATGCTGTCTTCTTTAGCATCAACTTGGCAAACCAATGTAGCTCAAACAGACCATACAGCAATATTGAAAGGGAAATTTCAAGTGTAGAACTTACGTTTTTCTTTACCATTATAATAAATTACATTTCTCTTCAGAAACACTCAGTGTAGTCGTACTCATAAATAATAATTAGTTTTTCTTGGATAATGACCGTGTAGTTATCTAAAACGAGAAGAAATCAGGTTACGAAGGAGTACGAACACGGGTTTATTGGACTTGATAACATAACGAGAATCATTTCATATACTCGGATAGAAAACGGTAGAAAAATTCTTACCTAATGCGTTTCCTCTACCACATTTCCATCTTCAGCAACCACTGTGCTTTGTTCAGTGACTATTGTCTTTTCAACTCGTTGCTGAGTCGTCTAAAAAATAAACAAGACGGATGGTTAGGTATCATTTCC
Source organism: Chrysaora quinquecirrha (assembly GCA_014526335.1). Lineage (NCBI taxonomy): Eukaryota > Metazoa > Cnidaria > Scyphozoa > Semaeostomeae > Pelagiidae > Chrysaora > Chrysaora quinquecirrha. Next base: position 3,579,526 of record JACTAT010000029.1, on the reverse strand, counting down.
ATAGGTAGCCCTAAACAAGACGGATGGTTAGGTATCATTTCCATAGGTAGCCCTAAACAAGACGGATGGTTAGGTATCATTTCCATAGGTAGCCCTAAACAAGACGGATGGTTAGGTATCATTTCCATAGGTAGCCCTAAACAAGACGGATGGTTAGGTATCACTTCCATAGGTAGCCCTAAACAAGACGGATGGTTAGGTATCATTTCCATAGGTAGCCCTAAACAAGACGGATGGTTAGGTATCATTTCCATAGGTAGCCCTAAACAAGACGGATGGTTAGGTATCATTTCCATAGGTAGCCCTAAACAAGACGGATGGTTAGGTATCATTTCCATAGGTAGCCCTAAACAAGACGGATGGTTAGGTATCATTTCCATAGGTAGCCCTAAACAAGACGGATGGTTAGGTATCATTTCCATAGGTAGCCCTAAACAAGACGGATGGTTAGGTATCATTTCCATAGGTAGCCCTAAACAAGACGGATGGTTAGGTATCACTTCCATAGGTAGCCCTAAACAAGACGGATGGTTAGGTATCATTTCCATAGGTAGCCCTAAACAAGATGGATGGTTAGGTATCATTTCCATAGGTAGCCCTAAACAAGACGGATGGTTAGGTATCATTTCCATAGGTAGCCCTAAACAAGACGGATGGTTAGGTATCACTTCCATAGGTAGCCCTAAACAAGACGGATGGTTAGGTATCATTTCCATAGGTAGCCCTAAACAAGACGGATGGTTAGGTATCATTTCCATAGGTAGCCCTAAACAAGACGGATGGTTAGGTATCATTTCCATAGGTAGCCCTAAACAAGACGGATGGTTAGGTATCATTTCCATAGGTAGCCCTAAACAAGACGGATGGTTAGGTATCATTTCCATAGGTAGCCCTAAACAAGACGGATGGTTAGGTATCATTTCCATAGGTAGCCCTAAACAAGACGGATGGTTAGGTATCATTTCCATAGGTAGCCCTAAACAAGACGGATGGTTAGGTATCATTTCCATAGGTAGCCCTAAACAAGACGGATGGTTAGGTATCACTTCCATAGGTAGCCCTAAACAAGACGGATGGTTAGGTATCATTTCCATAGGTAGCCCTAAACAAGATGGATGGTTAGGTATCATTTCCATAGGTAGCCCTAAACAAGACGGATGGTTAGGTATCATTTCCATAGGTAGCCCTAAACAAGACGGATGGTTAGGTATCATTTCCATAGGTAGCCCTTTTGCAGCTCTGTTTCTTTTAACTGATATTATGAGTTCAAATGGGCCAATCAGCTTTAAACAAACCATTAACTCTCTTTTTATTCCTGACCTGAAATTAACGTTTCTCGCAAGCTACTTTAGTAAGAAAAGATGAGGATTGGCCGCACGGGTTTATCCCAGCCGCAACGAGGGTGAGGAGACAGTAGATTGGTTAAGCGAATATATCTTGAAATCTAGATAGGTGAGAAGCTCCGGGGAAGTAAAATTATATTATGTTTTCCACGAGTTTTCCATGAGAAGGAAGGGCTGTGAGACCAGGTTTTAGAACCGAGGGCCAAAGCTTAGAAATTTGCGGTTAGGGCATTATCAGGCATATATTTGTTGAAACCGACCTGTAGCGGACTGTTTGGGGTGTCATTGGTTTTCTTACACTTAGCCAGGCATATTTGATCTCACCAGAGTCCCAATTCTGGGATAAGAGTTCTTGTGTATAAAGCCTAGCTAAAATGTACGTCGATTGGTATCGCCGGAGCCTTATAAAATGTACCAGCGACACTTCGAAAACACTCGAATGCCTCATAGTGACACAGTGACGAGGAATGGGCAAAAAGCTAGATCCTTCCGTGGAGCTAAACTTTGGAATAATCTTACATATGATTGCAAACATGCCCCAACCCTTGCCACTATCAAAAGAAGACTTCATAACTTAATCTAAAATTTGTTGTATATCGCAAATTGATGTAGATAAACAAGTATCACAGGCCCCTAAAAAGCAGTCCGTTAGGATTGATGGAGCTACCGTGGATAAAGATTAGATGGGTTGAGATGAGTGACAAGTTTCAATTCAAATAAAGTTAAAGTACGTTTCAGTTAGAGTAATCCCTTGAAATTTTGATTCTCCAACCTATTTTCATAAAACTATCCACCACATGTAGAAAACAAATTCCAAAACTTCAGCGAAACCTGACAACACTGAGACCAGCCTTAAATGAAACCAAGCATCATCTGAGTGTCAAAGCAGTTAAAGACTTATAAAGACAAGAACTAATAAGACACTAACCATTACTGATGTTTTCGTTATAGTTGTTTCACTCGTGCTAACCATGCCTTCTTTCATGAGTCTTTCGATTTCTTCATTCGACATATTATCCCCACCAATTACAACGGTGTGTGTTTGCACCTCTGGCGGCAGCATTCGTGTCGACGTGACCTCCTTCGTTTCAATGTACGTTGCATTGGTTGGGTGTGGTGTTATTATTGTTTGTGTGACAAGGTCGGGGGGTGGTGATGGAAATCCGTCGCTCGAATAGCTTTCGCTGGCATTTGCTGTTGTGGTTGTTGTTGTCTCTGAATGTGTGATGACGTCAGGGGGTGGTGGGTGAGATATTTCAGAGGGTTCTGCAGGTATGACGGATATGTTCTTCGTTGGGACGATGCCTGGTTCCTCTCCTAAAAGACAAAGGATAATTGCTTTATCATCTTTTAAACAAAGTATAACGTATTAGGTAAGCTAGGTATGCACTTGAATTGATTTGTCGACTCGATCGAATTCGACCTGTTATATCGAGAGCCTAAGCCTACAAATTTCCACTAAAATTCACGAAAACGGTTGATTTCGATTTAATTCAATCGAAAAGAAAATTTCATATTGAATGTTTTCCAAGTTCTTCAGAGAAATTGTGACCCCGTTTACACGAGAGAAAAAGTACTGATCCAAGATCCGTACCTTTTGGGTGTAATTTCATTGCATTTGCACGGGAACGGATCGGAACGTATCTAAATGGATCCACTAGCGTATCCAAAAAGATACAATCCCGATCACGGGATCCATGTACCCGTTTAGATGAAAAGCCTATCCTGACATTTTGTAGAAATCTATCTTTGCACGCCCGAAATCAGCTGGTGTACTTGTCATGCCGATTTCAAGCCTTTTCTGATTGGTTGATAGTTACAGATCGCTTTCGATCGATGGAAAGAAGCAGCTCTTTGTTCATTGCTCGCTCCTTTGGTTGGCGATGAAGAAGAAAATCTTGTCGTCAAACTGAAACCACCAGCTTAAATCTACTGCTCATTTCAAGGACTCCGAAATAACGACCGAAATAGATGCTGTGCCAATGCCGACATGTTGGCGAGACATCGGCAAATGTGAGAAACTTCAGCAACCCGTAACATCATGTTGTGATGCTATGTGATGCTATGGCAAACCGTACCAACATGTTGGCCTATTTTCAGTCAACATATTGGCCAACAAGATATATATCGAAGTATACGCTATACCAATTCTTGTAAAAGCGTGAAAATACTTATCTTGTCTATGTTCGTTTTCATTAAATACTCGACTACGTACCGAATGAACTCGATCTGTGTTTCCAAAAATCAGCTAAAATCGTATCATATTCTTTTTTAAGTCGATCAAGTTCCTTATCATTTGATAAATTGATTCGCTTTGAATTTGGCTCTCCATCAGCTTCACTGAATTTCTTTCTTTTAAGTGTGTGTGTATCTGTTACTGGCTTCAAAAGAACAGTATTACTGTTCATGTCAGTCTTAGTTTTATCATCAGTATCTTCGTGTTTCTCAGCCACTGCATCTGTTTTAGGTACTGAGCTTTCTATATTTTCCAATTCGATCTCTTTTTCAACCGTGAATGTCTCGTCACTGTCAAGCTCCGTTTCATTTACAAGCCGTGATCCCTCTTCGTTTTTAAAGTCCTCCTTATTCACTGTATCTAACCTTTCCTCGCTTTCAAATCTTTTCTGCTCGTCATTACTCTTTATAGCTTGTGTAGTCTCGCTCTCAATTACCCTTGCTGCCTCTGCTCTATCACACATTCCGAATTCCATTTCTGTCATGTCATTTCCGTTACACAATGATTTCGTTACAGACCAATCAAATCCTTCTTTTCTGTCTTCAACAACCATCGTCGTTAGATCATCTTCTAGGTTATGACTCTTATGCTCAAGCTCGTTGCCATGACTGTCACATTCAAGCTTATTACCGTTAATCTTCTGCGGTTCTGGGGAGACAGCAATGACGTTATCAGTCTGGATCGGCTGCAAGGGATGTAAGTCGACAACGGTTTCTGTTTCATCTTCTTGAACTGACTTTCCGCAACTGACAGCAACAACAACGCCCTCTGGATCAAGCACCTCTTCAAGAATCAGTTGGTTCACAATATAATCATGAATTTCGTTGTCATCAAAAACTTCCTGTTCACCATTTCTGCTACGCAATGGTTTCACTACAGACCAATCAAATCCTTCTATTCTGTCATTAACAATCATAGTAACAAGATCTTCTTCCGCACAAGGACACTTTTGATCAAGCGTCTTACAACGGCTTCCAAGTTCCTTGTCCTTAACCTTCTGCGATTGTGGTGAGACAGTGATGATGTCGTCGATAACAATTGGTTCCAGTGCAGAAATTTGCATTGTCTCCTCATTTGCTGACTTCTTGTCATCTGCTGATTTCTCTATGTTTGTAGCAATACCATTCGGCTCAAGCAGTATTTCAGGTGCCAGCTCATTCACAATACAACAAGGACCATCCTTATTATCAAACACCATCTTAGAACACCATTCCTCAGCCATGAAACTCTTTCTTTTCCTATAGTCTGCATCACTCAGGGACAACTCGGTTTTTTCTTTGATACTTCTTCTTTTCTTTGTTGCTCGTTTTCCCCACAATCTTTCAACAGCCTCGCTGTCAATATGACCTGTAAACATCATTGGCTTATCAATATTTCATCGAAGAGAGGTTGGATTCGGTCGGTGTCGTTATGTCACTCCAATGGCCTCCTTTTGGCTTTCGTCTTGCTCCATTATTAATTCTGCCTTTTGAAATGCCAGGCAAGCTTAACTTTATTTGTTTATTCCATTTAAACGCTAAAACTGAATCGCTCTGTGAGTTCAATTTATTTCTCTACGAGGTTTGCTTCTATGCTTTATCATTTAATGTTGTTATATATTGATTGAGTGACCAGTTGATTAATTGATTGCAATAATTGATTGGTTGATTGATTGATTGACTGATATATTAGTTGTACAGCACTCCAGAAACTCAAGAAGTCGGCTCTTCACAACGCATGACATTAAGGGGAATCGACAGATATCAAAGTTGCTTAAGCCACCCATCAATAAAAATTGAATAAGAGAGGAATAGCTAAATTGCTTTTTCGTACAGGAATTCAAAAGGGCTGCTTTTTCTTCATGCAACTGACCTTCTCTTATGCGCGTCTATTGCCTTTTAACTGAATGTAACTATTCACACTCCAGATTTACGGTAGTTATAACTTGCATTCATTTGCCTGGTATGACGACAGCTGCTATTGCTAACCTTTTTCTCGTTGTTATAACGAAACCCTGTAAGGGATTGAACAATTGACCATGGAATCAATGCTGGCTCGAACCAATGACCGGCAGACATCGCGATTCAGAGATGAAAAGACTATATTCTGGCCTCTAAAGTTTTTATTATCATCTTTTTCTCTCTCCTTTGAAACTCCCAACAAAATTGCAATTTGAAGCGGGCTAACAATAACCATAATGCTTCTTTTATCATGACACACAGCACTGACAACACACCACTTTCCATATTTGCACGTTTACGAAACATCTATAATGCTTTTAGCATTTGAGCTCGTTTATTCTCCAAACTTAGAGCTATCCAACATATTCTTTTGAACATTTATTGGAGAAGCGAAGGCTTTTGCGGAGTAGCAATAAGTCAACATTAAAAACATTGAAAATCTCTTCAGAGGCGCTTCGCAAGTTATTATTTACATCGATAATCTGAATGAAATTTAATTAGTTTGAAAAAATATAGTCAGTAAGTTTAACGTTTATAGTCTAACAACACCGCTAAAATTATAAATTGAATTGAAATGAGAATAAAACAATATATAGAAAAAGGGAAAAAAATATCTAAGACCGTTATTTGGAAAGTAAGTTTTATCAACGATCCGTTGTGAAATTTAAGTGCATTGCCTTATTATGAATTACTGAATATTAAAAAGATTTATTGAAATTTGAAATATTTATCCAAGTATGACTGTGGGTTAGTTTATTTATTTAAAAAATGGCAGCAAGAAGCAAAAGCCAAAAGCAGCCATCAGATGTTAGCAGTGCGGTTAGGTGCAATGGCATAAAAGTGCAATAAAGAGGGTTAGTTGGACGTGAAAAATCTACCTAAGTGACAGACCAGAGAATACCATACGAATAAAGAATCACTGAATTATCCTGGTTAAGTTAGATCGTCACCACCATAAGCTTACTGTTGAAGCAAGGTTGAATTACGATAATTTTGTTCCTTTGGCCATGTTGCAAAACATTCTTGACAAGCAGAACTTGCTTTTGTCCGTTTTACAAAGTTGGCACTTTATATGCACCAAACTGCCATCAGTACATTCAAGTGTTGCTAGGTACATTAGCTATTTGAGGATTTGCGAGTACAAAGACTTTCATAATTAGGAAGCAATACTAAATAGTACTAAAATGTTCTCTAACTTGTTACTCAAAGAATTACTTATCACTCACCAGTGTAATGCTGTTGGACCGGTGCGGCCTGTTCGGTATAAACCATCGATGTCGTAACAACTTCCGGAATGTTACACGGTTTATTTTCTTCGGGGTGACTCCGGTCGGTTGAATCCGGTGATTCAACGGTGATTTCTATATTAGGCGCTTTTACTTCAGGAGTCGCTGCTTCACCGGACGTATTCGAATGGAATACGACCGGCTTTGTCTTTACTGGAGGAGGAACTTTGGTCTTCTTCGTCTAAAAAGTGAGATAAAAACTCATGGATTTGGCACTAAGGCCAAAACATTTATGTTGGGCGAAATGTTGACAGCGTTTGGCCACCTTGTTGGATGAGTCAGCATCGCGTTGGGTGAAGAAAAGCGAAGGTGAAATGGTGTTTTAGCGCCAGTCGCTAGGATCTCAGTAGTAGGTTAACTAATCGAGACCTCGACCCTGGCTGTGACGCTACCGTGGCTGAGCTCGAACTTTGACCACACTGAGCTCCTGACACCACGAGTCAGCTGGATTACACCACAACACCACAGCACCTTCAATATAGCTGATATGGCTGAAGTTTGATCGGGGTAAAACTCACCCAATAATGGCTTCGTTTGGCCACCCATGCCAACAAATGTTGACTTCACACATGCGTATCTCGTTCTTGAAGAAGCAAGCTACAAATTTTTGGAAATTTAAAATATATGTAAACGAACCGAAATAAGTAATTTCCTACAGCAATCCAAGACTCTTTGATCAAATTCACTTTTTGATACGAAGGTTGGCAGAAATGTTGGCTACGTTTAGCCGACCCTTCCCAAACAGCAGCCAACATGCAAAAAGGGATCAGCAAAATATTGGGTATAATGTAGGCGACGTTTGACCAAGGCTTAAGCTATCACTTCACAGTTTCTTAAGAAAGCTTTGATTCTACAGCAAGCCTGTTGCATATCAAATTACAAGAAAGCTATTAATTAAGTGTAGCATACCTCTGGTTTATCAACATTTGCAAAACTTGCAGTTCTCGTTGGAACAACTCCTTTGTCATCTTCATGTGAACTGTAAACACGTGACCTTCGACGTTCAGTAATTTCGTCGTCCTTCTCTCGTCGAATTGTTTCATGGCGACCAATAAGACTCTTGACAAAACCGGATTCTCCTTGTTCGACACCTGAAAATGAACGATCTTGTAATATATGCCGTTACAACGTACTTGAAGGCACTCCCCGACCAAAAGGGAACCCCGACAAATTTTGGTTCTAGTTATGGTTCTAGTTCTTCATTACGGTGTAACCCGGTTATAATGTGCTCGTTTGCAACGTACCTTCGGATATAGCGAAGATTGTCCTTGGAGTTCGGAGTCACAGAACAAAAGAAATACCCTGCTTATATAACTTGGTAGGAAAAAGAGTGATAAATGCTAGTTATCGGCGAGATTGTATTAATGAGTAATAACATGAGCGTATAAGAGCTGTTTACCTGAAGTATCTTTCAAAGAATATTCAATTTTCGATTTCTCAGCTTCTTCTTCTTCTTGTTTACTTCTCAAGACGCTTTCATCATGCAACCCCCTGATGAATAAGCTCTTACTAATTCTTCTTTCGTAATAAGTGGTACGTATTTCCTCATTTTACGGGGCATCGTACGAGCACCCTGTCCTGGGCTGTAGTCAAAATCAAGTTCGTCGCCATAGCTACGTCTGATGTAACCGCTACTTCGTTCAGGTGGAGGTCGCCTCACGAATTTACGATCAAGGGTTTTTACTTTTCTTGTATCTTCCACCTACAGTTGAAAAAAAGTATGTTGAAGAATGATTTGCTATTCTAGAAATGTTTCATAATAATAGCGACAAAATCCATCACCACTGTCTAACGATCCTGCTTCGGGATTAATTTCTCAACTTTCAAATCGAAGACAGAAATATTAGATAAGGACGAATACAGTATTCGTTTAATAGAGGCATACCCTCTTTTAAGCAAAACAATAGCATCCACCCAAGTTTTGCAGAATTTGAATTAAGTCCTCCTCTATCAAGGGTCCAGGGCAATTGTAAGAATAAGCTATTTTCTACTGCTGTGGTAAAGTAACAGTATAGATACATGAGAGCATTTACGTATGCTGGCTAGGTAGTGGAATCCGTAAATGGTTGCCGAAATATTACTGGCAAATATATTTAAGGTTAGAAATCCACAATTATGTTTTTATTCATTTATGATTGTTATTATCTCTATTTTTGTTTATAAATATAAACAGAAAAAATGAAATTTCTACGGAACGTTAGATCATCTCACAATCTCACAGAAAATCGACATTTTTATGGGAATATTTTCACTTATCTTCCTTTGAGAGAAGCACTCCCCTCCAAACTTTCAAAGGTTTGTGACAAGCTTTGATTTAGAATTTATGACGGGGTAATTATTAGACAAAAAATAAAAATAAACGTATTCTTACCTGTATAGCTAAAGTATCAACGGAATCTTCTTCTTTTTTCTCTTCTTTACCATAATCCATCTCATCATCAATCTCAGCAATGATCTTTGTTGGTAATGGTGAAGTTTTGATAAGGAATGTGTCAGGCATGATATTAAACTCTTTATCAAATTCAGGATTACCAGTCGCCAGTGTGATCTCTTCAAATTGTGGGCTCATGTTTTCCAATCTTCTTTTCTCTTCTTCCTTTTGTAATTCAAGTTGTCTTCTTTCAAACTCTTCCTGTTCTCTTCTTATTCGATCTTCTTCCTCTCTTTCCCTTCGAAGGATTTCTTCACGTTCTTCCCTTAGTCTGACAAAGAAGTTCACATTCAATTTTTGCTAACACTTGACAGGGGGGGCTTAAGCCATGGCCAAACCATGAAACATTGTTGGTCAAACACTTTTTATTTGCTTTACAAACAATGTCTGACCGTTTGGCCACGTCGCAAAATAAAGCCTGACAATATGAATATCATGGGTAGCAATCTTTAAGGCCCTGCCCAAACGATCAAACATTTTTGGTTGCACATTTGAGGTTTGCTTTACAAGCAATGTTTGTCCGTTCGGTCAAATACATTGCTTGAAAAGCAGAATTGGCTTTGTATTGTTTTTGAGGAACTTGTTTTGTATTTTCATGTGGCCTTCCACTGTACTGTACATACATTACCCAGGGTGAGGTTTTTGGCCCTTTGCGAGTATGGGTTTCTTATAAAGAAATACACGTAGCATAAGATTAAGAAATTCACGATTTACCTTTGTTCTTCTTTCTTTCTCAACTCCAATTGTTCAAGTTCTCTTTGCCGTAATTCCCTTTCACGTTCTTCTTGACTGATTACTTTCACTGTTTCTTCTTTATCTACGTCATACACCAGAACTTTCTTTGTCGTTGTTGTTGTTGTCATCTGCTCACTTTCCAAATCTTCACGCATCAGTGGTTTCACTGCTGCACTTGGTTTTTCGACGCAGCTCTGTAAAATAGTGAAGTTTTTGTTTATTGTATTGTGAAAAGGATGATCATAATGATCATGATGATGTTGAATTTGGTACCAGATAGCTAGGGCTTTCAATTAAACTATGACGACTCAATACGGTGTAAGACGCTCTGCCAATCGTCTTGAAAAACCATGGCGTCTTGAAAATCTGGAGGTAATATGAACATCAAGACGAGACGCGGCGATACTGTGTAATCATGCCAATCCGTTATATGTTGCCCCGAAACCTTGTTTTCGTATTGTTTCATAACAACAAATTCGAAGCAGATCTGTGAAGGAGCTGCCGTGGGGTCTCGGTGTAACTGCAATTATCGCGATGAAAGCCATGGCGCTGCGCACGGGTATAACTGCTGGGCAAAATCTTACGGCACGAAAATCAAATCGCGACGACGATAAAAATCATTCCGGCCTACGTGTCCTCCACAGGTGACACTTCCTGGATGAGGATTCCAAATTTCTTAATAACTCGAACTTTTCTCGAGTTTGAAACCTTTGTTCAATACAAAACCAACCCGGATACCTCTACTAGGGTAAGTTCTGTCAGGCGGCTAAAATGATCGTTATACTATAGTGCAAACCCAGAAATATGAACCAAAGATTTAAAGCCAATCTCTCGATGGCTCTTAAATTTCCTTCAAGAATGAAAGTGGCGAGAAATCCCACAGGCCAAAAAAATGGTCAAGCATGATGAGCATGCAGGAAGTTATTGCAGCCAGTTCCGATTCCTGATGATAAACGTAAGGTTATCTAAAGCTTCTGGCTAAGAGATTCTGACAGTCTTGTGATTCTTTATTAACTGGTTTTTATTTGTGGGTATGCATTGTATATACACTGCGACACATAAACCCTGGGCCCAACTGCTGATAAAACACTGAAAAGGGTGGGCCTATCTGAGGGTGAGCATTCCCGCGACTATTTACGGTATAAAACAAAAATAACACGATATCCCAGATTTTCAATTCCGCAAAAAGTTCATTATAAATCTATAAAGGACCCTTCAACAAAATAGGTTGACTCGGCCTTTACATCTATATGACTTGCTTCTTTGCTCAAGGGTAGCCATTTACCTTCTTAACTTACAATTGGATCCACTTCAGGCTCATTGATTGAATCGAGAAGTAATCAACACTGAATTAATACCTCGGTATTGTACTTTGCATCATCCGGTTTAGATTCATCGATTTCTACTTCTTCGTACTCAACATCCGGTTCTTTTTCCTCCGGTACTTTTTCAGCCGGTTCTTGTTGAAGTTGTCTCTTTACTGGTCTATGTTTGAGAGATTTTTGTCTTTTACTTGGGCTCCTTGCAAATGAACCACCAACCGGTCTTTCCTGCGAACCAGGGCTGCTTCGTATCTGATAGAGGGTCCGGTCGCTAAAAGAGAGAAAATGTTAGTAGATTAACTAACTAGTAGTAAATCGGTTAAAGTACCGGACTCAAAATCGAAGTCAGAAAAAAGAACCTAAAGAGCTAAAAGCTGGTATCGAAGTTTGACATCCATTCGCACATTTCTTGGGCTTTTATCAGAAAAACTACAAGCATCGTCATTGTATTTTTGCATTTGAAAATATCTTAGACTTCAGTTGGCAAAAAACACGTGAAATCCGGTATTACCTGTATCTAAATTTTGATCCGATAATGAACATTTCTGCTTTCCTCCTCGCTGGGTCCGGATTCGGAAGTCTGGAATTGAAAGAATTCATCATATACAGTCAGCCATTCTGCACAAGAAACAGAAACAAAAATGAAACACTCAAGTTGATGAAAATGAAATAAAAATGAATATTTACCTGAAGAATGAATGATGCTCAATTGCTGATTTGTAAAGGTTCTTTGCATCTCTTTTTGTTGCTGAAGTAAAGCGGGGATTCTTTCTTTTCTGATAAGAAAAAAATTACACAAAAAATTTAGCTCAAGGTAGTCACTTTTAAGAAAGTTTTTTTTTACTAAAACAAATCACTAAATATAAAACTATAACAATTCCAAGTAATTCTTAGCTAAGCATGTCTATCTTACTAGACAGAAGTGTTTACAGAAATGTTCTGAAATTCGCAAAGAAAATTTAGCTTAAGTAGTTATTTTCAAAGATGAATTTTCGAAAGACTAGTCCTAAACATAGAAGATTAGCCCCTTCGAGTAATTCCTAGCTTATAGCAGATCTATCCTACTAGACAGAAACAAGGTTGAAAAATAATAAATTATCTCCTCTTTTTTCCCTCTCGATCTATGTCCTATCACAATCCACAATTTACATAATACAAGATAATTCACAATACACTATACACAATTGGTAATAACAATTAATTCACAATTTTACTGCTTCAACTCTGGTCCACTTTCATAAATCGAAAGAGCCTAAACCGTTCTACGGTCCCTTGTTTGTTATTGCTAGAGAGGAGTAGCCATGCTAATATTTCAATCACCCAGTTTTTTGAAAGGAAACAGTCTAGCATCGTATGCAGTGGAGGGCAGAGTAGTGTGGCGGCTAGCGCTCGCCAAATTTTGCTTGAGGTCTGCAGCTCATATCCAGGAAACACAAATTACAATTGCGAATCCCTGCTCTCTATGATTAGGATAATCACTTAAAATTGCGGGTCCGATTCAAAATTGATTTTGACGTCAAAGAACCACTGAGGACACAGAACCACCCTGAGTGCTAGTGAAGAGGCGGCCTGGCCTTGGTATTCCAAAGATGCCTGCTGAGTGAATGATGCCTCGAAATTAGCTACACAAGGCAGCAGCAGAATTGGATTCTTGCCGAGTACTTGAAAACAATTAAAACTAGAGCCTGAATAATAAACTGAAGAAACTAACCTCTGATGGAAACAATTTCAACATAAACTTCTTTCTTTTGTAAGTCACGATATCAATAGCTCTCCTAGATATGAAGAACAGATATAAGTAAATCGACATAGGTCTCATCAAATCTAGAGGAGCAAAAAATGAGGAGACAAAGTAAAAGAAGTGACAGGAAACTGGACATACCATCCAAAACTATCATAAGCATCACCATCTTTGAAGAGGATGATTCCCTTATGACAGACACCGACTTCAACTTGGTTCCCTTTCTTGTCCTGAAAAGTAGAGAACAAAATCATAAAAATTTGCATCTATGGGCTAAAAATGCAGATAGTGCTCACAATTCAATACTAGCAACTAATGTTAAATGAAAGTGTCCTGTCTCCTAGAACTGAATGGATATTTTCGTTGAGCTTTGTTGAAAAAAATAGATTGAACTGAGAAGATATGTATGCCCAAGTTTTTCCTCTTGATGTGACAACATCTAGTGATTCTTTTGCCTTTTGTTTGGAATTACAGAGAGCTTCCGACTCTCCTCACTCTTCGTGGCAAGTTTGACTTCACGCTAGCGAATCTATACGCACTACTGTCGCAGATACGCGCTACTGTAGCGTTATATTTTGTGCACCGTGGTGGTGTTTTTGCGTACTGTGGTGGGTTATTATGCTTGATGTGGTGGATTTTGTGGTTTTTTCTTGCTTGATCTATAGACTTTAGCTATGATGTGGTACAACCACAGGACGCAAAAAACACCACCACAAAAAGCATAATAACCCATCACATCAAGCGTGCAGCCTCAGCACCTCAACACTTGGGAATGTTTTGAGCCTGCACGCAGGCTAACCACAGTACGCAAAATATACCACCACAGTAGTGCGTATCCACAACATAAATGCGTATAGATTCGCTAGCGTGGAATTTGTAAGAAATCACACCTACAATCAAGGATTACAAACAGGACTCAGTTGCCACCCATTCCAACTAGTAACAACTAAGAACGACATCAACTAAGAAAACTTACGTCAACTGAACATCAACATCAAAATTAATCTACTTAAAATGACAAACCTTTGCAAAATGAATATCTATTCCATATCTCGGTGTTCTCTTTGCAACTTCCAAAAAGTTTGACTCAGATTCAGCAGGATTTTGCCCCCTAAAGCATGAAAAGAATTGAAACATTCGACGCAACGGAAGGTAAACACGGGGGTCACCAAAGACATATGAACTAAACAGACGTGCCATAAAAGATTGTATACTTTCAGATGAAATTGCAATTTTTTGTGACGGCTATTTCAGGTCATTACAAAACGCTCAAACATTTTTTCTCAAACATTTGAGATTTGTTTTACAAGCAATATTTGACCATTTGACAACGGCGCGAATCGAAAGGTAAATCATTTTGCTCCACATGCAAAATTCAAATTTCTAACAAAAACTGATTGATTGTTACCTTAGAATGGTCAAACAATTAAACACTGTTTATCGAACATTTGGTTCTTTGGCCATGTCGCAAAACATTGCCTATCAAACATATTGTGCTTGAAATCTTTAACTGCTTCATAAACATTGCGCAAAAAATCAAGCTTTTTTTCTCTCTGGTCAAGCAATGCTTTGTACAGTGGCGATACTGTCAAACATTGCTTGTAAAGCAAATCTTAAATGTTTGGCCAAAATGTTTGATCGTTTGGCCAAGACCTCACTACAGCAAATTATCTGTTCATATTCAGCAAATTATCTGGTCATATAAGGTTCATAGCACGTAAAAACTTCAAATGTGTTTATAACTTTAATGGACGAATACAAATTTTTCACACACCTGTGCTCTCGATGAAGGTCAATAACACGTTGCAAAAACTTTGGTTCATTCTCAACCTGAAAAGATATTTGCTTATTAATCTCTAATTATATTTCATTTTGCTTGCAAACTGAACTCTCGACCAAGGATGGAGAAAATTTCATTCTTTCTTAGAACCTTGCTCTTACTGCGAATTATTTTAAGGGGTACACATCAAAAACCCCGGTTGCAAATATTTTCTACCCTCAAACTTTCTGTGAATATTTACTACTCCCAAAAACGTCTGGCACAAGATTCCCAAGTTCTGATACTTTTTCCATCTTTGTTGAAAAAACATTGAAAGAAGACGCTTGAAAATAGGATGACAAAAAATCTAACCTCTTCGGGACCAAGTTGATAATCATCGAGATATGTATGGCCATGCTCAACTGGATCATAATCACCAAATTCAGCTGAAAGAAAAGGTACATCCAACGTTATTCAAACATTACCCGTTTCTCGATTAAAGAAAACTAACTGTAATTGCCTACAGAATATTTCAAGGTCCTGGCCAAACGATCAAACATTGTTGGTCAAACATTTGGGATTTGCATTACAAGCAATGTTTGACTATTTGGCAAACTCGCTAAACAGTGCTAAAGAAACAGAGCTGCCTTACTAGTTGGTTTCCTGGTTTTCACAAGCGAAAAAAATTTCATAAGCAAATGTTCTATAAAATGACCAAACGGTCAAACACTAGCCTGGCAAGCAAATTTTGAACATTAGGCAAACAATAAAAACAAAGATTTTGTTGCTCTGCCCTTCATTTGACATTCAACGACGAGATCTTCTCGCTGGAGTTTCGGAATTATTGCGACCATATGTTCAAATAGCCTTCCAAATAATGCACTGATCCAAATTTTATTATACGGTGATAAGGACCTTCCTATTGATGTTAATAAAAACGTACTCAGGTTAACCTTAAGTTTCATACATAAAACAGGTCGGTTCAATCGAGTTTTTTGAAGAAGCTGCTACACCCCCCGATCGCAAAGGCTCTTTTTTTCTTTCTTTAGGTTATTTTGTTTGTTATGTATCTTTTTCCTTTAAATTTAACGTTTGTGTGAGTAAGAATTCTGTGTAATGGCCTTGGGATAGTCACGATCTTTGCTTCCCAGGGTATCGTCCTTGTAATGTAGGTTCTTTGTACTGTGTAATGTAAATTTTTATCTATTGATATAAAAAAACAAAGATTACGATGAGATTTGTGTATTTTGATCTAGAAATGTGTATATTTTCAGTCCTTGTCAATTGTTCTGATCTATTTCTGACGTTAAGACTGTGGGGAATGTCAAAAAGATTTCGGTACGTTCAAAGATAAAGACTTACTACACGAGTCGTAGTTTTCGCTGCCTTCACCTCAATTCAATTCATTGAGAAAAATGTAAAATCAAAAAAATAGTTGTTGCTGTTGTTAATGGCGGCAGCTCAAACTACAGAAACGAGAGTATGAGCGGGCTGTGTTGCGTGGGGGGCTGGGAGCGAATCTACGACTTTTGTAGTGAGTCTAGAAGAAAAAGAACAGGGTATGAAAACAGAACAAACCTTCCATATACAATGTCTTCTCTGAGCTGCAGATATAGCAAATACCTTTAGAAATAATGGAATTTAGCATGAATCAAGCAGTTCTTGTGCAAATTAAATTACATACACACATTGTTACCTTAGGCTTCCTTAGGCTATGTCACAAAACAATTCTTGATAGTTTCCAGCAATGCAAATATTATATCTTCAGTTTCAAAAGTTTCTCAGGTATTTTGTCATAGCATTAGAAGTTTCTTCAAATTTCAAAGTCTGTAGTTGTGGGTTTGTATATGATGATTTCACATAAAAAACCAGGCAATGGGACAACAGTACAGATCAATTTTAAAAAGCATTTCTCATTTTGAATCAAAGTGAACAATGATTATCTTGTAATTCAACATACCTTGTGTATTCATCAAGATGTCTCCCTGGCTCTGGCTCATAAAACTTTACAGCAAATTGAAAATCTAGTGACCGAGCTAAAATTCAAAGACATTACTTCAGCTTGATAATATATAAGTTTTTGGCACTCGGAAAGTTCTACCATCCATTCAAAAGGATTACGTACAACACAAAACACAAACACTACCACACAAACAAGTGTGGTGCCAGGTACGTAGGTCGTACTTCCCAGAGATTAGGTGATAGGATAAAACAGCATGTCCCTACTAATATTCGTCAGCATAATTTTCGGCAAAGAGAGCAACCTAAACAACAACCCAGTCTTAAAAATGATTCGGCCATAGGACAACATCTACTTGATAACCCAATTTGCGCGGAAAATTACAACGAGGATTGTTTCAGAATCATTAGCAAAGCAAGATCTTTGTTTCACTTAGGGGTTTTGGAATCTGTCTACATCAAAACCAAAAGGCCGGTTCTGTGTAGACAGAAAGAGTTCGTTTTCTCACTTGGACTCTTCAAATAATTCTATTGGTCTCCCCCTGTATCGGACCAGCTGATTGGTGTTTAAAACACAATACCAATTCAGCTTTTTGTTCTTTCTGATTGGTGCATTTCGAGCCGCATCTGGGTATAAATTCCGCCTTAGTTCATTGTTTCAGTCTGCTTCTGATGTTCATACTCTGAGGAGTGTCAGGCGAAAAAAGCTTTTAAGTATGCCCGATAATGATTCCGTTATTCATCGCAATTTTGAAGTTTTGTACAACTCAAAGACTATGATAAATATCAATATTATTCTTGGCAAAGACTTGAAAAATATGCATAGCGTAGCCTGAAATTGTCCTCTCAGACAAGAGTGTTGCAACAGTTCTTAGTAGCGCAAGTCTACAAGCTAGCTGTCACGAAAATTTGCCTATCACCCTTAATCAAAGGTGATTATCTGAATCTAAAGCAAAACTTATGTAGGAAGAGACTTTCAAAAATGTTAAGAATCAGCCCTAAATTGAAAAGGTGTATTTTCAGAACTTTATATAGATAATGGATAAAACCATTAAAACACATACTTCCAAACTGTTTCTTTATTGATTTATGAAGGTTCAGCCAACACTGAAATGAATACAAAATTGATAAATAAAACACAAATTCATTGAAAATGCAAAGTAGAATTGAAAAAGTAATGGGTTCTGAATCTGGGTAGAAATACCAAGCTTATTGACTCTATTGAGAAATCTTGTTTAACGTCAACACTTTACGCCAAAAGTTTTATGAGTAGCCACAATGGGTTGGGTTCCTGGCTTAATTTTTAGTAGGGCTGTGCCACAAGCATAATGAAAGCTGTACTGAAGGCCAGACTAATTTTAATGTGGATTGTCTCTTTTTGCCAGACCAATTTTTTATAAAAATGCTTTCCTTGGCTGGATTCATTCCCAAACCATTTGAGTTGGCATTATCTCAAAATTGATGGTTTGAAAATGGAAATTTCAGGTTTAGTTCCCTAGACTAACATTGTCAAATATGAAAAGCTTGGACCGACTGTCGCCAGACCAAACTTGCAAAAATGTATACCCTTAGCTAGAAATTGAATAATGGTACATCCTTGGGTAACTTTACTATGGAAGACCCCTGTGAGAAGCATATAGCCTAGGGACTTCTATTTTTTTAAGACACATTTTTATAACTCACATGACAGACAGTTGCATAATTTATGTCCTTTTAGCAAAACAAAGAAATCTAACATAAACACACAACAGGTATTCATAACTGACTGCTTTTGTGGATAAATTATTGATAATGAATTTAAAAAATCAGATGAAAAATTAATGGAGCTGGTTTTATGTAATCAGACTGATATCTACTTAAATGAAACCAACCTTTTATTTAACTAAAGATATACTTATGAAAGATTTAGAGGGAATTTACAAAGCAAACTTTGATGGTTGGAAATTTTTCCTAAAAAATCCCACTAAAATTGTTTAAAACTTTTTGCTCCACCCTTTTAAAAAACTAAAATGTCCTTTCAAATCTTTAGCATAGAAAATGTTCTGAAATAGGGCATATTTTTTTGGCATTTCAGCAGGCATCTGGTCTTTTTGGTAGATTTTGAAGCATAAATAGCAATTTTGGTTGATCTTGACAGCCATGCTACCAGCAAAGCTGGAAAGTTCGGATGACATCATAAAGAAACTAGTTTTTGTTTTAAAATCAAAGGCTTAGTTAGAGTTCTAATCATCCTGCCATTTTCAGGGGTTGTTTTTTATGGTATCAAGACCCTCAGAAGGAATCTCAGATTGGGGGGTGAACAAAAGAAAAGTATAAGGTGATTTAATGATTTTATGACATCATACTATTGTTTTCAAAATTATTTGGGCGGCCCTTTGCTTCCGACGACCCTGGGTACAGCACACTTGGTTGCCAAGCCTACTGTTTCAAAATTCACAGGGTCTACCAAAAACAGATTGTCCAGGTTATCCAAAAATATACACATAGTGCTAGGTAAAATAAAACAACTCATACCTTTGAAGAAGTCTTTGCATTGACATATCTCAGACCAAAGTATTCTTTGTCAACAACGCCCAGGTTTTCTACAACTTTCGAAAACAGGACTTCACCAGGTGCATTTTTCTGGAAAGCAAATATATACAAGTTAGTGAGCCATTTCAATTTATACTGAAATCTCACAAGGATAGTTAACAGGAAAATGAAAGAGCTCAAAGAACAGCTCCAGGATGAAAAGAAACAGAATTTGTACATGTTTAAGGAGTGAATTCTGCAATTTTTGGGTCATCATACAGATTCTGATAATGATCAAAATGTAAACACAGCCCCTGGAGCACTATTAGATCACAATGCTATGATATTAGTAAAGTTCAGCATGGAACAGCAGGATGTTGGTTTTGTTAGTCAAACTTGGCTATTGCAAGCCGTTCTGGGCCGAGAACTCTAAGCAAATTGTACAACTTGGTACAACTCAGTTGAACCAGGTCAGACCAAATTGAAACTTTGTTTTATAAAAGTTGTGCAGTCGAAATTTCATAAACAATTGCTCAAAAGCCTATTGTTTTAGCAGAAATCACTTTGTTGTTTTAATCAAAATCTTATGCTCTTTTTGAAGAGTGAATTGCCCCTTCGTGCTGTGCCAAACCAACTGAAGGTCCATTCAGAAGGTTCCTCCAGTTTTCCAAAATAATCACAAAGGTGAAATTAAGCGTTGTGAATAGAACAAGTCACCAGGATCTAAGCAGTAGATAAACTAATGAGCAGATGGCATTAAATCAACTTTATCCTACTTTTGTTGCAGCTTGAAATAAAATGGCTCCATTAGTTTTATAAGGTTATGCTTTTAAAGATTAATAATTTGTTCATTTAAAATTTGGTTGAACAAATCAATAGTTTTTGGGTTTAATTCGCCATAATACTTGACCACAGCTTGTTAATTCCAACTCAAGTCTATGGCAAATTTTATTGGTAACAAATGGGATTAGAAACCCAACAGACCATAGCATAAGAAAGTGATTTAATCTTATGAATTTCTTAGAAACAAACAGTAGTGCAGTAGAGAGAAGTGTAAACATTTTGATCTTGTTTATAGTTTTTAACTCCAAACAACACAGAAAGCATGGATATTTCTGCCCCCTAAGTTATTGCTTTCAAGATAATAAAGTTAGGAGGATGTTTCTAATGAATTTCCAAGGCATTATAATATATTTATTTTCCTGAAACCTGAAACTGGGCATTCTTCATAAGAAAACACATATTTTTGGAAGACAAGAGTATTGTTTTATTGTATTGTTTTATTCTATTGAAGACTATTCACAACAGGCAATTGTTTTATCCATTGTCTTTCTCAAAGAATCAGCCTGAAACTCAATGGGTACCTTTGTTTCTTTTTTTTTAGGGACACACTGAACAGCCTGAAACACTGACATGAATTGGGAAATGAAAGACTGCTCACTTCTTTGCTTAGAAGCAGGCATGTGTATGGAACTTATCAATACTTATTGTTGCCAGCTTATCAAAACCACAGATCATACTGTATTTGTTGTGAATGAGATAAGAAAAGTCCATTTACGTAAGCATGCTCATGCTTGTGATAAAGTCTAGGTAAACAACAGGACAGTGATAAGAAATCTCATGAGAAAATCACACAATAAAGGAAAACCTCTGCTTAGTTTTGCTTAAATCTTTTGCAGCAGTCTGCTAAGCTGTTTGGGATAAAAGTTTGGGATCAGTCTGGTGCCTTGGAGGCTCAAACAAAAACCACAGACCGCTAATATTACAATACTCTATCGAATCTATGGTGATTCCCTTATGGGATAACTTGGGAGAATCTCTCTGAGAGGAAATTTTCTATCCTGACAGCTAAATAATGACCAACTTTCCTTGCTTTCCTTTGACCATTTGGTAGGTAAAAGCCTTCCTTATGAAAAAGAATATATTTGTTTTAAAATATCAGTCTAGGGCCAAGCCACAGGTCCACATCAGTGTAATGCTGCCAAGAACCCTAAGTTGCCATTGCATTTTCTTTGAGTCTATTAGCCTGGGGCTACTCAGTTGACTTTACACTTTACCCTGATCTGGATGCATTAGCATATAGCAGGGTGCAGCCACACACGGCGCTCATAGCTATCGACCAGGTACCCATTTATACACCTGGGTGGAGAGAGGCACATTTGTGTTAACAACTTGCCCAAGGTTGTTATGTCTGCAACACAAGTGAAAAGACCGACCGTGGCTCGAACCCACAACATTTTCGTTGTGAGTCCAGCACGCTAACCACTGCGCCACAGAGACCACTAAACCTGTGTTACCAAATAAATTTATTTTTGTTTGGTTGCTTACTTGCTAAATGTGTTTATACAATGTCATTTGTTATTCAAATGAAAATGGCAGTGTTAATAAAACATTGGTTCTTTTATTGAAGACAATCAATAGCATGAATAGCGATTTCTCAATATTGTGGAACGAAATTTGAACTGAGTTGACTGTATTTTAAATTCTCAATAATAAACGATTTTCTTTCTATAGTAGAGTAACCAGAAAAACAAAGACTGACATCTCTAAAAAGAGTAGGGATAGACAGTACTGTAATGCTTAGATGGGTTCATCCTCAGCAAGACAGGAAACCGACGTGAATGATATTGAATGTTCTTAACTTTTAGTATGAAGACTCATAAATACACTGCGATTTATGAAAATTCCTCTGTAATTAATATATAGGAGGAATCTGGAATGATGGACAGTGACTCATGATTCACACGTTGTTGGGCCTAGCCCACGGAAACTGTCCCTTAAGATATTTTTTCATCGAAAACTTCGATTTAGCTTGAAACCCTGGTTATTTAGTTAGCAAGGGAAATTCAAAATATATTATTTGCGTCAACTAAAAGCTATAATCTTTCTATGCGTACCTCTACTTCAATTGTTAGTTCTGTCCCGTCTAACGAAAACACAACACAGGTCAACACGTTTTCTGATTTCTTCTTCGCGACTTGTTTACGTCTACGATCTGGTTTTTCATCTTCATCTGTAGCAACTTTATTTGCTTCACCATCTTTATGTTCAGGATTAGATGCCTTTTCTTTAGCCATTACAACTATTATACTTTTAATTCTTATTTATCACTAAAGTAAATTTATAAATTCTCACACAGCATTTGGGCGTGCAAACATCGCACTTCGAAACAAGAATAAGTAAGTTCTCAACAACCAATCAAATCATAGCGTTTTTATCTTTGACCAATCAGAAGCAGCTTGTTTGTGAATAGTGAGGTAATATTGTTTGTGTCGTCTTGATGTCTCGCGGGAAGGTCTGGCTAAATTTTTGAAGGGTTTAACAAATTTTCAAGCTTTCAACGACTTCAAAGCTTCAGCGATTTTCAATGCTTTTATGTTTCGATTTCAGGGGTTAGCAATTTTCAACGATCTTCAACAAATTTAGAAAATTTTTCTGAATAGACCGATGAATTTCATTGTCAATTTTGAAAAGAGGAAACTTGTAATGCATTTTTTGAAAGCGGAAATTAAAATTCCGGCATCATAAAGGCAAAAATGCGGCAACGTCACAAATTATTTCCGAATTACGAAACTTCACACCTTTCAAAAGGAGGACAAATTCACATCTAACAATGCGCATCCATTGATATAGATATAACGCGAAATTCATTTTTGCAAAGAATAGCTCTGAAATAATGTACCTATACAGTCGCCTATTCGACGTGGTAACAAATCACGTCTATCCTTCAACATAGTTATTATGTTATGCCTATTGAAGTATTAATTTTAAATCGCTTATATATCCCCTATATCTGTTGCAATTAATATTTCTATTGCTATATATTTTATGTTATGTTTCTAGATTGTAATTATGGTTAGGTTAGGTAACTGTTGTGATACACGTATTTTGTTTTATAAGAAACTTTTTGTAAGGAACCCAGACTTTGGAATTGCAAAAAATTTTGGAAACCTTGAATTTTAAAATGTTCACCAAAGAAACTTTTCACCTCAATCTGCGAAATATGTTAAAAAGTTCTCTTGTGACACGCAGACGAATTGGAGAGCCACAGCATTCAAATACGATAGATAAATGGGTTTAAAACGTCGCTCAGATAAAATTCGTTGTCAATATAGATGTTTAAGCAACCCGTGAGAAACTTTCAGTATGTATTCAAAATCTGAAAATTTTAAGGAGCTTTCAGTACTGCCACAATTTTTTATTTCCTTAAAAAACAAAATACGTGTAATGTAGATGATTGTAACATTAGATCTTCCAGTGATTCATAGGTATTCTAGCGTTAGCTACACGTTTGGAGCTTCAGATTTGCTAACTGTAATAATTTCTTGTTCTTGTTTCTATAGATTAAGGGCCATTTTGCCGCATATATCTATGAAAAAAATTAATCCGTTCTAGTGGTCCCAGGACTCGTTCTTTATTCCTTCTCCTCGGTTCTCTTTTTTCCTTGGTCTTGGTTAGTTCCTCTAGCCTGATTAGCATAGCCTGATTAGTCTTGACCCACGACCTTATTCCTACTGTAAGTTTTGAATTTATTCATGTTTCTCAGTCCTGTTCAACAGTTCTGGTTCCTGGTATTTGTTATTTTTGGCATTTCTCAGCCACGATCCATTCCTCGGTCGTGGTCCTTAGTCCAGTTCTTCAGTCCAGGTTTTAGCAGCACCTTCAGTTTTCCGGGCGGTTCTTGTCGCCAGTCCTTCTGCTTGGGCGGTGGGCGTGTCATTCAATCAATGTTGTCCAACTGATCGGCTGCTTTTCCAAAACTGGTCTTGTTATTTTGATTTGTTTGCCCACAAAATGGCCGAAGAAGGTTCAACATCAAATCAAGGCTGCTGCAGGCGCTGTTTCCATCCTGAATACTTCCGTACTTTGGATGGAATTGGCAAACTGATCGAGTTCATCGTAGTCGTGCTAGGCCTAATTTTGATGGCAACTGTCTCGGCTATCAATGCAACAGCAATTAAATTTTTCATATTTGTTCACACTGCGGGTAAGGTTTGAAATGAAAAAGCTTTGCATTTTTGAAAATTCCAAATATTTCTTTATGATGGGCATGATTTTTCTTAATTTCACGGGGGAAATTGTTCTTGGGGTTCTGAGAAGATTTCCGTTTCTCAGGACAATTGACTTTTTGACTACGTCACCACAAGAGGTCACGCCCTAGACAGTTCCCCCCGTTCCCCAACAACGGTTAAAAAAACAGGAGAAAAGGGCGTTGTACAAAAGTGGGGCGTGGTCCAAAAAAGTCAGGTTATGCTTTTAGAAGAAATAAAAGGTTCTTATTGCAATATTTCTAATTATTGGAGAAAATATGGGTATCTTGACAAAGATTGCAGAAAGTAACAATTTTTTTGTCAATTTTGATGACTTTAAATTTGTTTCATTGTAGGTATGATCTTCATCATCATTCACATTGTTCTCAATGTTCTTGGAGTATTCCATCGCCTTCCATTGATCGTAATAAGCAACCTGACATACATGATTCTGTGTGCTGTTGCAGCAATCGTCTTTCTTATATGCTCAGCAATTACACTGAATAAATATGGAGACAACACTGTCAAAGCTGCATCTGTAATTGGTTTGATTGCCATGGGTCTCTTTATTCTCGAGGCTGTCTATCATTTTATTCAGCACCGTAGAGGCACATCAAGACAGCAGACTGTGGTGAAAGAAACCACTACAATAGAAACCACTGTGGAGCCAGCACCAACTTATTAAAGGTCACCAGCTGTTGGTTTTACAAGGTTTTGGGGACATTTTGTAAAACAGTCAAGGCTTTTATAATTTAAAACTAGTCTGGATGGTTATCATGGCCAAAATCACTAAAGGAAAAAAATTTTTTTTTTTTTATATTTTACTATTTGGGGATGAGCTACAAAGTTCGTACAACTAAAGCTTTTTTACAAAGCTTTTTTTAATGAATCTTAACTTTAAGCATTTTTGGACAGTAATATCTTTATCATATTTATCTTATGGGTATTTTCATAACAAATTGGGAAGACTTGCTTTGCCATATGAACAGCCTGCATTTCCATCTTACATTTCTGTGTGTTTTCTTGCTCTGTGTCTACGCACGTAAAACATGCATGCACTTTGAAAATTTGGAACTTAACTGTCAACTGCTGATTGGGAATTTTTTTGAACTAATCTATTGCAACTGACTGGTCGACATTGACACTATGGCAACTAGTAAAGGCAACAGCAACGGATTTGTGCATAGTACCCTGGGAACTATTCCCAAGGGGTAGTGACCATGTTTGCCATGTTCTCGGTTTGAATACCAGCATAGTTCCAGAACGTTGGACAGTTGGACGTGTGCTCTACTGCTGCCATTAGTCACAACTGTCACTTCTGACTTGTTGCTGACATGTAGATATAAGTTAGCAGCATTTCTATAGCAGGCAAACTTTGCACCAAATTAGAAATGATGTACTATCTTAAAAATTGAACTGGTGAAATTTTACTTTTTACAAAACTGTAAAATAAGATTTTGAAATTTTATGACGAATGAATAACAAAAAGTCCCTTAACGTTCAAAATATTCTGATTTTGGAACGAAATACAGAAATTCTCTATAACATAAAAAGTTGTTGGTCATTGAGTTGTATAGAACTTCGAAATTGCGATGAATAAGTTAGAACGTTTCTGAACATCCATCAGAGTACAAACTTCGGAAATAAACACATTGGCTAAGGTTGAAAATTTCCCAGATAGATGCAGATGTAAATGTACCAGTAAGAAAAGCGAAGCAGGAATGGAATGGTATTTGATGCCAATACGTTCACTGAATACAGCAAGAAGATCAATAGAATACGTTGTTAAGTCCAAGTGGAAGGGAAAACGAACTCTTTCTGCCTACAATTGCAATCAACCACTGCTTTTCTGATTGGTGCATTTCGATCTGCACCTTAGCATATTTTCACCTTTCGTCTGTTTTTTCTATCTATTTCTCGACGTATCTGTTTCTACAGGTTTTTTTATAAGAAACCTAGCTCGGGGCCTAGTTCTAAAAGTTTCTTAATTTGTTGTCCAATTTTACTTCTAAAAGTTTCTTAACAGTTTCTTAATGAATTGAAATAAATTGCAGTAAAGACGACAAAAAACCTTCTGTGAGATTCACGGAAACCAGTATTGCTTACAGATGCGAGAAATCGCACAGAATTAGCCACGCTGGTGCGAGAAATCACACGGAAATGCTTGAGAACTAATTACTACCTCCACAAATGTGAATCAGTATGTTGGAAAACGGACGCA
This sequence comes from Chrysaora quinquecirrha, assembly GCA_014526335.1. NCBI lineage: Eukaryota > Metazoa > Cnidaria > Scyphozoa > Semaeostomeae > Pelagiidae > Chrysaora > Chrysaora quinquecirrha. The sequence continues at coordinate 3,553,012 of JACTAT010000029.1, read as the reverse complement.
AAAATTTCTACAGTTTCTTAACTTCCTCCTCCAAGTTCTAAAAGTTCCTTTACGTTTTGGGTGTTTAGTTCTAGGCTTCTTATAAACCGGTTTCTTATAAAAAAAACGTGTATCTGTTTATCTGTTTGACGTACATACTCTGAGGAGGGTAAGAGGAATAAAAACTGTCAGTTAGTTTAATCTAAGACTACCTTTCACAGCAATCTTAAGTTGTTATCTGTCCTTCATCGATGAACTTAGTTATAATGTTTGCTTCATTGTATGGTTTTTCCATATGAATGCTGTGACCACAATCTTCCAAGATCTCAATTTTGCAATTTGGTAACTTCTTTTCTATAACCTTTACGCTTGATACATCGAAAGCCTACAACAATAGATGAAAGTCGCAGTTGCCGATTGTTTTCGTTTTTTCTGTAGCAACTATAAAATGATAGTACATTGTATATAATATACAGTTGACATCCGCTATCTCGACTGCCCGCTATCTCGAACGATTTTCCACTTCCCCTCGTTTTGGTATAAGGGTTTGTATAGAAAAATCATCCGCTATCTCGAACCCCGTTATCTCGAACATTCGCTATCTCGAACCATTTTCCATTTCCCATGGAGGAAAACCTGCTTTTTTTCTAGAACTTTGCCAAATTTTCTGCCGAACTGGATAAAGAGACAGGCTGATAAGATGTATACGTTCGCCTAGCGGAGCGGGAATGGCAGCAGCTAGTGATATGCTGTCCATGTATACAATAGATGAAGCTGTTCTCTTTCGAGATGTGCTGCATCGCTATTATCTCAATTTCACCAATAGTAGGGATGAAAGCAGATGATCTTTGATTCCTATGTAAAAAATACCAGACTTGTTTGATGAAATTTGGGATCAGTAACCCTGCATGTTAATAGGGGTTCCTTTTCTGACTTAAAAACTATAATTTTTTATATTTATATGGGGCATCCGTTATCTCGAACATTCGCTATCTCGAACCAATTCCAGTTTCCCTTGAGAGTTCGAGATAGCGGATGTCAACTGTAGTATAAAAAATGATGTTAGAACCTAACCGTATTGAGTCGCTCCGTTTGCAGCTGGTCCAAGTTGAACAAATACTAACTGACTTGCACCCACCCAGTCCCTTATAACTGTGTGATAAGTTTTAGCAACTTACTTTATCATGCTTTCCCCAAACAACCAGAACTTTTGTCTTGATTTGTTCCAAGTACTCCTCGAAATCATACTTGTTACTGTCTGAAAGAACTTCTTCCAATACTGCAAATGAAAAAACACCAAGTAAGTTAAATAAAGACGCCATAACGACTCTCAAGATACTTGGTATAAATACATTTTTCAGTTCAAAGCAAAACCAGTCTAACCATATAACAACATACTTCTTCGGCCCATTCTATCCTTTCATGTAAGGAGAAAACATACTGAAACTCAATTCCTAGTACCCCCTACTAATTTAGAAAGCTCCTTAATAAATACTATTTCCTGGTAGTCTATTTCTATAGGGAATACTTTCTATCGGACATAACGGAAAACTGTTACAAAAGACAAAAACATTCTAAAGCAAGACTTTTGTCGACCTACGATACAACAGAACTAACGCCAACTGGTTGCAACAGTTAAAACTCTTTATAACTGCTAACTTATGTCGATATGTCAACAACTAGTCAGAACTTACAGGATACAGTAAGTTGAGCATGGGCGCAAGAGTGCTCATATGGACTAAGAATAATTGACGGGAATCGGTTGTCAACTAATCATAGAAGTAGAGCATGCCTAACTTTCTGGAACTGTGTACCAACTAGTTGCAGTAAAGAAGCGGAAGAAGGAGCAAGTTGCCAACTAGTTGCCAGAGCGGTCGAAACTGTGATAAAATAGTTTCAAAAAATCTCCGATTTACAGCAGTCGGCGACTAGTTTTGACTGTGCGCAACGTCGACAAAATCCTGGCTTAAAACGTAACTTGACTTTGAGATGTGTTTCTAAAAAATGGCTTTTTAAAGTCGCAGCTTTCCATAAAAAGTAAAATGATAACCGCAACTCCCTTAAAAGCATAGAACGGAAAAGCATGTAGAGAAGTAAGGAAGATAAGCAATACTTCATTCTGAAATGGGAAATGGGATTTCAATTAACTTACATTTCTCAAAAAAACTGTCCGCTGGTTTTCTTGCCTGTATAATCCCAGACATAATAACTTTTGGAATCTTCTTTCGTTTGTGTAAAAGAAGGCTCATCAATTCCTGCATTTCCTCTTCATTTTGTGGTAATAGTTTTGTCCGTCCTTCATTTTCGTACAATAAAACAAATTCACTCTTAACTGGAGCATTGACACCTCCAGGGCAAACTAGCACAGTGGATAATATGTTGTCAGGAAACAATGCACTCTGTACTCCAGCAATAGATGCACCTAAGGATGTTCCAACCAAATGGTACTTTTTCTTGTTAAGACCAATTGCTTCAGCAAACTAGGAAAAACAGGAATAAACAACCCGTGTTTAATTAAAGACTGAAGAGAAGGTGAACATGGTGTTCCTAGGATCTCAAAGTAGATGAGATGAGTTGAAGGGAGAATCTGGCCAGTTTTGTGTGCCAAAATTTGCACCAATGTTTAAGGTCTCAATACAGAGGAAACCTTCCTTTGGAGAGAAAAACTTCTGAAAATATATGTACCAAAATTCACCCTGTAATGAACTGAGATCTTGACATTGGCTAAGGCTACTTTGGCTGGAGTTTGAACCTGGACATTATCGGACCATGTAGAAAATCTACTTATTATTAAGAAATCTGGAAATCCTAATCACGGCTGCCCAAATAGAAGTTGTCGAGGGGGGTGTGACTGTCTCGATTTGCGAACTAGGGTCAAACTAAAAATACTTTTCTGATTCATCAAATGGACATAGGAAGGTACTTAAATTTTGATGGGCATTAATAAAAAAGGAGCACTTAAGTAGAATGTGTGCCAAAGGTGCTTGCAATTAGGGGGTCCAGGGGCATTCTCCCCAATAAAAATTTGAAAAATACTGACACTAGAATCGCTCTCTTAAAATGCTATTCTTAAGGACTTTATCGCTGAGTTCCTACAAATTTTACAGTCTTCTTTGAGTGATACCAAACTTCAAATTGTAGAAAGCCAAAACATCTTTGAACATCTGCATTCTTTACAAATCCAAAAGATTGACTAATGTATTGTTTGCTTTAGAGTCTGATTAATACTGCATTACATAAAAGAACTAGATTTCAAGATTGTTGCTCTGGGTATCATGGCCAGCGAAACACAGACCTTGTCAAAATTCTGATTATTATATAACTTCAATCTATAGCACATAACTCCAGGTAAGGTAAGAATAACAAGATTATCTGTCATGAAAAAATTAATTTATCAATCAATCAGTAAATCCTAACCTGCTCAACTCTTTTGCCAAACCAGGAACACTGATATCATCTTTCTCTTTTCTGGTTGTCCCTCCATGCCCAGGCAAATCAACAGCAACTACATGAATTCTTTTGGGGATATAACTTGCCATCTTACACCAAGTGTCTTTGCTAGATGCAAAGCCATGAAGCAACAGCACAGATACTTTTTGTTCATCTTTGCTTCCTCTCTCTATGTATTCAAATTCATAATTGTCAGCAACACGGCACTTGCGAACAGTGAAACCGGTTTTGAAGATGAGATACCTAGAAGGAAAGAAAATTTAGACATAATCTAATGAACAGTGGTATAGCTAGGAATTTTCAGTTGGGGACAAAGCCCAAATTTTTCAGACGAAAGGGGTGTGTCTATTTGATTTTGTTATGAGTAGTAGCGCAATCTACATTTTTCAACCAGACAACTGACCCTGATAACCAACAACTTTTGGGGGCTGTGGTATCTTAATTCTAAAACTGCCCTGGTACCTGGGACTGTTACAGAGTGTCTATTACTGGTAGTAGACAGGCCTATCTCAAATTTTATACATTGACCAGTAAGACGAACAAATTAATTTAAAAGCTTCACATACCTTTGCCAAATTCTGAATATCACTACTGGGTACTTGAATAACAACAAAAGCAGGCAAGCTGTACAGAAAAGTTGAAAAAAGAAAATGTTCTTCAAAACAGGAAACAATGCCTGCCAGTCCGCCATTTTTGCGGAAGAATTCTGTTCGCCATTCGCCGTCTGACCTGACCTTTTCAAACTTCAAACTCTTTGACCCGCTTTGACCTCAGTCCGTGTTTTTGGCTTCATGGCACCAGGACCTTAGGATGCAAGCAGGAGCAACTGGAACAATACAAAGAGTCTAGAAGTCTAAAGACACAAGAAAAGGGGGTTAGCAATGCCAACTCAACTTCATAGATATAAAAAAATTTTGGCTTACAGTCAAATTTCCTAAAATCTGATACAGAAAACACTCTTTTTATATAAGAATCAATAAAATGTGAGGCTCGCTGTTCTTAGATAATCGATCATCTATTTTTCTCAGGGTGACATGTTCTTATGTTCTTAATCCTTCAGGTTCTTAATAGGGTGTTTAGGTAAACAAAGTTTGTGTAAAAACACAACAAGCTTAAAGCAGTGACAGTAAAGTTTAACTTGTAATAAAGTGACCATTCCAATAACTACATAAGTAATGAATGGAAAAATAGTGAAAACCCGCAAGTAAGATATAGGAAACGTTTAAAGAAACTGCACAGTTTTTCTTATATTTTCATGATATACCAGTTGAAATCATAAAAATTTTCGTTCTTTGAAGCACAAATGCCTTAAATAAATTATAGGGAAGAAAACGAAGAAATTTTTACATTTCTTCCAAAAACAATGACAGACTATCCCAGCCCGTACGTAGGATCATATGATAGGATATTACTGAACTACTCGTGCTTTGTTTATCCTGAATGTCCTTAGGGCAGCCTCAGATTTTTGCTTGTTCTCAAATATAAACCGAAATCCAGCGTCTTCTCAAAATAATTTTTTTTTAAATTTTCCCATAAAAAGAGTATTATTCTGAAGTAACATTTTAAATTTTCTGATTATATAGTTTCTGTATATTCGTTCAATAATTTCATCATTGATTTCACTTATTGTCTGTTAAAAATGTCCTATCAAAATTCAAATTAATTATAAAAATTGAAATTATATTTCTGATATATACTTTATCAACGAAGTTCTCTATCACACAGAAATTCACCGGTACTAAGAGTTGATATCCTGTTACCTTCCATGACAGTTGTTGCTCACGTACTACGATTCTCATCTATAAACTTAGTTAAGATGCTTGCCAATTTGCGTGGCCTCTCCAGTGCAATTGTGTGACCACAGTCTTCAAGAATTTCCACTTTACAACTTGGCAACTTTTCTCTGATTATCTCTGCACCAGATACATCAAGAGCCTAAAAAACAATCAACTCGAAATCAAAACATAATTTCAGCAACAGTAGCGAGCAAATTACTGTCGGTAGTGGTTTCTTCAGCATTCTGTCAGTATCACTCCGGGAAATGTATGTGCAGTACAGTGGAGGGTATTCAGTTCAGTGGAGGGATATCATCAGTACAGTGGAGGGTATTCAGTTCAGTGGAGGGATATCATCAGTACAGTGGAGGGACATCATCAGTACGGTGGAGGGCTCTCAGTACTGACTGTACTGTACTGTACTAATGATATCCCTCCACATTCTGAATTATCTTTACTGTACTGGTGTTATCCCTCCACTGTACTGATGATATTCCTCTACAGGACTGAATACCCTTTACCGTACTGATGATATCCCTCCACCGTACTGATGATATCCCTCCACTGTACTCAATATCCTCCATTGTACTCGGACCCTCCACTGTATAGCACTTACATTTTCCGGGGTGAGTATAGCGAAAAAGAGTGGAAACATCTTTGGACAAACTTAAAAGCAATTTCATCTGAAGGGCGCTGTGGCGTTGTGGTGTAATCCAACTGACTCGTGGTGTCAGGAGCTCAGTGTGGTCAGGGTTTCGAGCCCAGCCACGGTAGCGTCACAGCCAGGGTTGAGGTCTCGATTAGTTAACCTAGCTACTACTAGCGATTGGCGCAAAATACACCAATTCACCTTCACCTTTCATCGGGCACTCCTCAGAGTATAAACTTCAGAAACAGATCTAAACAGTTGACTTAGGTGGAATATCTATAGTATGCAAAGTGGATCAAAATGCACAAAACAGCTTTTAAGTATGCCCTAACATTTTTTGCTCATTTTCGCTATCCTAAGGTTCTGTAAAATTCATGTCACTCCGAATCAAACTTTTCAGTTGCAGCCTAGATTGCTAAGTTCTGTGGAACAAGATTGATTGGGACACTGAGGAGAATTTGGATGAAAATTGTACTTTACTTGTTTTTTGTTACAATGGAAATTCAACATAAGGGACTTAAAATGGATTAGCAAAATAAGCGGTGGTGCTTATTAGAGGAAATACGTTATTTGTTTTTACAGAGAAATGACATTTGGGACGAAAATACAAAATATTGGTCCGTTGTTCAGGTGTTTTCGTTATGCAGAGGTGCCCATTAATGTAGATTCGGTGTTTCTATGTTTTACCACGAATGGCATACAACTACTGATGGGACTCGAACTTCCACTGAACCAAAGAGCAAAACACAAAGGCAATTCAAAGTTCGTCTCTCGCTTGTACTCTGCTAAGCAAAGTCTACGAAAGTTGGGTTGAGACCGGTTCAGTGGTTCTTAACGACATATGTATTCATCACTATTGGCAATTCATTAAATCCGTGTTTTGCCACATTCTCATAAGACTTATCGTCAGGTCTGTCAATATTTATCAATACTCCTGACAGGATCTCTCTGAATATACTTAGCAGAATTTTGCGATGCTTATTCTTACCATGAACTGCATCAAAGAACCCTTACGTAACTATTTAATGGATTGAAATAAGAAAAACGTTTACAAAATTTAAGAACATAAAGAGACGTTAAGAGATGTACAGAAACTTACATTATCGTGTTTACCCCACACAACTAAAAGCCTGGTCTTTATATCCTGTATACGTTCTTCCAAAATATATCTGTTGCTCTCTAAAATGATTTCTTCCATTACTGCAAATACAAATAAATTGAATCAGTCTGATGGAAACGAGATGGGCCAAGTGGGGGCATAAAGTAGTATGTACTTTTACAAAGACGGTCGAGGTTACAATGGCTTTCTATGCAAAGCACAGGGCGGCAACTAAATTAATATAAGTAATGCATCTCTTCAGAATTGCGATAAACAGCGGAAACATCTTCGGGCATACTTAAAAACTTTTTCGTCTGACACTCCTTAAAGTATAAACGTCAGAAACAGACCGAAACAATTGACTAAGGCGAGATTTATACCCAGATGCGGATCGAAATGCACCAATCAGAAAGTGAAGTGTTTTAAGAACACATATCAGCTTGCGGGATGCAGCAAGAAGGTCAATAGAATTAATTGAAGAGTCCAAATGAGAAAACAAACTCCTTCTGCCTACACAGAACCGGCATTTTGGTTTTGATGTGGACACAGATTCCAAAACTCCTAAATGGAACAAAGATCTTGCTCTGGCAATTATCTTATAGCAATCCTCGCTTTAATTTGTCAGATGAAAAAAAAGCTTTTAAGTATGCCCGAAAAAGTTTCCGCTGTTTATCGCAATTCTTATCCGTGTCTAGTCCTCCTTTTAACCTTTAACATTAAACCTTCACATTCACCATTCTCTTACGAAGGAGTCGAAATACAATGACAGGATGGAGCTTATTTTTTCATTGCATAAAATGAAGGGGGTAAAAAACTGGAACCAATCCGAGCCATTTGGAGGTTGGTTGTTAATGCTAATGATAACTGGGGCTCATGTAACAAGTCTAGCCTCAACTTACACTTGACATAAAAGCTATGAGCCTGCATTCTTCTCTGCATAATTCCAGATACAATAACTTTTGGTATTTTGACTGGCTTATGCACAAGCATGTTAATCATCTCCTGAAACTCCTCCTCATTTTGTGGCAGTAGCATGACCTTGTTTGAATCTTCATATAATGAATGCATCTGACTTCTAACAGGAGCATTCATACCATAAGGACAGACAAGCACAGATGACAGGATGTTATCAGGAAACATTGCACTCTGTATTCCTGCAATGCATCCACCCAATGATGTACCCATTAAATAGTATTTCTTCTTGTTCAAGCCAATTGCTTCAGCAAACTAAAAAGAGAATAGGTACAAGGTTTACAAAACACATATTTTGTTAAAAATTTCTAAGTTGTTTTAATTGACCACTAACAAAAAAACACAAAAAGAATATTAACGGCAAGATGGGAAAGAAACAAACAGTTTGCATATTGCAATAATAATATCAAAAGCCTCTTCTATGAAACTCCCCATCTTAAACTTACAACAAATGCTTTCCTTTTAAACGCCTCCTAATAAACACCAAAAGTATCACAACACAGCAAGCATAGTAACCCACCACATCAAGCATAATAACCCACCAAAGTACAAAACAACTTTCACCAAAACAAGCAAAGTAAACCATCACAGTAGTGATTATTCATCATCCATCACAATACGCAAAAACTACCACCACATCAAGCATAAAAGGTCACCACATCAAGCATAGTAACCCACCACAGTAGTGATTATCTATCACAGTACAAAAAACTTTCACCAAAACAAGCATAGTAAACCATCACAGTAGTGATTATCCATCATCCATCACAATATGCAAAAACTACCACCACATCAAGCATAATAACAGTGCAGTAGTGATTATTCACCACAGTAGTGATTATAGATTCGCTCGCACTGTACTGATTTTTCCTCTGATTCTTTCTTGGTCTCAAAGTTCTCTTGCTACATTTCTTATAAAAACACACATTTCTACATCACTGTTTCCTTATAATATAGATATTAATATGACCACTATATCACAGTTAATATCACAATTAATATTATGACCCTTTATAGTACGATTCAATGACATGCCAACTAGATTAAATTAATCACAAGATATCAGGTTTTTAATGATTAAATCATATAAAGCATCCCAAACTTAGCCTAGACACAAAGTTTCAATGTCCTAGTGCATTTATTCCTAATTTTATGAGCGTTCAAACTTCCGTTTCAATAAATCCTTTGACTGCAAAAAGTGAAGTAGATGAAAATTTTACACCCACTGGAACTAAGCCCTTATAAAATCATCAACTTAAAATGCTTGTAAAATAAATAATACAAGTGCTAAGACCGTAAAACTTTGCACCTAGACTACATTTTGAGTGCTTAATACGATTTTGGCATCAAAAACTCTCTATCTCAAAATTTGAAAAATTTTCAATAATTGTTGAATCGGTCTATACAACGAGGATCCATCCTACAGGTCCTCGTTTCTTTGCAAGTTATATTGTAATTTTCTAATTCATATCACAAATGATCAAAATATTCTAACCTGCTCAACTCTTTTGGCCAAACCAGGAATGCTGATATCATCTTTCTCTTTTCTGGTTGTCCCTCCATGACCAGGCAAATCAACAGCAACTACATGAATTCTTTTGGGGATGTGACTTGCCATCATACACCAACTTTCTTTATCAGATGAGTAGCCATGAACTAACAACAATGACACTTTTTGTTCATCTTTGTTTCCTCTTTCAATGTATTCAAATTTATAATTGTCAGCAACATGACACTTGTGAACAGTGAAACCAGTTTTGAAGATGAGATACCTAGTAGAATTTTATATAATAATAACATATTAGATGGATAACAAACATCAATCACTCGATCAGCCTCTCATTTCAGAACCTGGTCTGTCATATAGTTACACTAAAAGTCCCAAGGCTTACCGAATTTCCTCTGATAAGCACTGCAACACTTATTTTGCTCAACCATTTATAGGTGCCACGCTTGTTGGAGGGTGGCACTTATTTCATCCAAAAATCAAATGCTTTAGATGTACTTCCATTTCAAAAAAAAAAAGAGTACCTGTGAACTCATACTGCCTTGTTAAAATCCACTTTCAGCCATTGCTTCTAATAAGCACTGCATTTAGGTGTGGCACTTACTAAAAGGCGGTGCTTATGAAAGGGTGGTGCTTATTTCGCTCATTCAATCTTGGGTGTGGCACTTATAAGAGGGTTGCATTTAAACAGTGCTATTTAGAGGGAATACGGTATGACATGTTTCTTCAATGCCCAAGATCATTGAAAACAACGGTTGTGATTGTTCTGTTGTTTTTAAAGAATGGGCTGGGACAATAATTGGGCTGGGACATATTCCATTGTTTAAAAGAATGGGCTGGGACACAGAGGTAGGACTAGATTAGATAGGACTACAATCTTGGAAAAAATGCCCTGAGACTGAGTGTCAAATTTATGTGTTTTGTATGCGTACTTATTAGGAAATATCTCTAGAAATCCCCCTCCCCCTGGCCCCCCTTAGCCAGTATGGAAAGAAAGCGATGTGCACCGGACATGTCCGATGCACAGGGTGGCTGGTTGGTGCACAAGCTGGTGCACAAAGTTGCAAAAGCCTTGCTTTGGTGCACAAATTAAAAGCAAATAACCTGTTGTTTGATGCTACTTTTTTGATGCAGTGAATGAAGTAAAGTTATGGAAGCTGGAATTGTGATAGTTATTTATTATAAATATGAAAACAGCCAATCAAACATGAAAACAGCCCCTGGAACTCCCTAGATGTAGAACCTCCAAATTTTCGATTGTCGTCTAAATCACATCATAACAGATTTTATGTTCTTTTTCCTAAAAAATCTAACAAACTTGCTGAAAAAAGGCATCAGTTTCTTAAAAGTAAAGTAAAAATGGTCATTCTAAGCCATTATCAACGCTCCAAATTCAAATTTTTTCTGGGGGGTGCATGCCCCCAGACCCCACTAGACAGTGTTTTAGGTTGGCTGTTGTTCTTAAGCCCTAAAGCAATTCTAGCTACCCAATTTTCAAAATCCATGGCTTCATGCCCCTTGACCCTCCCAGGTATATCGGTCTAAACGAATCTACCTTTCCATAAAGGATAGATTATTACTGCTGAAAATAGGTATCCTGCTTCTTTAAAGCGAAAGTAAAACTGTCATTTTTAGCCATTCTAGAAGTTCTAGATTTAAAATTTTTCTGGGGGAGCATGCCCCCAGACCCCCCTAAAAGGTGCGTCTTCGACGCACTCCGCTGGCTTCCCCAACGGTGCACAAACCCTGGTGCACAGAACTGGGCCCAAATCCTTCTGTCCGGTGCACAAAAACATTACTTTCCATACTGGCCCCTTAGCCAATGTTGTTTAACTCTCTACCTATTGTTTAACTTGTGCTCAACTGTGCACAATCCTGTGCACAAAAATTCAACATTCCATACTGGGGTGGAATCCGTGTGCACCACATATTTACGCCAATTTCTATTGTTCATTGTTATTTCTATCGATTTATTGGATTTTGTCTGCCACAGATCTGTCGTGTCAAGCAAAGGGCCCTACCCTTACTGCCTTGCTTCGTGTGTTATTTCTACTTTAGAGGAAAAGTTATATTTACCTCTGCCAAATCCTCAATATTAGTATCGGGTACTTGAATAACAACAACAGCAGGCATGCCGTGCAGAAAAGTTGAAAGAAGAAAATGTTCCTCAGGATGGGAAACAATGTCTCCCAGTCCGCCATTTTCCAAAATTCTGATGATCTGAACTTTGAACTTTTTTTGAAAGAAACCACGTGTTTTTTGGCCTCGTCTTGAAATTTAATGACTAGTTTCCATGGTTTCGTTTCCGGTCAAACAAGGACAAGATCGCTGAACCCAGACCCTAAGAAACAACTCTCAGGAGATCGGGAAAGGAAGACATTGTTTTGGTAAAGATAAACATTTTATTCAATTGTTAAACTCTCTGAAGGTTACTATAACAATGGCAGATGTTAGTGATAAACCACCTGCTTATCCATCGGATCCAGCTCAACCTGGTCACGTCGCTCCGGCAGGTGATGTAGTACCTTCTGCTTATTTTTTTTCGCAAATTTGAAACTTGCATTCTCAGCATTCCAGTTCAGCTTCAGTTTATCACATCAAAAGGTCAAACTTCGCCAAAGTTACAGCAAAATCTCAGTTTTAAAATGCAAGATAAATTAGGCCTATATTATTATTGTAAAAAGTATCTTGGATTCAAAGCAAAGAAAATAGGTACCGTCAAATAAATTAAAATTAGTCAATTCAAGTGAAAACAGCCTGACAGCAGTGTCGGGTACAGCAAGGGCAAGGGCCTGCTGTACTGTATTGACCTTGTATTGATCCGAACCACAAAGGAGCAGAACCGATGGCGAGAGGAAACAAACCGAGTCATGGAAGAGGAACCAGGAAGGAAAATGACAAAATTTACTTTTTTTTTAATTTGTGGATTTCTATAGGCGGCACGATACGTGGAGCAACATCACTATACTAAACAATATAATGTATTTTTAAACACATACAGACATAATTGAGGATGCCCTGCCCTGGCTACTGAAAACCAACCACCAACTGATGGTAAAGTGGGTATGAAGAGGTTTAGTGATGTAATGGGCCAGTTTTTTTCGACCTGGTAAAATTAATAACAAGATTGCCTACAGTATACTAATAGATTATTATCAAACCCATGGTGGTCCCGGGGGGGACTGATAAGTTTGCAATGTGTGTGTGGAAGATGCTTGCTTAGCTATTGTTTTCAGAACAATAGCTCTATTGTTTTCCTTTGTTCTACTTGAGATTGCACATGGAAGATCTCCCGCAGGCACAACATAAAAAGCCTTCTTGTCAAGGGGCTAGAGTTTTGGTTTATTTGAGAGGAAAGCTAGTTAAATCGTTGTTTCAACAGCCCCCAGACGTTCATGCATTTCCCTTCTTACCAGAGCAACAAATTTGGGGCAGAATAACAGGAAAATAAAAGAATTTGGCAATTTTTACAAGGGCAAGGGGGCAGCTTCCCCCCACTGCCCCCATGCTTCCAGCACCCGTAAGTACTAGGTACCTACCTTCTCATTAGAACTCACCTGCATTTCACAAAGGTTCAATGACCACATAGTCTGATATTCATTCCTTTCTTTGAAGGAGGGTACCCACAGCCAACAACTCAGACTGTTGTGGTACAGCAGCCAACATATGTGCAGCAAGTCGTATACAGTTCCTTCCCTGTGAATGTTGTTTGTCCAAGATGCCAATCAAATGTTGTAACAACTGTCACATACTCTGATGGTCTCATGGTCTGGATGGTTGCTGGAGGAATCTGCTTGTTTGGGTAATGTCTTTACACACTTTTTATTTGATAAAGAACCTAGCTCAAGACCTGGATCCTGAAGTTCATTTCTGGGTGAATTTTTGTTACCAAAATTTCCGTAATAGTTCCTTAATTTAAACTGTACATTTAGCGCTGTGACTTTTATAGAGAGACACTTGTATGTGACCAGATTTTGGCCAAGGGCCCCAAAGGATTTGAATGTGGCCCTGCACTGTTACACTATCAATAACAGGACCTCTGCTGTGAGAGGCACAAGTGCAATGGACGTTTAGGTTAGGTGGTGTGGTCAAGTGGTCAAGGCGTTCGGCTCACGATCGCAAGGTTGTGGGTTCGAATCTCTTCAGGACCACTTTCCACAAGCCTACAGTCAACTCGGCTGTCCATCCTTCCGAGTTCGGTAAATGAGTACCCAGGGTATTCGTTCTAGAATATCAGTTTGGGGGCACAAGCTGCAGGTTCACATCAGCTGTATAGCTGCCAGAACCCCTGACCTGCATTAACAAATAACAATTGCTTGCTTGTTTGCTTGCTTGCTTTTAACAAAACCAGCCACCTTTAAACGTTAATGGTGTGGTTTTACATCACACGCTCCCCTTTGCAGGGGCTAGGATGGTAAACAATTGCTTAGGATTTTGCTGGAGCAGTGAGCACTTTATGGACCAGATGCCCTTCCTGACGTCCACCAATGGCTCTTCCAGGGCTTGAATCTCAGGACTTCACAAGTGACAGTCCCAAGCACAACCCAGCCACGGCTGCTAACTTTTGCACATTAATAGTATTGTAATTAGTTTGTTCTTTTCTCATTTAATTTATATGCTTTTACATTCTTCAAAAAAGAAAACTATCATCATTTGACTGATTCAAATTTTCAGTGGATGGCTTGGTTGCTGCTTGATACCATTCTGCATCAACAGTCTTAAGGACTGCACTCATTCATGTCCAAACTGCAAAAATGTGATTGGAAGCTACAAGAGGATGTAAAGGAATTTGCTTGCAAGGGAACAACTTTTGCTTTTATGTATACGCTTTTTATGTCATTTTTATTGTTTTTTTTATTTTCAATACCTATTCAATCTATTTAATTAACATAAATTTGAGAACTTAATTCATCGTACATTATTAAAATATTTAATCAAACAAAAACCCTCATTTAAGATCAACAACTATTCCAGGAAAAAATCCCAAACCTTTTGCTTCCTAGCATACCAATTCTAGAATTCTAGCTTACATGAAATTAATAAATGAGACATTTGACAACTGAGAAAAGATCCTTTTTCAAGAGAAATGAAATGTCAGACAGGCACTCAAAAGACCTGAATAACTTCTAAAACTTCAATCTCCACGATTGATCCAAAAGCAAGTTGACACTGGGGAAACTCTTATGGCTGAGATACCAGTGATACCAGACCTTTAAATAAAATTTTTGCTATGCCATTGCTGAGTTTCAAAGCATATTCTTGTATGAGGGTTATTATTAGCATGTTATTATACTAAATAGAGGGGTTGTCTGGGGGGTCTGAAACCGTAAAACTGCTCAAAACTTGCTCAAAAACCGTAAAACCTTGCGATATTTTGAATAAAACCGTATGGTATGATGTTAAGTCTCCTTTTCACGAATATTGCACAGAATCTTTTAAAACTCTTTGTTAGTCAACCTTTACTGTTCATTTCACGTTGTTGAGAAATTTTCCTCCCACCCCATCCTCCCATAACAATTTTTGTTTTCATTGCAAAATCTTAATCAAAAACCAGAAAAATGATCCATAAATGCAGCAAAACCCTTCACCAACGGGATTTTGAAAACCGAAAAACCGCGTAATTTTTCGGAAAAAAAAAACGGAAAACCGAGCCAAAATATTGGTGTAACCGTAAACCCAAACACCCCCTCCAAATACAATTTCATATGCATAATTTTAATAACAGTCGTTCACTGTGTTCAATGCAGTCAATTATATTATTCAAATGCATCCATGTTTTATCATACTACAGTACTGTATTACATTAGCTTTAGAACAACTAACACCCTTTTAACCTATATACATCATATTCATTTACAAATTGCTGTTTTACAAATCATTTCTGATCAATGATTAATGAATTTGAAGGTGATTTTTAATATTTGAATTTATTAATGATTAAAATTCAGATAATTGTATGTCAATTTTTCCTCATGATGTAAAAAATATTTCCATCGTTTTTGAGAAAAAAATTATAACTCTGATATATCCGTTTTTTGTTTAGTAAACTTTCAAAAAGTCCAAGCGTGATTGCTGGGACATTGATAATGATAAGGGGTTCATTGCTCGTTAACTCTCCTTAGACATAGTGCTCTGTTGCGGAGCTTCAAGCTTCCTGAGGCACATCAAATGAAAGGTCCTCTCCGGCTCTCCGCGTGTTTTTGCAAGAGCAGACTTATAAGAAACACCAGGACAACCTTCATTAGAAGAACCTTTATAACACGAAGAAACACCAGACTGAGATGTGGGCGGAATATTTTTTTGCTATATCATCTCAGTACACACATTTTTTTATTAGGAAGTTGGGCTCAGAGTCAGTACTAAAAAATTTCTTAACTAACGGCCAAAATTGAGTTATTCCTTAGCAATTCCTTAACTTCTTACTTTGTGACAAATGGTGAAGGAAATATAGGTCATAAGGTGTCAGAAGACAAATTCTGATTGAAAACCACTGGGGATAAGTATTCCTTGCTCTGTTAATGCAACACTTCATTTTTTTTAATTCTTTAATCGAAATGCCAAGTTAAAGAAAAAGTCAGATTCCTTAGTAGTCTCCGGTCCAGTCCCCTGAAGTTTTGCCTACCCGAGTTCTACCTTCCTTATAAAGCACTTCCTCATAAACAAAATGCGTGTACTGGGGTTTTAATTCATATAATAAGTTAGCCATCGCACGCTAGCGAACCCGCACACACTACTGTGGTGGATATGCACTACTGTGGTGGGTTATTTTGACTGATTAAGAACGACAAATAAAGAACGTTTAGTGCTGGGAGCACCCCCTCCCCCAACCCAAATCTGAAATTCCTTCCGACGGCCTTGTCTTGTCCTATTTCGTTCCGTTTTAGAACACTGACTGCAAGCTGACTGACTACTTTTATTTACAGAGTTTATAGTTAAAGTATTTACAAGTTAGAATTTAGATACAATCGGAAGCAATACAATTTAATAAGCAACTGCTTAATCTCGCCCCCCGAAAAAAGTTGTAAGAAAAACTTGATTTTGACGTACGAACAAAGTCGTACAGGTAGGGAGCCTTTCGGTCAGTGAATCCACCTTTAACGAGAGTTCGCACCCGCGGTTAAACCTTCTTCTTCGTGCTAGCAACAACACGAAAAGACCTTCCCCAGCATCGGCCAACATCGTCAACATCACCAAACTTCTCAATGTTGTTTTCTTGGAAAATCTTCCCCTTCGACAAATCATGGATGCCACTGCGAGTCATCAAGCAGTCATTATTCGTTAATGGCTCTAAAAATCACCTCGGTTGAGCTCCAACAAGGAACAAGAAATTCACTAAGTTGAATGCACTCCAAACTTGAAATATGCAGGCAATGCAGGTTGTTGTTGCGATATGTGGACCGTTGACGAGGACTGTCAATGAAATCAAGGTATATCAGTGAAATCTCAATACTCTGCTACAAACCAAACTCTGTACTGAACAATAACATTAAGATGCAAAGCAAATTGGAATTAGCCGAAGTGCAGCGAAGAAATGCTCCAAGCCGAATGAAACGATTCTTTCAAAGACGCAGTGGAGTGGAAACGGCAGGAACAAGTCCTTGCCAGCTAACATGAATGAAAAGGAATTCAGTTCCATTGCGGATCAGCAAGATGTCAGAAAGGTTATTATTCTGTTTTATGACGAGTTTCTCTTATGCAGGAAAACTAATTTTGCCCGACAAAAGGGTCACCTCAGAAAGTGACGACCTCAAAACTAAGAACATGTGCAAAATACTTTCTCGCAATCCATAAACTCGGCAAATGACCTCATTTCTCGAATAAGCGTACTCCCTCGAATGAGCCCCGCTTTGGATTGTGCTGTTCATAAGGTTGGTCCAAGGCACTACTCTAATAGTGTATGGCAAGCTATTGATGGGAGAAATCAAGAGACACCTTCTTCTAGTTGCTGCAGAACATAGTTTTCGTCAGAACGTCAGTTTATTCATTAAATTTAGTCCAGAGGGTGAGTGGGGAGTATTACCACCTGAGCTGGGACTTTATGGAATAAACATTTTCTGGGTCACTTTTTGGCGTAGATTGCGAATCTTGATGTTGATCGGTGATTCTGGGGGGCTTTTCGGAGATACAGGGGGGTTTTGGGAGAAATAGAGAAGGACTTATTTATTCATAATGATAGCAGTCCTTTTAGCAACAGGAGCCAGGGGGGTATTCTTGGCCAACAAATTCAATCAAATCGTGGATGGATAAAGATTCTTATTAAAGGGGTTACCTTGGTGGGATCGATGGGTTAGTTTGGGGGGCTGTGGGTTTAGAGCGAAGCGTTCAATAGGAAGGCACGCACCTCTAGTCCGGTCTGAAAGCACAACAATCGTGCAAAATATGATACCAGCATTAAAATTTCACAAAATATGCAGTTTGAGTCGTAGAAAACGATGCAAAACAGACCCAAGCTGAAAAATTATCAAACAAGTGCTCCACTTTGACACAGCTTTTCGAGGAAATCGGTTGTTTGAGTAAAACCATCCATTTCCCGAAGCTTATTCCTAGACTGGTAGAATATTATTCTAAAAACAATTAACAGTATTCCAGAGGACCGGACCAAAATATAGTTCTTGCGGGCACATTCTCGTTCTTCTTCTCCAAGATACCCCAGGGGGGTACTCAGTAACTTTCAATACGGGGGGGTCCATGCCACTATTTCCTTGCAGACCCCCAAATATTGAGTTTAATGTTTTGGAGACCCCAAATATTGTTATCTATTTTTGAACCCCTAAAATGTTTTCTCGGATTTAGCCATCAGGTTCATGAAAATTTACAATTTATAAGCCCTTGGCAGTTGGATGGGTCATTGTAATGAATTGCACCAAATCGCAAGATTCTTCCGTCAGATTTGTGGACCCCAAATATTGAATTTTTGTCCATGTTATATTCACAGACCCCAAATATTGAATAAGCTTAAGATTTCGGACCCCAAATATTGGCATGGACCCCCCGTATTGAAAGTTAATGAGTACCCCCCTGGGCAAGATACCCTCCCAAGATAGAGCATTGGCCAAGTGTTACTAACATATGATATACAAGTATTATCTGTTCTAGATCGAAACTCTGAAGATGCTAGATGTATTACTCCAAGTGCACCACCTTATCCTCCGCATCACCACTTATCACCTCAATCCAATGTGCCTATGCCAGTTCCCAGCACTCCAGTCTACCCTCAGCGGCCACCCTTACAACATAGCAAGGTGAAAGAGGTACCTGGTGTTATACGTACGCAGGTTATTCCTCTTCAAGTGATACAGCCTGTCTATCACCATAATCAACACAAAGGTATAGAAAACTTTGACTGTTGCCTCATTTCTAGACCTAAATGATTTTTTTGTGGCAGTTAGTCTAAATGTGTATTGTACACGTTTTTTTTATAAGAAAATGGTTTATAAGAAAGTAGTGCTCAACATCTTAAAAACTTAAGAAAGTTCAATACTGGATTCTTGAAACTTAAGAAAGTTCTGTTTCATATTTTCACTCCTAATGTTCTGTGTGTTATTTTTGCTCTTCTGTTCAGTCGCTCATCTTGCTATTAAACGAGTCTAATGATTATTTTCTTTGAAAAACGTGTTATTTGTGCAATGTATACAGTGCCTTAAACTGTGCATTCTTAGAAATACTGTATTCCAAAATTTTCGCTAAGAAATTCACAAGAAAGTTTTGGTACTGAAAACATGAAATATCTAAGAAAGTTTCAATACTGACCCAAAATCTTTCTTATAAAAAAACGTGTAGATGCCATTAGCAGTGGTGAACCTTTGCGAGAAAACGGATTCAGTAGGGTAGAGGTTAAATGCTGAGATTTGGGAAATTCTATACCATTGGTAAATAAGCTGCTGTATATACATTTCTGCTGATGCCCTGACAGAAACCCTTTCTTGACTGCATGTTTGTTTTCATCCATTACAGTATACACGACGAGTCCACAAAGCTTTGGCCAGGATTCATTGGCTGTGGTTTGCCCTTTCTGCAAAAATTCTGTAATGAGTCATGTGGGACGCTCATGTGGTCTCGCTGCCTGTCTTGTTGGTGCAGCAATCTTCATGTCCGGGTAAATATTACATCTATTTACTGATTTTCAGAATAATGAGCTCCCCAAGCGCATCGCCAACGCAAGTCAGGGACATATTCACCCTTTTCAAGCAGATGTTACATGTCACTGAGCGAGAAAGCTAAGTAATCTTTGCTTGCAGGGGCGGATTAGCTATTTTTCTTGCTGAAGCTGATTTGGCCTGCAGGGCATACCCTAGAGCAAACTAATACTCTTGAACGATTAGCTCGTAGACTAGACCTCAGAAACCGAAGAGTAGACTGTTGGGCTGATTAAAGGACGTTGGACTCCGTCGAGGTTCGAACCCATGATCTACTTCTTCTGACGGTGAGCCGAATGCCTTGATCACCAGCAACGCCAGCTGTGTTCACTTAAGTCGCTTGAGCCTAGTTCATATTAGAGTAAGCTGAGTCGCTACAGCAACGATCCAAAGACAAAGACTCGGACCCCGTTTACACCAAGATGCATTTCGCTCCTCGATAAAGCGTACGAGATTCCTATTGAACCCGAAGGAATCTTACATGTTCCTACGAAAACAATAGGTATGCCAGCTGAGGGTGTACGAGATTCTAAGGAGTGAATTGTGCCCCTCCGTTTACACTATAACGGATAGCTTAGTCGTTTTGTATCAGATAAGGGTTGGTATTTACACGTTTTTTTTATAAGAAACCTAGCTTGGGGCCTAGTTCTAAAAGTTTCTTAATTTTTGGCCCAATTTTAGTTCTAAAAGTTTCTTAACAGTTTCTTGATTTAATGCAAATAAATTGCAGTAAAAAGAATAAAAAACGTGAATATAGCAAGCAAATTATTAATATTATTGTATTACGAAGAATTAGCTATGCTGGTGCGAGAAATCGCACGGCAATTCTTGAGAATTGATTACTACGTCCACAAATGTGAAATTAGTATGTTGGAGAACTGACACAAAAATTTCTTAAGTTTCTCAACTCCATCCTCCTCCTAGTTCTAAAAGTTTTTTAACTTTTGGGATGTCTAGTTCGAGGTTTCTTATAAACCGGTTTCTTATAAAAAAAATTACGTGTACATCATGACAGAGCTACTGTATCCGATACGAAACGCTCCAAATATTGGACTTATTTTCAGTTCGTTTTTTAAGCGATAGGAAAACTCTCCCCGGACGGGCTATTGACATTCGTTCGTGGGTCTGGATGAATGATACGAGTTTGCTCTTTTTTGCTAGCTATTACAATGAAAAGTGGGTTTATCCGTTATGAAAATAACGACGCAATGAAAACTAGCCAATACAGTGTAAAAATAGAATTTGAAATGCACGACGGTGTGCAAACGATGCTCCGGAACAACACACAACGAAAGTTCGAGACGACTCCAAAAGCTATCGTGAAATTCAAACGGGGCCTCAAACGACTGAATATTATTTTGGGATGCTAACCAAACGCTGGAATATAATCTTCGCCATACGGGTGTAGGATTTCTTTAGAAACAGAAATGATTTCATTAAGGAATCTCCCCTTCCCTCAACTCAATGTTGTTTATTGAGGCTTTTAAATTCTGTCCTTTCCCACCTTTGCTTTCATAAAGAAACAACATTGAGATGATGGGAGGGGGGATTTTTAAAAATCAGCTGTTTTATGGGGGTCGAGTAAAAAAGGTAGGAATTTCACTTTATTCTCAAGACCATATGGCGATGATTGCAGATTCTGGCAATTCCAACGACCTAATGCGACGCAGGTATATGATTAACCAAGATGTTGACTTTTTGCAGAGGCGTCTTCGGTTGCTGTTTGATTCCATGCTGCATAAACAGTTTGAAGGACTGCAAGCATATGTGTCCCAAGTGTGGTCAAGTAATTGGAAAATACAAGCGACTTCAAATGGCAAGGAGAAGTAGAAATAACGTTGTTTAGAAGTATTGATGATAATACCGATAAATGTTATCTTTTCTTGTTGCGATCATCTGTCAAAAAGGTTTCTTTCAATCTTGTACGCCGTACAAGCTCTGCTTAGCCGTAGCGCCACCTCTCCATAAAGGTCTACTCACACACACGGTTTTTCTCTTCATTTGAACTGAACTTGAACTGTGAACTTGAACTCGCTACACGAGTCTCTCTAGTTTACGCTTTACGACTTTTGACCCGCCACTCTAACAAGAGCTGAACGATTGTAGAAAAAACAACAACAACAACAACAACAGCGAGCGAAGTAATGAGAGTTGTGTAATGGGTCTGAACAAGGAATATTTCTAAGTGCTGATAAAAAGTTCTGTGGAGACGAGGCATGGCCTGGAGACGAGGTATGCCTGCGGTATGCCCTAAAATAAATGCTCTAAACATTAAGCATACTCACGGCAAGCTCAAGAATTGTAAGAAACCGTGGCATAATGGAGCAGATGAAGGCGCTAGCGTGGCTGGGGCTCGAACGCCGACCTAACTAAACTCCTAACACCACGAGTTAGCGGCTGGATGAGACAAAGAAGCTACAGCGCCTTAAGGGTTCCTCTAACCTCGAAATTTCTCCGATACGCCAATGTATGCAAACGCAATTAAATAATATTCCTGACGAAGGCAGCAACCAAGCATACGAGTAGTGATACAATGAATGAATCAATGTTAAAATTAAAATGATAAATCAAGTGCATGTAGATGAAAAGAAGGGCGTGGAAGCCAACAATCTAAGATTCTACAAAATACCCGGAACGTGCATATGATATGTTTTGATAAAGACAGTTCTAATCCAAAATCTCATATCGGAACAATACAACGAACATATAGATACAACATAATTCTCTTGAAGACAACAGATTAGTTATAGTTTATTTTCTCCGGATATACAAGTGTTTCAAAGTTCTGACAGAAGAGTTATATTATTCCAAAAACGATTATCAACAATGAAGAGTCAAATGGTATATCTATTTCCCACCGGCAGGGTCGCACTGCAACAGCTTTACGATGGATGGGTCGCTTTTCGCACCTTCAATGAACTCGGCAACCGATAATTTCCCATCGACATTCTTATCCATCTGCCGAAATATTTTATCGACTCTCTTTTCGGGCGTGCTTTCATCCTCGGGCATTTTAACGACGTTTCCTACCATCTTGTAAATGGCGCGAACGATTTCTAACATCTCGTCCCTCGATATGTAACTGAAAATCAACAATTTGAATCAGTTGGTATTCGTGCCGTTCTTGGAAAATTTTTCTTAGCAATATTTACATCCAGTTCTATGCGACATTTTCCGGAAGATGGTAGACATCTTGACTAAGGGAATCCTCTCCGCGTGCAACGACTTGCGGTTGTGGTTGTTTGAATTTTCAACTTTATCGTAGCAGATTCCTTTTCTGTCTTTGTCTTCCATTATTTGTTAATTTGAAGACGAATTTGTTGCACTGCCTCTCCTAAAGCAACCACAATCCCGTTTGTTGTACGCAGAGAGGATTCCCTAACTCAAGATGTCCGCCATCTTCCAGAAAAATGTCGCGCAGACTCAGACCTCTCTGAAAAGGTCTATTCCCTTCGAAAACTCTTAATAGAAACAATGGACAAAATAGCGGCTATTTTTTGCGAAAGCATCTATTGTGCAGTTGTGCAATAAACTGTGCAGGGGCTTGACCTGGACCGTGCAAGATGTTGCTTGATCTGTAGTAGGTTTACGTCTCTTATTTGTTAGTACACATATAGCTACTGGTGCAAGTGGGATGAAATTAGTACTATTACTAGACTATTCTCTAACACGAAACAATGAGAATGATGATATTGATGATTAGTGATAACTTAATAACTGGTTGCCATGGCTTGCTCTGGGAAATTGATTGGCCAAACTACTTAAGCAACGATTGCTTATGCATTCAACACTGCAGAAAAGGCAGCAGTAGAAAACGTGCACTTACATACATGAAAATGACGCTGTTCTGGGTGGTATGTCAATGAGTCTTGGACTCAAGTAGCAGCAAATGCTTTAAAGCGATGCTCGTTAGCGTGGGGGATTTGATTAACTTTCAAAAGAAAGCAGCACTATTGAATGGAGGCATTGATGATTTAATACTTTGACAATGACCAATTAACCAAGAAAAAAAAGATGCCATGAGGAAAGCGATCGGTTGAGAAAATGTGACTTTTTCCACAAGGCAAATGACAGATTTATGTCCAGCAGCGCGAGAGCTTCGCGTCTTTGACTATGGAACCGGCCACAGGAAGTTTGTTTGTATAATAGTGTTGTTGAGTGGTTCAAATGGCAGAGATTGCATAAAACGACAATTGTTGTTTTTTCGAATAGTACAAAGAAACATTGTTGTTGACAAAAACCAAAAGGATTGCAAAAAGCTCAAATTCTCGCTGGGTTTTTTTTGTACAGTTCAACTTCGAGTGTCAGAAGGAAAGTACCACAATATTTTTGGGGGTGCTATGGTAAATTGAAACCAATCGCCCGAACTTTTCCAATTGTCTTTCCATTGCTTTAGGTAAAAATGGCAATGCTTTTGTATGATTTCGCCCGGAAATTCCCCTAAATCGGGGATTTTCGACACTTTTTGGAGAGGCGTCACACTCCCAGCACCCCCCTCCCTCATAGCTACGCCTGTTATCATATTGACTATCGAGATAAGGTTTAGTAATCGTAGTTTGAACACCTCGCAATTTAAATGAAATGTGATTTACTCACCAGCAAAGTAACTGAAACAGTGGATAAACCAATAAGGTAACATAAAACAGCTTACCCGTTGCCATCAAGATCGTACATAGAGAAAGCCCATTTGAGTTTCTGCTCCAGAGTCCCCCTGCTTGTTACAGACAGTGCGCAGATGAATTCTCTGAAGTCGATACGGCCGTCGCCGTTCTGATCAAAGGTTCTGAACACGTGTTCCGCGAACTTCGCCGCGTCTCCATACGGGAAGAAATTTCCATAGATCTTTTTGAACTCCTCAACGGTTAAGGTACCATCTGGACAGTCTTTGAGAAAACCTAATTATAAAAAACATCTTTATTAATAAAAGTACGCTGACTTAACTCTTAAACGCTGGACACACAATCAAACAGTTTTTCAAACGTGAAATTTGCTTGTCAAACGCAAGCTTATACCGTTTGGACAAATCACCAACTTCGCTAGTCAAACATTTTTGCTTGATACCAGTACGACATGTTTTTGAAGTTTTTTATCTTTTATATTTCTATATTTCTATATCTTTTCTATATTTCTGAGGTTTTTCTTTCTTTTCTTTAACATTACTGAGAAAACTCTGCTTGTCAAGCAATGTTTGTGACGTGGCCAAACAAACAATACCGTTATCGAATCAGCGCCTTCCTTCGAAATAGCGCCCCCCAAAAAACTTCGCTAACAAGAAAAAAGACTAATCATTGTAATCGATTACCAATTTATTGAATCAAATATGGCAATATAGTTATAACCTTTTCCATACGTAAATTCTAAATGTTCGTCTTAGTTTTCATTTTGTCTGTTTATCATTTATACCGTTTGCTTGCCTAGCATCCTTCATTGCAACTTGAAGCATTCCTAATACAATTATTAGGCCATATTTTTTGAAGGTATCCAAACATTACATATCATGTGAGTGAGACGATGAAAAATTTATTGAGCGCCCCCCTCGAATGAGTGCCCCCAAAAAAACCCCCTCAAAATAACCCCACAAAATTTAATGAGGCAACAGGGCGCTCTTTAGAGGACTTGTAAAGCTAATCTCAGATGTGTGACCAACAATGTTTGATCGCTTAGCCAGGGCATTAGAAGATAAAATTAGCTTTTATTCATTGATAGATTATACATTATGATCGATTAGCGATTGCGTATCTATATAGTAAACACAGGTTCTTTACATTCAAGGTACCATCTGCACAGTCTTTGAGAAAACCTAATTATAAAGAAGATCTATACCAAGGATCTATATTAATATAGGCGTGATGAATGGGGATGTTGTTTGCTATTGACTTTAGTCTTAAAACATAAAATCAGTTTTATTCATCGATGTTACTTATGATGAATAATTCAGTATAGTTTAAGTAAACACAGTGCAGCTGAATGAATCTAATACCATATTTCCTTGAATAAGCGCCCTCCCTCGCGTAAGCGCCCCTTTTGGATAGAGCAGCCAATCAGGTTGGCCCAAGACACTTCTTTGATAGTGGATGTGCAAGCACTTCATCATCAAAACTTGCAAGCACTTGACCATCAGATGGGAGGAATCAAGAGACTCTTTGCTACAAACTTTTTTTCATCAGAACGTTAGTATATTCACGAATTTTCAAACAATTTCACCTCTTTTGGAAGGATTTTCAAATACGCGCCCCAGGCGCTTGATAGAGGAAAATATGGTTCTGATAACAATGCTAGTTTATTCACGAATTTTCAAATAATCCTCTTTGAGACGGATTTTTAAATACGCGCCCCAAGCGCTTAATAGAGGAAAATATGGTTCTGATAACAATGAAGGATCTTCAAATTACGTTCTGCTGAAGAAATGCATCGCGTGCGCTAGAATTTTCATCTGATAAATTCACTAATTAGTTAAAGGAGTTCTAGCCATAAACCCTCATAATATATTACAGAAGGCAAGACTGTTTGCGAAGAAATGTAATTAACTGCCATGATTGGTCGCTTTTCTCGTTGCTCTGTGACTATGATTAAAGAATATCGGGGTTTTCGGTAATTAGCAACACTTACGCAAGAGGCAAAAAACTTTGAAGGTAACTTTAACCGTCCGAATAATTAAAAATCTCCGCAAAAATGTCCTAAACTTCTTTGACAGCATTTGGACATTTAAATACTTTCAATAGAAGAGTTTGACACCGAGTTTCTGAGCTAATAAACATCAAAAAAAATTTTGAAACAGCTCTGGAAAAAAGATTCTAAAATTGTTTTTCCGAAATTATATGTTCGAAATTTTTCTGTCTAAAAGTTTTCGTTTTTGATGTACGTATTCTAGGAAATTTTTTCGTCAGATTAGGGTTTTCGTCAGTTATTTCATCTATATAAGCCTGTTTTAAAGCTTCTGAAAAGATTCCCACCTGGAAAATTTCCCAAACTCCCTCAATAATTAAGTACCCCCCTATAATAAGATTTGGAAATGACCTGTTTGGGGATTGCCTGACAAAACAAAACTATCTTTTGGCGAAACCTTGCTATACCAACTTTTCTACAAGGAATTACATTATATTTGGAATTACATTCATCCTGTCTTTATGGCTAGAACGCTTTAAGAAGCTTTCCCTACAGATTTACATTGCAGGAAAATGTTAGTCAGTAACATGGCCATACAGACAGCACGGGGGACATGCCCCAACTTCTCAAAAAATGGACCTCCAAAACCTAGATAAAACTCTTAGGTGGGTGAGGTCTTGATAAAACTGCAGTTTATCATAGTTAACAGTTGCAGTATGAGAGGGCTAATAGCAATAGCAAAGCTAAAAAACCTGAGGCTCGATAACCAGGGAATTACGTATTTCTGTAAAGCTGGCCAGGCCGCCCATGTTATGTTAGTTCTAACGAAAGAGCGTTTGAACACAAAACAACACTCACCTTTATACCATTCTTGTAATTCGTGTTCATTAAATTCTGTGTGCTGTTTGAGATCTGCCAAGACTTCAGGCTTCAACTTGCTGTTTTGTTTACCCATCTTTTGCTGAGGAGCCTAGTTGCAGGTCTGCATGCAGTGTATACTGTAAAACAGGCAAACACAGGTCAACACTATTGATTATATCAAAGGTTTTGGAACTAGAACATGTGTCAAAACTATCTTTACGCGTCTATCGTGTTATCAGTCTACAGTCAATCTTCTGAATTGCGTACAAATTCAACCTGTCTGGTGTTCATTTTAATTATTAACGAAATCTAGCTTAACAATCAATTCAACATTCCGCTTTAGCTAGACACTTGTTCTCCTTGCATAATCGTCTAAAGAAGCATGGGATTTTCGTAAACCAAAGGTTTCGTCGGCGTGACGTCATGAAAGCCTAATCAACGTAAATACAGCTATCGCTAATGGCGATTCGCTATCTACAACTTTGGTGAAGGTGAAATGGTGTTTTAGCACCAGTCGCTAGGATCTGAGTAGTAGGTTAACTAATCGAGACCTCGACCCTGGCTGTGACGCTACCGTGGCTGGGCTCGAACCCTGACCACACTGAGCTTCTGACACCACGAGTCAGCTGGATTACACCACGACCCCACAGCACCTTCATCGAACGAATCGAACTTTC
This sequence comes from Chrysaora quinquecirrha, assembly GCA_014526335.1. NCBI lineage: Eukaryota > Metazoa > Cnidaria > Scyphozoa > Semaeostomeae > Pelagiidae > Chrysaora > Chrysaora quinquecirrha. The sequence continues at coordinate 3,525,301 of JACTAT010000029.1, read as the reverse complement.
GAACGAATCGAACGAACTTTCGCGTCCTCGAACGAATTTTTCGTTTCTTAATCGTCAAAAGTTTATGTGCAAAATCTGGCTGCTGCCGAGAACATTCGCTTCAACAAACTAATTTTCGTTTGCATTCGCGAACATTCGCTGTCTGTAACAAATTTTCAATCTCCTTAGGTAACAGTTAACTTCAGTTGAATGTTAAAGTTTACTAATTAGAAAAACACCCCAAACTGCACTGCAACTTCAACTGGAAATCGTTAGTATTAGGACTCCACACCCAATCTTTGGTCAAAATACGAATTTTCGTACATCTAGTCGTCGTGGTTCTGGTTTTTATTAAGGATGCGTTCTTTTTGGACCTGCTGTCTCCCGGTTGGGGGCTATGTATAATTTGTGGGGACGTGTCGCCCGGAACGGTATCGACTTTCGCAACTTTCTATAAGGAACGGTCTCAATTTTTACGAATTTGGTAAAAGGACGATGTCAGGTTTCACGATTTTGGTATAAGGACCGGTCTCCATTTTCAAAATTTCTGTTTGAAGAATGGGAAATTGGTACGACGTCAGGTATAAATTTTCAAAACATTGGCTATAATATCGGGTATGTTTTTAATGCTTGGGCGGCACGTCCGTTATAAAACAAGATCAAGTGCCCTCCGTTCTGTCTTTTCTTTGTTCTTGTGATGCAAAGCCCGTTCTTTTGGACAATCTTGGGAAAATTAGAGACTTTACAGGTCCAGAATTCTCCTGACTCCAGAGGTTGAAGATTTTGCAGACTTCATAAGATTTTCGATTTCAAACCAACTTCTTTAAACTCTTTATTTTTTCAAGAAAGTCCGTTTTTTTGGGTCCAGAATCGAAAGCCAACGAAGTCTACTTTTTCAGAATTCAGAAGAGATAACAGAACCAAAATAACGCACCCAATAAGTAATAGTTTACTTAAGTTTTAAGCATCTTTCTTCCTCTTCAACTAACAATCCAGCGAGCAAACTTTAGATTATAGAAAGAAAGGCACCTTAATTTACAGAAGACTTTTAGTTTAAACTAGATTTCGTTATGTAAACATCTTCTATTAAGGAAGTTTTACAAGAATTCGACAAAGCTTACGAAGACAATTGTGGGTGCAGAGCCTTTTATAAACAATTGCACAGGGGTTTTATCATACAGTTCCGCCAGTTTTGAGTACAGGCCGCTAAAAAAGCCAAAGGGAGAAAATGCGGAAATCTAATTGTAAGATTAAGGCAAAGATAGTGTTAGCTATATATATAATATCTATGAACCTCTGCTAGAATAATCCCAAGGGGGTACTTAGTATGATTTGGGTACGGGTTTATATGTGGCGTCACGAGGCTTGACTACAAATAAAGAAACTTCAAGTCTGCTTTTACACTAAAAACTTCAACAAACTTATACTTTATCCAACGGGTTTCGTCACTCTTCTCCTCAAATCAATAACATAATTGTTCTTAAAGCTTCTCTGCAACATCCTCACATATATCCCGATGGTGGGTTAAAATTCGTGTTATAATCGCGTCAAAGATGTTCTTAGTACAATGTCAAGTGGTAATAAGCCCTAGAAAGTCTTATTACTACAATATTCCGCTTGTTTTACTCACGAAGTAGGTTCTGTGTCTTCATTGGATGGGCTTGTAAAATCTTGGCAGCACATCCCAGTGTGTCCATAAGTCGTACCCACGTCGTGTAACATTGAGCAAAGTTATAACTTGACTGTACTCTGAGACTGAGGTGACGTGGCCGACTGATCAAGTCGTCTGGCCCAATATCGGTAGATCGTGGGTTCGAATCTCACCGGGACCACTTGCCACAAACCAACATACAACTCAGGTGTCTATCCTTACGAGGTCGGTAAATGAGTTTCCAGGGCATTCTCTCTAGAATGCAAGTTCACATCAGCTCTACAGCTGCCCAAAAACCCACAATCCCCGGAAAAAATAGCTGGGACCATAAGCAAGAAATGTCGATTTTGTGGATACCAAATGGAATGGCAGCTATTTCATCACAAACCCCCACCCCAGACTCAATGTTGGTGTTGAACATCGACACTTGATTGAGCTTACGATCAACACCCTTTCAACATTGATTTCGGGGGTGTGGGGGATAATCAACGGTTAAGGCTTGAAAAGTCCCAGCATTTTTTGCCAAGATTGCAGATTTAATGATTGTTCAACTGCAAAGTTTAATAGCAAAATGTAGCAAGCTAAAGGTTTAGCCTGAAAAGGTCATCAAAAATTAAGCTGTAAAAGCCTAGCTTAGGTATACCGCAATTTATCAGCCATAACCAATAATTCGATTCCTGAAAGATTGTGACCACTAAAGATCGCTGAAACGGATTTCGTAAGATCCGATAACAAACGAAAGAACATCAGAACTTCAACTATATGATAAAATACACAGCCTTCGAGGAGTGCAATGCATTCTAAACATGTTTGAGAGAAGAGAACAAGGGGAGATGGTGTAAACAGTGAAGCCTCTATTAACGGACACCTCTGAATAGCGGACACTTCTGAACAGCGGACATACATGTTCGTCCAAAACGCTATCTATTTTCAAATAACAGACTTCCGTACAACGGACACATGTCTACAACGTTGGTCGCACAGGTGTCCGTTATATGGAGGTTCTACTATATTAGCAAAAAGCCAGAAACAGCCATCCTGGGAACTAAGTGCTCTTATAGAAAAAAGCTGTGACAGTGATATCTCTGTATAACAGACATCTCTGGGAAAGTTTCATCATTCGTTGAAGAGGTGTCCAGGGCCTCTGTTAACCTACTTACTATAAGGAGGTAGGGGCAACGTGGGGAGGGGCAGTTGTCAAATCCCCCTCTATTCTATTATTTTGAACAAAGCCTTACTTCCTTCTTCTTAAAGAGGGGGGCTTTGGGATTGCACGGGTTGCGGGTTTGGCCGATTTTACTCTCAGGTTTTCGGGTTTTTCCAAAAAATCCTGCGGGTTTTCGGGTCAAGTAGATTTAACGGGCAACGGGTTTTGAAATTTTTCTAGCTCGGGTTTCGGTATTGTAGTAAAAATGTGTGGGTTTTCGGGTTTTAAACCTCATAAAGGATATCAATATGTAAAATTCTTAAAAAGTTGTTGAAACTAAGATCATCCGGGTTTCAGGTTTGTCCCAATTTTCCTCCGGGTTTTCGGGTTTTGATACCCCAATGCCCCTCCTTAAAACAACAATAAAAGGTCTACCCAGTCGAGGGCGCTTGAAAGAGGCCCTGGAGGTCTCCCGTATATTGAGGTAGTATTTAATAAGAAATAGTCTTCCGGAAGAAACTATTTGTTCGTTACTCGTTGTTTTACGTTACACTGTACTTAAACTAAAGCAAAATAAAAGGCGATCTTAATTAGTGAGCAGATCATACCACAAAAGGTAGTAATTACAAATGCAAGAGCAAAGCAACACAGGGGGTCTACTCCAGAACAGAAATCATCCACAAGATATCTCACAGCTGTACACTTCATGCTCTGCTTATACAAGCCAGCAGATTGTGCTAATTGAGCTGGATCATAATGCTAAATTTGGTCAAGAAAAAGAGAGTCTTTCATTGGCTGTAAGAAAAGGGGGCTATGGTCATTAATGAAACTTGGTCTCATCCTCAAAAAGAGATTCTTGTGGTAGGAAGATATAATGCTATTTGTTAGGATTTAGGAAAAATGAAAAATTGTATTGGTTAGAATGGCTTTAAGACTTAAAGCTAGGAATAATGCAAAGTGTACTGGCTTAGTAAAAATTCAATTACTATATTTTGCAGTCCAATGAAAGGCAATAATAAGCTGAAGCATAGTTTGATTCTATGAGCACATTGCTTCCATTTCAAGCAGAAAGAAAACAAAGCTAAGTGAAAGTGGATTAGCAGATGTTTTTAATATTGAATGCAGGACAAGGAGCTAAAGAATGTGATTCCAACAATGCCTGATTTACTTCTGCAAAAATGGCTAACTGAGATGTTTTAAGCTGTTTGCAAATGGACTTACAAGGCTAGTTATGAAGAAATGTTAATAGCAGGGAATATCTATATCATAAACAAACCTCATTCCACAAAAGGGCTTTGAGGAACTGCATGCATTATGCAAATATTGATTTTGTATTCTTGACAAGATGCCAAAAAATTCAAATATAATCATAAAGAATAAATTCTTTAGTGCATTGGTCAACTTGATTACTCCTACCACTCCAAGGTCAGATGCATGCCCCAAGCAGGCATCTATCACAAAGATGACCAAGGGAGAGGATAATAGACATTTTGGCAAAGAGTCTTGACAATGGAAGTTCTCAAATTTGCACCAGTCAAAATTTAGTCTAGATGCAAAGTTGTACTATTTTAGCACTTGCATTATCTATTCAATGAGCATTCAAAGTTAATGATTTAAAACTTCAACCCAAGGCACTTTTCACAGTGAAAGCCATTATAGCATCAAGAGCTTCTGCATGCTCATAAAATCAATATAACCAGTGCAAATTCATCAAAACTTTGCACCAAGAAGGAGTTCTTGATGCTTCATATGATTCAAAAATCAGCAGATTACCAAATCAATAATCTAGATGGGGGGGGGGGCTTATTTGAGAAGGGTTTCTTTCATAGCGGTCAGAGATATATCAAATAGTAAGAAACATACAGAGACTATTATTACATAGTATAAAGCTGTTATATCTTGGAGATTATCTACCAAGCAAAACTACTAAAAATATAGATCCACCAGAACCATATTTCAAAAGATCTGCCATCTTTATTATGATACTCTGTGAATTTGTTTATCAACTTCATTCCAATATATATCAACAGCTCTAAATGTAAAGCCTTTTGCAGACTGGCTGCATGGCTTGAGGCACCTGTTTTCAACAGAAACTTTAACAACAGAATGGTTTCCACAGCATTGTCGAGCCTATGGTTACACAGTATGAACATAGCCTAAGGCACAACAGAAAACACATATGCCTAGGAGCTACACAAAACATCAAATTAAATCCTTTCAGTAACAACAGATGCAAGAACAATTCTGAACTTCAAGGGGTTGATAGAATCTTTTCAAATAAATGTTGTAAACAAAAACAATAACTGGAATCTAAAGATGTTTAAATAAGATGAAAAAGTAACCTGCATACACGCAGTTTTTTTATAAGCAACCGCTTATAAGCAACCAAGATGTAGAAGGCCTTAAACTTTAAGCAACCTGTAGTACCACAGGAAAAAACCTAAGCAACATCTTAACTTTCAATACAGTCTCTATATGGTAACAATTACATGGTACTTCTTGAATGATGTTATTCATAGTATTTTTTTGCTATATACTAGGTGCTCTAGCGTTATGTTGCACAAAGAGATATAGGATAACTCCAAATTTTGCTGTTTTTTTTAGGGTCTATACTATTCTTAGGGCAACAAAATACAGTTAAAATTAAGCAACTACTAAGCAACTTTTGCTACTAAAAAGTGGCCATAAGAGGTCCAAAAATAAGCAACTTTTTTAACTAGACCCGAGCAAAGTTGCTTATAAAAAAAACTGTGTGTACACTATCAGCAATGTGAAGATACTTAAGTTGGTCATGGAGGCACTATATATGATTTCATTACTGAGGTCAAGCCCCCCATATTTGTAGGGTCACACACTTTTACTGCAAGGAATCAAACTTTTAAAAATTCAAATGCTCTTTTTATAGGAGCAACAATTTAAAACTGATCTTGAAGGAAAATTGGGCAAAATGTCACCCCCCTCAGTCCCCTCTGTGGCACCACTACTTTGTTTGTATGTGTGTTACAAGTATAACCAAACATTTACACTGGCCACAAAATAATAGGAATATTTTGAGCCAGCATTCTTCAGTATGTTGTATAAGTGGTTGTCATGTAGTGAAAAAATATATGAAAAACTTAAAAAACTATTTCAGGATCAAAGTAACAGGTCAAGAAAGTGATCAATCAGAACCATTTGAATGAGTAATACTCTTGAAACTTCATAGTAACTAAATTAGAGGATACTTTTTTACTGCAAACCTTTAACAAACTTTTTTCTTATAAGAACACTTTCCTTTGATTTCGGCCTGCCTGTTTCTTACTTTTGAAGTGATTTTCTACCGATTTATCACCCCTACCCTTCTCAAAAACATGTTTAAAATGCGTTTTCAGGCAAGGGCTTCACTCTGGTGAACTTTTCTTGTGTGTATCTCAAGTAGTTTTGGAGAGAGCAAAAAATTCTGACCCAAATTTCAGCCTGGTGTTTCTTATAAAGGCTGTTCTTATAAGAAAAAATGTAAGTTGTTGTAGATGACAGTTATTTTGGAATGATTTATATAACTGACAGGACTAAAATGCAAACACAGAGGGAATTGGTAATATGTCCACAAAGTGTTTGGAAATTTTGTTTTCTCATATTTCTGGCAGGCAAAGAACAATCAATTTGGACGAAAACCAAGCTCAATTTTAGATTTACTTAAATTTTGTGGAATTTTTCCAAGTTAATTGAGATTTTAAAAATGTCAAGGAACAGGGCCCCATACTGGGGAGTGTGGCAGTTCCCGACGAGATCTCGTGCGTGCAGAAGCAAAATTTCAGGCGTGCACGCGTGCACTTCGCAGAAAATTTGAATCAACCTTTTTGCAAAATACGATATTAAGTGATGTTTCAAGCATAACTTCAATAATAATATCTTATTTTTCAATGCTTCACCTTGAAATAGCCTAATAATTTGGTAGGGTTCTTTGCTGCTTTTTATCGACTTTCAGACAATTGCTAGCTACGCGTGCAAAGCACTTTTTGGGTGTGCATTCATTGAACCTTTGAATTTATCTCGTGTGTGCAGTTGCCATACTCCTCAGTATGGACAGGGCCTAGACTAGGCTCAAGTTTATCGCCATTATTTGGGCAAGGCATCATGAAAAAGTGAGCAGATTACTTGAATTTTCCTTGCACGGCTTTTCGTCTCGAAAATTCAAATTAGGAACTTCTTTTTAACGACATAGCAGAGATTATTTTGCAAATAAATGGGAACCATGGCAAAGACGGAATCTGCGAAGCAAAAAGCGCAAGGCTCAAGGTCTGCCGTTTGCAATTTTGTCTCAGTACAACAACGACAAGCCCCTTCCAGTGAACTCTGTCAAACAAATTTTATCACTAAAAAAAATTAATAAACCTTGTCAGTCTCGTGCTCATTTTAAATGAGCAAATTCAACCTTTCCAACTATCGAGCGGGTCTACACCGAATACCAAGGGCTAAATAAGTGACTTGAAAACAGCAGCGAAAAGCGTGAATTTCGCAGCCAAGCCACAGCCCACAAAGGCCAAACTATACATTTGCAAACTTTGCTTCAAAGGACGAAGAAAACCTGTTTGGGAAAGTTGTATAAAAAAGAAAAGTTGATAGAAAGTGCTAAACGATAAAAGAGATTGACTTACCGACTAGAGACTTTGCAATGACTTTGAAGAAGTTTCCTTTTTTGACCGAACTTTTTCACCCACCAACTTCGTCGTCCTCCGCCTTCGAGCAGTTGCTTCAAGCCACCGCTTGATTGCATACATTAGCATAATCTAACAGGGAACAAAGAGATATCCTTTCCAGCCTCGGGCTATTTGTTTTTTAGTATTCCAACTTCCTTCCTATATTTACTTTTGTATGTCTTTTCATATCAAGTTAAAACATAGTCATAATAAAAATGATATATCTTAAACATGATATATTGATACCAACCAATTATCGGGACCTGATTTTATCATGAAAATTTTTATTTCTGGTCTGTCTGCTCGTGCTGCTCCGCATGGCTCCATGTTGCCACAAGGCGTCAACTAAAATGCGGAACATGGAATGGAAGAGAACGGAAATAGCTGGTCACGGATAGGAAAAATTCTGGAAAGAACGTTGTGTCCATAAGACATGTCACAAAATATTCACAAATATTTTATGCTTGCTGCAAGCAAAACATTTTGCCAAGCAAGCAAAGTTTTACCTAAAACGTGGCCAAACGGTAAAGCAGCATTTTCTTGTTTTTCTAGATAGATAAAGGATTTGTCGCAAAACATTGCTTGTCAAACATTGTACGTATTAGAACTTTCTCAGAAACATCACCAACAAATTCTGCTTATTTCTGTTTCCCAAGCAGTGTTTTGTTTTGTGACGTGGCCAAACAGCATTGAAGGTGCTGTGGCTTCGTGGTGTAATTGTAATTGTAATTGTACATTATTTAATGTTAGTATTTACAACACGTAGTGAAGAAACACTAATTCACACTAACATAAAGCAATTCCAAAGATTGCATCAAAGAATCATTTATTACAAAAAGAACACGCGCATTTTTTATTCAGGAACCATGTCTTTATCAAGCTTTTAAATCCTTTGTTATTTCGGGCTGACTTAATTTCAGCTGGGAAAGAGTTCCAGATTTTTGGCCCTTGGAAACTTGAGGATTTAATCCCGTAGTTGGTCGTTCTGACCCTCGGAACTTGCAAGGGATTTGTTATCCGAAGATTGTGGTCTACATGTTTTTTCTAAAAATAATCTTTCCTAAACGATGGATTCAGATTATTTAGTGTTTTATATATTTCAAATGCAAGGAGTCTTATTGTTTGTGCATGAATGGTTGTCTCTTTTGATTTAGCAAGCAACATCTCATATGATGATGTATAATCAGAGTAAACCAGTCGTAATGCTCTTTCATTTATCTTTTCTAATTCGTCTAGACTACCCTTACCGCATAGCATCCACACCAACGGACAAGAGTTAAAATGGGAAAGTATGAATGAGTTGATGATAATTTTCTTTTCCCTTTCACCCATATATTTTGCAAGCCGTTTAAGAGAATTTAACTGTTTAGCAGCCTTCTTGCAAATTTTGTCAACATGGCAGTCAAATTTTAAATTGTGATCTATATCAACACCAAGCAAACTTGTGGTGTCAGGAGCTCAGTATGATAAGGGTTCGAGCCCAGCCACGGTAGCGTCACAGCCAGGGTCAAGGTCTCGATTAGTTAACCTACTACTGAGATCCTAGCGACTGGCGCTAAAACACCATTTCACCTTCACCTTCACCAAACGTCCAAATATTGCTTGATGAGCAAATTTCAAATTCAAATTCTTTATTATTGGCGATATTTGGCAAATAAAGTTTGATGGTTTAGCCTTGAGCTTAGCAATTCTTTAAGAATTTTAGGCAGGGAAAAAGATGCTGAAGTGTGAAGACCATATCATTTCAAAGTTTTTTGAAGATCGATGAAGTTTTAGTGAAAAAGTGTGGCTGAAGTCGAATTGCTTCGAATTTTGTTTTCTCTTTTCTCCATTCTGCTCATAAAACCCTGGCCAAACGATAAAACATAAACATTGTTGATCAAACATTTGAAATCTCTGATTAGCAAGTCAAATGTTCGACTGTTTTGTTTGACTACGTTTTAAAATACATTTGCGCGTCTATCACTCTTTGCTTGAATCAAAGAGGATGAAAAACACTAAAAGCAGGAACTGATCGAAAACAATAAAAATAACACTTCTGATGTATCTAACAGTTTTATGTATTACGAGTATAACTTTGCTTAGAGTGTATGTAATGGATGCAAAAGAATTTGTTGGTAAATAAATAATGTCTAACAATACAAAGAATAAATAGGTGGAATTCTAAGATATTTTTATAAGATTGTCCTATTTCCAGACTTGGTCTACTAGTATACAATCAACTGAGCCTACAAAAGACACAGTTTGGTCCAAATGACTGTCTGATTTGTGCCCATTTGTGTCAGTGATAAAATTGAATTGAAATAAACAATTTGCATGAAAAATGTATAGAATTTATTTAAAGATTTAAATGTAGATATATCTTATAGATTTCTGCTCAATATCAGTGTTTCATAACCGAAATTCGAATGTATTTCTTGATGTCCTTTTTCCTGATTCACATTCCGAAGGTCCAACATTCCCACATTTACTTCCTTTCTTGGAATGTTGGACCTGTGGAGTCGTCTCGAACCTGCGGAGCTGGAATCTGACATGCGAATGTTATCAAGAAAATGATTCAGACAAACTTTCCTGATGATCAGATTATATGTTGAGAACGTGGAAAATGTTGAGTTTGAAGGTTAACGAATTTTAAATATTAATGAGAAATGTCGGTGATTTTCATGACTGCGTAATAAGGCTAACTTGTAAGGTGGTTACTGGCTATGGACTAAAGCATGCCAGAATATCATGCATTATAACTTTAAAAAACGCTTTTTGTGTTTAGAAATTGTCAAGTTTTCAATGTTATGATTCACTCCCCTTCGCCTGAATTGTCTTCTTCGTCTTCTTCAACGGGAACGTTGTCATACCATTCAGTCTGAATCCTTGCACGAACATCTTCTGGCACTTCATTGCCTATTCCAGTTTCAATTACTTCACCCAATTGAATAATTTCTTCGTAACGCGACTCGTCATTTGCATCCAGCATTGCAACTAAATTATCCAAGTTTCGAGCATGGACTGCAATGTAAACCCAATGGGGTTCATTTCTTTCATCAGTACACATGATCAGACGAAAGTAATTTCCATTTACTAGAAAAGATCTCAGTTCTGTTTCTAAGAGTTCCGCCCTCTCAAACATGTCACGGACAACTTCTGATGCCTGGTTTCTGTGAATCTTGATTGAGCTGACTACCATCTGTGCCAGATCAACAGGAATCAAAGCTGCAAAAGCGATGCCAGCAATATGCAGCCCAGTAGTTGCAGCACCTCTTGCAGCAACACCAATGGCAGCCCTTACCCCAGCAGCAGTTGCCAGGCTAAATTTTGCAAATATTGGTAGCATTGCCACAAAGGATATAGCCTGCTCAGAACCAATATTCCAACGTCTTCCAAAATTAGGGTCATTTGCTGCCCTGGTTAGAAGAACTCTGATCTGTACACTTCTGAAGTAATCTTCATTCAGTTCTCTCTGTATATTGTCAATGCCAATCTTCTTTAGGGTGTACTCAACAGCCACAGTTCCGCCAGTAAGCAATCCTCCGCCAGCTGCAATAGATGCCCCGGCAATACCAAGTGGGACCCCAGCGATCGCACCAACACCACTGAGGCTAAGAGACAGGCCAACGATTGCCATGACGCCACCTGCTATCTGGTAGAAAATTCAAACATTTTTAGCAGAACTCCGACATAAAAATATGGAAATAAAATCATCTTTGCAAGGAAAAGAACAAGTCTGGTCGCCCAAGCTGCAGCCTGCATGAAGGTCTGCAGGTTAGTAATTTTACTAAACAAGAAAAATTTGGTTTTGCTCGAAACCGAGAAAGAGAGAACAAACGTTCTCTGGGATACGTTCTTGAAAATCGTTAGACTGAGGCACAATTAGCTACTTGACTGCGAACACATTTTGTGGCATTGCTTGAAGAAAACATTTGCCCATGTTCTTAGTTTTGAGCTCGTCACTTTCTGTGTTTGTTAGCTGTTCCACGGTACTTGGGGGAATCGTGAAAGACATGAAAATCGAGCGAAATCGAGTATCGATGGCATCGAGCATGGGCAAAACGATTCCATTTTTCACTCGATTTTTCGCTCCACTTTTATTTTCACTCCACTTTGGCTTTTCTCTGCAACTTCCCACAGAAAGACATTTCACTCGATAAGGTGGCCAAAACGATTAGATTTTCAATTGACAACACAATTTTCACTCGACTTTTTGATCGAGATCACTCGACGACAAGGGTGGCCAAACGCGGCGATTTTTCAGTCGATTTCTTGCCGCTTGTCGCTTGGCCCGCGCCTACACACACTGAGTCCCTGGATGAAGTATGAATGAAGACACAAGGGAGATATCGCTAGATGTTATAAACAAAGCAAACAAACCCCAGCGGCAGATCCTCCTATTTTGACTCCTGCACATCGCATTTCGTGAGTTCTCAGTTCCTCTGCAACTCGTCTTAGGTTAGCTACGGTAATCCTTCGCTGTCGAACAAGAATGTCGATGAGTTGGCAAATAGTCACAGATTCTCTTTGGTCGTCCAAAATCCCTGAAGGGAATAATCTTCCTTGAAATTGACCTGGATTTGGTAGGTTTCTCGGTTTGCTTCATCTATCGTTCTACAAATTGGGCAAGGCATTTGTCCATCATTGACTCTAGAAAGAGTTACCAGACATTCGGTGCAAAATGAATGGCCGCAGCGGAGAGTGCGCCAGTCATTTGATTCCATGCAGATTGAACAAACATAGTTTTCTCCGACTTGAAAATATCTTATCTGCCTACTTTGTTCTGCTCCCATTTCTCAATTTCCATTCATTGGTTTTGCTCAGCTGTTTGGCACGTAGAATGGAGAAGACTGACTGATACTCAAGACAATCAAGATCATCAATAACTTGAAACAGGAATTCCGATGAAGACTGGCCGAATGACTGACATTTCCTCAGTGGAAACAAAGAGAACGCATTGTCATCTTGCCATGTTTCGCATTCAAGATTTCTAGGAAACAACAATTGAAATTCTAAAACTTGAATTGAAACCCAGTAGTCATACTCTTGGCTTTCGATCCGGAAGCTTCTAACTTCGTCGATGCATGACAAATCGGCTGTTGTCTTACAGCAAAAATCCCACCATTATTCACCAGAGTGCGCAAAAACTACCACCACAGTAAGCATAGTAACCCACCACAGTAGTGATTATCCACCACCACCACAGTAAGCATAGTAACCCACCACAGTAAGCATAATAACCCACCACAGTAGTGATTATCCACCACAGCATGCAAATACTACCACCACAGTAAGCAGAGTAACCAACCACATTAAGCATAGTAACCCACCACAGTAGTGATTATCCACCACAGTAAGCAAAAAATACCACCACAGTAAGCATATTAACCCACCACAGTAAACATAGTAATCCACCACATTAAGGATAGTAACCCACCACATTTGTTATTATCCACCACAGTACGCAATAACTACCACCACAGTACGCAAAAAGTACCACCACAGTAGTGATTATCCTCCACAGTAGTGATTTCAGATTCGCTAGTTGTTAGCAAGTTTTTAGAATTCTTTTTTCGAATTTATTTCTCCTTTTCTTCCATTCCGTTCATCAGGGCATTTTTTAGGATTGGTGAATAGTGGGGCAAACTTGTGAAAAGGGGCCCGAAATTCCGGTATTCAAAAAATTGTTTAAACAATGCATAGATTCTGAATAACAATACAAATAGGTCTGTAACTATATAACATTGTTTTAACATGTTTTGACATGTGCATAACATTACAGCACGTGCATCCAGTTTGCATTGAAATTTTTTTAAAATATCCCTGTTCTTTGTGCAGCTCTCAGGGCCGTCCCGACTGAAGTTTTCGACTTCAAGGGGTGTGACCGTTTCAATGTGCCGAGTAAAATCAAGCTAAGAACACCTTTCTGATTCGATTCATCAAATGGGCTTAGGAAGGTTTTTAAATGTTTTGATTTGCACGAGTAAAAAAGGACACTATCTTAGAACGTGCGCCGAAGGTGCGCCGTGGGCATGCTCCCCGAAAACTATGAAAGCATTGAAGCCAGAATCGCTCTAATGGCCCTTCCTGTGGAACTGCTATCTTCTTGGAACTTTATCGTAGAATTCGTACGGAGATCGTGTGGTCTTTGAGTGGTACAAAACTTCAGAATTGTTGTGAAAAGCTGAAACATCTTTGAACATCAAAACTTTTACGAATCCAAAAGATTGACCAACGTTATTGCTTGCTAAAGAGTTTAATTGATTGCATACAATGAATAGATCTTAAGATGTGTTGCTCTGGGCATTGGGGCTGAAGAAACGTCAGATCTTGTCAGAAAATGGAGAAAAATACAGTATTGCATATTCCCCGAAAATTTTGATTGTATAACTTCGATCTGTGGGATCGAAATCAATTGTCGTATTCTTCGTATGTACTTCGTATTCTTTACATATAGAGTTAGTTAAGCGACAAAGCAACAAGAAAGCAAAATTGTCATTACATATTCAACGCCTAGTTAAACATGGTCGACAAAGAATTATTCTTTGGTGTTTGAGATCATTTCAGTCCAAAAGGGGGGCCATGTTTTGGGGCAAATAGGCTGTTTTTTCTTCACTACTGAGGCATGCAGAGGGGCCTACTGGGGCAATTGCCCAAAAAAATCCCTCTTAAAAATGCCCTGCCGTTCATAAGCCCCTGGCCAAACGATCAAACATTGCTGATCAAACATTTGAAATCTGCTTCTTAAGCATAATGTTTGAATGTTTGGCCACGCTGTAGAATATTGCGCATCCTTTATTTTTTGAACTTTCGAACTATCATTGCTTTTTTAAGAATGTTTTTTGACGTGGCCAACGCTAAGACATTATTAATATGCAAATGTTGTTAATTAAGCAAATTTTAAATGGTTGAGAAGCAAGGTTCTGGGTTCCTGTTTCCGATTCTTTTTTGTTCCATCTTTCGCTGTCCAGGTTCCGCATTTCATCGCCTGCTGTGTGTCAATTTATCAATATGCCAACAGTGAAAACATTAAACATTCCAATTTTCACATTGATGAATTTGTAAATAGTAATGGTTGCTGTAAAAGAAGTCAGACGGTCGCAAACAAACATAAAGATATTTAGATCAATTGCCAGGGACACTTGTGGTGAATCCATGGAACCATCAAGCGAAGAAAAGATATTCTTTGCTTATGGCGGAGCAGAGACGACCAGTCCCCATTTGGTTCAAGCTGTTGCAAGCGTCAAACTTGCCAACCCAACAGCGCCATCCGATCAACGAGACCATTTTCACTGGCTAACTTTTTTGTTTGTCAAAAAGGACTTCCAGTTTACTGGAATAGGATCCAAAATGTTGGATCATATTCATGCTTATTCATGGAATTTTATAAAAAGGCCCATACGAACCGACTCGGCCAAGAAAGCTATTGGGTTTTTCAAGAAAAATGGCTATGCTGAGTGTGGTGCAATTTTTCAATGTGCATGTCCAGGTGGCCTATTGTTCAGTAACTTGCAAACAATGGAGAAACCACTGCCCGCTGATATGGTGGAAATCTGGGACTAACTGCTAACATCTTTAACAACCCGTGTTAACAATACCTGGATCTCAAAAGAGTTGTGTGCATTTGTGCATAGATAATGGTGGCAGAAACCTTGTTCCCACTCCAATATGATCCCCCGTACACCATACAAAAGATCTTTGTGCAAAAGTTATAGCCTACTGGAGATGTGGGTTTAAGGCTGATGATTCCATTCGAATTGAAATCTTGGAGCACAAAGAAGACTTTGCTGTACTATTTTTAATCCAACCCTTAACAATATTCATTAACTCCTAAAACTACCCGCCAGAACAAATTCATAGCAAAAGTGTGTAGCATAATGCCTAAATGTCAAAAGCGATTTGAAGTTTGATTAATCATTCTTCTATGCTCAAATTTTCTTCTGCAGCAATGAGAAAAGCCATTTGTTTGTCATACCATTCAGTCTGAATCTTCTGATGAACAGCTTGTGGAACTTCACTGCCTCTCCCACTCTCGATAATTTCACCCCATTGACCGATATCTTCATATCTGAAGCAGCAATTATGTTTTTGCATAAGAAAATTCTCCAAGTTTTGAGCATTAACTGCAAGATATACCCAATGTGGTTCATTTCCTGTATCAGTACATTTAACCAAATGAAAATAATTCCCATTCAACAGAAACAAATTTAGCTCTGTTTCTAACTGTTCCGCTGTTTCCAGTATGTCAGTGACAACTTTTGATGGCTCATTCTTATGAATCTTGATTGAGCTTATTATCATCTGTGTAAGATCAATGGGGATCAAAGCAGCTGCAAAAACTATCCCAGCAACATGCAGGCCAGTAGTTGCAGCAGCTCGTCCAACACCTGCAGTTATACCCATTGCAGCTCGTACCCCAGCTGCAGTTGTGAGCCCTACTTTGGTTAGTCTTGGCAGCATTGAAACAAAGGATACAGCCTCCATGTGGTCTATTTTCCATTGTTCTGCAAAATTTGGATCAGCTGCTGATCTTCCAAGAAGAACTCTTATCTGCTCAGCTCTGAAGTAATCCTTACGTAGGTCTTCCTGTATGCTGTCAATGCCCATTTTCTTCAGCCAGTTCTCCACAACTACAGTTACCCCTGTCGTGAGACCTCCAGCAGCTGCAATAGTTGCCCCCACAATACCTAACGGTGCACCAACAATTGCACCAACTCCAGTAAGAGAAAGAGAAAGACCAACAATAGCCATGACACCACCCAATACCTGAGTTTTGAAAGAAAATATTGTTAGGGAAACTCAGTGATCAATTCATAGAACAGAAGGAATTAAAACAAGGTTTTGCCTCAGATAGAATGAGCCTGGTAGCAAAACCTACAGGTCTACAGGTCTACATCAGATTATACAGTTGTTTCAAAAACCCCCAGAACCCTCGACCTGCATTACCAAATATTAAAGACTGCTTGTTTCACGTATAGCATATTGCATAAACAACTTAGTGTGTTCATCTTTTATAGGAAAAAAAGAAGTCTTCAAAACGGTTTCTAGACAAGTTGGCCCACCATACAAAGTGATTTTACAACCAAGTTAGTCCACAAACGTCAGCCCAGTGATGTGGTTTCACAGGGGCCAGCAGACACACAAAAACCCTGCTCTCTCTGATTGGCCAATTTGACTCGAGGGTAGTTTCGTTGGCTATTTATTACTTGAGATTTCAGATTTTTCAGATTCAGATTTCGGCTTTCGCTTTCAGCGAAACTTGAATAACTGTGTGACGCTTCACCGCCAGGCACCAGTGGTGTGATGTAAGATAATGAATGGGTACAAACAAACCAAATAAAAACAAACAACAAGACAAATTAAAATAAACAAACCCCAGTGACTGATCCTCCTACTTTCGCCCCTGCGCACTTCATTTCGTGGTCTTTCAGCGTGTTTCCAACCAGTCTTAGACCATTCACTGTTATTCTCCGCTGGCGAATCTGAGCATCAAGCAACTGATAAATATTCACAAATGTTTCATCGAAAATTGTGGAGGGAAACAATTTTCCTCGAAAACGATTTGGAGTTGGAAGCCTTTTCGGTTCTGTTTGGTCAATCTTTCTGTCGATCGGGCAAGGAACTTGTCCACCATGATGTTCATGAAGAACTTCTAGACATTCAATACAAAAAGTGTGGCCACAGGGAAGTGTTCGAAAGTCATTTGACTCCCAGCAGATCGGACAAACTTCATTTTCTTCTTGAACCTCTCCGTTCTCGTCTCCCATGTGAGTCTTTATTGTGGATACTTAAGGATGCTGAGCTATAACAAATTCTGAATTTCTATTGCTAAACCTTCTTGTCTTGTGGGCTTGTTTTGAATGCAGCCTTTTATTCAAAGCACAAGGATAGATTGATACCTACTTCACTTCCATGAAAAGCCAAGGGAACGAAAGGAAATTTGATCACAGGCCATGAAATTTATTTCAAGGAAATACATTGGAATCGAGACACAAAACACCTGTGTAAACACGCACTCGAGGCTTGCATTGTTCCGCAATACGAAATTTACTATTTTAAGTGCCTTACGTCATTCATATTAATCTGGTTTGTCAGCAAAAATTTCCGTTGCTTTTTCGGGAAGGGATTTTACTTTCAACTTCAACCTCTGTACTTATTAAGCAACGTAGGGATATTTTCAGGATTGTTCTTTCTGACAACGATAGATACTTTTGGCCACGTCACATACACTCTTTTTTTTATATAAGAACCAGGAAAATTTAATTGAGGTTGGCTGTTCTTAAATTTTTGCTGTTTTTGAGACTGAAATGTTTCTTAATCTGTTCTCAATTCCTTGGTTACTTAGATATCTATATTTTTCAATTAATGTCTGTGGTTGTGCAAGGTTTGTGTGAAAATGCAGCATTTTTGTCTATTTCTTTGTTTGCATGATGTTTACATTCATTCTGACTGTTTTACTAACATATTCAGCTGATATTCTTAGGGCTTTTGAAAAGGCCAGCCTCAGCTTGTTCTTAATTTGTTCTTACAATCTTGGCAAAATCCAGGCTCGTGTTCTTATAAAATTGTTCTTATAAAAAAAGAGTGTAATATTGTTTGTTGACAAGCAGAATTCGCTGAGCAATGTTTTTGAAAAACTTTAATTGTTCATGTCCAAAGTGCTAGTGCAAACACAGTGCAAACATGGCAAATTACAGATGTTTCACAAACAATGTTCGACCGTTTGACCAGGAACTTACACGCACAGAAACAGTCCTCCTGGGAATAAATTTCCATTGGGACCTTCGGCATAAAATGAGGAGCTTTCCCCCAATCGTTCGAAAAGCGTCGCCTGCGTTCAGTCTCGAACTCTTCTCCCAGAGCGACGTGACAGGGGGTCAGCAAGGGGTTGGATTTTTGCTGACTCAGCAGTACAAGCTGTCGTTCATTGTTGCGCAGCCGCAGACTCTGCTAAGACCTATGACAGACAGTATAATGCAGGCTGCACGTAGGCTAAAAAAGTGCTGCCTAGCTACCAACTGTGGGTCCTGGTCGGTCTGGTTCTGCTAGGCTCTTTGTTTCTCGGGAAGTAGGATGAGAAACCAGCAAAAATAAACAAATAAGTTTTATGATGATATCCTCTGCAGCAGGTGCTCATGAATGTTTTCATCAACCTATAAAGATCGTAAGGTAGGTTTCATCTTTATCTCACTTTCATTATCATTTCGCTGTCCAGCTCCTTAAGATACAGGTCTTCATGAAAGAATGTAACTATAATAATATAATATAAAGAGTTTAATTATACTTTTAATTATACTCAAGACTAATTTAGACTAACAAAGCAATGGCACAAGTTTTTTTGTGTGTTAGTTTTGTTTTCGATTTTAGAAAGTATATTACTCGGCTGCTCAAAAGTTAAGAAAGTTTCTTGTTTCTTCAAAGAACAGTACAATACTCATCCCGTTATAACCTTCTTGAATGGACCGTAGTACCGCCTTTCCTTGAATAAGCGTCCTCCCTTGAATAAACCCCCCCCCGTTTGGATTGAGCTGCCCACCAGGTTGGTCCAATACACTCCTTTCATACTGTATGTGCAAGCTCTTACATGAGGCTTTTGTAACAGGAATAAACATCTGTTACATCAGAGTAATTCACGATGAGATACTACTCGAACTGAGATTAAAGATTGACTAATAATTATATTGTGCGTTACAATATATATACAAGTGCAAACGAGGCTAAAGATTATGTGCATAATTAGGGGGGGGGTACTTCAATATGTAGACATACTGGACGTGCCGCTCATATGGATGGGTTTTTTCAACTGAAATTCTGCACACGTGTCTGATATTCTGCTTGATTCTGGTCGATGGGTTGGTATTTTAGGATTTTCTTACCAATAGAATAGGTCCCATTATGATTAACTGCAAAGTGGCTGACAACCTTTCTACTTTGCATTTTGCTTTCGAAACGATGACTGAGCTGTAAAAGGGAGCTCGGCCAAACGAACGCAACATTGATAAATTTGGATGAAAATCATATTTCGAAGAAACATAGCAAAACATGGTTGTCGGACTAATCAAACATCTTTAACCCGGCAGTTTTGGATGATGTTTGAAGCCCTGGCCAAACCATCAAACATTGTTTGCCGGACATTTGAAATTTGCTAATAAAGAAATATTTTTAGCCACATGCCAAAAATTGCCTATGAAGCAAAATTTGTAGAGCAATTTTTTCGAAACAGTTCAGGAACATTGTTTGCTTGACGCAAGCAAAAATGTTTACGAGCAATGTTTTGCGATGTGGTGGTGGAACGGTTAAACATCTGATTGTTTGGCAAGGGCTTTATGCCGGTTTTTGATTCGTTTGACCAGGGCAAACGATCAAACATCGTTTGTCAAACATTTGGCTGCAATGTCGGATCGTGGGTCTGATCGTTTGGTCACATAACAAAACATTGCTCATCAAACAAACAGAAAATGTTTTAAAGGTTTTCAAAAACATTACCAATCTGCTTATCAAGCAATGTTTTGCGACGTGGCAAAGCAAATCACAAATGTTTCACCAATAATGTTGATCTGATCATTTGGCCACGACCTTAGGAAGTCGTTTGTGACCAAATAACCTTTTTATTAGGCCCGATTAGGCCGATGAGCTTTAAGGTAGCAAAGTTGCAAAAGAAGATGAAGATTACTGTTGGCTTCAGCTTAAAGGATAAGATAACTCCCAGTAGTTTTACAAAAGATATAAAACATTAGATTTATGGTTTCCAAAGATATAAAGCTCTTAGATGACACAGTCATCTATGTTTGAAATCCGTTTTTAATACAATCATTGATAAACAGGGTTTGAAAACACTATCTCAAGAAAAGTCTATTCTTTGGGCTAGTGTTTGCAGATTAAAAATAAGAGCGTAGTTTCAATAAGATAAGATCATTTTGTCACAAATAAAACCTAAAACCACAGAGACTGATAGCATGAACTGAATAACAAAATAAAAGCAAAAAGTGATGGAAGATAACGAAACACAAGTCTGTTGATGTCTTATTAATGTTCCAGAGAAAGGGGAGTCAAAAAAAGCTTCCTCGGATTTCTGAATTATGCAGAGGACACCCTGACAAGTCGAGGAGGTATATTTGAGGTATGAATGACCCCACAGAGCTGCACGAAGCAGCATCCGTTGGCAATCGAAGATTACTTGAAAATTTGCTATTACAAGGCCATTATGATGTGGACAGCGAAGACTGGACTAATGAGAGAAAAACACCATTGCACATCGCTGTAGAAAGAGGTA
Organism: Chrysaora quinquecirrha; assembly: GCA_014526335.1. Classification (NCBI taxonomy): domain Eukaryota; kingdom Metazoa; phylum Cnidaria; class Scyphozoa; order Semaeostomeae; family Pelagiidae; genus Chrysaora; species Chrysaora quinquecirrha. Next base: position 3,504,590 of record JACTAT010000029.1, on the reverse strand, counting down.
GGAAATTGTTAGTTTTTTGTTACCTCGAAATAGAGCTGGCAAGTAAGGTGGTTTAATATCAGGTAATAGCACAAATAACCGGACGAAATACCATTAGGAACCATACCATAATCCCATAAGGTACACGCTTTTTGTATTAAGAACCACTTTATAAGGAACCAACACGTAGAAGGTCCGAAAATATAAAAGAGCTTATACTACTAAAGAAAAATCACCAAGGAACTGTTCAATGTTGATTACTTTTTTCACTGCCAACAATCAAGAATTAAAGTCGGTTCCACTCTTGTGCAGTCCAAAATCACATAAAATGTACATTAGGCATGTAGCAAATGTTTTCTCGGCGTCGGCAAGTCTCGAGCTTTGCTCGCATATGTGTCTCTGTATATTAATCACCACACTCAGGTGTGCAGGAACTATCAATTTCTACACTCTAACTCCCTTCCCCTAGATATACTGTTGGTTTACTCAGAAACTCTGTTAATGCTGGCAAAAAGGTGGCTGTGATATGATAACTGAGTGTCTTTTCTCTACACAAATCAACATTGCACAGGTGGAAGGGGGGAGAGGGAGGGGAGACGCAAGACCGTCAAATTTAGATAGCACTTTTAGCTCGGTTTCTTATGCTGTAATAATTAAATTTGCCCCGTTCCAACTATTTTTGGCAGGGATAGTAGCTTCTTCGCAAACTTCAGTCCCAAACTCGCAAAACTTCAGACCTTGGATTTCGCTGTTGCTGTTTATCTTTCTTGCCAGCTTCAGTGACGTATATCTGTGCAGTAATACACTTTAAAGGCTTGGGTAAATTAGGGGACATGTCGTGCATGACATTGTCGCGTAACACATGTCCCCTCGATGTTTCTCAGATTAGCCACCCCCGACACTTTGTAGCGGGCGACAAAATTTATAGCGAGCAACAAAATTTATAGCGAGCGACATGCAAATGTTTCTGGTAGACAACAGAAACATTTCTTGTCTCCGCGACTCGGATGCCGCGCGCGAACATGTCTCTTAGTGTTGCCACAGCTTAATACGTGGGTAATACTTGTATTTTGAGTCATATATTTGTCATGAATGGCGAACACAAGGATAGATTTTTCCACAAGTGGCATACCACAATTGATGGGATTTGAACCCAGGACTGCATGATCAGAGAGCCAACGACGTTTCCACTGAGCTATAGAGCTCAATGAAATCGCCGAGTAACTCTCCAAGTCATACAGCCCAAGGCTCTCATCCCATTTTGCTTTTTGTGTTTCGGCTATGTTGAGCCTTCTTCAGCACCATAACTATTTATATATATATGTATTGTATATATGTATATATATGTATGTATTTTGAGTCAGATATTAAACACGATAAAAGCTAATTCGATCATGTTTTTTCTTCACCCAGGAAATCTTGCATGTGTGCGAACACTGTTGTATCACGGAGGAGACCCCACAGCAAGGACAAGATCCGGGATGACGCCTGCGCACTTCGCTGCTGAGTCAGGAGACGTAAAATGCCTGAAAGCTCTTATTGGTTACGATGCGCCGCTCGACACAGAAGATAACTCTGGAATAACCCCTTTACAACTGGCAAAAATTTACGGACATAAAAATTTTGTTGAGTATATATCAAGTACTTTAAACTTAATGGAGGAGTCAAAAGGACTGGAATTAGAAACACGTGATGTTATTGAGGGGATACAAGAAGGGGGTTCAAAGAAACAAGACGGAACAAGATCAACTGGGAATATGAAGTCAACGGGTTGATAACCCAGCCCCTAGCCCCTATCCAGTACAAATATAAGATAACAACATAAAGGCCACGTTAGGGGGAGGTCCAAATATCCCATATCGGAAAACATTTTTCCAATCATAATTCTTCATGGGTTATAAAAATATCTACCTTAGTTCCAGAATGTCACCGAAAAATCTCCCATATATCCTTCGCTTTTTCTTGAATTATCCAACATACACACCTTTTCTATAAGAACACTTGGCTTCGCTTTCAGCCTGCCTGTTTTTTATTTTTGCAGCGATTTTTATTTTTCACTAACTTGTTACCCCCTACCATTCTTGAAAACATGTTTGAAATGCGTTTCCGGGCAAGGGCTTTACGCTGGTGAACTTCGCTTTTGCGTATCTCAAAGAGTTTCGGAGATAGCATAAAAATTTGACCCAAATTTCAGCCTGGTGTTTCTTATAAAGGTTGTTCTTGTAAAAAAGACGTGCATTTGATTCTTGCTGGAGAGATCCCGTCTCGACTATGCTCGATGCTATGGGCATGCTATTGAAGGGAGGGGGGCTTTTGGGAAGGGAGGGTGGGTACGACTTGTGGAAATAAGCTTACTGGAAAGAGCACATTACTAAAACACAAGGATTATCAGGAAAAAGTTAGTTGCAGGTTGTAAACTTACAGCAAAAGAGGCACTGTGCAGCGTCGACAGTCGAGAAGAAAGGTAGCTATCCCTTTTCGCAATGTGCAAAAAGCCCGCTAAAACATACATCTGTAATACTGCGATGCATTTTAAGTCTGGCCTTTGCGGCTAGTCTTGCTTGATTAAAAATAAATCGTATTATAGACCGTTTCAAAGAGGTCTGGGTCGAACGCGACACTTTTCTGGAAAATGGTAGATATCTTGTGTAAGGGAATCCTCTCCGCGAGCAATGACCTTGATTACAGTCACTTTGGGAGAGGTAATGCAGCAGATTTTACTTCTAATTCGTAGATAATAGAAGACTAAGAGAGAAAAGGAATCTGTGACAGTAAATGTTAAAAATATCTGTAGAAACCTAGGAAACGAGATGCAAGGAACTCACAAAAAGAAAAATGTTTGATTAAAGGCCTCCTAGAGCAGATAAACTGGGACTTGAATCCTTTTATTTCACTTAAACTCCCATTAAACGTGAATTTGAACGAATATTTGCTGCAACATTGCTCCTCAAACGACTGCAAGTCTGGTCTTTGCACGTGGAGAGGATTTCGTTACTCAATTAATCTACCATTTTCCAGAAAAATGTCACGTTCGACCCAGACCTCTTTGAAAAAGTCTACTGGCGAAATCCGTTGTTACGCGTTCAGTTGGGCGCTCCAAGAGCCCCTAACATGAGACACGGATAACTAAGAGAATGACCAGATAAAATAACAATCGTTGAGTGTTGCAAATATTGATAATTATTTTAAAATTTATCTTTTTATAAACAAGAATACAAGGTGCATTACATTATAAAGATATAGATCGATTGCTTCACAATTAGAAAATACAGATTGCTATGAAAAGAACTAGTTTGATTATATTTGGCTATTTCAGAGCGAGTTCTTTAAGAAAACTATAATTTCCCGTACTTTTACTTGATCAAAGCAAAGCCAACGCTATATTATAAAGGTTCGAATGCAGTTAGACTAAAGACAAGGATGCGCACAGTCAGAACTAGTTGCCGACTGCTAAATCAGTGATTTAACAGATCTTTCGACTTTAAGCGCTCTGGCAACAAGTTTGCAACTAGTTCCTTTTTGACGGCAACTAGTTGGTAGCTACACAGTTCCAGACAGTTGGGTATGTTCTGCTCATACGATTAGTCGACAATTGATTTCCGTCAGTTGCAGTCATAAGCGCTCAGCAACTAGTTTGCAACTGGTTCCTTTTTGATGGCAGTCGGCGCACAGTTCCAGAAAGTTGGACATATTCTACTTCTGTGAAAGCCGGATTACTCTAGCATCTTCAGGTAAAAGTTGCTTCACATTTTTTCTGTGATCACACACAACGAGAGAATATGACAGTGCAAAACCCCTTACAAGTTGCTCGTAGTTGCTTGCAGATGAGGCTTTGGCGAGGTTTTTAATCTGCTTCAATTGATCAGTACAGAGTTTTCATTTGATCGCTGATCAAATTGTTCTTCTTTAATTCTTTATCCTTCAAGCAACTACGAGAAACTTGTAAGGGTTTTACACTGTCATATTCTCTCGTTGTCCGCGATCACAGAAAAGATGTGAAGCAACTATTACCTGGAGATGCTAGTGTAATTCGGCCTTCATAAGTAGACAACTGAACTGATTCTTGTCAGTCTCAGTCGACCTGAGTCCTCCTGCAACCGCGATCAACTGTACTCTACAACTTCTGACTCCCTTCTGACTTTTGTTGACAAAAGTTAGCAGTTACGACAAGTTGGCGTTAGTTCTAGTGTACAGCAGGTACCGACGTAAGCCTGGCTTAGATATTTCAGCATGTTACTGGGTGAATTCAAAACCCCGTTTACACTAGCATGGATCCAAATGGATTTGTAACAAAAGTGGTACAAATTGCCTTTCAGTCTCAACTGGACCTGTGGTACACGTACGAAATTGCTATCATCCCTATCCAGTGCGTAGCTACTCGTTTGGCTCCGTCCCCAGTTAGGTCTTAACTGTAAGACCGGAACCAAACAGTTACCGATCGGACAAGAAACATGGGTGTCCCCGAGTCTTTTCTTCTTGACAACTCTCTGTTCTGTCGGTTCAGATCGGCCGAATTCAGTGTTGGACCCGTAATCTTAAAAAGGCCTTACCTTTCACTTCAAACATCCTTCACAGCGCAAATTCATAACTAAACTCGTAGCTACTTTCTCAACAAAGGGTGTCAACACGTTTAACAACGACAAACTAACTCAAATGAAAAGTGCAAGGTGATGCTAGCCTGCGTTGCAGACTCAACTGGTGTTTACTTCCGGGAGAGTTGAGTTGAATTAAAATTTCAAAGTTTCTCTCCCAGTAGAAAAAAAAAAACTTTGAAATTTTAATTCAACTCAACTCTCCCGAAAGTAAACACCAGTTGAGTCTGCAAAGCAGGCTAGGTGATGCCAACGTAAAAAACAACATAAAAACGACAACAGAAACATGAAAAAAATGATAATCAACTGTGGAATCAGTATTCTTTATTTTAAGACTGTGGAAAGTAATAAATACGAAAGGATTTTAGCAGAAGCTGAGATAGATGGCATAATTCTTTCAAAAATTACATAGCTATCTCCCAAATGAACAGTAACTTCGTCGTATGACAATGACGAATACATTCATGATGAAATCCTCCAAAGCCTGCCGTTTTTGAAACTATCATTCATCATGGTTTTTTGTTTTGAAGTCTCTGGGCTGATAAATTTCAGAATTTAGAACATTTCGGGGAGATTTCTACTGCACAAATGAATGAACCCTTTATTAATTTCACCTGGAAGATTTGCTTTGAAAACCAATGCAAACTTATAAAGATTCTACATATATGTATCAAAATGATCGTAATTCGTAGATCTAATCTTTAGAAAACCAAGGATAAGTCATCTGGTTGCTTTCCCTAGACTCACTACAAAGTTGTAGATTCGCTCCCAGACCAAATACAAAGCCCACACAGCCACGCATACTTTCTGTGTAGGGGATCTGGGAGCGCATCTACTGCTTTTGTAGTAAGTCTATGCTTTAACTTAACTCACACAATATGATTGTTTTTATAGCAAACAAAAAGCACACAAGTTTTGCAAGGTCTCCTTTACAAATAGTCACTCACTGAAACCCCTCACCCCCTGAAAACCCCATGAAAATCTGCTCCCAATTCTACAAAAAACCCTGGCCCAGGTTAGCTACATTTAATGCAAGATACGAAAGCACGGTTTATTATAAAGGACTAATATAGAATCAAGCATCATACAAAAATGCCATTTCAAAACAACGGCTGCTGCACAAACTTTAGTGGTATTTATATGAGCTACTTATGTTGACACAGAAACTAATAACTATTACGTCACTATTACGTCACGGATTATTTCTACAGACGCATCTACTAAGTACAGAGACTGACCGTTAATGATATGAATAATTATTAACATTGATTGTTTGATTTTCCGGACAGCAGAAGGTTCATCTCGCCCGTCCATTTACATTCTATATCTACAAGAATAAAAACAGTGGTCTTAGCCGTTGACTAATTTCGAAGACTTTCGTACCCGCAAACGAAAAACTTACGCGAGGTACTGACACTGGTATCAAGTTATTTGGTTTGCTATTTAGTTAGTTAGTTAGTTAGTTAGATGGTTAGTTGGTTTGTTAGTTAGTTAATAATTTAGCTAGTTAGTTAATCAAATAAGTTGAAGGTAGTTAAATGGTTAGCTGATTTGCTTGTTACTTAGTTAGATGGTTAGTTGGTTAGTCAGTAAGTTATTTACTTAGTTAGTTAGTTAGTTAGTAGTTGGATGGTTATTTAGTTTGTTTGTTAGTTAGTTAGTTCCCCAGTAAGTTAGATAGTTAGATGGTTAGTTTGTTAGTTAATTGCTTAGATGGTTAGTTGGTTAGATAGTCAGTTAGATATTTAGTTAATTAGTTAGTTAGTTAGCTACTTAGCTAGATAGTTACATATTAAGTCTGTAACTTAATCTCACTCTTTTCGCTCAAACGATCAAACTTGATCTTACATACAAAAACGTCAAATGCTTTAAAATGCATCATATCAAATGGTAGCCATATTCACATGACAAAGATGACCATGTTTTTTATGTCGATTTCTGCTGTCCACCTTCCTGTGTCCCGAAAATGAGTGCTTCAGTTGTTCTGTTGTTCAGTTTTAAAAACAAGCTGCAGGTCCAAACCAAATATGCGGCTCTTCGAAACCCAGCCCTGAAGGTGCTGTGGCGTCGTGGTGTAATCCAGCTGACCCGTGGTGTCAGAAGCTTAGTGTGGTCAGGGTTCGAGCCCAGCCACGGTAGCGTCACAGCCAGGGTCGAGGTCTCGAATAGTTTACCTACTACTGAGATCCTAGCGACTGGCGCTAAAACACCATTTCACCTTCAACATTAACATTTTTAAACTGCCTGGTTGCTTGCTGAGTGCAAGTTGAATTTTTGCATCCATGAGGATTCATGAGCAGTCTGAAACACTCGGATTCAATCCTAGCTGCACTGTGGTTTCGCTTGGCAAAAATGATATGTTGATCAAATGACTGCAAGGGACGCGTGAAAGCAAAAGGGCCGAACGGTAAACAAGGCGATAAAGTAATCAGATAGGGAACAAAAAACGTCATCGATTGAACAGCGCTTAAAATACGTCAAAGAATAAAAAATTCATATATAAGGTACTTACAAAAAGCTAATCTCTTTTTGAATTATGATGATGCGCAGCAGTCACGGACTGAGACCTCTGCGGAATTCTATCTGAATTTCGATTGACGTCATTCATGGACGACTGACTTCTTGTAACGTTTGTTGCAGGCGAGGCCAGTTTGTTTCTAAAATGTCAAGAGAATAAACTAAAATTTAATCGGGAATCAAAGTATACTAGTTTCTCAGCCGACCCTAAAAACTTCGAATGGCAGTAGCATATGATAAAGAAAATCATGGAAGATATCCTATGGATGGTAAATGCCGAAGGCCATTGTTTGTCAAACATTTGATCTACTTATCAAGCAATGTTTGAATGTTTGGCAAGGTCATGAAACATTACTTGACAAGCACAAATAAGGAGAGTTCGTTACGCGATGTTTTTGAACACTTTTGAAGACATATATTGCTTTTATACACAGGCAAAATTTTTTTAAAGAGCACTGTTTTGCGACGTGGCAAAACTGTAAAAAATTGCTTGACAAGCTAACTTAAAATGTTTGACCGCTTGGATAGGTTTTGGTTTGGAAACCTATTAATTTTGCATGATTTTTCAACTTTATTACTGTTCTCTGTTCTCCACATTAAGGTTTGGTTGTTTGCAGCAACAAAACCCAAATGCTCAAGAAGCATAAATTTGGACATACCCCTTGGAGCTGGTGAGTCGGTTATTGAAAACCCTGGCCAAATGATTAAAACATTTGAAATTTGATGTCAAGAAATGGTTCACTTCTTGGCCACAATGCTAAACATTGGTCCTCAAACATGTTTTGTTGATGACAAGCAAAGTGGCTGACTATTTCTGATAGTAAAGGTCAGGTCAAACCAGAAATGTTTGATGAACATTCACCTTCATATATTGTTGTGTGACCGAATATTTTACCGTTTAGCTATCCAATTTGATGATGTATGCTGGTATATGTTTGTGTTCAATAGCGTTTGAAGCCGGTTGAACTTTCCATCCTTCTGTTCTCATGTATGACGAGGGATGATTGATTGTTTGGCCGGGTCGTCTAAAAATGTTCGACGCACCCACGCGTATCGTGCCCTCAAATTAAAAACAGATCTGCCAAGATGTTTGATGGTTTTTTATTTCGCTTGGCCATCCAACTTCATAAAAAAATGTTTGGTCAAACAACAGTTTATGATAGTGTATGCTCATCAAACATTCTTCGTTTGGCCGGGCTTAAACTACTGTCTATAAATCCACGGAGAATACTTTCGGGACATCTGACGCCCCAAAGCTAGGACCCATAACATTTTTATCCCCAACATTAGAATTACAGCACTATTCGGGCGCTGTTGAAAAACGTAGCTATAGGTACTATAACAGCAAACGGCAAGTACTAAATCAGGACAAAACTCAAGCGTAAACATTAACCTACTTACTTTGAAATATTTTTCTTCTGTTGCGGATCTTTCCTCACGATTTTATGGCTTAAACTTGTCACCCATTGTTTCTGGTCTTCGGGTGTATTCGCCAGGACTAGTAACTCTTTTGCCGTTGTCAAGTCGACAGTAACTAAAAGCAAAACGAACAACGTTACCAAGAATGCGAAGAAAGTTGTGAAAATGTTACGAAGAAAAATTCGTTCGTGAATAAAGAGGAGGCAGCAGAGTGGTAAAGATGTTAGCAGGTCGAAGGCTCCAATCTCGTTGGGACAACTTTCCAGACGTCTACAATTTGACTGGCTACACCAGTTCCTCCCACTCACTGCTGATGTTGTTGTTCTTTTGAGGGCAGCTCAGGAAGAGGTTATTAGCGACCTATCAGTATATAGCATACAGAGACTTGTGTAGCGAGTCTAACCTACAGTCAGGTTAGCTGTCCAACTTGCGGAGATCGAAAAATTGGTAACCAGAGCATTCGTTCTAGAAAATTATATCACTGCAGAATCACATTAGCGCTTTACCTGCCAGAACCCCTGATCTGCGTTATAGCTAACCATTAAGACGGCTTGCTTGCTGGCTCGTAAACACCCCCCCTCTCTCCTCCCGAAGGAATCACATAAAACCACAAAGTTGTATAATTTGATCTAATACTTAACGAGACTTCAGGAATAAAAGGATTGAATCTGGAGTTTCTTTTCTCACAAAGAAAAAAGTCTATAAAAAACCGACAGTTTCTCATGAATTAAACGGGAAAATGAGTTAAATTCTTATTACAAACCTTTACAGTTCGTTATGCAGTCCTCGTCTCGATCAACGTGATCTTTATGGCATTTTATATGACACCCTGTTGAGACAGAAATAACAATATTAATCCAAGGTATGAGGCTCTGTATATAAGGCCATCGGAAGAGGAACAGAACACTTCATCGAACATGCCTCTGAAAATTTTATGCTATGTTCAGTGCCAAGTGGCCAAATGAACGGAACATTTCATTAAACATTTGCTGAACATTTTCAATATCCTTTTCTCGTGCTATTTTGGCGCTAAATTCGCGGTTGCTGCCAAGCAAATGCGTATATCGCATAAATGTTCGGTGTTCGTTCAGTTGAATGGCCAAATGAACTGAACATACCACTGAACAAGTTTGTTCACCATCAGAAACTGAACAAGGTGGCTAAGTGAACTGGATTTTCACCTTAATTTGGACAATGTTCAATGAAATATTCAGTTCATTCGTCCAGGAGCAGAAAATTATGGCCACAACATACTAATGCATCGTTCTTCTTGCATAGTAAATTTCAGATGGTAATAACTTTCGTTTCATCACGCACAGTTACGAGATAAATAATAATTAACAGATATACGTACTTCGGCATTCTAAAGCAGTTGGTGGTTTGAACATATTCCATAAAGGTTTCGGACAAACTTCACAATTCGTAGGCATATGATAATGCATAACGTAGAACTGATGACCAAGGTAATCTATAGCCAAACCTTTTTCCTAAAAAAAGAAAATATTCATTAAAAAGTTTGGATGATATTAATAGAAAGGTGATACTATATTATACTTCATTTTACCATACTATACTATACTATACTGTGCTAGATCGAAAGGCTATAGCTACTATTTGAAAGAGAAAAGTCTACAAACTGACTACTTGCGTTATAGGTTATTGCGGTGAAGAGAACATAGGAAAACTTGCGGCAAAAACATAGCGACGCAAAAAAGCAACAACTCTTTAATAGCAAATGTTTCGCAAGGATTCCTCAGAGTATGATTTGTTTGAATTTTTATACTCCATTTTTCGAAAAATGTAACTTGGTTAGAATAATGACTTAGGGTTACTTGGTGGAAATAAGTACTATGCAATAAAACTATGCGATTGGAGAATACAAATCACGTTGGGAACATTTAACACTAATGAGTCTCTTAATGAGTTCTTTTAATGGAGAAACATATTTTCATCTCTCTACATTTAGTCCTAAATTTCTACACAGGGCACTTCACTCAAAGCTTCAAGGCTTAAATTATTGACAAAATATTTGCCTCGTTCTGCTGCTGATCTTCTTTTTCTTCAGGGTTTCTAGCCTCTCCTTCATTCGCATAAAGAATCTAGAAAAAATTCATAACGAAACGTTTTCAACACTTTGGCTGGACTCAAAGTCCTAGTAATCAATCATGAAATCAAGAGCAACACCTAAATGAGAGAGCTCAATCTCTTTGAGCGTCCAGTAATTACTAAGACTCAGGTAATAAGTCTACACTTTGCCTCAAGTTGGGGCCTAACTTCAGTAGTTGCAGAGGTACAGGTCGCGGGTGCCTTACATTCTTTATACATTGATAAAGAATTCTACAGTACACCCGTGCGAAAACGATGAAGGTTACTGCACTAGTTTAGCAAACAAGAAAAGCCGGGGGTGATTACGAAATAAACTAATGAACTTGTCTCCTTTTTCAAAACTTACCTGAAATATCTTTGGGATATCTTTTGCATCTGCTCTTATGACGTCACCTTGAGTTACTGACCTCACATGGAACAGTTTGCTGCGAAGAGCAGAAAAAAATCAACACAACTGATCAGTAAAGCTGTAGGGCTTTAAAATCTACCTTACGATGTTCCATTAATTGGACTGACACAGCATAAACAATCATACACTTCAGTATTTTGTGTAGAGGTTTATTGTCTGTTAGTAGCTTTAGGCTACGCTTCATCCTCTTAACAACAATATACCCTTGGTCCGAATGGATATGACACAAAGCAGGATCACATCAGAAATAAACGTCAGAAATAATTATAAATTTCAGAAACAGACCAAAAAAATGGACCAGGGCCGAATTTATACCCAGATGAGGATCGAAATGCACAAATCAGAAAGTGAAGTTAAGCCACGTCTTTGCGTTTTAAACACCAATCAGCTTGGGTGCGGGATACAGCGGTAAAATGTTTATACGCCGAGGAGCGTTAAGACGAAAAAAGTATGTCCAGTGGTGTTTCCACTGTTTCTCGAAATTTTGAAAGAATTATTTACTCAATATATATCTTTGAAATGCATGTTAGCTGACTAATGGTTATTGCTACTTTACTCTGTTTTGACTAGGCTGTTATTTCTAGCTTTTTCAGCTTATTTAGGCCTACTATGCTTGCCACATCCAGGCCTGGGACCCCTTGTTTAACGTCCCTTCCGAAGGACGGCAAAGTGAATTGTTCAGTCATCTATCTGAAAAGTCCAGGTGCTGACCTCATACGACCAAGTTTAACTTCAGCTATCAAACGAGAACTGACTGAGAAACTTGGCCACTCACTCCCCTACAGGTACATAGAACTACTAGTATTTGAATCTGTCAGGCATCAAAATTACTGAGGAAGATGATCTTTACCTGATATCCAAAATCATCGAAGGCGTCGAGGCTTGTTTATCACTTTCGTTATTATAGAAGAAGACTTTACGACTGCTAACAACGACGTACTGATAAAAAACAAGAGGACAAAATATTAATCTCCAATGCAGAGTCAGACATATTTTCAACTCCTTTGACCACAGTTTATTTCTATGGTCTAAGGATCTGGCTAAACGACCAAACATTGTTGGTCAAACATTTGCTTACAAGCAATACTTGATCCCTTAGCCACGTCCTTAAACATTGTTTGAAAAGCAAAAATAATTCAAATTTGCTGCACGATGTTATTTTCTGCTCTTTTTGACAAGCAATGTTTTGCGAGTGGTCAATAATTTGTTTGACAAGCAAATTTCAGATGTCTGACGAACAATGTTTGATCGTTTGGCCAGGGCCTAAGGTTGGTGATAAAAAATAATCACTTCATGGTAAAAAAATTATTGATTTCAGATGTCGATACTGAACATATAAGCAACTAGACTATGTACCTGTTTCTTCCAGCCATATTTTTTGATGTTTTGCCTATTTGGGATTGCAAGCCAACCTTCCATCTTGAAGTCACCTGGAAGACAAGGAAGAACTAATGCAAAGATCTCCATCATTCAATATTATATCATATAATGTCAATTTCATTTTAGAAAAAACATATCATGTAATTCTATATTATCAAAGACATTTCACAGGCTGCAAAGATAACTAAAGGCCCGGCTAAACTAGGAGACAGATCTCGTGCGACATTATCATGCGTCACATGTCCCCTCGATGTCTCAGTTTAGCTACTCTGAAACTTTGCAGTGCACGTCAAAATTTGTAGCAAGAGACAAGCAAACGTTTCTGGGAGACAACAGAAACATCTCTTGTCTCCGCGACTTGGGGGATATGTTACTCGCTTTTCACTCGCATGTTTAGCCACCCAGGAGACACGCCAAATACAATGTCATGTCCAACATGTCTCCTAGTTTAGCCACAGCTTAAGGCACTGGCCAAATGATCCAACATCTGCTTATCAAACAATTGGTAAGGTACATATTGCAACAAATTTTGCGTAATTGCACTTGTCAGAAGTGTTCTACGACATGGCCAAGCCATCAAGCATTGCTTGATAAGCAAATTACAAATGTTTGACAAACAATTTTGATCGTTCGGACAGGGCGTAAGTGTTCTAATGAAAAGGCGTAATTATGAGAATAGTATAACATACTTTGGCCTCCCTGTGACGAGAAGCTGGTATCTGCATCTGCAGGATGTAGACTTCGAATATGTTGCAGTTCAGTTGTTAGATTATTCACTTTGGTTTGCAGCTCTTCTATCATACAGTTTTTAGACTCTGCCTCCATCTACATGTAAAAACAAGTGAAATAGAAAGTGTACGCCTTCACCATACACTTTTATCATGCAAGTTTTATGCCGATATACGATACGATAGACATAATAGTAAGGCCGCCGCACACGGTGAGGAATTTGCCCCCAATGGAAGAAAATATCAAACACGATAGAAATTTCCCTCTCAGCCAAGAATGACCAATTTCGCAGCGAAAATTGCGCGCACATGGTGAGAATTTTGTTGAGCAAAGTGCCACGACAGCATTTTCCTCAGCGTGCGCGGCAGCAGAATTACGGGCCACTCTGAGGATTAGGCCATGCAATTCAAATTTTTTAAGTAAACAGTTGTTGCTGTCGCTGAGGACTGCCGTTGCTGTTTGCAAAGAGTGGGACTTATGTAATGAGCCTAAAGGTTGCATAGATTTTCAAATTCAGACAGTTATGGCCAAATTTGTTGGGTCACTTAATCATTTTGAATATAAATAGCAAACAAAATTTGGCATCAGCCTATAACAAACTTACCTCTAATTTGGCATTTTGTTCTTTCTGTTCGTTTAGGCTCTGAAATTTAATGAACAAAAATTTGTGATATAGTGAGCCACTGTTACGACAATGGGTTTACACTGCAAATTAATGCATTCTAAAGAGGAATCTAAATTTCAATTACCGTGTTCAAATCATAATACTGAGCTTGATTCTTTGCAGCTTGCTTTTGGTATTTCTCTCTTTCCTACAAAACAAAGAGAATAGTCTCTTTACACATTAGCTAACTTACTTCATATGAACATTAAAACATGAAAAATATTTGAGGGTCCAAACGATTTTAGCTTCTAACGATTCTAACAAAAAAGAAGATATCAGTGAAAAACTTAATCGAATGCTACATGTTGAGATGCATAGAAACTTTTGAAAACAATTGGGTTCTGACACAGATTCCTAGAGAGGATTCCGTTAATGCTTTCGTTAATAATTTTCATTTCAGGAATAATTTTAGTCAGGGCTAAGCTATTTGTTTTCAGTATTTCGGGATATTAATATGATTTAAACCATTTTTTGTGTTAGTTAGTTGAAAATGAGACCTCATCGAGACAGCTGCATTGTTTTCAATATAAAATCGGCCAATCAAGTTACAAACTGATACTATATACAACGTACGGATGGACTTTGGGCAGCATGGTCTTATCATCTTGCAGGGAGGTTTGAAAAAATTGTAATTTTTTCAATTTGCATAATATTTGTTCCTAAAAGAACGTACAGACAAGTCATAGGAATGCATAACTATGTTACGTTCAGCGGATCAGTGAGGGAGAGGAAACCGACTTAAATCCCCCCTTGAACTCTGCAATTTTCCTTGCACGTAGTTTGACTTGTCTCACCTATTTCAGAGTAAATACAATGTATATTCGAACCTATCAAGGCTGTTTCTGTCACTGTATTGGACATGGTAATCACTGCTTATCAAATTGTATTCATTGGGTTGGTCTGGCTGAAAAGATGGAAGAGACACTCGGAAAACCTGACCTGTTTCAATTCAAGTTGTAACTTTCTATTATCCTTTTCCTTCTTTCTCAACTCCGACGCGCTGACTTTGTTGGACTTTTTGGATGAATCTTTACGATTCATGATTTCAGCTAGTTTGTTGACAGCTTGCGTTTTCAAGGTTTTTTCCACTGCCAGCTGACGCTTTAGTGTTTCCACCTCACCACCAACGTCCTCGCTTCCCTTCTTCGAATTGTCTAGGTCTGAAAAGAGGCAAAATTAAATTAATGTGGAAATTTTTGGGCACTTTGGAGCACTTGTGCGATACAAAAGAATGCAGGAATATATCGAAGACAAACACTGAACTTGCAAAAACGTATAGTACAGAGAAAAGTCAATATAGTTTTTGAGTTGTACAGAACTTCAAAGTTTCGAAAAAGAGGGGAAACATCTTTGGACGCACTTAAAAGCTCATTCTTCGTTTGACACTCCTCGGAGTATAAACTTCAGGAACAGATCGTAATAAATGACTTAATGTACCAACAGAAAAGTGAAGCCACAAAGGTATTGTGTTTTGAACACCAATAATAACGAAAACGCCGGTTCTGTGTTAGACAAAAAGAGTTCGTTTTCTTACTTGGACTCTTCAACTAATTTGATTGCTGATTGGTGTTCAAAAAAGTTCAAAACAGTTTTAGCACCCGGAATTTTCGTTGACACGTAGACGGGCCGGCCCTCCTCCATGTAAACAAGCCCTAAGGAGTTCTAGTGATGCTTGACAAAAATTAAGTACGGAAGGGTGACAAAATGAAAGCATACATGCGCACATACCATCCATTAATTTCTTTATTTGACTTTCTAATGATTCCTTTTCTTTATTCTTGTCTTTCTCTATATTTTCGAGATTCTTTATTTTTTCTTCGAGCTAGCATGAAGAAAATTCAAAGATTTAATAATCAATTTAATCAAGATGTAAGATGTAATCAAAATTAATTACAGAAACAGAGATCGGAGATACCCCCAGATTGTTTACATTTTCTATTAAAAAACTCTAGCAACTCTAAATAACTCTTATATACCTGAATGATACCATTACTTCTTTCTTGGATATCAGCTTTATGTCTTGCTATTAATTCTTTAACTTCCAATTCTAACATGGTTTTCTCTTTCTCCAGATCAGCTATCTACAAGGTAAGACAGACATAACGGTGATCAAAATCAATACAGCTTTAATCTAAATTATTGAAGGCATCTATAGCTCCCAAATAATCTTAAAATTTCATTGTGTGGCCCTTGAATGCATATTTTGTTAATCTTGTTTGTACTAGTAAACAGTGTTCATAGCAAGGTAATAGCGTGGGGGATAACTACTACTGAGGGGGGATTCCCTTACTCAAGATGTCTGCCATCTTCCAGAGAAATGATGCGCTGACCCAGACCTCTTTGCAATGGTCAACTGTAAAACCCGAGAAAATATTTTCCAACAAACATTTTTCCACCAAGAGTTTGGCACCCGATCTTTTCGCGCTTAAGGAGTTGACAGGAATTAAGGCCGTGGCCGAGCTATCAGACATTGTACCTCTGAGAAGCCAGAAGGTGGACCAGTAACTATGGCAAGATTTTGAAAAGATAGCCCCGGACCATTTCACTCAAGACCCAATATTGCCCAACACAGATGATGGTTGAATTTTTGTATCATCGTTCGAAAATGTTGGTGTAATGTCTGGCCAGGCTTATGTTGTAAACACAAAAACTTTGGTAAGTGTCATCAATTATAGCAACATGATTCCCACAATCCCAAAGATCAGGTACCACAATAATAACGATCATTATCACAGTTATCATCAGAGCTATCATACAACGTCGATCAAACACAGAAAACGAATATCATCACGATCATAGTGGTCATAACGAATACTGTATTGACTACAGTGATTCCTGTGATTATAAATCAAAGATTACCTGTTCCTCAGCAATCTGCCTTGCCAGCTCTTCTGATTCAGCCTTAGCCAATCCAAGTTCAAGTTGGGCAGACAAAGAGTCCCTGTCAAACAGCAATTATGAAGTAAAAATCCCTGAATAGGCTTAATGAAAACATAAAAATATTTTGCCTTTTTGAAGCCAAGGAGGGAGCTACAGATGTTAGAAGATGAACGATATTTTGAACTTGGTTTTAACCTCACCCAGATGTAGATTCAATTTAGCACCCAGATCGTTTTTTTTCAATTACCAACAGACCAGAGGGGGAGGGGGGCAAAATCTAACCCTAGATTGAAAAGTTTGAGTAATGATCAATTTGGCATAAATTTTATATCTATGAGAAAAAGGTTTTTTCATCAATCTGATCTCAAAAAGCCGGGAAATGGCTCGTGTGAATACAAGGTTTACGAACAAAATAATTTATTGTTCTAACAGATCTCGGTTGGACAAGCAAGCTCGTCTCGCCTTAATGTAAACTGGCCCTTGGTAGGCTTTAATATTTGCAAAGAGTGGAACAAAATGAAACGGGCCTAATGACGATTATACCTTTCTTCTTGCAGAATTTGAAGGTCAGTATGAATCGACTGAGTTGCTTTATTTGCTTCCTCGACTTCTTCTTTTAATTCTCGAACTTGAGTCTTATACAGTGTCTATAACATGGAAAATAACAATTAGATAGAAATTAACATGTTATAAATTTTGATCAGCCCGCTACAAGTTAGTCCGAACCCGGTGTATTAACAATGCAATCTACACAAAACAATGCTTATCAAACATTTTTGTTTGCATCAAATTTGTGAGTTGATTCAAAAACATTATGCAAAGAATTCTGCTAGAGCTTGTAAAGGAATGTTTGTAAAGTACCTATTTAAAGCAAACATTGCTTGGTGAGCAAATTTGATATGTTTGACCGTTTGACAAACGATATTTAATTGTTTCGCCCGTTCTTAGAATCATTTCCAAACAAGAAAGATTCTTGATAATTCAACACTTGTTGTAAGTCAAATGGATGCGCAAACAACCCCATCAATTAAAATGAGAGAATGGCTGAGGATTGTATCTACAATTTTACGCCCCTTCGTCATGGCACCTGGGAGAAATACCCCCCTACTCCCTCGGTACGCCACTGCTGCAGTGAACTAAAAAGGGGAACAAGACATATCTCGAAGTCTGTTAAAGGAAAGGATAGAGCAGAATGCACGAAGCTAATTTTTAAAATAGTATAATATCTTAATACAGGTAGGGTTAGGGTTTCCCACCAAGAAAACGTATCTGACGAACAGAATTATTAATATTTGCAATCACTTACAGAGAAGTACTGTTCAGCTTCTAATTGATCTTGTAATTCTTTCATCTGAAGATCATCAACTGCACAAGCACTAAAAAAGAAAATTTTATGAAATAATGAAGTCATAGAAAAAGCAGAACAAAGATTTAAGGCCTGGCTAAACTAGACATCTCGCCCGCTACAATGTCGTGAGTTACATGTCCCCTCGATGTCTCCTAGCTTGTAGCACGCAACAAAATTTGTAGCGAGAGACACGCAATTGTTTCTGGGAGACAACAGAAACATTGGGAGACAACAGAAACATTTATTTTCTCCGCGTCTCGGGGACATGTTGTTCTCTTGTCATTCGCATGTTTAGCCACTCTCGGAGACACGCCGATTACAATGTCGCGTGTGACATGTCTCCGAGTTGAGCCACAGGAAGAACACTGTGAGAAGGTTTCAATGGCTGTTTGCGAAGAGTGAGACAAAATGGAACACGTTGAATGATGACATTATTACATCGCAAAAGGATTATCCTAAGCAAACACCAGGTTATATATGGTTATATTTTGAATTAGATCTACACACCGTGGGGGGGGGGGGGCTTATCAAAAAAGCCAAACCAAACTTCCCTGCACCCCAGGAAGATAGTTCAGCTACTCCTTAACAATCGTAAATGCATCACTGATGTCAGGACACAATACATTCACAATAGTACTCTGAGATTTTCAACTTTCATCACAAACAGGAAAGAAACACTGTATTCAAGCAGGATTCAAGTATGCAATGATAATCAAAACAAATATACCTCTTTAGCTTTCCTAGCTGCTCTTCGATTTGTTTTTTCTCTTCGGTTACGTTTTTAAGTTCCTAAAATACGAAAAAAAGGTGATTTAGTTAAGTAACTTAAATTCGTTTGCTGCCATAGAAAGGTGGGGCCTCGGTGTTAAGAAAAGAGGGTCAACTAAAGGGTATAAGGCAAATCCAAGCACGAGCTATTGTGAATCTTTTGGCTTTTACTGTACCTAGAATAACAGACAGCTGGCGTCTCTCCTCACTATTCATAGATACGCAGAGTTCTGTGAAGGTGCTGTGGTGTCGTGGTGTAATCCAGCTGACTCATGGTGTCAGAAGCTCAGTGTAGTCAGGGTTCGAGCCCAGCCACGGTAGCGTCACAGCCAGGGTCGAGGTCTCGATTAGTTAACCTACTACTGAGATCCTAGCGACTGGCGCTAGAACACCATTTCATCTTCACCTTCACCACGTAGTTCCCTTGATGGCAGTCGAGCCTAGCTCATTGATTGCGAGTAATAACAGCTCTTCATTGGCCATGTTATCTGGCTATTAATGTTCACATCTGTTTAGCGATAGCGGATGAATAACAAGACACCACTACACTATACTGGATGCACGTTTAGCTGACGTGAATTTCTGGCAAAATATGCACAAGAAATCTCTGTCTCTTCATCGTAATTCGGTCACGTCAATATTGTAAACACTCTCAATATTCTGCGATACAGAGATTCATGCTGACAGAACCAGACGGCATGCACAAAAAGATCTCAGAAAATGTTTACAAAAAAGATATGTTTGGCAGCCTAATGGACAAAGTGTTTCAAAGGAGGGTCAATGGAAACAGGATTTACAAGGGCTTACTGACATAGGGTTTCAAAATTGCGAGAAATAGCGGAAACATCTCTGGACATACCTACTTAAAAGCGTTTTTCGTCTGACACTCCTCAGAGTATAAACATCAGAAACAGACCAAGCAAGCGACTAAGGCGGTAGTTATATCCAGATGCAGATCGAAATGCACCAGTAGAAAAGCCAGAATGGTATTGTGTTTTGAACACCAATAAGGTCGAGGGACACAGCGGGATAAACAATCAATTAATTGAGGAGTCAAAGTAAGATAACGAACTCTTTTGTTTAACAGTCTGTTTCTGACGTTTATACTTTGTGGAGTGTCAGACAAAAAAGCTTTTAAGTATGTCCAAAAATCTTTCCCCTCGCAATTTTGAAGTTCTGTAATACATAAAGACATAGGGTTTATGGATATAGGCTATGCATGAATATTGTTGACGCACTATAACGAGCGGAGCGGAGAGATGGTTTACCTTCTGGTTCTGTTTCTCTGAAGTTCTTAGAAGAGAAAGCTGTTCGTTGCATTTAGTCAATTCGGTTTGAAGGTCTGATCTTCGAGCTTTTTCTTGATCCAGCTGCTTTGTTAAACTCTCGACCTAAAATTCAACAACAATCAAAGTCTAAAAATGAAACTAAATGTATTACAAGTTGATTATAATCAAAGAAACCATATACTATCGATATCATTGATATGCATCAGATAATATACATCATTGATATACATCAAATTAAAATTTTTATCAGCTAACCTTAGCCTGTGAAGAACGGTTATCCTCTTCAATTCGATCTAGTTTTTGTTTCTCGTTTTTCAAATCCAACAAAACAACTGAGATTTGTCTCTCCAAATCTGCAGCCTTGCTCTCCGCTTTTGTTCTTGCCTCTTTCTCGACACTTAATTCTTTGGCTAAGTGAAAAATTAATAATCATGAAAAAGAGGTTAGAAACAGGATATCTTGAAGCAGCAATTTACACTATAAAATTCTGCAGTGACAGTCCGCAGCTAAGTAAAATGGCTTTCTGTCCTAGCATCTTCAATTTCCATTGTTCACTTACCCTACATAATATTAATAAAAGAGTCTCAACAAATCGTCAGAAACCGAATAACAACGTATTACGAATTATGTGCACGAGGTCTTAAAGGTGTTGTGGCGTCCTGGTCCAATCCAGTTGCTGGTGGTGTAAGGAAATCACTGCGGTCGGGGTTTGAAACCCATGCCATAATAGCGTCACAGTCGGTTCGAGGGACTCGCGAGTTCGTTTAATCCTGAGTTTCTAGCGACAGCCGCTAAAACACCATTTCAACTTCACCTTAACCTTCACAGTGTTAAAAATGGTTATTTCTGCATTTCATCAACGACCAAATTTTCATGCAAGCTGTATCAAGCCACCTCCGTATAACATCATTACGTACCAAAAAATACTAGCCTTTCATAACAAAACCTAATTCAGTTCAACTAAACCTTTTAAAAAACTTTCAATGCGACATCCTTCTCACTTGGCAAAAAGCAGAGTATGCATCAGTTACCATTAAGATTACGTTTATACGCTGCCGGCAAAATTTGAAAACGAAACAAAATGTGACGGCAGTAAAATTTTTGCTAGTGTTCACACGACACCGTTTTCAAATTGTGCCGACTAAAGTTCCCTTTTCAAAATGTGCCGTTCTCAAATTGTATCGGCACATTTTTATGCTTCGTGTTAACGGGAGGCCAATCCGCATATAACAAATAACATTTTTGTTCTGTTGTTGAATTGTGCCGGCATCGTGTGATCGTAGTCGAAGCCCCCTGTCCAAAATGCCCCTCTCCCAAAATAGCCTCTGTATAATATCTCCAAAATTAAACAACCCGCTGGGGGTTTGTAGAACGCTACAGGTCCACAACAGCTAGATAGCTGCCAGAACCCCCGACCTGCGTTAACAAATAAAGATTGCTTGCTTGCTTTCCAACCTTAATATCACGCGATCAAAAAATTTTCGATATATAATTCACAAACTCACATTCTTTTCCATGTTCTCGAATTTCTGATAGCTTCATTCTGTCTGCTGTTGACTTAGCAAGCTTAGCCTTCAATTGAAAATAAAAATCACATCTTTATGGCTTTAAAGCTTCTTAAATCGAGTTTCTTAAAAGTGGATGTAATTCAATTCAATTCAATTATTTTCTTTGTAGAATACAAAAGCCTAAAGTACATCAATTTATTAAACTACCAGAAAAAGTTGTATCCTGCACGACCCAAGAGAAGCAGAGCTTAGCTAGCCTGGGTCGTTAACTTAAAAGGATAAAAACATAAGTTTGCCGTTTTACCTTGAATTCACCTTGCTCCTGTTCAAACTTCTGCAATAATTGTTTGTATTCGAATTCTTTGTTTGCTTTTATCTGCAAAGAAGGTGGATAAAATTTAAGATCTGTCTGAGAATAAGAATAGTGGTAAAAAGATTTAAGTAGCTAATGGTCTGAACTAATGCTAGAACGAATCTTTCAGATCTGCACAAATAAGATAAAATATGCATTCCTTTCAATGACAAGTTGAGGTATCTGGAATAGTCCTTGGTTAATTGATCATGCATTCCAGCGTCGAACCAAGTCAATACAGCTAGCTAACAATCTACATAACTGGTGCATGCACTTTTCAGTAGCTACTCCCCTAAGGATTCTTATAGGCGGTTTCAGTATAGTTTATGGTATATGCATGGTATATATGAATGTATATACATACATATGGTTTACTGTATATGGTAGCTTTTGGGTTATGTTATATGGTATATGTATGGTTTATGTGTATGCTTACTGGTATATATATGGTATATGGTAGCTTATGGTATATGGTACCTAATGGTTAATGGTTATGTGGTAGAGTATATGATATATGGTACAGTATATGTTAATTTTTATGATTTTTATGACACTGATGTTAAGCTTCTTTTTAGAAGGCAATCAGTATACTGGTAAATAAATAAATAAATATGTATGGTATATATGTATGCTTTCTGGTATATACATGGTATATGGTAGCTTATGTTATATGGTAATACGGTATATGATTTATGGAATATGTGTGGTATACATGTATGCTTACGGAATATGGTATATGCAATAAAGCATATGGTATCTTACGGTAGCTGGACTATAAGCATTAATAAGTCTTAACAGATGTATTGTCTCACCTTTTCAAGACCGATTAAATCATCTTGAAGTTTCTGTGTTTGTATCGCATCTTGTTTCCCCTTTTGCCTTAGTTGCTCAATTTCTTCCTTTAAACCCGAGACTTGCTTTTCCAACTCTCTCCTCATATCTTTTGCATGTTTTACAGAGTTGATCTCTGCTTCTAAGGACGCTTGTGTACGCAGCAATTCCTTCTCTAGGTTGCTCTAAAAATGTAAAAGAAGATATCACCAAATCATTGGAGACTACCAGAGGCAACTATTGAAATCAAACCAAAAAATCGTATCTATCGTATCAAACTAACGTTAATTAATAATGTCTAGCATAAGAGGCATAGATTTGTCATAATAACGTGCACTAGGATAGATTTTCCACAAGTGGCATAGCGCGATAGATTGGATTCGAACCTGGGCTGCATGACCAGAGAGTGATTGGAGCTTTATTAGAAGGCTCAACATGGCCGCAACACGAAAATGCAAACGGGAGGAGAGCCTTTAGCTGAATGGCTTGCAGAGTAGCTTGTAGAGTATGATTTGCTCTCTGATAATGCAGTAAGGTTGGAATCCAATTTTTGTTGTGTGCAAATTGTGGTAAAATAACATGAGGCATATATTTATATATATCTGCAATTCTGCCAAGGAATGTCGACAATTAGAGGCAAAAATCTTATTGGCAAGAGTACAATTCAATTAACGAACTCAGAAAACGCACCTTTTGTTCTGTCATTAGTTTGTATTTTTCTTTGATTTCATTCTGCGACTGTTCCATAACAGCGTGTGCTTTTCGTAATTCATTTTCACTCTTTTTCAGCTTGATGTTACTCTCTGATTCTTTTCGCAATTTCTCTTTATTATCGGTATTCTAAGAGAGAAAAGAAAAACGCATGGAATGAAATCAGTCTTCTTCAGAATCGTTGTAGAGCCTTCATTTGTGTCAAGATAAAAAAGATCCATGATACAGAACTGTCAAATGCCAACGGCCATACATTGATGATTCTTTCAATCTCTGCTTTTAATCCATATATTTCACTAGTCAATTCAAAATAAATCCAATTGTTGCTTACTTATTTTAATGTCTTATTTTTATGTTTTTTTATAAGTAGATACCCTAGACAAAGTGACAAAGTAAAGTACTTAAGGTTTCATTATTGTATCAAAACTGCACCATCAATCTTAAGTACACAAGCTGTGGTAAACATCGTCCCTCTGCTTGGTAAAATAAATGCACACGATAGACTCACTGGGGCTCCCCTGTTTTATCTAGTTTCAAGTGTATAGTGTCTGACAACAGTGTATGCGACTGTAAAACTAAAAGTTACTGTCTAGTATGGTCAGCATTCTCGCTGGCAGGACCAACGGGGCAGACGGAACGAAAGCAGGGATACCAATGCTATGAAGATGCTAGGAAGTACTAAAACCCTTGTTTACTTTCTTGGAGACCCGATAAAGAACAAAAATATAACCATTACCACTACTGAGTTAGCTATATGTGTTAAATATTATTTGACTGGTTGGCGAAGGCAGGGGGGAGGGTCTTGAAAACCCACCGTTGAAAATAATGGTAATTATTGACGAAACGTTAACTCATGGTAATGGTAATTCTCCAACGAAAAGAAGGCAACAAACCTCTTTTTCAATGGCTTGAAGTTTTCTCGACAATTTCGTTATTTCTTCTCGTGAATCATATTCTGACTCAATTCTATTTTGTAACTCTTGAACTTTAATTTCCAGTTTCTTCTTTGCGTCTGCTTCAAACTCAGCTTTTCTCGTTAGCTAAAACATAAAACAAGGCAATAGGTATCTCCATAGGCTGTCACATCTAATTTAAGGATGCTCTAAGCGTCCTGACTTGTGCGGCTAATGTATTTTATTCTGCTGATAATTCAAAGTAGCAAAGCAGATCACGGCACCAATGGTTGATCCCAGAAATTTATTAGGGTTGCAGACAAAAGAGTAATTCAATGCATGAATGCTGGCAACCGTCAGGGCAGCTTTGACAGTTTCTTTGCAGATGACCTATAAAATTAGTTAAAAATCAAAAGAACCATTTTTTCACGGTTTTATTTTAAATTGTTTTCTATAAGACCGATGGTTGTTTGGTTCAAACACAAACAAACAATGTAATTCAAGTGTGGCTTCATAAAACGGCTTTATGACCAAAGAGGGTCTACTAACATGCAGATGAAGCCCTCACCAAACGATCAAACATTGTTTATCAGACAAAATTTGCTTATAAACCAATGTTTCAACGTTTGGCCATGTAACAAAACATTGGTCGGCAAGCGAAAATAAACGGAATTCGTTGCGCGATGTTTTGAAATTCTAAAACATTTCTTCTTAACGCAAAAGGGTCTAGCAAAAATGTTCGCCAAGCAATGTTTCTGCGACGTGGCAAGACGGTATAACCTTTTGCCTGATAAGATTTGGCCACGGCCTTAGGCCTCCCCTGTCAAAGGATAGCAAATAATGCATTTGAAAAGGGTCTTCAGTTATTTTGATGAAAAGGGAATGTAAAATTTTTAGACAAATCTATATACAGACCTCTTTCATATCATGCTTGTATAACGCAGCAGCTCTTTCCAATTCCCTGCTTTGTGATTCTAACTTTTTCCTGGCATCAACCTTTTTGAAAAAAATGTACAAGTTAGAAAGAAAAAATCTCAACAAATTATTTGCTTGCAATTGTTTTTCCCTTAACGATATTAAAAATACATGTTCTGAATACACCTTTCGTCCTGCTTTTCCAAAATTACTTTATTGCGTACAAACAAAGAAACAAAGAAACCAACAAATGAACAAAAACACAGACAAAAAACAAAAAAACAAGCAAAAAAATTAACAATTTAACAAACAAAACGCAAACAAACAAATATGCACACAAACACATAAAAAAATCAACCAAACAAAACAAATAAACAAAACAGCAAACAAAAAATAAAAAGCAAACATTCAAACAATCAAACAACAAAACAAACAGAAAAAAAAACAAACAGAAAAGCAAAGAAACAAACAGACTAACTAACCAACAATTATGCAGACAAGAAGGAACAAACAAAAATTCAAATAAACAAACAAACAAACAAACAAACAAGCAAACATTGTTGCTTATAAATATTGATTACTTACTTCTTCTTCGAATTCCTTTGTTAATTTGGATAACTTTACACTCGATGATCTGCAGAAAACAAAATTTCTTCAAGATAATAAAGCCAATAGGAATAACATTAGGTTCTACAATTTATACAATGTTCTTAAGTAGAATCAATCATCTTGAGTGTGGCACAGCAAATAAGTTTGAAAATGAAATTGCACTAATATTAGCACAACGTTTCGAGGTGAATCAGTTATCACTTACTTTTGCACATGCTCGAGTTCGTCTTTGGCAGTCATTTCTAAGTGTAATTGTTCTTCGACTTCAGCAAGTTTTCTCTCAAGCCGCGATACCTTGATAAAAACGTGAAAAAAGTAAGAACTTGAAGCAAACAAGAGTTGTTTAAAGCAAGCAATGAATACAAACAGTAAACAGAAAATATACGTTAACAGAGTGAAAATCAGCCACTCACTTCGTTTTCTAAGTCTTTACTTCTGCCAGAGCCCTGAAAAAGCAATGAATTTTACACTTTAAAAAGTAGCATCAAAGAGATAATGTCTTCAATAACTGAGAAACAGGATCAGTTATTAACAGTGGGATGGGGTCGACTTTAACTTAAATGCATTATAAAGTAGCGCAAAGAGGGGTTGTAGAGGGCCATTCGCCTCAGGGTCTTCCCGAGAAGGTGCCTTAACAATACTTTAAGCAGAATTTAATGATTTGTTTGATCATAAGAACAAACAATGTCAAAAACAGATTCTGGATGAAAGATTTCTCCAACTTGACATACCTTTCCGATTCCACCACCCGCGAACATTCTGGAAAAGAGACAAACGTTTTCGAATTTTAGATTTACAAATATTAGCAAAGAAAAAAAGATCTAATATGAAATTCTTAAGAGGAACCAAAAGACAATACTAAAATATTACTAAAGGTTTTTCCACAAGGGGCATACCTCAATGTATGGTGCTGAATAAGGCTCAATACAGACGAAACACAAAAGTAAACAGGGAGGACAGCCTTGGGCTGTATGACTTGGAGAGTTACTCGGCGATTTCATTGATCTCTATAGCTCAGTGGAAACGTCGTTGGCTCTCTGGTCATGTAGTCCAGGTTCAAATCCATCTATTGTGGTATGCCACTTGTGGAAAAATCTATCCTAAGTGTTCGCCATTCATGACAAATAAAAACTAAAATACTACTATAGATATCTATCTGGCTACAAGGGTATTATACTATAGATGTACATAGTTTGAGAGGAAGATGCCTAGATAATGCAGCTTTGCACCACAATAAACCAAGCAGGGAGCTGAAAAAAATTTAATCACATCAAAAAAGAAGTTTTTCTCTATTTGGTGCAAAGAGCTACAATCTAACTTTCCTGTGCATAACGTGAATCCTCGAATAAGCCCAAATTCCAAATGATCACATTAAATAAACCCTCAATCAGCTGATTTTGATTATGCCATAAAATAAACAAGTAACCTCGAAAAGTCTGAAAACAATTGCCGGTTGAGAATGAAGAACACGGTTTAGTAACTGGGAATAAGGTTCTAGCAAGTCGAGGTACCAAAAATCAAATATATTCATAGCTTACTGATGCTCTTTCGAGAATGTGAATCCGATGAAAGGTAAATGGTTGCCTGCAAATGCCTAAAAACGAGGAGAATTTTCGTTAGACCTTATCTAAAATCAAATGAAGAACGAATTATCAACTCACTGGGTTCATTTCCATAGCCCAAACATTGTTAATCAAACAGTTGAAGCTTGCTTTTCGAACAAAATGTTTGACCGTTTGACCTTGTCACAAAAGCAGGAAGAATCCGAAAGAAGGAAAAGAAGGAAGAATCCGAAAGGATTGTGATTTATTTGGGAGTTCCGGAGGCAATTTTCTTTAGAAGCAATGTCTGGCTGTTTCGCTACGTTGCTTAACATTGCTTGACAAGGAAGAATAATCTTAATTGATTGCACGATGTTTTCAAAAACCTTCAAAAACATTTTCTACTTGTCAAAAGCAAAAATATGTTTGACAAGCAATGTTTTGCGAATAGCCAAACAAGACAACATTTGTTTGAGAAGCAAATTTCAGATGCTTGACAAACAATGCTGCAAGTCTTAGTGTCATGATTAAGCTAATAATAATCTAGCGAACGTTAACTGACTAGCACAACATGTACGTAATAACCAATGTAAGTTGTTGTACAATACTTTATAGATAGATAGAATGTTTGATCGTGTGCCCAGGGCCATATAGTTTCCAGGTCCATCGATTTCATTCAATAGCAAAAGCGAAAATTGATGTAGAAAGTCAAGATGTACACTGGAAATCGTACAATATCTCGTATTCTTGATAACAACCTCTTCAGGCCGTATTCTGAAATTGTAGGTATCTGTATAAAGGTTTTCTACTAGAAATGAGAAAGCTATGTACCTGTGACATTTCAAACGTTTCTTCACCGCCATCTGGCTCTGGAATATCATCAAAGTTTGAAGTATCTGCATCGCCCATCAATTCAGGAACAACTGGAGCAACGGCTATATGAGAAATAATGTTCTTTAGACATTTTGTAAACTACTGCATCCTAGGCATAACATAAAGTGGGGCAGCTTACGATATTATAATTTACAGTACCTTGATTTACTAGAATTGCATAACAATGTATAGAGTAGCATTATGCTGTATGACATCAAGCATATCATACAGTAGGAAAAAACAGCATGGTATAGCACAGAATAACTGCACAGGATATAAAAATATAATGCAGCCTATCGTATCGCATTATAGCATAAAATCCAATAGCATAGAATGGCATAACGTAGTATTATGCTGCATTGCATCACGCACATCATGCCGCAGAAAAGTATAGCACAATATAGCATAGAATAGCATTACAGAGTATCGAAATATAATACAGGCTAACATATCGCATTATAGCACAATAACATTAATGGCATGGCACAACGTAGCATTATGTAGCAAGGCATCATGCAAATCATACCAAGTGTAGCACAGAATACTTTAACAGAATGTTAAAATATAATACAGCCTGTCGTATCACATTATAGCACAATATTCAACAGGAAAGCAATGAATAACATGGCCCATTATAACGCAGCTTAGCATAACATCAGCATAGCATACACTCTTTTTTTTATAAGAATATTGTTTATAAGAATATTCAGGCTCAGAATCATCCTATTTTTAAGAATATTGTAAGAATACTGCTCAGGTTCAGCTCCCATATTTGTGTCTCATTTTTCAGCAGATCCCTGTTTTGCAATGTTAGAACGAAACTTCATGATTGTTAACAACATTCTTATTGTTATAATAGTTCAATTTTTCTTTCGCTCTACCATTTCCTCGTAGTCAGATAACTTTTCTTTGAACTATGTTCCCCTGAAACCATATCAGGTTTGAAAAAACAAGAATACTTTAAGAATATATTCAGGCCCAAAACGAACATTTCTTAAGAATATTGAGGCTTGACAAAATTTATAGTATTCTTATAAAAAAAGAGTGTAGCATCAGCATAACATAGCATTATTTTCTTACTTGATCGAATAGTGTTCCAGTCCCATAAATCATTCTTAAAAAACCGATGAGTCTTGATCTCTTCGATTCCGTTTCTACCAAGTCTCTGGCGTCTATGGAGAGAATTCTTCTGTAAGTACATTGCAATAAAATTACCTAATACAACAAGAAGCCATATCATGGTGAAACTCAGACAATTTTACGTGGGATTTCGATCAACGTTAAGCAAGATACGAATTTACGAAATGTAAGAAATTTGTAGATTTCACCTTGGGATATGTCTGGGTCTCGCTAATTTTTTGCTGGCTTACTAGGTGCTGGAGATCTAGTGACTGTCAGATTAAACTCTCAAAGCAAAAAAATCTGTGTTTTCGGTGTTGCTTGTCAGCTTATCAACATTTATATACTTAGGCAAATGGGCTCAGGAATACTGATTACAAATATTAAATATGTTTCAATAGGGCATTTATGGTCGTGAATTCTACAACTCACCTATCCGTAAGAAATGCACAGATCAACTTCTTTGCTGATGGTGACATTTCAATATCAACAGGAAACTGTAAGGATTTTTCATGATCCATAATCTTGCCTAAAATAAACAAAAAATATATTGTATTGAAGAAGGGTCAACAAAACCGAAACACGAAGCTAGATAGGAGTACAGCCTTAGGCTATATGACTTGGAGAGTTACTCGGTGATTTCATTTAGCTCTTTAGCTCAGTGGAAAGCTCTTTGGCTCTCTGATCATGCAGTCCAGGCTGGAATCTTATCTAGTGTGGTTTGCTACTGCTGGAAAAATCTATTCCAGTGTTTGCCATTCACAAAAGCTATTTGAATATGTATGGTACTGAAAAAGTACAACATAGCAAAAATACAAAGCCAAACGGAACAACAGCCCAGGGCTGTATGATTAGAAGAGTTATTTAATGATTTAATGGGCTCTTTAGTGCACTGGAACTTTCGTTGGCTCTCTGATGATACAGTCCAGGTTCGAATCCCATCTATTGTGGTATGACACTGGTGGAAACATCCAATATGCGCCTGGCATGTGATAACAAAGTAGTCAGTGCATTGATATATCATAATAACTTTGTTGTTCAAATAAATAATACTTACTGTATGTTCCAACAAGGGAGTCGGCATAAAATGGCGTTTCACCTGAAAAAATCAACATACAAATAATCATTCATTTGTAGCAAATTGTTCTGCAAAGTTTTTATGCAGAATCTCCCCCGACCAGTCCTTCGTTGCAACCCGTAGTCCCTGTAGAACTTTCGTATTGTTTCCTTACCTGGTTTACAATTGTAGAAGGAAAATAACCAGAAATTCAACTTTTGCAAAAATTTCTCCACACAAAATTTGAAACTTACCCACAAGCATTTCGTATAGAAATACTCCAACCGACCACCAGTCACATTCTCGACCATAGCATCCTTCTCCACCTTGAGACTGTAAGACCTAAAATTATATTCATTAATAAGTTTGACTTTGATCTTAACAGTCACAATAATGGCATCAAATGGGAAAGGATTCCTCCCGGATACTCTTTCAAGCCAGAAATAAGCCTGAATTAACGTTGATTGATGAAAAGATTACGATATAAAACAGAAGTTTACTTAAAATTGTGACAATTTCAAAACAACAGACGAACGTTCTCCTTCACTGAAAACCAAAGCTAAGTTGAACAAAGATTGTGAATATGATTTTGGAGCGGATGGGTAACTTAGGAGTTATTGTCAAACGGGGATGTGCGCACGACAGGTCAAATTGATACCCAAAAATATGGATTAACATGAAATTTTGCACCCATATTGGTGTTATGAGTTATCTTCTCCCAAAAATATGGGTGGCAATTTAATAGAGAGGTGGATCACGCGGATGAGTTGCCGTCGTTGTTATATTTTTATCACTGGTGTATCATCAACAGAACCCAAAAAAATGGCGGACCTGAATATTATGTAAGCCCGAAATGCAGGAAGGTCTAATTAAAAATTCTAGACCCAAAAATGGCTTTCAAGAAGAAGTTCAGACCCAAAAACAAGGCACGCACAATATCAAAATGTGGTGACTATCCCTTGGATCATTAGCTACACATATCGAGAGCTACCCTGTACATGGAACTCTCCTTCTAATCTATTCATTGTTGACTTGCATATTTATTTGTAAGAAACTCAAAACTCACTTCAGGCGAGATGTAATCAGGAGTCCCAACAGCAGTGTCGGATCGAACAAGACCATCCTGTAAGGACAACAAAGAGTTTCTAATTAAAAAGCAGCGGTCATATCAATGATTCGTAACGTAGTTAATTGGTGAGATACTAGAAAAAGAACTCCAAACATTTGCCTTGAATTCAACAATAAGGGTTGCATCGATATTATTTGTGTGCGGGAAGTCCTGGCCAAATGATCAAACATTGTTGATCCAACACTTCAAATTTGCTTTACAACGAATGTTTGGCCATTTGGCCACGTCCAAAATCATTACTGTCCGACACTTTGGAACAACTAAGGTATGGCTTCACGCAAGCACGAACACTTTATTGCTAAGAAATGTTGCTAGGCGGTGAAATGGTGCAAGTTGTTGCAGTTTGTCAAAACAAAAGAAATGTTTGACAAGCAATGTTGGAAAGGCGGTCAAACGATCAAACGTTGCTTGAAAAGCAAAATAAGCAAAATTTGTGGCGTTGTGTTTTCGAAAAAGTTCAAAACATTTTCTGCTTGACGGACGCAAAAAATGTTGGACAAGCAATGTTGGACAAACATCGGTTCTATGGCGAATCCCAAATGTTTGACCAGCAATGTTTGCTAAATTGACCAAGGCCTAACGGATATAACTTCATCAAAGAGAAAAGAATATTTTTCATTTGCAGATGAAATCATCTATGGGCTTTTGTTGCTCTTGTTGTTCTTGTTACTTTATTTTGGTACGCTTTTGTTATTCTAGCTTTTTCAACTAATCAAGCCTGCTATGCATGCATCCAGGAATGGGACCTCTAGTTTAACGTCCACTCCGGAGGACGGCGCTATGAATTGGTTAGTCAAACCTGGGAAGTTACCCACCTAGATGTTTATCTCACCCGGCCAAGCTTAACTTAAGTTGCCTAACGGAAACTGACGACTAAGAGCTTGGCCACTCACTCAACAAAGGCACACTCCATGGTAAGGCAGAAACGGGTAGGAGATGTCTAAAAGAAGGGGATGTCTAATGTAGTAGGAACAGCTACTTCATGTAAATGTAACGTATGTCTTCTTGCACGTTATGATCTTTCTATATCTTATATCTATTTACGTAAGTACTTGTACGTCATAATAACTAGAACTTTCTGTTAGAACATAGTTGCATGTATAATTTCTAACTGCGCAATAGATCATGTGACTTGTAAATACTATAACTTAGAAACTCTGTAAATAAGTAGTCAGTCAGTAAGAAGTCAGTACACAGTCAGTACACAGTCAGTACGCTGTCAGTACGAAGTATGTGTAAAGTCAGTTGATCAGACATGATAGATAATCGTCTCTCAAATGTCGTCTGGCTCCGTGTGTTCTCTGCGCGCACGTAAAACCCAAGCAGCAGTTAAAGATCCTTCTGCTACGAACGATCCCGATAACACTAAAAGAAGGGGGCGGTTGCTTGAATTATGTGGTCTCTGTGGTGCAGTAGTAAGCTTGCAGGGCTCACAACAAAAATGTTGTGGGTTGTGATTGCAGAGATAACAACCTTGGAAAAGTTGTTCACACAAATATGCCTCTCTCTACCCCGGTGAATAAATGGGTACCTGGTCGTAGTTACGATTGCCGTGTGTGGCTGCACCCTGCTATGTGCTATATGCATCAAGACCAGGGGTAAAGTGTAAAGGTAAAGGTAAAGGTAAAGGTCATGGCTTTTATATAGCGTCGTTATCTATGATTGGACATATTCAACAGCGCTTTACAACTATTTACCCCCTTACCTCAGGCCATTTTATTCATTTTCCATTTTTTTTGCCATACTCCCTGGGGGAGTATATATCGACTGGCTTACAGCCATACAGTCGGTGCTACGAGGGTTTTAAGGCCTTCATCAGCAAGGTACCAATATTACATCTTTGTGCGGTGTCACAAAGAGCAAGGTTTTTACACCTTGTAAATTTGTGCTCCCAAGCCTGGATTTGAACCGCAGACCTTGAGCCAAAATGGCGCAAGTGCTAACCACTACGCTACGCGGCTCTCCGGAGTGGACGTAAAGTCGACTGAGTAGCCCTAGGTTAGTAGTAGACTCAAAAACGGCAACTTTACTTTACTTTGAAGTTATACGTATTTATCACCTTTTCTGAGGGCTATACAAAAGAAGTGACAAATTAACGAGAACTTACTTTGTCCATTTTCATACACGTTCCAAAATCAGCAAGTTTTAAATGCCCATCTCTATCCAGCAACATATTATCTGGTTTAACATCCCTGAATAAATTAAAGATAAGAAGAAATGAAATCAAGGCAATGGCTAAAAAACCAAGCATTACTAGAGATCTAGAGCATGTCATTTTATTGAATATTTGTCATGAATGGCGAACACAAGGTTAGATTTTTCCACAACTGGCATAACACAATACGTGGAACTCGAATCTGGGCTGCATGACCAGAGAGCCAACGGTCCTTCCACTAAGCTACAGACTTCAATGAAATCGCCGAGTAACTCACCAAGTCATACAGCCCAAGGATCTCCTCCCGTTTGACGTTTTAGTTTATTTAATAGACACGTCAAAAACAATGTGTGACGAATTTTTTAGACTTCGAGCTCAGCTTTCACAGAATTGGAGGAGAATTTTGGCTGGGTTTTAATACTATCTTTTTTATGAGTCGTTCTTAGAGCATAAAAAGTCGTGTAATAAACACGAGTACAGAGAATACTCTTAAAATTTCAAAATACTTACCTGTGAATGAAGCCCATTGAGTGTATACCATCTAAAGCAAGCACGACCTCTGCGATATAAAACTTTGCCCATTTTTCAGGAATGTCGTAATTACTCATCAAATTCACCAAATCTCCACCTGAAAATTTTCAAAGGGAGGAAACTGTCAGGGAAGGCTTAATTCAGCTTCCTTTCTACATGGAACCTCTCCTTTCTAGCTGCTCCGCTAGTAATCTCGATATTCCAAAAAAAGCAAAAACATTATTCGACATACTTAAAAACGTTTTTCGTCTGACACTATTTATAGTACCTATTAACGGCAGAAAAGCTCTCGAGCTTAGGCTGAGGCGATCACCGACCAAAACTACCGAAGTTGACACCGGCTTGCAGATAAATCTTTCTAACAGGTAATCTCTATATAAGGTTCAGCAAAAATAATATCTATGTTTATCTGACGTTAACATTCTGAAGAATGTCTAACAAAAAAAGCTTTCAAGTACAGTTGACATCCGCTATCTCGAACTCTCAAGGGAAACTGGAATTTGTTCGAGATAGCGAATGTTCGAAATAACGGATGCCCCATATAAATATAAAAAATTATAGTCTTTAGTCAGAAAAGGAACCCTATTAACATGCAGGGTTACTGATCCCAAATTTCATCAAACAAGTCTGGAATTTTTTACATAGAGTCAAAGCTCATCTGCTTTCATCCCTACTATCGGTGAAATTGAGATAATGGCGATGCAGCACATCTCGAAAGAAAACAGCTTCAACTATTGTATACATGGGCAGCATATCACTTAGCTGCTGCCATTTCCGCTCCGCTAGACGAACTTATACATATTTTCAGCCTGTCTCTTTATCCAGTTCAGCAGAAAATTTGGCAAAGTTCGATATAAGGAGCAGGTTTTCCTCCATGGGAAATCGAAAATGGTTCGAGACAGCGAATGTTCGAGATAACGGGGTTCGAGATAGCGGATGATTTTTCTATACAAACCCTTATACCAAAACGAGGGGAAATGGAAAATCGTTCGAGATAGCGAATGTTCGAGATAGCGGGCAGTCGAGATAGCGGATGTCAACTGTATGTCCAAAAAAAGTTTCCGCTATTTATTGCAATTTTGAAATGTTGTACTGTACTTCTCAAATAGTAATCTCTGATAATTAAAAAGTGTTCTACATGAATAAAAATTTCAAGCTTACCGGGCATATAGTCCATAATCATGTACAGGAATTTTTCGTCTTGGAATGCATGATGAAGCTAAAGAAAAATAATTTGTCATTCAGTTTATCAACATATGACCTGGTCTCTTTCCGATCTGTATTTCCGCAAACTCACTAGATTTTGAGCCACATAAAATAGAATATGATAATAATAACAAAATTAGAATAATCCCGTTATAACGCACTTGAAAGAACCTGAAAAATTGGTACGTTATAAGCAGAGTACTTTATACACAGGGTATTTTCTTTTTGTTCTATACTAAACCTAAAATAACTGTGTCCGAGGGCAAAACCTGAATATATTGACCCGAAGCCAACAATATGAAACCAAACTTGTGAGGTTTTTGACAGAGGCTGAGGGTTAATATTTTCGGTGTTGCCCTAAGGAAACAGTTATCATATGGTTTATTTCCCCATGGAAAGGGCATGGTCAAGGTCCCCATAAGAGACAATCAAACATAACATAACAATCTCGTATCGTATTTGAAGCAACGAAGCCATTTGACGCTCTGTTTAAAAATTTTGAACGTTTGACGTAATGAGCGGGCATTACCGGATAATAATGCCTTATCAGTACGTCGCATTCGAATGTTTTCTACCAATCAGATTGCATAACAGAGCTGCTGCCCCCACCATACGGTAATAACTCGGAGTATGTACTGAATTCAAATTTATGTAGTTTAAAGCAAGTACATTGTAACAGTATTATACTATACTTGTCTTCAAAGGACAGAAGATAAATCTTTTTGCAGTGATTCCTGTGTGACACCCTGCATGATAGGCTAAGTACAATATCTTGATCAATCCAGTTGATTACCTGGACTATCCAATCTGAATTGGCATGTGCCATAATATCTCTTTCTTCCCAAAAGAAGGCAGATTCAGATCTCTTTAGCTGAAAAGCAAATAGAAAATATGCTACAGCAGTTATGGAGGATATCACCTAGATACTTGATGTTGATTCAATCTAAAGTCACAGCGTTCAGTTCACTATAAAAAGGTTGTGGGCTTAAAATTTATCAGGAAGAAGCGAAGTTCCCTCCCCCAATCAATGCGAAGATAGGTTTTTTATATAGGCTAAAAATTATGCAAAAATGTTGTAGGTTACGACATGGTTGTTTTTCTTAAAACCATGCCCTAATTTTCTTTGACTGCACCTTTTTGCCCCTGCAATGTTGGATGTTTTGCTACGCCACTGGTTACTAACTGTCTTCATTTTAAGATACCTTTAAGATTTAAGATACTTTAATCAAGGTTATAGGCAACAAACGAAAACCCAAAGCAAGAAAAGCACATACCATTTCAAATTTATTCAGCAGCTTCATTGCATAGACAGTTTTGCTCTCTTTATGTCGTACCTGAAAAATAATTCTTGATTTTTAGGTTTTTATCAGAGATAAAAAAGACATCTTGCTGATCAAATGGAATATGACTGGATGAATATATTGAAAAAAGAATGGCAGTTAGAATTCTTGTGATAAAACATTTGTTTGGAAAGCTGTGAGGAATGTGACAGTAAGATGGAAAGAAAACTGATGAGATGAGAACCATCAGAGCCTTCAAATGATCTTGTTCGAGCCTCTATCAGTGCTGTTACTGCAAAGGTTTTCATGTAAAGCCTCAAATGGCAATAGTAAACAAAAAAGATCTGAATATCAATGAAAAGAGGGACATCAGAACATCAAATTTATTTAGGAATGGTATAACATGAGTCCCTTATGAGTCAATTGGGGACTTTTATCAAACTTAGGTATTTTAGAAACCAAAATATCTACTTTCCTGTAGAAAGTTTTCCAGCGAATTTATAAAAAAGCCACCGAAGTATTAAAAATTTTATTCTGATAATGCTAAAAATTTTCTTACCAGCTGCACCTCTCCAAAAGCACCTCGACCAATAACTTTGAGAGTTTGAAAATCATATGCTGTGATTCTTGATTTCTCAACAAAGACTGCTGATGAGGCATCTATATCAAATAAAATGATATTTTGAAATATAATTTGCACATTTAAAGGACTATAACCCCACACAGAATGGTATGTCTCACCAGTTGTACCCATGTTCATACTATTGGTAGGTTATCAGGAATAGTGAGAAAGATTAAATTCACAGTGCAAATGATACAGCATGTTCTGGCTCCAAATCCTTGATTTCGGTGTGGTTTTACAGTTTTAACAAAGCACATGTACGCTTGTACGGTTTTTGGCAAAAAATTGGGGTTTTACGGTTTTTTGACCCCCCTATGACCCCCTATTAATGGTTACAACTAGTTGGAATTAGTTCTGTTGTATTGAGGGTAACATAAGCCTGGCTCTATGTGAAAGGTTAACGATGAAATTAAAAACAAGCAAACTCACATCTGTTGAGAAAACTTTCATAATTTTTCTGTTTCTTTATGTTCGGAAAATTGCTATCATGATAAAGCGCTGTGACTGCATCCTGCAAATGAAAAAAAATCATTTAATGATCCTTTGTGTACAAAATAAGCAACCATTTGCAAATGCTGATGAAGGTGAAATTTTGAATTGCCATGAAATTTAGATCACTGGTCACCTGGTCACTAAGATAATGGAAACATTATCACAACCATTCAAATCTGCATACCTAATTTCCCCAAAGGAGTATTCTGTGCAATTAGCCCCCCACCCCAAAAGAAGCATTTGAACAAAAGACAATTTATCATGCCAACAGTCCCCTAATATGAGTATCTGTTGAAATAACAATGGGCACATGTGAGTGATCTGCTCCCCTGTTTAGCCACATAGAGGCAATTATTGGAAGGTGTGCCAGTTATTAAGGTTTCATTATGTTTTAGAACAGGCCAATAAAAAATACTTTATGTACAACCCTGAATTTTTGCGTTTAGAAGCTTAATACTGAAAGTCTGGATAATTTAACCACAAATCCTTGAAAATCATATTAGTGCTTCTTTCACTGAGAATCCACTCAAATGAGTGCTCCTCTAAAATCCCAAAAATTAAAAATTTGAGCCAAGAGAACAGTTGGGCAGCCCTCTTATCATCGCTACGTTTTCCTTGCAATTACTGCAAAGGTTTCCTCTGAGTATAAAACCAAAATCTCTCTTATAGTTATAGCAAATGCCCCACCCTAAATTATTTGACCACACCCTTTTTCTTCACCAATGTTGGACCTCTGGCTACATCATTCAATACCCAATCACTTATTTTAACTCTCCCATTTGGGCTGTCAACCTCCTGTTTCCAAGCAAACAGGAGAACATTTTTCTATCAACAGTGAAGTTATTGTAAATTTCTGTACTATTCCTTTTTTTATTAAATTTACATTTTATTTGCATTTGTTTAAGCACTTCAATGGACAATTCCAGTCATGCTCAATGAAAAATAAACAAGAACGTTCCTCTATCTTTTTTAAAATGAAGAAATTTAACCACAAGATAAGGAAAAGAGAAGAATTCAAAGGACAAACTCAGATATATATAAGCTTCAATTCTTTCTAAAAAAAGTGCAGGAATGGAATTTTAAAAAACAAGATCTTTAAATCAACAACCAGATTAGGGGTTAAAAATGTCTTTAAAAGGAAATCTTTGCAAACAAAGCTACCAACAGACAGCAAATATTGAGATTTAGTTTGACAAAGGAAGTTCTGAAATATGTTATCTACAGTGTATCAGATTGCATTGAAAAACAGTTCAGGTTCACACCAATCATTGAGGGAGGGTTCATTTGGCCTCCTTTAAAAAGCCCATATTGCACATACATTTCAGGGGAAAAGCAGGGGTGCCAGAAGCACTAAGGCAGCAGGGGCAACTGCCCCTTTTTCCACGCCCAAAATTGCCCAACTCTTTAATTTTCCTAGAACAAGTCACTTCCTAGAACCGAAGCTTCCTAGCCTCCCAGAAAAACCCCCTATTAAACGACAATTACATTACTACGCAGTAGAAGATACTTTACAAACTATTAGGGGCAAGCAATCATATAAAAAATAGACATTGCTTCCTTCCATTTTTTTTTTACCAAAAAACCATTGTTTTCACAAACATTGGGAGGTAATCATCTCACTGCCTTGCCCCTGAAATTCTAACACTGTTATCACAACTTTTATTCTAAAAATTAGACTGTTGTTCAGTGTGTCAACCATCATTCCAGACATAGTTCTGACCTATGAAAAGCTTGTATAGACAGATAAAGTTTATATCAGCTATCTCAAATAAAATTTATAGCAAACATTTGTTATTTAAAGTATATATTTATCATAAACATTTGTTGCTTTATACAAATCTGTGAATCTCTGTTATGTTAGACATAGGAATTACTCCTGTTTAATGGAAAGATCTGGAACCTGAAGGAAATTTTCAAGTTTTTGGAGCATCATAGCCTGGACACAGCCTCAAAACTTTCCTTAGGAAAGTTGACCTAGGGATAGATTTGAGGCTGTGTGTAACAGAGGAGGGTGTCATTGGGGGTGGGGGCAAGGCTTTAGCATTGTATTTTACAACAGAACTTTTATGCCCCCATTTGATTGATGTCTGTCTTTTTAATTAACCCCCAAATCTACAGTAAGCATGTCTTGTGTTCTACACTTAGAAATGATACATGGGGAACAAATTAGAGTATTTCCCCTGTCTAAGGTAAAAAGTTTCTTGGGTTGAACTTAAACTTTCCCAGTACTGGAGTTTCTTAGATTTCTGGTTCTTGAGAATCATGGTTTCTTATAGAGAACTTTTTATACAAAATATCAATATGTATTTTATACAAGAAAACTGGGTGTGAAATAAATATGAAAACTGATGATCACACTTTGAAAGTATCAGGAATAGATAAGAATTATGATAAACATAGTTGTGGTCATAATGATAAAGATAATAGATAAAAATAATAAACAAAGATAATAAAAGGGCAGGAAAATAAAGATAAGCAGGATAATAAAAAACAGAAGGCAGGAAAAGGTAAAATAAAAACATTGTGCAAAACTAAAAACTCAAAACAAGAAAACAGAATAGATATGAACATTGAAGGTCTTATGAAGAACAACAATCAATTTGGTAGATTTAAGTCCCTTGTAAATATGAAATCCCTGATTAAATGGTAAATATTCATGCATGAGAAAATCTTTATTGTTTAGAGATATGGCAGTAATCCATTGTAACACTGCATTGTCATTGTTTGTTTTCCAATACAATGCCAGATGAAAATGTCTTCAATGCACTAATAATTTAAAACCTTTATCTTCGAAATTGCTAAACATATTAACTTTTCTTGCACTTTATAAATAAACAGGCAGCTCATGGTGTGCAGATGGCATTGTGTTATTATGCATTGGCATTCATCTGTGTAATGTGGTGTAGTGAAATGGTATCCTATCATGTTTCAACATAATGTGATTTTTTTGGAGAACACAAAGAAAATTTCTGTTCTAAATACAATTGTTATACAACCATCTGAACTGGGAAAAGTAGGCTATAGAAGTTTGCCTCTAAGTCTAGAAGGTCAACACAGGGTTGCTGACTCCAGACTCCTATATTTTTCAAACTCCTAAATTTAATAATAGTGCTCCTAAAATCTGGGATTTCATCCTGAAAGTACGACCTGCAAGTCGTAAAAGTTGTACATTTGATTCTTCGAACATTTGAGTAGATAGAAAAGAATTTTCAAGGCTTCAAGATTCCGGAAAGATTGGTCTCAGTTAGAACCACCAAAAAGCTGTTAGGCCAATTTGACAGGCTCACCTTCTAAACGGATTGACTTTTAATAAAAATAGATGCTGCAATTTACTTGGAATATACAGCTGCTTAAAACTACATAATTCCTAACTGAGTTGATATCAAAATAAACTGCTTTGCTGCTCATATGTTGACATAAAACAAGGAAAACAGAAAAAAATTCTCACCAAGAGTCCGTCGACATGAAGTTCATGTTTCGAGTTTGCCACACATCTTTCCAGCTCGTGAATTCTAGATTTTAGTGGCCTTGCCATGGCTTTTTCCTTCATTCGAAGAAACTTGATAAATCACCGAGAAGCAAAGATTAACGAGAAATTCCAGAGGTTCAACCCGTTCTTTGATTTGCGATTACAATCCAAGAGTGCCACTCCAGCTGAGACCAGGCCCGGCTCGGCAAGCAGCGATATTTTTGCTGCTATGAGGTTTCACCAGCGCTAGAATTTCCAATTAAAAGTCTCAAAGATTGCTGCAAAATGTCTGTTTATCGACATTTTAAGTTCCATTCGGATGATAGCTTCATTCTCTATGAAGACCAACGAAAAACAACTTAGAAATTAAACAAACTGCATGGCCTACTAAATCCTTTCCACCGTTCAGAATGACACAGTGGTTTTGGGAGGAGGAAAGTCACGTGATTGACAATCAACATGAAGGATTTCCATTGCCCTCCGCAGAGGCACATCATGACAGGGCGCTATCAGGGCGCTTTTGGGCTTGTCCTCTCTTTTCGCTCACGGCACGACCCCTCCCATTAAAATTTTCGTTCATTCTGATCGCTTCAGCTCGCTTATACAATTCAATTTTCAATTTATAAAGATCTTGACATGCTACACTATTACAAGGGGCGTCGTCACAAGCTTTGTAGAGACTCTTTTGGAAGGAGAGTCAGCTTTTTAAAATTTTTTCTGTTAATTCATCAAAAGTCCACAAGTGTGGGCCGGGCCAGGCCAAGGTGGTTGACAAGATACTACATGCCCTCTGCTCTTCTCTTTATTCGTGGTAAGATATTCTTCCAAGACTTCAAACAAAAAAATAAATATAGGGGAGGGGGAGAGAAGGAAAAGTCTTTAGACTTTCCCACACATCACCTTTCACTTTGAATTGTATTTCCTGTCTGGCCTCGTTCTAGCAAAATCTCAAGTGCCCAATTATGGAGGGTGCCCAAGTGCCCGAGTGGGCGTGGTCGGTCGACTGGAAGAGAAGAATACAAGTTTTTGGCTGACCATCCATGTATGACCTATGGAGGGGATCGAAATCTTCAAACGGATGGAAATTTCTGAATATAGCAGTATAGTTGTAGTCACTTGTACTGAATCCATGTACACATACGTATCTAGTAGTATATATACATAGGATACATCTCACTGCCTGCAGTGCTGTTCCAACAGATGTATGGATAGGTGCCCATAGTGCCAAAGTGGGCGTGGTATATAGAGTATGATATATATGGATGTATATACCCGTATAAAAGTATATAGTGTCTTCTTGAATATGGTGTATATAGTGTATATAGAGTATATATAAGTATATGGATGTATATACTCGTATATAGTTGCATATCCCATGCTCTCACAGATGTCTTCTTAAATAGGGTGTATATAGTGTATATAGAGTATGTATAAGTATATGGATGTATATACCCGTATATAGTGACCCAACCTATGCTCTCATAGATGTCTTCTTGAATATAGTGTATATAGTGTATATAGAGTATATATAAGTATATGGATGTATATACCCGTATATAGTTGCATATCCCATGCTCTCACAGATGTCTTCTTAAATAGGTTGTATATGGTGTATATAGAGTATGTATAAGTATATGGATGTATATACCCGTATATAGTGACCCAACCTATGCTCTCATAGATGTCTTCTTGTTTTGTTTAATGGCGGAAAGGCTGCATTTTTGTTCCATAGGTCTTAGGTTTTATAGCTGGTGGCACACACCTGTGTAAAAACAATATGTGCTCCATAAGTATCCCAACCCTCCGCTGCAAACGGTTGAAATTTGCGGCCCGTGGGTACAGAAAATGAAGGAAGATTTCCATTCACTCTAAGCAATATCTCAAATTGATGGGCCAATTTTTGCAAAAGCAGCCTGCTCCAGATACGGAGTCAGAATCTAAGTCTTGGCGGGGTTAGGGGAGAGTAACTGTTCCGCACCATCTTTCGAAGGCAGCCCGCGTGTAACAGTACAGTTTTCCTCTGTTACATAACCAACCTTTTTCAGGCGCCCCCTCAAATAATCGCCCATTCCAATTCTTCAACTTTGCGATTAGAAGCCCCTCTCTATAAGTGCCTGTGCGCTTACTACTGAAAATACGGTATTTGTAGTTTACAATATATGTATAAAGAACGCTACTTTCTACCAGGAATTTCCTGTCAAGCTCTTGTACCCATTTCTCTATCAACAAATCATGGCCGATCAAACTGTTTCATCCGATAGCAGCATCGTAAGACTCTGATAACGGCAATCCATCGAGGCTTTTGGGCTTCATCTACTGAAACCATGGGCAGGGTATCACCTAGATGGTACCATTCCCGGTAGAAGAACCTATGAACATATTTTCAGCGCGTCTATTTAAATTTGGTAAAGTTCGAGATAAAGAGCAGTTTTTCGTCCATGGGAAATCGAAAATGGTTCGAGAAAGCGAATGTTCGAGATCTTATCAGCAGACCCAGAAACTAATTTCACAAACGAGCTGTTCCTGTGGTAAGGATGCTGTAAGAAAAGACATCACCTATAAAGCATGCATTGATGCAGAAGATCAACGGAAATCAATATGTCCATGCCTCACAAATGGCCAATGCTGTAGTTCCCGGTGCCATTGTATCAATTGCTGCAACATTGGAGACGAAGACATGAATAGAAAAACAATCTCGCAATCACCTGTCAATACAAGATCTCGACCTGGATATGATTTGTATAAAAGAAAACAAGGTGAGGAGTATTTATTAGATATGGGCTCCCAATTGAAAGATGGCCCTTGGACCAAATTGGAAACAGTCACTCTTGTGACATGCATCTCGTTTCCGACGAAGGTAGCCTAAACATTGCAGTATCAACCTCTGATCTTTCACTTATTTACAACGAGGTCGTGGAATATGCCCGAAAGACTGAACTCAAAAAGAAGCATAATGCGCAAGTATCTGGCAAGCTGAGGCATGTTCAAAATAGCCAGAAGATGCAGTTGATTTTTTTTTTTCTGATGCGGAACAATCATTCTATGACACTTGAAATGCATGTTTCTCTATATTTGATCTTGTTGTAAATATTCGTTCGTATCGACAACCACTTTAGAAAACTGACAACTGAAATCCCGAAAATCCCCCATAGTGTTTAGAAAATCGCAAATATACCCCGAAATATAGTAGCCATCAAACCAAAGAAATGAATGAATCTCATTTATTCTAAAAGAAGATTTATTCTAAAAGAATCCTTCGCTAAAACCGAATCGTTTCGCAACAAATTTACTATCGTTGCAGAAAAATTATGATGTTGCTTCTCCAATTTTAACTAATATGCAGAAAATCGCAATCGCATCCGGTTATGATTCAGAAAGAGTATGGTGCCTTTTTTCATCCATGGCGTAATACATTGATGCACCAAAAGGACAACATAGCAACCCGTGAGGGGGGACTTCATTATTGTAATACATACTTGATGTTCCTAATGGACATCAAGTTGAAATGCATTGTTGTTTATGTTTGTTTACTATTATATCCATATGTTTATACTCTATAATATATACTTGATGTTCTTTATG
Organism: Chrysaora quinquecirrha; assembly: GCA_014526335.1. NCBI lineage: Eukaryota > Metazoa > Cnidaria > Scyphozoa > Semaeostomeae > Pelagiidae > Chrysaora > Chrysaora quinquecirrha. The sequence goes on along the minus strand of JACTAT010000029.1, from coordinate 3,459,635 downwards.
GACGTCAAGTTGAAATGTATTAAAAATTGGTAGGATGGAATTTCTACTTTCCCTAGACAATTCTCTACAAAAAAATTGCTAAATTTGGTACCCTTGGCTAGACCAATATTGTAAAAAAGTATATCCTTGGCTAGACAAAAAAAATAAAAAATATACCCTCCAGCGCGGCACATTCAAAGGTACCTTTACTATTGAGCACCCACCCCCACCCCCCTACCACCTTGAGGCAGCCATTTTTATTCCAAAAACCAAATTAAGGAAAAGGCAGTCAAATAAACAATAAGAAAATTAAATCGTCCTGTTGATCAGGGGAAAGGGAATCTGTTCAAAAATCCTAAGTAATTTGGTTCGCTACCCTTTATACTATGTTTATTATAAAGCGTTAATTATGTTAATTATGTTTATGTTAATGTTTACATATGTCAACTTACGTTTATCTGATTTTTATTATAGTTTTGTTGTTAGAGACTCTAAGGACTCTAACTTTGTAGCTAGCTAAAATGGGTTTCTAATATTATAATTTTGGCATTAACTATCGTAGAACATACCTCATCAGTAATGTTTAATGCCATGCTTAGTTCATCAGTTTATCAGGATTATCACGATAACTATAGTGATGATTATGACCATGATGGTAGAAAATTCATATAGTATGCTGATACGTTGATATTAAAAGTTGCATGACAAAAAACCAAATTTCAGCTCTCTTTCTCTTACAACAATGTACGGATATATACGTCCATATACTTGTATATACTCTATATACACTATATACACCCTATTCAAGAAGACATCTATGAGAGCATGGGATATGCAACTATATACGGGTATATACATCCATATACTTATATATACTCTATATACACTCTATACACAATTTTCAAGAAGACATCTGTGAGAGCATGGGATATGCAACTATATACGGGTATATACATCCATATACTTATATATACTCTATATACACTATATACACCATATTCAAGAAGACATCTGCGAGAGCATGAGATATGCAACTATATACGGGTATATACATCCATATACTTATATATACTCTATATACACTATATACACCATATTCAAGAAGACATCTGCGAGAGCATGGGATATGCAACTATATACGGGTATATACATCCATATACTTATATATACTCTATGTACACTATATACACCCTATTCAAGAAGACATCTATGAGAGCATGGGATATGCAACTATATACGGGTATATACATCCATATACTTATATATACTCTATATACACTATATACACCCTATTCAAGAAGACATCTATGAGAGCATAGGTTGGGTTACTATATACGGGTATATACATCCATATACTTATATATACTCTATATACACTATATACACCATATTCAAGAAGACATCTATGAGAGCATAGGTTGGGTCACTATATACGGAAGACATCTGTGAGAGCATGGGATATGCAACTATATACGGGTATATACATCCATATACTTATATATACTCTATATACACTATATACACCATATTCAAGAAGACATCTGCGAGAGCATAGGTTGGGTTACTATATACGGGTATATACATCCATATACTTATATATACTCTATATACACTATATACACCATATTCAAGAAGACATCTGCGAGAGCATAGATTGGGTCACTATATACGGGTATATACATCCATATACTTATATATACTCTATATACACTATATACACCCTATTTAAGAAGACATCTGTGAGAGCATGGGATATGCAACTATATACGGGTATATACATTCATATACTTATATATACTCTATATACACTATATACACCCTATTCAAGAAGACATCTGTGAGAGCATAGGATATGCAACTATATACGGGTATATACATCCATATACTTATATATACTCTATATACACTATATACACCATATCCAAGAAGACATCTGTGAGATCATAGGTTGGGTCACTATATACCGGTATATACATCCATATACTTATATATACTCTATATACACTATATACACCATATTCAAGAAGACATCTGCGAGAGCATGGGATATGCAACTATATACGGGTATATACATCCATATACTTATATATACTCTATATACACTATATACACCCTATTTAAGAAGACATCTGTGAGAGCATGGGATATGCAACTATATACGGGTATATACATCCATATACTTATATATACTCTATATACACTATATACACCATATTCAAGAAGACATCTGCGAGAGCATGGGATATGCAACTATATACGGGTATATACATCCATATACTTATATATACTCTATATACACTATATACACCCTATTTAAGAAGACATCTGTGAGAGCATGGGATATGCAACTATATACGGGTATATACATCCATATACTTATATATACTCTATATACACTATATACACCCTATTTAAGAAGACATCTGTGAGAGCATGGGATATGCAACTATATACGGGTATATACATCCATATACTTATATATACTCTATATACACTATATACACCCTATTCAAGAAGACATCTGTGAGAGCATAGGATATGCAACTATATACCGGTATATACATCCATATACTTATATATACTCTATATACACTATATACACCATATTCAAGAAGACATCTGCGAGAGCATAGGTTGGGTTACTATATACGGGTATATACATCCATATACTTATATATACTCTATATACACTATATACACCATATTCAAGAAGACATCTGCGAGAGCATAGATTGGGTCACTATATACGGGTATATACATCCATATATGCAACTATATACAGGTATATACATTCATATACTTATATATACTCTATATACACTATATACACCCTATTCAAGAAGACATCTGTGAGAGCATAGGATATGCAACTATATACAGGTATATACATCCATATACTTATATATACTCTATATACACTATATACACCATATCCAAGAAGACATCTGTGAGATCATAGGTTGGGTCACTATATACCGGTATATACATCCATATACTTATATATACTCTATATACACTATATACACCATATTCAAGAAGACATCTGCGAGAGCATGGGATATGCAACTATATACGGGTATATACATCCATATACTTATATATACTCTATATACACTATATACACCCTATTTAAGAAGACATCTGTGAGAGCATGGGATATGCAACTATATACGGGTATATACATCCATATACTTATATATACTCTATATACACTATATACACCCTATTTAAGAAGACATCTGTGAGAGCATGGGATATGCAACTATATACGGGTATATACATCCATATACTTATATATACTCTATATACACTATATACACCCTATTCAAGAAGACATCTGTGAGAGCATAGGATATGCAACTATATACCGGTATATACATCCATATACTTATATATACTCTATATACACTATATACACCATATTCAAGAAGACATCTGTTGGAACAGCAGCTGCAGGCAGTCGCAGGCCACATCACTATATACTATGTATCCTATGTATATATACTACTAGGGATTCAGTACAAGTCAAATTATACAAAGATGGCTCAGAAGATGAATTTAGTTAGAAGCATGATAACAGCAATGAAAAAGTCTAAAGGCTTCGACAGAATCTATGATAAGGTGAGTTGATTGGATAGGCTACCCTCCTGGCCTAATAAAGCCAAGCTATTTTATTGTCGTGGCCAGTGCTCCAAAACCAGCGAGTATAAAATAGATGTTCCGGGGGTAACAGGACCAGTCGGCCCACTACAAAGTCGGCCCATCATGTGTTAAACAAGTCGGCCAACCACATGTTAGACAAGTTTGCCTGTCTGTGTATGTATAACAAGTCAGCCCACTAAAATCTAATAAATAAATTTGAAACATGTGCACTGTTAAAGGGGGGCCTTGGGGGCCCTAGCCCCCCATTTCCAAAAACGTAACAAAATAACTCGTAAATAACGTTGATGGCTGACACTGCAGTGGGCCGACTTTTCCATGGAGCTGATGATAGGGGTGGGCAATTTAATTCAGAAAATACATGAAACTAAAATTAAAAATGAAATAATAGTTACAAATTTGTGATTCCAGCTTGATGTCATAAGTGCATCTGAAGGAAGATGTTCATTGTCATGGAATATTGATCAAAATCTTTTAAATATGCAAGGAACAATGCATGGTGGGCTAATGGCTAGTATAATTGATACTGCAACAACTATTGCTTTGAAAACATCAGAGAGAAATGTCAGAGGAGTCAGTCTTGAGTTAAGTGTAAGGTGAGAAAATGTTGTCACACTGTAAGCAAGCAAGCAAGCAAGCAATCTTTATTATTATGCAGGTAAGAGGTTCTGGCAGCTCTACAGCTGATGTGGACCTGCTGCTTGTGCCCAAGATTGATATTCTAGAAGAAATACCCTGGGTACTCATTTACCAGCTTTGGGGTATGGACAGTCAGTGGTGTACCCAAGGGGGGAATACAGGGTCTGGACCCCCCACTTTTCTAAAATATGATCCTCCAGATTTCTCCAAAAACGCTGTAAAACACATGGGGGGAGGGCACAAAAAGGGTGTTGCCACACATTTGTGAGAGTTCAAAGGGCAGGGTCTGAAAATTTTTTCCAGAAACCCCCCACTTCTTCAGACCTGGATATGCACTGTGGACAGCTGAATTGACTGTAGAATTGTGGACAGTCGTCCTGAAAACGCTTTGGCCACTCCGCCACACTACCTATGAAGTGACTCATTGTCTTAGTTGTTTCACTTTTAAGACTGATTCTTTTTCAGTTTTATAGGAGCTGCTAGACCTGGAGACACTCTTACAATTGATGCATCATGCCAAAAAGTTGGAGGAACAATAGCATTTACAGAGGCTTCTGTTACAAATCAAGATGGTAAACTAATAGCCACTGGGAAACACACAAAGTTTTTAAGGAACGAGAATGGATAAGATATCAAGAACTGGCTAATACCTTGTTGCAATTGTCAGTGCTCTTATTAATGAAAAATGCTGGCTTGTTCGTTCCTCGTGAACTTGATGAAAAATTTCGGTTCATTCATTCCTTGTGTACTTACGCTAGCGAATCTATATGCACTACTGTAATGGATATGCACTACTATAGTTGTGATTTTGGCATACTGTAGTGCTATTTTTGCTTTCAAAAGCCACCACCTTATAAAAATACCACTACGTCAAGCATAATAACCTAACAGAGTTGTGCTTATCCATCACAGTACACAAAAATACCACCACATCAAGCATAAAAACCCATCACAGTGGTGCTTATCCTCCACAATTTGCAAACAATACCACCACATGAAGCAAAATTACCCACCAGGGTAGAATGTATATATGAGTCTGCAAAAATACCACCACAGTACGCAAAAACCACAGTAGTTCCACATTATCACCACAGTAGTGCATATCCACCACAGCAATGTGAAAAGACTTGCTAGCATGGCTTGTGAATTTGTATCAAAATCATGGTTTTTCAGTACAATTGTAACTTTAACCAGTTTATAAACATTGAAGTTCAGTGTATAAGAAATGCGTTCCTTAAGCAAAGATTTTGTGTAATACCAAGTATATTACTATAACTGACAAAGCAGTATAGTAGTGTAGTTTCAGCTACGTCCCAATACTGCATTTCAAGGGGAATTAACTACAAGGCAAGCAAAACACATTAAAAGCGTCTTTGTAACCATTTATTGTTGGAAAAATCTAAATCTTGTAAATCCAATAATTATCAGCAGTTCTAATTATGTAAGTGACCAAAGCATGAATCCTTACTATTTTCATTGTAAGTTATAAATTGTCTTAATAATATGATATGAAACTATGTTTTTGAAGTGTCATTATCATTTGTCTATCAACCATCTGTCCTTTAACAAACATTATTTTTCTACGCAGAAAACGTTTTTTCTTACGAAAGTGGACCAGTAGTCTTTTTAATGACGTCATTTCTTCTGTCAACTTCTGTCGTTTTTGAAGCTTTTGATTTGGAGTGTAGTCTGATATTCAAGCGATGGAAACTTGTGCTTGTGTGAGGTATCCTTGAAGAAACTGCGATGCTTTTGGGTCAAGACCTTGTGATATCAAAGGTCCAAGCTGAAAAGATAATAAGTCAGGCATTAAAACAGGTACAACAATGAGGTATTTCTTCAAGCAGTGTTAAAATGGACACCTCAAGAAGATAACTCGTAGTCAAACAGATGATGGTAATAGATCAATTCATTCAACAACTAAAGCCCAAGACAAACATAGCCAACGTTTCACAATTTCACCAAAATTGGCCAACGTTTATGTTGACAAAAAACCTTAAATAATGGGCATAAATGACAAAAAAGTGGCAGAGTTGAAATGATGCCGTAGATGACATAGTTTTTGTACTTGGCAGAAATAAGTTTCCTGTACCAAAAATGACACAGTTGCCGAAAATGGTAGGCTTAGGCTGATCAGAACAAATCCTAACCAAATCATTCACTTTAAAGTGAGAACGAGATTCCTTGTGATGTCTGTGTAAAACCTTCCAGCTTTGGGGACTGCAGATTTTGGAAACCTGTAAAACCTACCGTTTTAGAAGACGGTACCAAAACAATACATTTAAACGTCTCAGGAAAAGAAAAGGCCAAAAAACATGCCCTGAAGAACTAGCAATCTTGGCATTGCAAAATCAAATCATTGCAGGGACGCAAAAACTACTGCAGCAGTGAAAATCAAAGGACTCAAACATCGGGGGAGCGAAAAGATTACAGGGAAATCACGAGAAAACAACGCATGAATACAACAAACCTTGCCAGGACATGTCAATGAAAGCTTGTACAATTGTTTTGCCAAATACTCCTTTGGTTCAGAAATGTTTTTTACTGGATCTTCTTCCTTTTTTCCTGCAAATATCAGCTCTGAAAATGCTGTTTGGTATCCTAGAAGGCAATGAAAATACAACTAAATTCTAATGCCAGCGAATGCTTGAATACATATGTGAATTTTCCTCTAAAGAAGAGTCGCTTATAATAAAGTTATTTTGCAACTTTTTTCGTTTAAAAATTCTCGGAACAATCCTCGGAGTGTAAATGTCAGAAGCAGACAAAACAGTCGAAAAAAGGTGGAATTTATACCCAGGCTGACCCCTTGTTAGCTGCATTTGCCATAGCATAGCTGTGTTTACCATACCTTCATAAAACTACCCAAAATAGCAATGTACCAAAAATAATTGTGCGTGATTTGCTGGGTGAAGAAAGAGTCCGACCTTTCAACGGAGACTTAAGGGTTTTTTCTTTAAAAAAAGGTGGTGTGGCCGAGTAGTCACGGCGTTTGGCTCACGATCGTGAGGTCGTGGGTTCGAATCTCGTCGGGACCACTTTCCACAAGCCTACAGTCAACTCAGCTGTCCATCCTTTCGAGGTCGGTAAATGATTACCCAGGGTATTCGTTCTATAATATCAGTCTGGGGGCACAAGCTGCAGGTCCACATCAGCTGCATAGCTGCCAGAATCCCCAACCTACTGTAACAAATAAATATTGCTTGCTTGCTTCTAATTTCTTTGAAAAAGGACACTGTAGTTCCTGGCCATAAGAATTTCGGCAAATGGACACTTTCTACGTTATATTCAAACCTTCAACGTCCAGTATCATTGGGCATTATCAACACAAAAGCAACAATATAACAAACATAACAACATAAAACTAGTGGGAAAATATCCTAAGACAACAAGTGTCAGATACCTGGCGTTTCTTCCACTTCAATAAAATGCTCGTCATCTGGAATACTGTCATCTTCAGGCAGTTCAAATAGACCAATTAGGGCTTGCAGCATCTGTGGCCTAGAAATTTAAAGTTTAAATATAATGTCATAGCATTCAGAAATATAGCTAAAGAAAGGCTATGGCTCTCTGGTCACATCACAACCAAGCGGCTAGCAAAAATGCCTTCTATAGATCTTCAAAAGTATAAGTGATATAATAAGTGATTCTTTGCCGGTAAAACAAGGTGATCACAAGACTTATTGCCAAGCAACAAAAATAGGTGGTTGAGTAGTTAGAAGGCCAACCTATTCATGCAAAATCCGTGTGATTCAATCAAAATGACAAAAAGGTGACAAAATTTGGTTGGGAAGGGGGCTACCCTTGCCGGGTAAAATAGATTTAAAGGGCATTTGATAAGAAATTTTAAAGAACAACGAACACACTAGACTAAGTGAGAGATGTACCATTGCATAAATCTCGTACACCTTGATGATAAATCTTTATATATCCTGCAAATCCTTTGAATACTATAAATGCAACAATCTCTCAAAATGTTGCGTTTTAGAAATTGCAAATGTGCATAAGTCTCAATTAGCCTGTGTAGGATAAGTCTCGATTAGCCTATGTAGGATAAGTCTCGATTAGCCTGTGTAGGATAAGTCTCGGTTAGCCTGTGTAGGATAAGTCTCGGTTAGCCTGTGTAGGATAAGTCTCGGTTAGCCTGTGTAGGATAAGTCTCGATTAGCCTGTGTAGGATAAGTCTCGATTAGCCTGTGTAGGATAAGTCTCGATTAGCCTGCCTGTCTATGATAGATGACGATTGAAAGAAGAGTGCCTGTTCTTTAAAGATGCAATCTGAAGAAAAACTATAGTTTTAACCCAAATGCAGACAGTATGAAATATTTGCATAGGTATTTTTGGTACGAAATATCAACAAATATCGATAAAATCTTTAATAAAACTTGTATCCCATAAATGCAAATCCCGCAAATCTCACTAAAGAGATTTATAACTCCCTCCGATAAATCTCGTACACAATTTTTTTAACAGTGATACAACCCTCAATACTTAACCTAGACTATAAAGTACAAATAGTGGTCATCTTACCAGGATGAGACATATGTACTCAGCATATCAGGTGCCTCAGTTAAAATCTTTGTTACTCCAATAGCACATATCTTACGTTCAGTAGTTCCAATAACCTTGTTATGAAATAAAAATAGGGGGAATTAAAAAACTTACTCTAAGTAAAGGTAAAGTGAAAATCTGCAAATTATAACAAATTATTTAGAGCCAGTCTCTCGGTGGTTCTTAATGTTTTATATGTATAATATGAAAGTGACGGGGAAAGGAAAGCACAGAAAAAGTATACAAACGTGAGAAGTGAAGCTAAAAGTCCTGTGGCATTGTGCCCTAACCCAGCTGGCTCGTTGTGTTAGTTAACCTGCTACTAAGATCCTAGCAACTGGCGTACTAAATACACCATTTCACATTTCAGCAGTGAACATGCAGGAAAGGGTTCCAGTAATTTCCAAGTCATTACGAACAAACTTTGGGTATTCTAAGTTTTCAGGTCAAGAGATTTGGAGTCTCTTGATTTGGTGGTTCTTATTTGTGGGTAAGTACTGTATGCATGAGGTAGATTTATATGCTAAACCAAAATGAACAAATCTTTTGGTTTTCCTTGATTTTACCAAAGCTCTAATTTCTTAGTCTAGAGCCCCAACGTAGGTAGAGCTGGGTACTCCCTACACTCTGTCAAACTGGGTGGAATTAACAAGAGTTTGAACCGGTTTGAGCCTTGACTTCACCATGAAGAGTACAGCTAAGGCCTGTTTCATCCGTCGTGCCGTGCAAACTGATTTCAGCTGGTCTAGCCGGACGCAACTCGAATGAAAACACACTTGGTTCGACTGGGTCTTTAATTAAGAGTACAACTAAGAACTCTAGAGTCATATCGCACCTTGGACGGGCCTAAGCCTCGCAGCAATTGTTTTTCTCGCGTAACTTCTTAGATTTGGACCGAAGCATCTCGAAAAAGCGCCAAAGTTTCAGCTTAAAGAGATTTGCTCAAGTTTCGAAAACTGCCTTAAATTGGCGACGGGACTCTATGTCATATGGCATGCCATATTGTTGCATAGATAATCTAGATTATAACAGAAATGTAAGACAGAATATTAGGTAAAAAACAGAGATGATACCTCTCTGTATTAGGTAAAAACAGAGAAATGACTATTCAAATTTGACCAATTACCTTTTGTAGATCTTGTACAAATAACTTATCCAAAACCATTCCAAAAAGCCTGCAACAAAGATTTGAATGCTTAGAGTACTACCAGTAACATTGCAAGATATCCCAGAAATTAAATATATAATCAACAATCAGTCAAACCATTAACTTACCCAGCTTGTACTGAGTCTATCAGTTTCATAAGGGTGCTTGCAGACTGTTTTATAGACAATAAACAGACAAATACAAGGAAACCTGGAATAATAAATCATAATGGTAATATCTTATCTTACATTCTCCAGCAAAAAAACATAGTAGGGCATGACAGGAGTAAGTTCAATATCAGGGTCTATCCACGTTTTTTCGACAAACATGACATAAAGTGTGATTTCTCTGTGTTGTGACTGCGTTTTTCGTCAACAACATGTTGTTTATGAGGCCAACAACTATAGCAAACCGTGATATTGCTGGCGGCGATGTTTGCCAGCAAGTTGGCGTGGCTTGCGCCTGGCTTTAATGTTAGGCTACTCACATTGATCTGTTTTTGTTTTGTTTTGTTTCCATAGCCGGTCGAAAACCGTGCCAACATGTTGGCCAACATCGCTACCAATAATTGTTGGCCAACATGTTGGCACGGTTTGCTATAGACGTTAGCCTAAATAAAGAACATGATATTGACGGAAAAATGTTGGCCAACATCTTTGAACATGTTTAAAAATTTTGGCCAAAATTTTTGCCGGCTTGAACAAAATTGATGTGTTGTTACGGTTTGCTATGGCTTGCTAACATGTTGGCACAAAATTTTCAAGGTTATTTCGGAGACCCTTTAAATGAGAAATAGATTTAAGCTGGTGGTTTGAGTTGGACCACGAGTTTCTTCTTCTTCGTCGTGAACAAGAACAGCGCGCAATAAACAAACAGCTCCTTTCTTTTCTGTCATGTTTGCAAAAGATCATTTGTAGATGAAGTCAGTAACCCAAAGTTTCTCAGATGTTGTGATGGTATGGCGAACCGTACCAACATGTTGGCCTGTTTTTAGCCAACATGTTGGCCAACAATGTTGGCACGGTTTAGGCTACTCATATTGCTCTGTTCTCGTGTTGTTTTGTTTCTATGATGACAGTAGCAAAAATTTGAACTTTTTCCTGTAATGTATCTGTGTTATTAATTATTTTCTTATTTTAGTTCATTCATTTATTTCGTTTTACTTTCGTATCTGTAAATTGTCGTGATGTCTAGTTGTGTGCGTGCAGTTCTCGTGTTAGTGTAAGTAACTCCCTTTCCGGGAAATGTGTGTTTCTTTGTATTTGTTGTCAACGTGTTATGTTATGTATCGTAGTGTTGTCTAATTAGTGAGTGCTATATATTTGTGTGTTATTATTATTGAGTTAGTCTTCGTCTTGATCTGGAATAAATCACATAGTCTTAGAGTTACAAAAGTTGAAGTCATTTCTTAGCTTAGGCCTTAGGGCCTAAGCGTGTTCTGTGCTTCCCTTCGCGCTATCCAAAGAACCCACACGTTACATTCCCTTGATCCTCAACCAAATTTACACGTGGCGTCGCTTAAGAATGATTTAGGGATAATTTTAGGCTCAAAATTGTCAGCAAACGTAAAGGTATTGTTATAAAAAGGCATAGTCAAATGAAGAACGTGCTCTAAACTTTAACTGTTTTTTTAGAAAAACAGCACTTGTACAGTGGAACTAACCTTTTACGAATTTTGTAGTTTTTGAGCTTTGCAGCCTTTGAAACAGAAGCAGCATAATGCTCTTCATATTTGGTTCCAAGGAAGACCTGAAAGTCAAAGATAATGTTCCAAACATCTAAGCAGAAATACATGAAAATAATCATCAGAAAATACATTGCTGAAATTTGGGGAAACTTTCCCTTCTGAACAACAATTTTTCTGCAAAATTGTAAAAAAAAAATTGGTACGTTAAAGCACTGGGAAAACAATAGAAAAAATAAAGGCGATTTTGGCATTAATAACGTCTCGAAGCAGTGTGAATTTCATTCTCCTACAAAATGGGGTGAAAATCACTGCGAATTTCGGAGCGTTTCGTGTCGCATAGCTCTGACATGTTTTAATCATCACCTTCCCCTATATGATACAAAAATAAAACGCTCCGAAAGCCATACGGTATACTGTAAATAGGGCCTAATACTATAGAGGGTTGGTAATGTCAAAACACAAAAATCTAACCATTCCATATGTTCAACCAGACTTCCAAGTAAATAAAATCCTTCATGGTCGTTGTTTCTTGATGCAATTAGCTTTTGAAATACACCAAGCAGCGGCATCTAGATGCAAAGATAATGGATAAGTTAGACTTAAATGTAAAAGCCTGAATGACTTGGAACTTAACAAGCAAAAGAGATCAAGGAGTATAAAAGAAGATGTACCACTTTATTATCAGCAACAATGTGTTTAGACCCTCGTTTTACATATGCTTGCAATAGTCTTGTTAAAGCCGGAATATTACCTTTAAAAAAGAGAAAAAAGTCTTTTAGAATAGCGAAAAAACAGATACATCTTTATTCATACTTAAAGTTTTTTTGCTAAAGTACAAACGTCAGCTCTTTAGTTTGAATTTTCGTAAGCCCTATTAAATCATGCAGTCCAGGTTCGAGTCCCGAAAACTGTGGGAAGCTGAGAAGGCATTTGTTGGGAAATCCACCCATGTGTTTGCCATTCAAGAAAATACTTCCACTGATACGTATGGCACTGATGAAGACTTGGACAATAAAACATTAACTTATAGACAAATGCATAATGTAATAAGTTGAAGGTGGTGAAGGTGAATCGGGGCATTTAGCACCATCCACTCTGGCTGAGATGTTCCGTAGCTTGGGCTCGAACCCTGATCTCACTAAACGCTTGACACCACGAGCCAGCTGAATAAGACGAAGTCAAAGCACCTTCAAGGGTGACAGCCTTGGGTTGCATGAATTGGAGGATTCGCCTTAAAATTCGTTGAGTTCTTTGGTTCAGTGGCATTGTTTCCAACTCTCTGACTATAAAGGTTATGAAGGTAAAGGTTTTGGCATTTATAAAGCGCACTGGCTATAGTTCAATATTATAAGGCGCTTTACAATCTTATTACCCCTTTAGCTCAAGCATTTTATTTGTCTTCCTTGGAAGGTATTGCAGCGTGCAGCCACATTCGGCGCTTCTGAGATTTTGTTGCTTTAATTGCCGAGGTACTAATTATGCACCTTGGTGAGGACAGGCAAATTTGTGTTAACAGCTGGATTAAGTTTGTTACCTCTGTAATCAAATGTTGAAAGACCGTGGCTCGAACCCACACATTTTCGTTCTGAGCACTGCACGCCAACCACTGCGCAACAGAGACTACATACAGTACAGCTGATTCCCAACAATCATGATTTGTCATTTGTGGAAAAATTTGATAGAAGTACATACCTGGCCTGTCCCACAGTGGAGGATTCAGTAAGAGAGGGAACAGCGTCATGTAGAACTGGCTCTGTATGCCCTCTTCTCGTATTTCAAGGAACAGAGACAACACCTGGAAGACATACGGCAAAAATTCTGTGATATCTTCACGAAGGATATTCTCAAATACAGGGAATATGACAGCCTCGAACTTTGTGAGATTCTCTCTGCCTGCTTTGGCGACGCATCTAAAATTAAGACAAAGCACAGATTAGAGCATAGTCTACTATTAGAGTATGGCCTAATAAAAGGCATCAGAAATTTGAATGTACGAAATATACTCTTGTGCTATAGAATCTCCTAAAAGACTTTGGTTATATTTACTACCAGTGTAGCTCTCAGTAAGCGTAATAACAGTAAAATAAATTCAAACTTATCAAAGCTATTTCGGACATCGTATTAGACATCACTGCTAATCGAGACAAGGTTTTATATTTATCGGGCCAACGATTCGGAACAGCTACATCTCCAGTCATCGGGCAGAATAGCTGTGGTTCTTTTCTTCTCCTATAGTGTTTTTCACACTTTTTCAAATTTAGATCACAGTAAATAGGAAAAGAATCCATTTTTATCGCCCGCTGACGGAAGACGGAGCTCCCCCGAAAAGTTGCCACGATGAATACCAAAAGGCATTTCACGATAAGGGGGCAATCATAACCTCAAATACGTAACAAGGTTTACATTGCTTTCAATGAACTAATCTAATTTTTGCTATTTGTCCTAAAATTCTGGTTACTGCTCACGGCAACTCTATTTTGCTGGCAAGGGGAAAAGATTAATATTCGTCCTAAAATTTTAAGTCATGCAGCTCCGTCATTGATCCGAGGAGCAACGCATAACAAAGGTGTTTGTCTGTGGATTTCAGAATACAGAAAACAGCCAAAGGCAGGAGTTTCTGTGCGCAAACAGGATTTTATTGTCAAACACGAAAATAGCACGTCAAACTGGCAAAAGATTTGCTGCTCTGGTTGATAGCTTTACATTCTAAACGTGGAAACAACTTACCTGCTTACGACAACGCAGATTGTTTCAAACAGGAAATGGTTGAATTGAGGCTTGCTTGGATTCTAAAAAACAAATGTGGAATTAGACAATGACAAAGATTACATCATCTAGCATTTTGCGGAAACATTTGGTTCCAAGATCATAGTCAAAATCCGAGGGGCAATTCACTCCTTGAAAGTCTCGTACACCTTTGCTGGAAGTCCTATTTTTTCTCGGAAGTCCCTTGAAAGTCCTTTTGTTTTAATGGATGTCTCGTACGCCTTTTTGCAGAGTGAAATGCCCATCATCAAAATCAATCTGCCGAAAATTTCTGCTTCGTTATCCCTCCCTAGCGATGTGGTTCCCCGATACCCATGTGATTCACATATTATTCTAAAGACCTCTTTCAATGGCTAAACTAAAACAACAAGCAACATTATCAAAGTTATTTCATATGTTCGTACCTTGCAAACAGCAACTAGTTTAGCCACAAGTCTCGTGATTATCAGGTCCAAATGCGGTACAAGATTCTCTTGGAGCAGAGAACATGTTCGCATTATCGCTGAAACAAGATAAGAAGTAAGCTTATTATCTGAGTCGTAGTTATCGCTATTGAAATGAATCGCCTAGACGCTATTAAAACTACAGTTTGAGCGATCTCGGTTTGGTGTAGCCTCGTTCTCATGAGCAATAACTGGGACTCTGGTAATAAGTCTAGACAAGAAGGACAATTTAACAAGGATACTGTTTCAGACCTTCACCTCGCAAAAACCCCACCCTATCTTCAGTCATCTTGAAAATGTAGACGTAGCTGAAATCAAATCTAAACGATCCAAGTCCCTGGCCAAACGATCGAAGGTTGTTCACCAAACATATGATATTTGCTTGTTCAAAAAAATATTTTACCAATTGACCACCGCAAATCATTGCTCGCCAAGCATTTATTGCTTGTAACCAGCAGGAATATTGTTAAGTTTTTCAACAATTTCCATGGGAGACCTTTTCAAACGATGTTGTGTGATGTGGCTAAACGGTCAAGCATTGCAAATCTCAAATGCTTGACCAACAATGTTTGATCGTTTAGCAAAAGCCCAACACTTTTGCTAAATAAAAGCAGCGTTGTCGGTTAATTTCACGGAGCCAATTCAAGGCAGAGTTCTTGAAAAACGAATCTCGTGGTATTATGTGTACTGATTACTAATCTTTGCGTTCTGTACTCTGAACAAAAAGACACAAGTCTTATTTATAACAATATTCTTACATTTAGTCACCATCGACCATTCATGATTGAATATGGCTGAAGCAAAGTGAACGTAAAATAAACGATTGCAAAAAGATGATTAAAAATACCATACTCATCTCACCTTTCATAATATATTCGTTTTCAGTTGACCCAGGCATCTCAAGAGCACCGAATAAATTCTCGAATAAGGGTTCTTTGACCGTACGGAGTTCAGCTGCTGAAATTCTTAAAAAGGAAACAATGATTTATTCATCTCTTAAAAGATTCAAAGAATTTTCGTAAGTTTTTGATTTGGGCTATTAAATTTATATTCAACAGAAATTATCTTCTGGATCTTTTAATGTACTTATGAGGGTCAGACCAAACAGCTTTTAGTAATTCTATTTGATGACAAACACTAGAATAGATTTTTTCCATGAGTGGCAAAGCACAGTAGATGGCACTCAAACCTGGACTGCATGATCAGAGAGCCAACAACAATTCCGCCAAGCTTACGATTCCAATGAAATTGTGGAGTAACTTTCCAAGTCAAACAGCCCAAGGTTCACCTCCCATTCTGATTTGTGTTTCGGCTATGTCAACTTTTCTTATAGGGCCATATTTATGCAAAGTTTTCTCGAATGGCAAACACTAGAATAGTTTCTATCCAAAGGGGTGGCATAGGCAATTTTATTCAGCTTTAGAGTCGTATAAAATGGTCGAGCAAACCTTCCAATTCGACGGAATTTGGCACGTCATTAATATCATACAGCTGCATGGGAGTACTATTCATAAGACAACGCCGGTATCCTTAATCCAGGCTTATCTCGATCTACGATGCGACAGAACTAACGCCAACTAGATGTAACTCCTAACTTATGACGACATGTCAACAATAAGTCAGAACTTAAAGGATTCATTTGATCAGGGTTGCGAGAGTGCTCATTTCAACTGCGACTGACGGGAAACAGTTGGCAGCTTATAGCAAATTAGAACATGCCCAACTTTCTGGAATTGCTGGCCGACTTGTTGCCGTCAGAAACTAGTTGCCAGAACGCTTATGTCGCCAGGGTAGTTGCGATAAATTACTTCCAAAAGATCGCTGATTAGCAGTCCGTAACTACAATCACGGACAAAATTGTTGAGAGAATACTGAAAATGTACCTCCACATAGCATATTGGCTCACTTTGCCCCCCCCCCCAGTTCAATGTTGATAATTTCGCTTTATTCGCCACAGAATTGAGCGACCCATCATGCGGGCAGAATATGTAAAAAGAAATCTGCCAGAAGACAATCAACATTGAATGGGGGAGGGGGCAGAGACATTGACACCCAATCAACATGACTGAGTATTTGTCTCAACATATTTTGTCCATGACTGTAGTTCTGATTGTGCGCAATGACTCAAGCCTGGCTTCAAACGTGTGTCCAAGAATGTACATTCATAAACATAAATCAATATCACTTACTGTGGTCCCCCTCCAGGGCTTCGTAATGTGAGGATTCTTTCAATAGCATTTGCAGCGTAACTATGAACAACTGGACTCTTTGCCTTTATCATGTTTACCAAACAAGGGATGACTGCTAGGATAACGTCGCGTGGTAGCTAAAGAAAAAGAAAATCGGATCAAATTCGATGAAGTCTATGAATTAGGTAATCTTACGTTAACATCAAATTACCATGGCTAATTTGATTCAACAGAGGTAAACCTTGTTTGTAGCAAGCAGGCAAGCAATGTTAATTTATCAATTGTGGTCTCGGTGGGGCAGTGCTTCAATGCTGGCAGCTACATATAATGACCTGCAGCTTGTTCTCCCAGACTAACATTCTACAGTAAAAACGCTAGGTACTCATTAACCGACCTCAAAAGG
The DNA here is from genome assembly GCA_014526335.1 of Chrysaora quinquecirrha. Taxonomy (NCBI): domain Eukaryota; kingdom Metazoa; phylum Cnidaria; class Scyphozoa; order Semaeostomeae; family Pelagiidae; genus Chrysaora; species Chrysaora quinquecirrha. Next base: position 3,442,171 of record JACTAT010000029.1, on the reverse strand, counting down.
GTGAACAGCTGAGTTTGCTGTAGATTTGAACCCACAACTAATCGACCATGTATCCAAATGCCTTAACTGATCCCAAAACGTCCTCTTCTGGTATCCTTACGTAAAGTGCAATACCCTCTAAATACCTTAGCAAAGGTTTGTGGTAATCTTAAGAAAAACTCAGCACAAATTGAAAAATCATTCAGTTAAAAGATTGAAAGAAGTAAAAGTCATGAAAGACATACCACGCTTCGGAATGTTACAACATATTTAATTGCATCAGCTTTTAGCACAGGATATTCGTCAACTAAAACAAAACGAGAAGCCACTTTGCAGTATTAACAATGTCACTTTACACTATAACAATGGCTATATTTATACACCAGATTCTCTCCTTGCAAACAATACCCCGTCCACCTAATGAACCAGCATACATGAACAAATTCTAACAGCCAATGTACGGTCCTTCCTCTTGAAACGATTATAGCGAAAAGGGCGAAAACATGTTTGGTTAGACTTAAAAGTTCTTTTTCTAATAAGAAAATCTGATACGAAAACAAGAAACTGCTTTGCATTCTCAAGAAAGGAGGGCATTCAGGTATCAAGGTGCTATCCTCAGAGGAAGGCATTACTATAAATAGCCTAAAGCTAGAACAGCATTTTCTACATGATTGCAAACAATAGCGAAAATATAGAAAACACATAGTAAAAGCTTTTCTTCTACAATCTCCTGAATCCTCTCTGCTTGGGCCTTGGCAAACTGTCAAATATTCCAGATCAAACATTTGGCCACGTTAGAAACATTTCTTAAAAAGCAAAAATGTTTAGTAATGTTTTTGAAAACTTCAAAACCATCCTCTTCTTGGCATCTTTGTCATCCCTTTTACTGGACCCTCAATTCCAAGTTAGAACAGCAGCTTATTCGGTGAGTACTCTAACTTGAACTTACCGTTCGGTGACTGTAAATCCACAGCAATATGACTTTTAAAGAAATCAACCAGGTTAACTAACTGGCTTGCTTCTGTTGTTCCATGCTGGGAATACAAGCAAAGAATTAGCGAATCAAACAATAAAAAAAACAAAATAAAATGTGAAAAAAACATTGAATAGAATGTCTTCTTATATTCTTCAAAACTTCAAAGCTTTTTAGGTTTTCAGAGAGTAAATGTCAGAAAAAGGCTTGTCTTGTGCTATGGCTAAACTAGGAGACTTGTCGTGCGCGACACTGTATTCGGCGTGTCTCCCAGGGTGGCTAAACATGCGAGTGACAAGTGGGCAACATGTCACCCGAGTCATTTGCATGGTGCTGTGGCGTCGTGGTGTAATCCAGCTGACTCGTGGTGTCAGAAGCTCAGTGTGGTCAGGGTTCGAGCCAAGCCACGGTAGCGTTACGGTCAGGGTCGAGGTCTCGATCAGTTAACCTACTACTGAGATCCTAGCGACTGGCGCTAAAACACCATTTCACCTTTCACCTTGCGTGTCTTTTGCTACAAACTTTACCGCACGCTACAAAGTTTCCGGGGTTTGCAAAAGTGGGAGAAACCACAGGGACATCAATGTCGCGTGAGACATGTCTCCTAGTTTAGCCAGGCCTTTACGTTAATACTCTGAGACTGTTTATGCTTTGAAAAGTTTCTTCAGACTATACGCTTTTAAGTAGGACGCAAAATCACAAAACAAAAGTATACCATGGGACAAGAGGAAATGTCAACAGAAAGGCTGGGACCATATAAAGTAGCTTTTAATTTTTACTTCTAGCAAAAAGTTAAAGAAATCAAGTAAAATACATATATAAAACCTTTGATGTCTGCTTCTTGGCAGCAAGAGAAGTGACAAGATAAATGGCAGTGTCTTTTGATTTCCAATGCTCAGCAGGGTTCTTCGAGTACATCTGCAGAGAAAAAATATTATCTATTCTTTGATCTACGTAGCAAACGGTTAATCTACAATTACTGAGCATGTGTCAGTCGTAAACCTCGAATAGGGCGACGCTTGTTTCTATTTGTTAGCTCAAGGTCACAAAGTTGCTAAGCTGTGTAAGCTACTGTACAGTGAAGATAAGTCCTGCCCTAACTCTGCATGTTTGACCCCCAAAACCATCTTCTTTTAAATGAAGCATTGGGCTACAGGGAAGTAGGTATCGGCTTTAAAGCCTTTAGCTTGATGCAGCCGTCTAACTGAACTCGCGATCTTCCGGTTGTGAGGCAAACACTACTAGTAGGTCACTGTACTCTTTAGTAAATTGCCTATGATAGTTCTCTAAATTTTAAGGTCTTGGCCGAATGATCAAACATTGTTTGTCAAACATTTGAAATTTACTCCTCCAAGGCAGTGTTTGATAGTTTGGCCACAAGACAAAATATTGCTCGTGAAAGACTGTTTGCTTCATACAATCACAGAACGTTTTTTTGAAGTTTTTCTAAAACATTGCTGAAAGAATTCTGCTTAATCAAGCAATGTTTTACGACGTGGCAAAACTATCAAACAATGCCTGTAAAACAAAATCTTAAATGTTTGACAAACAATGATTGATGGTTTGGCTGGGGCCTAACATCCTTACCTCCAGCATAAAATTGACGTATTGTGAGAATATAGCAATGACTGCAGTTTCAAAGTATTTGCAAAGACCTCTAACCAAATCACAAGCTGCTCGCCTTCTTGTGTCAATGTCTGAAAAATGCAAATAAAACAATGAAGAATCAAAACCAAAAGACACCTTTAAGGATCAGGATACAAAAACCTACAACGCAAAGGTCATGGAAATCTGAACAGCATAAGATATATTCCTGTAGCATTAAGGGTAAGGTTACAGAAACAAACAAGGTTAAATTTGTTATTCAACTCTGCAGTTCGATCCGCATCTGAGTAGATATTCTGCCTTCGTCAATTATATCCTACCGTACTGTATGCTTTACTCAGTTGAACCCTACTCTGAGGTCTGTTAGAAGAAAAGAAACCCCAGGAAATTTCAAAGAGATTTCCACTGCGGAACAGTGTTTCTGTCAAAGAATAAAGTCATAAGAATATAGAAGCTCAAAACTGCTAACATTTCAGAATGAATAAAGAATTATGGCCAGGCTACAACTTCACCAATAGTATGCTCTTCATTTCAGACCTTTCATTGTCATTATTTTCAGCAAGTAGATCATCTGATTTTTCCACTGCTTATTCGTAACAAATGCAGCTTATAAGTGTAACTGCTTTATTGTTTAACGTTGTGTGATTTCAACGCAAAGTTTCAATGAATGGAAGAAATGGAGCAATTGAAATATTTTTTCAGTATTCTTAAGAATATCAAGGAACAGCAGAAATTAAGGTTTTATATGTGTATTCACTGCAACCTAAAAGTTTGGTACGACAAAACATGCATGAGGTTAATGTAAGAGATTTAATATACCGGATCCTTCAATGTCCTTTCTGATATATTCTTCCGGATTATCTTCAAAAGCTTCTTCATCAGCCTCTAAAATAAAAGTTGAAAAGTACATGAAAGAAGATTCTCGACCTTAGGAGTTTTTGAGCGACTGGCAAGAAAACCAGCAAAACACGGAAAAACAGTTTTTACCTCTGAATTCCATGTTTGGAACGATGACTTTCTGGCATATACTTTGTAATGTACTTTCATCTTGGAAGAGATCTTTGTAATGTGGTCTTTCACAGACAGATGCAAGAAACAAAATCGCATTGCTTACAAGCTGCAAGGAAAAACAAACAAATCTTATCTATTCAGTTATTGTTTGATGACTACCGCCATATCTTTAAAATAGTAACTTCCTAATTTACATTTTTATCAAATAACGAATAATTCAAATTACTAACATAATATGTAGCTAAAAAAAAATTAGGTACCTAAGAAATTGATAAATCCTGATAAAGAAAACGATAATAAATTTCTGATAAATCAACTAATTTGCTACTAGCTAACTACCTTTTTAACTAAATAACTAGTTAACTAACTAACTAAATAACTAACCAGCTAAATAACTAACTAACTAACTAAATGACCAACCAACTAACTAACTAGCTAACTAAATATCTAACTAACTAACAAAATAACTCATTAGCTAACTAACTAAACAAATAAATAACTAACCAACCAACTGACTAACTAACTAACTTATTAGCTTACTAACTAAATAATTAATAACTAACCAACCAACTAACTAACTAATTAACTAACTAACTAACTAACTAACTAACTAACTAACTAACTAACTAACTTATTAACTTACTAACTAAATAACTAACTAACTAAATAACTGACTATCTAACTGACTAACAAAATATAACTGATTGACTGACTAACTAAATAAATAAAAAACAAACCAACCAACTAACTAACTAACTAATAACTAACTAACTAACTAACTAACTAACTAACTAACTAACTAACTAACTTATTAACTTACTAACTAAATAACTAACTAACTAAATAACCAACTATCTAACCAACTAACAAAATATAACTTATTAGCTAGCTAACTAAATAAATAAAAAACAAACCAACCAACTAACTAACTAACTAATAACTAACTAACTAACTAACTAACTAACTAACTAACTAACTAACTAACTAAACAACCAACTATCTAACTAACTAACAAAATAACTTATTAGCTGACTAACTAACTAAATAAATAACTAACCAACCAAGTAACTAACTAACTAACTAAATAACCAACTATCTAACCAACTAGCAAAACAACAAATAAACTAACTAACAAACCAACTAAATAACTAACTAACAAAATAACGTATTAGCTCACTAACTAACAAAATAAATAACCAACCAACCAACCAACTAACTAACTAACTAACTAACTAACTAACTAACTAACTAACTAACTAACTAACTAAGTAACCAACTATCTAACCAACAAACAAAATAAAAATAAACTAACTAACAAACCAACTAAATAACTAACTAACCAACTACCTGAGTAAGCTACCTAACAAAACTTACAAACTAACAAACTAAACTAGTTACTGGGCAAACTAGCTCAATTACTCATCAAACAACTAGAAAACTTACAGAAAAACTACGTAAAAACCAACTTGTTGAATATCTTGGTGAATAGATAAATAGATTATTGAAAATACCCAAACATACCAGGTCATGCTTGACAGAATTATCAGTCGAAACAAGCAGACTCCAAACAGCTTTAACGAAATCTGGCAAGAATGGCTGGAAACAAAAATTGTAACAATAAACTTCTCAATTTCAATGAAAACAGTGCATGTCTTAATTTAACGTAACATAAATAGCAAATCAAACTTCAAAAACTACAAGTATATTTATGGTATAAGTCCTAAATGATATCTTGAGGGTATAAACGTTTTTGGCATCGGCATTTACCGATCAACGTCTCATGCGGATAAAAGGAGTAAAACTATTATCCCAGGCGAGATATATTTTAAGAAAAACCACCCCGGATAACCTATGTGCAGTACAGCGGTGGTTGTGCGGTACAGCGCTGGTTGTACAGTACAGCGGAGGGATATTATCAGTACAGCGGAGGGATATCATCAGTACAGCAGAGGGATACCATCAGTACCGCGGAGGGATACCATCAGTACAGCGGTGGATGTTCAGTACAGGGGTGGGATGATATCCCTCTGCTGTACTGCACAACCACCGCTATTCTGCTATACTGCACACACGTTATCCGGGGTGAAAACTGGACGGATTCCTCCTTCTTCGGACATCGTTTCAACACGGGAGGAGCCGAAATGCTTTCAAAACGATTGATTGATTAACTCACCTGGAATTCTTCATCATATTTTTGAGCATAAAGTGCAACATTATCACAGATTTGTGATCTGAGTTTTTCCAGAGGTCCTGCTTCATCAGAATCCTGAAAAAATAATTCCATGTTTTACAAACTTAGCAGAAGTCTTAGGTTGTTTCAAGCTCTTCTGACGTTTATACTCTGTGGAAGTCAGTCGAAAAAGCTTTCAAATATATCAAAAGTTGTTTCGCCATTTCTGGCAATTTTGAAGTTTTGTTCAACCCAAAGGGTGTTACAAATTTATTCTACATCAACGTACAGTTAGCTATTATGCACAATTATTTTAAGAACGTGTATTAACGGAATTTAAGTGTTGTATTCTATGGTTTATAGAATAAATTCAAGAACACTGATCGCCATATCGCACGATGGTCCTTTCGCAACATAACAATACAACATTAAGCTTGACCATGTTCGAAGAACATAGGGGTTAATGGTGGCTATTTCGATGAAATGATGAACGAGGTTATGTCGATGAAATGATGAACGAGGTTTGTCAAGGACGATAATGATTATGTGGATAATGTTGGTGATGTTAGTCCTGGCCCTATTGGTGGTGCTAGTCTTGGTAGTGATAGAGATGGTCATGATTATGTGGTGGTTGTGATAGGCCTGATCGTGGTGATGGTTGTAGGGGTGGTTGTGGTGGTGGCCATGGGGCTGGTCGTGGTGATGGTTATAGGAGTGGTTGTGGTGGTGGTGATAGGGGTGGTCATGATGATGGTTGTAGGGGCGATTGTGGTGCTGGTGTCGTTCCTTTAGATTTTGCCGCAGCCACACCGTCAATGATGGTGATGGTAATCATTATGATGATGATGATGATGATGATGAAGATTATGATGATGACGATGAAGATAATGATGACGATTTGCTTTGAAAACTGTTTTAAAATTGCCGCTCTTGCCCAGACTCTATTATCGACGATGAGAATGTTTGAAATGTCATTAATTGAACCAATGTGGCAATTTGCCATCGAATTTTGGGTAAACAAATATGAGTCATCGAAGCACATGACCCCAGATTGACAAAAGTGCATTGTGAAAAACCAACTGCAAATTGCGCATCAATGGCCGAGACAATGGCCCTAATGGCATTCTTGACAATGGCTCTATTGTTACACGTTTTCCATTGTTCAAGCGTTGGTTAGTTAGTTAGTTAGTTAGTGACACGCCACCCCACACCAATGTGTTCGAAATTCTTCGAACACAAAAATACTATGTTTGGAACACAGATTTTAATGCATTCGGTTTGTTTTAGACTTCAATCTTCCAACATGTTCATTTGGATCATGTCTTCTTCATTGACTCAAAAACAAACAATTGACTACTGATTCAGGTACAACAGATGACGGGTCCAATGGAACAAATCAATCAGGTCCCATGTACAGGAAGACCTACTTGTACAAGAACAGGTCCAATTTGGATCGATTCTTGTGTAAACGGTGTTTGTTCTTATATTGCTTCTGTGTTTGATTGACAGGGGGTACTGTTGGGGAATATTGACAACAAATGACAAGGTCTCGCACATCTAACACTTACCTCCGTCTGAAGGACTTTGAACTCATCTACTAGCAGAACATGGAAGTATGCCATCCACTTTTTCATGTTATCCTCAAAGAATTCAGGAAGATCCTAGAAAACAAAAAAAGATTACTCAAATATACAAGCAACAATAAACAAAAAAATCAAAATTACTCCCAGCAAGCTATAAACAAAATTATCTACAAAGCCTATCAAGAGTGTTGGAATATCCAAGACAAATATGCTTTCGGTGTCTTTTTGTCTTTTTCTCTTCCCTTCCCTTCCTAAACCTTGAATATAAAGATCACTATAAAGAACATTCCGAGATTTAGTTTATTGTTCCCATGATCTCTAAAAAAGTCTTCCTTCATAGCTTTGTTGTCTAAGAAGGACAAAAGATTCGTAGTTGACGTAAGGGGTTTTCCCGATGACTGTTTCAACTCCGACCATTTGTACGCAAACTTTGGCCAAAAGGGCAAACATTTTTTGTCAAACATTTGAGATTCGCTTGACAAAACAATGTTTGACCATTTGGTCACATCACGAAACATTGCTCGTCCAACATTTTTTACTTTATACAAGCATAGAATGTTTTTGACGTTTTCAGAGACAATGCTAAAAGAATTCCACTTTTCAATCAATGCTTTGCGACGTTGTCAAACGGCCAATCATCGCCTGTAAAGCAAAATCTTAAATTTTTGACAAATAATGTTAGATTGCAGAGCCAGGGCATGTGTTGCTCGAACATAAGCAATTTGCTCATCAAGCAAAATGTTTGTATGTTTGGCCCATCATCAAACATTGCTCGTCCAAAATTTTTGCTAGCTAGAAGAATAAAATGCTTTTGAAGTTTTTCAAAAACGTTGCTGAGCGAATTCCGCTTGTCATGTAGTGTTTTTCAATGTGACCAAATCGTGAAATATTTCTTGAAATATTTCTTGGAATATTTCTTGAAGCAAATCTCAAAAGTTTGATCAATAATGTTTAATCGTTTGGCAAAGGCGTAATATAGAGCATCGAAGGTGCTATGGAGTCGTGGTGTAATCCAGCTGACTCGTGGTGTAAGAAGCTCAGTGTGGTCAGGGTTCGAGCCCAGCCACAGTAGCGTCACGGCCAGGGTCGAGATCTCGATAAGTTAACTTACGACAGAAATCCTAGCGACTGGTGCTAAAACACCATTTCACCTTCACCTTCACCACCCATAACTTCATAAGATTAAAAACATGACATATACCTGATAATTCAAGCTGTAAAATAGTTTACAGATTAGTACAAGAATATCGAAGGTTTCTTTGAGCTTTTTAGCGTCGTTTAGAAAGAGTTTGACTTTTTCCATTTGGCTCTGAAATATTAAAAACAAAATAAAAAAGCTTTACACAGTATACAATCAATTAGCAGTTTTATTAGTTAGTTAGCACATATGAATGCTGTCTTTGCAAGAAACGGGTTTCTATGCTGAACAGGTGGTACACTGGCGAATCTAAGCAGTTCGACCCCGGACGTGCTAAATTTCTTCATTCTGTGCAGTAAACTGCAAAGAGATGCCTTTCTTGTTAAGAGACAATGAGATTGTAAAAGTTTTAAATATGATACCTAACATGAAATCAACCATCTGTTTTGCACATACATATGCTTGAGAATGAAACAGAAGCACTTAGAAAAACGTTCTCTTCCACTGGAAGTCAAAAAGGATCACAACAGACAGACACGGAGGAGAGACACGGAGGTAAAGAGGTATCTGTTAATAGGGGTTCCACTGTAGAGATTTCCAGGATGACTAGCTTAGCATGAGAATAAATAGATTTTGCAGCTAGCATTACCTCCAATAAACTTGTAAGTGGTGCAGCGAAGTTATCGAGTACCAGTTTAAGCTCTGTCCAAAGTTCTTGAGATTTGAATGCATAACGAAATCTACACAAAGTAAATATTCTTGTACATTTAAAACATTAACAATCCATTCTAAAGCCCCTTGAAGATCTTATTTCAGAAAAATGTGCCAAAGTTAGTCTTTTTCTATAATCCCTTGTTTGCCAGCCATCAAAAAAGAAACGATATACACCCTTATGTACAAATTATAAAATGCATTCCATAAGTGAGCTGGCCTTACAGTACAACAACATCAAAATTTCAAGAAACAGTATAAACATTTTTGGACATACTTAAAGGCTTTTTTCATCTGACACTCTTAAAGAGTATAAACGTCAGAAACAGACCGAAACACTTGAAAAAGGCAGAATTTATACCATCATGTGGATCAAAATTTACCAATCGGCTACAGCCAGATACAGCAGTAAGATGAATAGAATTATCTGAAGGGTCCAAAGGAGAAAACAAACTCTTTCTGTCTACACAGAACCGGCAATTTTCAACTTCGTCTTCTCACTGCTGAATCTGGCAAGCTGATTGGTGTTTAACACACAATGCAAATTCAGCTTCACTTTCTGACTGGTGCATTTCCATCCACATCTGGTTATAAGTCCCACCTTTTTCAAGTGTTCAGTCTGTTTCTGACGTTTACACTTTGAGGAGGGTCAGAGGAAAAAAGCTTTTAAGTACGTCCATAAATGTTTTGGGTGTTTATTTGAAATTTTGTGCTGCTCAAAGATTAAACAAAAACATCATTAATTGATAGTTTTAAATAGAAGGGCATCCACCTTGATACAGTAAGCCAATTTGAAGGTTGGTTAGAAAGCTATGAAAGCCCAAAAATGCATTGCTTATCATTGACAAACCTTTTAAATAGCGAGTGAGCTGTCTGCAATATACCATTGATTTCAGATGCATTGTCACTTTGCATGTGTTTTACCATTTGCTAAAACAAAAACAAGACATTTATGAACAATCCACCATGAATGACCAATATTATATGAAACGAAATGACACATCCTAATTTGTGCCACAGAACCAGGGAAGCATGGTCCTCATTTCAAACATATTCCTATGGCAGCTAGTTCTACATCTGCAATAAGTAGCCAACTGACCACCAGTCACAGTTGACATGAATGCTCCTGAGACCACAATAAATAGGAAAGTTGAACATTTTCTACTTCTCAGATTAATCATAGTCAATAGAAAGGTGGACCTCCTTTTTATTGACTTGATACGATTGATTAACAGATGGTTACCATCAGTCGCAGTCAACATATTGGGTGCATGCTTTAACCTATAAGTTTTGACTAGTTGTTGAAATGTGGAAATATGTTAGCAGTTACAACCAGTCAACATAGCTTAATTGTATCATAGGTTTACATAAGCCTGGCTTTAAAGTAGAACTATTGAGTTTGAGGCACTCCAAATTGAAGTCTGAGTAGTATTAATTATGGAAAAAATGTAAGCACTAACTGGTAATAAGTTGTTCCACTTCTCAGGAAAATCCTCTCTTCCAATAATACTGATTGCATCACTCAACTAAAAAAGAACAATTCTTTTAAAATTGTGATAAACAGCGGAATTGTTTTCAGGCATACTTAAAAGCCTTTTTACTTAATACACTTCTCAGACCGAAACAATAAATTAAGGTGGAATTTATACCCAGATGCGGCTTGCACAATTCTTTTACAAGACAAACTAAACACAAACCCAACAATATGCAGCATCTAAAGAAAATTCCTGCACATGCTCTTTGGCTCATTATGCTTTATCTTACATTAACAAAAAAAACAAATTTAATATGTTAATATCAATAGCTAGGAACTTTCAGTGGGGAGAAAGCCAAAAAGTTTGGGGAAAGCCAAAAAGTTTGGGGAAAGCCAAAAAGTTTGGACAAAGCTGTGATCATATGAGCATACCCTTGAACAAGATTTGTACCTGTTTCAAACTTAAGCCAGTAGTCAAGTTGGTAGAGCATAGCACTAGAATAGGGTCATCCATTTCTATACAGTTAAAATTAATTGGCCAAACATTTCACAACACTGTTTACCTGTCTCTGAAGTGTTTCTGGACTCTTTAACATCAGATCAATTATAAGAGCTTTTACTAAAAGCAAAGAAAAGAGTACAAATTTAATGAGAACACAAACAAAAAAGAAATCCATGAATCAAGCTTTCTGTTCCAGTCATAAATAGCTGAAAAAATCAGCTATCAGCTTTAGCTTTGACCATCCTCACTGGACAAGCAAGTTTGGGGGGTCCATCCAGTGCTTGTCATAACCATCATCAATATTAGTATTCTATTGACTCTGTCATAACCAACTACAAAAAGAGGTAGCATTAAAATTGTACAGGATCATGAACACTTTATATGGTGGAGGCAAAGCAACAAGACAAAACAAGTCATGCTTTTACCAAACCAATTTCAAATAACTGATGTTTCACATCCAGAAAGACCCCCAAAAATAACCCCCATAAGGTTGCCATGTATGAAAAGGACACTATTTGCTTGACTTTGTGATATGAGTAAAACTGTAATGCCTAAGGGTAATAAAGTTTCAAGTTTATGAAAAACTAAAATGCATGACTTACTTGCATCCCTGTCTTTGTCTCCAATTTTACTTGGCTCACCATCAATCTGGAAGAGAATTTTCAAAAAAACAGTTCATGGATCACATCAATATTTCAAGCTTTTTGTTCAGTTCTAAGCCTCAATGTCCTGTATATATAGCGTAACTCAATTTGTAATACTATGCAGTTATTGTACAGTTGTGAGGTCAATGCTGAAAAATATTCTGATCAAAGCATGACTTACAGACCTTATTATGCTTGGTCCGTACAAGAAGCTTAGGTTTGAATAATTTCCAGCATTGATCAAACAATTACTCAATAAAGGCTTTGTTATATGGTGTTCGAAAATTATATGGAATATTTTCAAACTTTGATGGAGAGCGTCTAACTAAAGAGAAATCATTTATCAGTATTTCACTTTAACAGACCAATGAAGAACCAATCAGATTCGGTCATTCCCAGTTCACAGAGCCATATTTTCAAACACCATTTATAATAAATGGAGATACGGAACTTTTTAGCTAGATTCATCCTAAGTGAATGTTTATTGTTGCAAACAACACCAACAAGCATTTTGGATGTATGATAAATTACAATACTCATTGGTTCACAAGAATGGTTGCAACTAGTTATTCAGGTCTGGTGTATTGGTGCATGCAACTCCAGTTTTACTACAAGAGACATATTAACAAATTAGTCTTGAATTCTCAAATCTATGACAAGAAAAATATGTTACAGCAACAGTTTGTAGAAGAGACTCACAATTCTCCAGTTTCTTTTTACAAAGTTCTTGAAGTTGACTGAAGCAGCAACACGAATGAACATTTCACATTCTTGGCTGTCAAGGAGCTTTAGCAGCAGAAGACCAAAATTTGGGACACTTTCTACTGACTCCAGATACTCTTCAGCTAAAAAGAAAATTGTACTATTATTTCATTACTTATATTAATTCATTTATTTGCCTAAACATAGTGGGCAGCTTAGACAAGGATTCAAGACAGCTATTACAAATAGCTGATCTTGTGCCTCCAGGGCGAATAAACCTTTTGAACTGCCAGGTCTACTCTGTGGACCCTCTAGTACCTGGGATGTGCCATTAAAAAGGATATTGTTTTTCATGATGTTGGTATTTTGATTTTGAATTGCTATAGATAAGGGCATTGATTTCTTGAAAATCCATATAAACTTTTAGAAAAAATGGTCTTATGAAACAGAAATGAGCTTATTGTTTTGACTCAAGTCGGCGAATCGAGCGGTCACAGCCCCCCCCTCGCAAAGTTCTGTCGGGACGGCCCTGATTCCAGTTGTAATAGAATGCCCTCCGCCAGTCCAGTACACGCTCTCGATCGAGTAACAGTTCCCCAATCGGCGGACAGTCCCTAGATCCAGTAACAGATTGTAAGCAAACAAAAGTTTTTGTCCCTAGATCGATGATCAGTTACCCAATCCAGCTGCAAATTCAACAAAGTTGTATTGCGGCGAAAACAAAGAAAAACCATGACTTCTCGAGGGCACCATTGAATTCAGCGACCTAAAAAATCCCATTTCACCTAGTGAGAAAAAAATCTACCTGTGCGCTGAGGATAAGAGCAAAAAATCGCCAGAAGGACACAAAAATAACAAGATTTGCGCCGAGAAGGGAACTCAAATGCAAAAACAAATAAAAACAACTTGCAAACAGAGTTTTATGCAGTATAAAATGGGCCAAAATAGCACTTGGGTAAATATATTGGTTCTTGTTCTTAGGTCCAAGTGACAGGGTGTTCCCTGATTGAGTAACGCATTGATCCTGTTACTCGAGGAATTGTTACTCGGTCAAGGGACTGTCCTCCGATTGGGGAACTGTTACTCGATCGAGGGCGTATACTGGACTGTCCGCTTTCTTTTTTACCTGCCTGACGAGAGACGATGACCGTGTGGTGTGATTATGATACTATAATTATAAACCCAACCTACTAGATATATATTACCTTTTTTCCTTTCTTGTTTTTCTGCAGAAAGTGTAGCTTGAAGGCAGACTGACAGCTCACGCATTGTCTGAGGGTTGACTTCTAGATTGATCTGTGCCATATTGGTATTATCTTGGTTGGACGGTTCGGAGGGACGTCAGTATATGGTGGACTTTGCTTTTTTTGGATGAGTTGCTAAAATCAAAGCCCTAAATTTTCATGCACTGATTTAAAAGCAAAAACTGATAGCTGTAAATCAATAGACAGGATGCGATACCACCTCGTCGAAGAAGGCAAAATAAGCCACTGAAAATGAAGATGTATCCTTCTGCACGATTTCTGCTGGAGGAATCGAAAATGGGCCTAGGCATTTTCATTCCCGCCAAAAACATGCGCTGCTTGCGACTGCCGCTGACCGAAGTTTTGCAACAATTTTGAAAAAAACTCCGGGATAAAAGGAAGAAAAAGAAAGTGCTTTCTAACTTACATGTTGTAAATGCTTTCTTGCAAAGAAGTAGAAAGTACTTTCTAGCAAAGGAGAAGAAAGTCCTTTCTAACTAAGATGTAGCAAATGCTTTCCTGCAAAGAAGAAGAAATTGCTCTCAAGTAAAAAGAAGCATAGTGCTTTCAAACAAGATGAAGTACTATCTTTCGAAGTGAGGTGTAGTAAATGCTTTCTTACGAAGAAGAAGAAGGCGCTTTCTAACAAATGAGAAGAAAGTCCTTTCTAACTAAGATGTAGCACATGCTCCCCTAGAAAGAAAAAGAAAGTGCTTTCGATTAAAAGAAGTATAGAGCTTTCAAACAAAGAAGAAGTACGTGCTTTCTAAGTGAGGTGTAGTAAATGCTTTCTTATCAAGAAGAAGAAAGCGCTGTCTAACAAATGAGAAGAAAGTCCTTTCTAACTAAGATGTAGCACATGCTCCCCTAGAAAGAAAAAGAAAATGCTTTCAATTAAAAGAAGTATAGAGCTTTCAAGCAAAGAAGAAGTACGTGCTTTCTAAGTGAGGTGTAGTAAATGCTTTCTTACGAAGAAAAAGAAGGCGCTTTCTAACAAATGAGAAGAAAGTCCTTTCTAACTAAGATGTAGCACATGCTCCCCTAGAAAGAAAAAGAAAGTGCTTTCGATTAAAAGAAGTATAGAGCTTTCAAACAAAGAAGAAGTACGTGCTTTCTAAGTGAGGTGTAGTAAATGCTTTCTTACGAAGAAAAAGAAGGCGCTTTCTAACAAATGAGAAGAAAGTCCTTTCTAACTAAGATGTAGCACATGCTCCCCTAGAAAGAAAAAGAAAGTGCTTTCGATTAAAAGAAGTATAGAGCTTTCAAACAAAGAAGAAGTACGTGCTTTCTAAGTGAGGTGTAGTAAATGCTTTCTTATTAAGAAGAAGAAAGCGCTGTCTAACAAAAGGAGAAGAAAGGTAATTTCTAAAAAATAACAAGAAAGTATTTTCTAACAAATAAGAAAAACGAACTTTCTAAGTAAGATGTAGAAAATGCTTTCCTACGAGTATGAAGAAAGAGCTTTCTAACAAGCGAGAAGAAAGTGCTTTCTTTCAAAGATGAAGAACGTGCTTTCTAATAAGATGTAGTAAATCTTTCTTACAAAGAAGAAGGTGCTTTCTAAAATATGAGAAGAAGTACTCTCTAACAAAGGAGAAGAATGTCCATTCTAAATAAAACGTACAAATTGCTTTCTAATCCTTTCTAATAAAGAAGAAAAAAGTGTTCTCTATCTAACAAATGAGAAGAAAGTGCTTTCTTACAAAGAAGAAGAAAGTGCTTCCTAACTAATTTGTAGCAAATGCTTTTCTACAAAGAAGAAGAAAGTACCTTCTAACAAAAAAGAAGAATGTGCTTTCTCAGTAAGGTGTTGTAAACGATTTCTCACAAAGAAGATAAAATCGCTTTCACAGCAGTAACAAAGGAGAAGAAAAAGCTTTCTTATAAAGAAGAAAAAATTACTTTCTAACTAAGATGCAGTAAATGCTTTAGAAAAAAGTGGCTTTTTACAAAGAAGACGAAAGTGCTTTCTTACAAAGGAGAACAGGAAGTGATTTCTTACAAAGATAGGGAAAGTGGTTTCAAACAAAGGAGAAGAACGTGCTTTGGAACTAAGATGTAGTAAATCCTCTAAAGAAGAAGTTACTTACTTATTTAGATGTAAACCGTGCTTTTATATTAAGAAGAAGCGTTTTCTTACTACAAAGTAGAAAAGTGCTTTTTGTCCTAAAGAAGTAAATGCTATCTTACTAAGACGAAGCATATGTATACAGGGCAAGCATGAAAAAATTTTCTGAATGCAAAGTAGGTGATGCTCTGATCTAGTGGTTGTTGCACATTGGCAAATTGTTTGATCAGTCACCCTAAATAAGGAGCTTCCTACACGCCTGACCCTGACAACCATTCATCGAATATAAAACATCTTTTGTTTCATGAAGCCTGGTTATATTAATTCTTAAAAAGATTTGAGTTTGACTACATTGAATCATTGACATTCAGAAAAGCTGAAATAACAATGCTTTATCAAAAATTTAATGTTACATTCAATACTTTGACTCTTCAAAATTTTATAGAGTTAGTAAGTCCTATTTGTTAAAGTGTTTACTATTCATAACAGTCAACATGTGAATAAATAAATCGACCAAAAGAGAGAATTCTGTTGGTAATATAATTTTAAATAAATTTGGCATAAGAGTCAGCCTGGTTTCAGAGGCGGACTGGCAGCGAATCTCAATGGTTGCTATTTCCAAAGAGGCCTCTATTTTCTATAGCATTTTTTTTCTTAGTTGCTTCTAGCGAGCTCCTCTGTAAAAAATCAATTGGAGGCAAGGGCTACAAGTACTTCATGCAAATACTTATTTTCTTATATTGAATATTTAGATGGCAAAATCGTCTCCCTTTCTACGTTTTTTCGCATTTCTATATTTTCTTGCTTCCATATTTTCTTGCGAATATGCTGATCATCTTTTTATTTTAACTTCTTCCTAATTATCTGCATCATGAAAACATTTCTGTTACTTCCAACTGTTATCAGACTGAGCGAAACCAATCCAAATCTGTTCGAAATCCCAAGAAAGCGAAGAGATTTACTCAAAAACACCAGAAACTGTTTTTTAAAGACCCTGTAACAAGAAGGTCTAAGGCCCGGGTTGCAATCGCAACCTAGCATCCCTGCCAGTCAACTCGTGCCTGGTTTGCAATAAAATTGCAAAGATCGCAGTTTTATAGCATGATCGTGAGATTGTTGATTAAAGACCATTAATACGAATCGAAAAATTTTGTAATAAGACAATCGGTGTAATCATTAAGATCATCGTCAAATGATCGAAAGACTGTGAGAATCGTAAAAGAAAAACATGGAATGAGCTCTTGCGATTTCTACAGTTCCAACGTTTTTCTAATAGGTTCTATTAGGTTTCGTATTTTTGCTAGCGTCAAGCAAAACATGTTTCTTAACTATCTGAAAAACAGTTTGCAAATGTTTTGTGAGGTTGTCCCCATAACGAAGTGCCTGAAAAGCAAATTTCTAATGTCTCACAAAAATTATTTGATAGTTTGGCCGGAGCCTTAGAACCTTGGGCCCTTGCTGAATGACCAAACAATGTTCGTCATTGCTTATCAAGCAAAATGTTTCACCCTTTGGCTGCCTTTGGCCAGATCGACGTTGCAAAACATTGCTCGCATCCTACATCTTTTGCTGGCGTAAAGCAAAACATGCTTTTGAACTATTTGAAAACAATTATGCAACAAACTATATTTATTTTTGCTTGCTAGTAAAATGTTTTATGACGTGCCAGAACTTTGCAAACGTGTAACAATGTTTGGTTTTTTTGGCCAGAGCCTGGCAGGCGTTGGATAAACGGCCAAACATTATTATTCGTCAAATATGTGAAAATTGCCTTCCAAAGAACATTATTTACCGTTTAGCCATGTCCAAAAATTTTTCTTCATTGTTCGCCAAACATTTTGCTTGCGATCAACAAAAAATGCTATCTACGTTTTCAAAAACAAACTTTTAAGCAATTTAGCTTGTCAAGCAATGTTTTGCGACGTGGGATTAGGATAACGGTGTAACATTGCTTTCAAAACAAATCTAAAATGTTTGATCAGTCAGCAATGTTTGATCGTTTGGCAAAGGGCCTTTTGTGATCGTAAATCACCGTCAATCGATCGTGCAATCTTGAAAATATAAATTGAGTAGAAAATCTCACAATTTCTAACAAACAATCTTTCCAAGCTTATGCAAACCTCGAACTTCAATCCTCAGTAAAACCAAGGACGTCTTTATAAATACTGTCATCTATCAGTTCTGTCTCTGCAATGTACCGCCGCTCCCTTCCTGGGTATACTTTGAACCCATTTATGTTCCACACAGGGTTTCCGAGGCAGGGTTTAGGCTCTTGACGGTATATGCCACCGAAGTGTCTCCAATTTAAATATGGTTCGTGAGCACAAAACCCACCTACTTTGTTTTCTGTATATCGAGAATATGCCATCTGTTGTCCATCCCCCCGTCTATTCCAAAACTCAAGCATATCATCCTTGTACAAGCCGTGTATTGCGATATAGTGATGACACAAATTGGTAAGGTTCTTCAGGTTTTTGTCGTATGATGCAGGGGGAGAATGATGAATCCTTCCATTATCTGCTCGGATTACTTCAGTTTGATTTAGGCCAATCTCCTGCTCCCAAATGGAAATTTGCTGGTCGCCATATGGATGACATAACATCTTATCCGCATCTTGCGCTAGGAACTTTTCAATTAAGTCGCTAGAAAACATAACCAGACCTTCATCCACATAAACAAGGCCTTTCCCTGACAATGAAGCCAACCATAATGAACATTCTGAGATGGGAAATGGGGTAAATCCCACATTAAGTGATCGACACATAACATCATGTCATCATCTATACGTAGAGCATACTTAAAGTTATAGTTCGCTTTTGCCCATTGAATCAGATACAGAAATCTGAACCCAAAAGCGATTCCTGGGTTGACTGGCGTGAATATGATGTCTTTGTGTACATCTTGCTCGATTTGAATTTCTGAACCAACTTTTTCATCCGTTATTGAATCCAAGCGATCTGTGAAAAACCAGCATGCAACCTAAAAAGTCAAGAGATAAGTTACCGTAGTTAGGGCCTTTGTTAAATTTTACCTTAAACTTGTCTAACACCCATCATAGACAGGGTATTTTGGCCTGCAATAAATGAAATAAATAAACGAAAGGATCTGCTCAAAAAGGTCCCAATGACGTCATCATAAATATTCGTAACCTTCGAAATGTGATAAAATGTATATCAATCGAAAGCTCTTGATGTGTTCTATCTATATTTGCCATTTTCTTTCATATGGAGTGGCTATTTGGCAAATTACAATGCGTAAAAGATATATTTTATGACGTCATCATGACGTCGTATATCATGTGATACATAAATTTTTCGATTTGGCTTCTGGTCTTACACGATTCAGCTTGGTCGATTAACCGGGAATCGAGTTTATAAACAAAGGTTATAGGCACTTCCTTAGATTGCTGGTGCGGGATACGGCGGAAGAGCAAAAATATTACACTCTTTTTTTTATAAGAACAATTTTATAAGAACACGAGTCTGGATTTTGCCCAGATTTTAAGAACAAAATAAGAACAAGCTGAGGCTGGCCTTTTCAAGAAAAAGTAAGAACAAGCTGAGGCTGGCCTTTTCATAAGCCCTAAGAATATCAGCTGAATATGAAAGTAAGACAATCAGAATGAATTTAAAAAGCAAGCAAACAAAAAAATAGACAAGAATGCTGCATTTTCACACAAACCTAGTACCACCCAAGGCAATTATTGAAAAGTATAGATGTCTAACTAACTAGGGAGTTAAGAACAGATTAAGAACATTTCAGGCTCAAAAACGGCAAAAATTTAAGAACAGCCAGCCTCGATCGAAATTTCCTTGTTCTTATAAAAAAAGAGTGTAATTGAAGAGTTCAGGTTGGAAAACGAATTATTTCTGTCTGCAAAGAACCAGAGCGCCGGCTGAGTCAAACAGATGAATAACGAGCCCAATAAAGCATAGAAGCGCGTCGCAATGGTTGCGGATAAAGCCGAGAAAGTATACATAGGGGTGGTAGGACAGGGATCTGGTCGTGCTCTTTTCTATTTGATCTTTCTCTTACAGTGAGAATCATCTTTATCCCTAACCCCGTTAAACATAACATCTCTTTTCTAACAAGCAAATAGAGAGGCAAGGAGGTTATCTAAAAGTATTCGGTGTTAGCAAGCAAGTAAACCCAGCACGCCTTGACCACTTGGCCACATCACCTCTCCATTGGTCTAAAGTTGCGCTCACGGCCCTCATGGAGGAATCCACGTATACATATGATCAAAAATCGTTACTATAGAACAGTTGAACAAAAGTACAATTGTCTATTCACTTTGACGTCTTTATAATAATAACGTGTAACATATACCTGCATTTTGTCACGGCAATCTTTCCACCACGTC
The DNA here is from genome assembly GCA_014526335.1 of Chrysaora quinquecirrha. NCBI lineage: Eukaryota > Metazoa > Cnidaria > Scyphozoa > Semaeostomeae > Pelagiidae > Chrysaora > Chrysaora quinquecirrha. Next base: position 3,422,004 of record JACTAT010000029.1, on the reverse strand, counting down.
TGTCTAATATAACGCCTTCTTTGTAATTTTGACGGTGCGGTGAGAACCATAATCAACAAATCCACATTTTTTACCACTTTCTTTCTCTCAATCGAATCACTGTACAACAAACCGTGACTCGAATTTCGTTGAGGCTTGAGTTTTGCCGTCACCGGCGAAAGGTTATCGTTATTGGTTGACAGCGCAACTTTCGTATCCTCTTCGTTAGGCGAAAGGTTATCGTTGTTTGCTGATAGCGCATCTTTCGAATCCATTTCGTTGCTTGGATGATTTGTCGTAACTGGTGAAACGTTGTCGTTAGTTGCTGATAGCGGATCTTTCTTATCCTCTTCGTTGCTTGGATGATTTGGCGCAACAGGCGCAACATTGTCATTCGATCCTTTAATCGCAGCTGCGATGTTTTTCTTCCCATATGAATCAGGCATCTCGCTCTCCAATTCCACAGTTGTTTTTCTATTTTCGCCAATAACTTTCATATCTTCCCCCAATTTTACTAATAAATCGTTTGTATTTGACCATTCCAAGTTATTTTCTATGCCATTTCCGAGTTCATTGACGCGTTTGGGTTGAGGAAAGATGCCTTTAATTTTATGTGAACCAAACCGATCACCATAAAGATAAAGCCTGATATTCATGAAATAACCTAAGACTATAAGTATACATAACTGTACAAAAACGACAATAGAAAACAGTGTTGTCTTGTTCATAACTGGATTTATGTCTGTTCACTTTGACGGGTTAGAAGAAGTGACGGACGCGCTCCGTGCGATCTTGGCTTACGTTTGCCGAAAAAAATTACCGCTGGTCATCGTCATCGGCGTACGATACGGGCTTACAAACATGTTGTCATGGTACGTTCAAAGGTGGCTTATTCAGCTGGGTTTTGCAACTTAGGACAAGAAAGTCGCCTTTCTATCTAGAAACTTAATTTTCATTTAAATTTAAGAAATTTATATCTACACAAGACAACTAGTTCAAGACATACAAAAAACAATTGTAAATTTGCTTTACGAGCGCTGTCTGACCGTTTGGCCTAATCACAAAATAATACTTGACAAGCATAAATCAAGTAGAATTTGTTAAGCGCGATGTTTTGAAAAATGTTTGACAAGCAATGTTTTGCGGCATGGCCAAAACTGTCAAACATTTTGCTTGGCAAGCGAATTTCAAATGTTTGAGAAAGAGGCCAAGTCACAAGACAATAAATCAAGCAGAACTCGTTGCGCTAGTTTTTGAAAAAGTCAAACGATCAAACATTTTGCTTGGCAAGCGAATTTCAAATGTTTGACAAACAATGTTTGATCGTTTGGCCGAACCTAACGCTGATCATCGCCGTAACCTCAAAAGCTGATAATCGTAGCGCAGTCGTTGATCAGGCCATACGGCAAATCTGAAAGCAACTCACTCAGCTAGAGTCTCGTCTCTTGCGCGTGCCAACATTGTCTAAATCTCATTCTAAGATATTTATAAAGATTTGCTTATCAGAAAAGAGAAACATGTTTTCCATGCTGCACTGTCTTAGAAAATAAACAACTTCTTGCATAAAAAATCAATCGAAATACAAGTTATATTTATTAAAAAGTCTATAGCCCGTCTACAGTGGCGTACCCAAGGGGGGATAGGTTGGTCCGGACACCCTAATTTTCAAAAATATGGTCCTCGAGATTTGACCAAAAACAAACGTTGTAAAATTCAGGGGGGTTAGGCAGATTTTTTAGTTCGTGCAACGATGTTAGCGAAATGGAAAATGTGGAACATAAACGTTTTGTTTTATGATAATTACTGTTCCTTTCTTTCTCTACTGTAGAGTTCTACTAGATAAGTACAAATCTGTTCCAAAATGATCTAATTGTATTTAGCGATACTGGAATAAGAGTTTGAAGGGCATGGTCCCCACTCTGGTCTAGTCCTTGGTACGCCTCTTTTTCCAACAAACCCAGCCTCTAAAGTTGTGTACCAAACTAGAGCTGAGATGGTCAGAAAGTTAAAACTTTAAATATAGGGGTTTCTTCTTATTAGGAACCCTTATAGGGAACATTAGTAGACATTTTTAGATTTACTTTAATTGCTCAGAGACGTCTTACTGATAAGACAAAACACAAAACTAAAGTTTATCGTCAGTAAATTAGTTTGTTTGTCATTAAAAGTCTTTTTCGTATCAAATATTGCAAATATTATAAAATATACGGAGATAAAAAAAGGAAAATCTAGTATACTTTTACCATATATATTATACGTTTTATTTATAGAATTCAATACAATTAGAAAGTTGTTTTTTGTACTGTTTGAGATTTCTTAGTTTTTCTCTTTGAATTTTCTAATTTGATAGTTTCCAACTGCAGGAGGGAAAGTTCTGATATCCTGTTTAGGAATTTTTTACTTGCGTCGATCATTGGGTCAGGATGAGTACTCTCTGTAAAAAAGATATGGCTAATTTCACCAACCGCTCCATTCACTAACGCAAGGCGCGTTTCGCTCTTGCACTCTTTTTAAGGGGGCTTTGGGGGTATCAAACCCCACCAGATAAAGGGGGCTTTGGGGGGGTATCAAAGCCCGAAAACCTTGAAGAAAATTGGGACAAACCCGAAAACCAGGATGACCTTAGTTTCAACAACTGTTGTAAGAATTTCAAACATTGATATCCTTTGTGAGATTTAAAACCCAAAAACTCGCACAATACTCGAAACCCGAGCTAGAAAAATGGCAAAACCCGTTGCCCACGTGATTTTTTGGAAAAACCCGAAAACCCGAGGGCAAAATCGGCCATTTGTGAAATCCCAAAGCCCCCCTCTAGATAATTTTTGACGAGGCTCGATGCTCTTGTATTTTTAATAATTTGAGGCTCTAGTGTTTTCTTAATGGTGTTCTTATCTCAACAATGATTTTTCTACAACTACACACAATAAATTGCTTCTACGAACAATAAGTAACAGTTTGCCACATCTTCTATATACTTTTATTTAGTAATTGCATAGTTCTATTTTGTTGACATCAGATGAAATTTCTAAAAACATATTTTCTTGTTTCTTATTTTCATCTTAGGCTGGACATGTTCTGAAATTGTTCTGACTCTTTTTTTGCAAATGGAGTCTCGATGTTCTTAGAAATTTGTTCTTATAAAAAAAGAATGTGTTTGAGGTAATAAGGTAAGAATTGAACCGCGGTCCATTGCATGAGAGGCAAATACCATGTGTTTCACCGTAGGCTTCTGATTAGTTGTTTTTAATACGATATGATAATAAGTAAATAAAAACTGGTGTTACTTACGGTTTGATAATGAAGACGGCTTTGACTTCCACCTACAAAGAAAAAATACCAAATAAAAATTATGAGAAGAAAAACATGCATGAAAACATCAAAGTTTGTATCAGGCTTAGTACCCGCAGCCAAGACATAATTGAGTGGTCTTTAGTCAATATTTTTGGAAGCACGACACGGTACGGAAATCTCCCAGCAACGCGTTTCGTTTGAAAAATTTCTTACTAACAAACAAGCTTGATAACCAATTACAGCCAACTGACTTACCAACAAAGTAACTAACTTTATAAGTAACTAACAAACTAACTAACAAACTAAATAATTAACTAACTAACTAACAGACTAACTAACAGACTAGCCAACTAACAAACTTACTAACTAACTAACTAACTAACTAACTATTCAACCAATTAACTGACTAACTAACTAACTACCTAACTAACTAACTAACTAACTAACTAACTAAATACCTAACTAACTAACTAACTAACTAACTAACAAACAAACTAATTAACAAACTAACCAACTAACTAATTAACTAACTAATAAACCATCTATCTAACCAAAAACCTTACAAACTAACAAACTAACAAACTAACTAACTAACTAACTAATCAACCAATTACCTAACTAACTAACTAACTAACTAACTAACTAACTAACTAACTAACTAACTAACTAACTAACTAACTAACTAACTAACTAACTAAACCTAACTAACTAACTAACTAACTAACTAACTAACTAACTAACTAACTAACAAACTAACTAACTAACTATAGCAAAATAACTAACGAACTATTAAACTAATAAATCACCAAAATAACTAAAAAGCTAACCAACTAACTAACAAGAAAACTCAGATGTCTGAGAAAAAACGAGCGTTTGGCTAAAACTTGTAAGAAAACTAAAACTATACTTCGCTGGTCCATTGATTCCATGTTTAATACTTCTTGATTTGTTAAAATGATTTGGCTTCATAGAAGTTCGTTCTTCAAAAGAAATTGCTTTGCTATTATTTACATCTGATCGGTAACTTGTAACAGTAAAAGGAGATTGATGCAACTCAGTTTTAATGGTATTCTCTGTGACGATGCCAATGTCGGTTTGACACTGTGACGTATTCTTGTTTGAGACTGAAGCAGATTCGGTAGACAAAACAATGAAGGATCTCCTACGATTCTGCTAGTACAGGCACTGAAAAGTAACAGAAAAGAAAATTAGCAATCTACAGTTTTTTGAAAAATTCACTTTAGTTGAAATCAATAGATTTTAGTTTTAGATTATAGCTTCCATAAACTGATTTGAATTTGTTATGTTGCATAGTTGTTGTTAATTAGCTTACTAGCTACCGTATAAACCGACGTCAATGAGGGAGCTCAGCTCAGGTCTTAGATAAGGAAAACGCTAAAGTCTGTCGTGCTGTGGCATTGTGGCCTAATCCAGGTGGCTCGTGGTGTAAAAAGCTCAGCGAAGTCGGGGGCCCCACACAGTTACGGTAGCGTCACAGGCAGGGTCAAGGTCTCGATTAGTCAACCAACTACAGAGATCTTAGCCACTGGTGTTAATGCACCATTTCATCTTCACCAGTCTGTCCCTCACCTTACCCGATTGGTTTAAAACGCGGTCTTCAACACAAAAAAGAGCTCTTGCCAAATGCTTGTTGATAACAATTACTGGAAAAATGTCTTGCGAACAAAGCAGACTGGTCGGTGGTCGGCAAGGTCTGCTGGAGGCTTAACGGCTTAACCTACTGAACATGATCAAGTTTATTCGGTTTTTGCAAGCAAAATTCTATAAGATAATGCATATAGATGAGGGACGAACCACATTTCCCATTACCTGGGGATTACCTGACGTCCTGACGAACCACATTTACCTATTTACCACATTACCCGGGGATAACCCGATGATGTGAGACGGATTTCTCCCGATAAATACTTATGTATACTTGTCCTGATAAATACTTTGGTAATGTTTGTCACGATCATACCTAAAAACTGCGCAAGAAACACTTTGATTTAATGAAAGTACATTTACTCCGAATCAACGAATATTTACCTTTTACGAACGAGAAGAAGATGAAAATGATGAGATGATTTGCCAGGAAATTTAACTACAATAGCTTTTTCTATCGTATTTGGCCACATTCTCATTGAAAATACAGCAAAACAGAGCAGTGAAAATTGGTTTTCCTAGATTTTGCATGAACTACTGCATAGTGACACTATCATTACCAAATAAACAAATGCTCAAACATTGCAATAATCTGATGAAGCCATAAATTAGCAAGTTCAACTCATTTACATGCATCTTCACAGTTACAGGGAAGTAAATGATGCGAGTGAGGTGTTATATTTGACACCAATGAAAGTCATTCACAATTAACTGCGGATGAAAGGGCTGAAATCATATGAAAGCTGAATGATCATTATTCCTAGAAACCCGGTGAAACCACATTGCCCCTTTTCTTATCGTTAATTTCCCACAAAAGTAATAGTCTCCTTAAAGGGGTGTTTATACAAATCGAAAGAATTCCGTTTTTCCTCTTATGGAATGTCTTACGCAAAGGCCTTTTCGCCGCATTTAGAGTTGCCTCAGGCGTTAAATTTGGTTGAAACATTTGAGATATTGGTACAAATGGATAAAAAATTTCGTTGTTATTTCTATACATGGGTACCACGAAAACAGAATTTATCGGTAGACATGGGTGGGTTTGGGAAAAATGGGCGGCACGTCTAGTCTCTTGAAAAATGAAGTATTCCCCCTCCCCGGGCGAAAGAATTCCGTTTTCCTCTTATGGAATGTCTTACGTTAACCTCTAAGAAACGCTTTCCAATTCAACGAAATCTACAAAAATTGCAAGGGATTTCCTCTTATCAATGCAACACACATAAGATTAGTTCTATATTAAAGAAATAGTAGCCTGCGTAGGCAGACATAAGATTGCACCACTCTAGAGAGACCTCTTTCACCTTTATACACGCAGGCTTAAGAGAGGCCCCCAAAGCGGTTCTGCGTGATGCGTTATTGGACCACTTTTCATGCGTGATTTCGTGAAACGAGAAATTTTCGGGCGTGAATACGCGAATCTAAACTCCTGCGTGTCGCGTGAAATGCTTTGCAACTGCTCGTGATTTCGTGATTTACAGTGTTGGCTGCATAACTGAGAGGTTGCTGCAATGCCCTTTCATCCATCGGACATTGTCAGCTAACTATATTTCAGTCATTCTTTCATATGATTAATTAATTAAGTCCCCTAAAATCTTAATCTTGTGTGTTCCCTGTTACAAACTCGTCGCGGAAGAATTTTTCAAAGCCGATCTTTAGATATATGAAATTAAACATCCTGAATATTGATCCTGCTCAAAATTTCTGGGAGCAATGCGTGAAGTTTTATGCAGGTGAAAATGAAGTTTTATCGTGCGCATTGCGTGAATCGTCGAAAAATTGCGCGTGATCGCGTGATTTGGCGCCCCTTTGGGGGGCCTCTTAAGAAATAGAAAATCCTGAAAAAATTTTGGACAAAAACTTTTCAAACTTTTTTTAAGAGCTGTTTCAAGTACTCCGTGTTGTTGTTCATCAAGAATGGTGTTCACCGGGAAAAGAGTACATTTAGGAAGATTTCGTCACCAGACATAGGATATTTCGATTTAACAAACAATACTGTATTGCCACCAAAGATTCGGACAGTTTTTACGGATGGTTTTACTTAATCAATATCGTCCGAGCGATTTTAAACAGGTTGTTTTGTTGTTGTTTCTTGTATGATAAATCTGAGATATTTCATTGCAAAGCGTAGCTAAACTCCCTTCACTGACGATTAGAAACGAAAGTAACTAAAGCTGTTGTTTTACAAAGAGGCATCCAAAAACAAAGTACAATTGCGCCATATAACCTGCCATATAAACTCTTCTACTTGAAAAAAAGGTTTTGAGGTTAGGACTCCAAAACTTAAAAAAATTTCAAACTGGAGTGACATCAAAGTTTCTTGTTCAAAATGAAGAAAGGTCCAGATTACCTTAGTTTCAAGTTTGGCAACTTTATATTCAAGAACTGGTTTTCTTGTTTAAATGTTTGTATGATTGTTCAAAATTCTTAGGTGGGCAGAGACTGGCAAATATTTTCTTTGAGGGGGGGGGGCTTTGTCCATGACATGAAATATCTGTAAACAAAACTTGTTGGAATCTCTATTGTGTTCATAGGAATCTTGTAAGAATACTTTTGTTGCAATAGGAATCTTGTATGCTTATTTAAGGGACGAAATGCCACTTGTCTGTAATTATGGAACTTGGAACCACCATTCATTATACCATCATTCACACAGACAGTACTGTTTCTTGTATCTAAATTGGGATATTTGATACCATTCCTCATCATGAAAATAGATACCCAGAATATTCCCATTATCCAAAATACAGCTGTTGCCCTAAGATGGCAATGAAAATCAAATGCCTTGGGCTCTTGTTTAAATATTAACAAAAGAAAAAAATGAAATAAATCATAATGATTATAGAAATGAAAATGTTTGATACCCTGTGGCTTTTCCATGTTTGTATCTCAAAGCAATTGTCTTTGCTTCAGTCATAGCTCTGCTGTCTAAAATAAACAAAGAAGCTTTCCATCTTCCAAAAACAAGTTTATAAAGTTTCCATAGCATTAACACAAAAAATTGTGAATCCTCAGTTAAGTTTGAAAATTGGTAGCTTATATTGGAGGGAGATTCTTAATCAAGGATATGCAGTACCTTTAAATATCATACTTTATGTATATCATAGAAATGGAATGTTGTTGGATACTGGAAAACAACATAAACATAAGCACGTAGAATTGTGATAAACAGTGGAAACGTTTTTGGGCATACTTCCAAGTTTTTTTCGTCTGACACTCCTATCTACATGGATGAATGTCAGAAACAGACCATAACAATAAACTTAGGTGGAATTTATACCTTAACGCATGCATGATATTTACAATTCATACCAACCTTCATCAAGATTAAAACAATAATCACCACCATTTAAACTGATCATTGACAACTTTGCATTTGCTTTCATGTCATCTCAATGAAATTATAGACATTTTTAGACTTTCACTTTCTCCCTGAACTGAAGGAATCGTCTTCAAGCAATTTGCTTTGGACCAAGAGGTACCCTAGGTATCTATAGGCCAACAAGATGACAACGGACACAGCAGGAATTACCTACAAAATTTCGTGAGTGGTATCCGTGCTGTGGTAATACGAGTATAATTCTAGTGCACCAAAGACTTACAAAGTTATTAATTTTCTCAATTCGGTTCAAATAGTGGTCTCTCGTGGTTTTCTACATTGTTGTCTTCAGTCAATTGCAAAACAGAAACCGGAACCATAAAATGTAATGCATTCAGGATGATTGTCGCTATGGAAACTCCTCTGTGCGAATAGGAGGCAGCCTCAATCCAGGGCAACACCACCAACTTTACCTTGACCAACTTGCCAACCAAACCAATGACACTTACAGCTACACCACAATAAGCAAAAGCAGGGGAAAGCGGGTGGGGAGAAAAAGGAGAGCAGAAAGGGAGTTGAAGTTGCTATTGGGGCACTCTATTACTACAGGGGATGACAAGGCATTGCCTTTCACAAGTGTGAAAAAATACAAGAAAGAGTTCAAAGATTTCTTTTTCTTTTTAAAGACCATACCAATTCATACATGTAATGAACTTCTTATTAAATCTGGAAAATGTACTACACATGTTAGCTACACATCTAAGACCCTGGTCAAACGATCAAGCAATGCTTGTAAAACGTATGAAATTTTCTTATCAAGCCAAACGCAAAACATTGCTCGTCAGACAAGCATCTGTTGTTACGTTCAACTTCTGCTTGTCAACAGACGTGACCAAACGTTTAAAAAATGCTTGAAAAACAAATTTAAAACGTTTTAAAATGCTATGTTTGGCCGTTTAACAAGCCTTGAAGAAATTTTTGTATTAAAATTTTAAGAAATGGATTGGTCCACAATAGCTTTCACCGCGCTTAGTCTGAAGGAGCAAGAGCCAGGTCCAGCCAGGTCAGAAAGCTACCGGAAGCCCAGAACTGGAGTTGGGATGATCAAAAAATCGCTTGTCTCCATTCAAAGAAAGTACTTATGATTTCTAAACCCGAAAACTCAACCGATGCGTAAAGTCAACGCAGATGGCAAAAATGCGGAAACACCTTGGTGATATGGCATTAGAGGGCAACTTTTATTCCTTTGTGCGTGGAACATTGAAGATTTCTGGGGGATAAATATCACAAAAGGCGGACCAACAGATAGGCCCCCTTTGCTCCTGCAAAATGCAAGGAGCAATAACTTTTCTCTTAGCGAAGAGAATTACTCAAGTCTTTGAGTGGCAAAAAGTAACAAAATTGCAAGAAACAGCAGAAACATCCCTGGGCAAACTTAAAACTTTTAAGGATTGTTCAAGACTTGTTTCTGCTGTTTCTCGCAATTAAGAACTATTTTCATGATTAACTGAAATACATTTGCTAGGCTTTACATAATAAATTTACACATAGCTGTTTGGCTGTCCTCAAGTTTTTATGCCTGCCTCTCTTACTTCCTTCCACCTTGAGTGAAATTTTTTGACCTGACAGCATCGGTATAATTGGTTCTCGGTTGTCCAGTTACCAGTACTGCTTTCTACTGAATGAATGAATGGGTAAATACGTGGAAACAATTGCATGTTATTTGTTATTCCAGTTCAGTACCAAAGTAACGATTGCCAAAATTTCCTAAAAACACAGAGAAGAAGGAATAAATCATAAGATCGAAAAAGAAAAGATAAACGTTACCAAGTGATAATGGTTATGTTGACATTAGTGAGCCAGAAAGGCTGAAGGCTTGCTCTAAGTCTATTTCTCAATTTCGTTCATCAAGGTCCACCGTTCCGTTACAGAACAAAGGACAGTGAGAATTCTCTCCCACCTTCCTTTGTTCTGTAATGGTATGGTGGATCCTACGAGAAGGATATTGAGCTAGACAAAGTCTAGAAAAGCAATGAAACGTCGTCTTATATTTCTAAAATTCCAGTTAACAAAACAGTGCAATATCCTTACGAGTGGTGCAGCCAGATAAATTAGCCTATATCTAAAACCAATCTTAGCGATGGTTTGAAAGAATCTGCCATTGTGCCATTATTGGCTATACGCAACTGAACCATAGTAAGTTTTAAGTATAATTTAAATTACATTGCATATAAGGGTTTTGTGTTGGTTTGTCACTATCCATATTCACGCTTTTTTTATAAAGAACCTATCTCAAGGCCTATTTCCTGAAGTTCCTTATTCTTTTACCTCTGTTGGATAAATTGTTGACAAAAAGTTCCTTAATTTAAACTGCATATTTAGTGTCATGACTATTTTAAAGAGGCATTTGTATGTGAGCAAAGCTGTAAGCTATTGAAGGAAACATTTGATACATAATATGAAATTTAACGATTTAATCTCGAGAAGTATAAGTTTTTTTAATTTTTCAGCCTCCTACATGTAGGTTCCTTATTAAGTGGTTCAAAAAAGCGTTTAGTAAGTTTAAACAAATTATACGTTATAGCAAATTATATTTTTTGGATGTCAAAGTCCTAATACACCGCTCCCTGGCTAAGGCGCACATTGTATGCACCGCCTTGAATAGGCACCCTCCTGAAAGGTCAGGATTTTAAATAAGCGCCCGAGGTGAATATTCAAGGAAAAGTAGGGTAATAAACATAACTTACCAATTCCGGGAATGATGTGGTAACTGTCATTAGTTTCCGGATCAACTGCAGTAGTTACAATTTTAACTTTTGGAAATGCATAAGCAATACTGTGAACACCTGAAGAACAATTTGAAAAGTATTGAAAACTACAGTTGCTAAGAAAGCTACAATAATCGCAAATACATAGATATGATATGATTGTTTGAATCTCCATTGAACGTCTGTCCGGTTGTTGGACCAATGGGCCAATGTAAATGTCCATTGTAGAGAGGTGTCTGCATGATGCAGGTTTATTTATACAGAAAGGACGTTCATACAAAATATTTGGCCATTGTTCTGAAATATCCATATTTGCAGTGTACATCTGCACACATAAAACCATACATTGGGATAATAACAAGCGCACTCGTATATGCCAATCTTTATTTCCATCTATTCGATTATTCCCTAGGCTTTTCGAAAACAGTTGCCATGAACGTAGAAAGGAGTGACAAAGGGCAAAATAACGCTATTCCTTATCCTTATTTGTCTTTATCCTTTCTGTTGCAGAGTTACTTCGATCACTGTTGATCGCACCTTGCATTGCAGGACTTTTGATTAACAACAGATGGAAATAAACAAGTAATGTTCTAAATCTAAGCGAAAGAAAGATTGGAATACTGTCAATTTGAGTGATTTTAAGTCTCAAAAACTAAATTAACCAACTCACCCGCTTTCCCCATTATTAAAGAAACAAACATTATATTTTCCTCTTTTACATCGTGATCCTACAAAGGAAGAATGAAATTCTATATTATTGACCCATAACAAACTCATAGCGCATAAGAAACCATACCTATTTCTAGCTCAAACAAAATCTCTTTAAAAAACACGTCAAATTTCGTCAAGTTATTTCATTATCAATATATATCCCCCCCAAAAAAAATGTCCTTCTATGAGAACTGCATATATTATCTCAATTTCTTCTATTTGCGATATGTATACAGTAAACATTTCGTAGGGTGATTTACTAAATTGTTCACAAGTTGCAGGTACCTTATCCATTTGCCTTATCCAAACAAGTTAGCTCCTTCGACAGGGAGCTGGATGTTTTCAAGGAATAACTGCATGTATCCAAGCTCACCGTGGTCTTAAAATGATTGTAACGCAGGTTTAAAAACGTATATTACAAATGTTAGGCTTACCAGTAGAATTCGTATTGCCATTAATGCTAAAATTAGAGATAAGACTGTCAAATTTTTTATATCTAAATTAGTATCCTTACTAACCAACTACTTAACTAACGAATTAATTAGCTAGTTAGCTAGCTAAATAACTAACTAACTAACTAACTAACTAACTAACTGACTAACTAATTAACTTACGTGCTAACTAAATAAATAACTTACTAGCCAACCAACTAAGTAACTAAGTAACTAACTAATTAACGTACCTGCTAACTAAATAAGTAACTAACTAACTAGCTTACTTACTTACTTACTTGCCAACTAACTAACTAACTAACTAACTAACTAACTAACTAACTGACCAACTTACTAAACAACTCAATAACTAAAAACATACCAATTTTATAACTTCATAACTAAATAACTAACTAACAAACTACCTAAAAAACTAAATAACTAAAAAATATACTATCACAATAATTAAATCAAAACTAAACAACTACAACTATCCAAAGAAATGATCACAACTGGAAAAAAATAGGAACAAACATATATTGGCTTACCGGCTGCTCCTGACGCAACAGTTGCATCCATTAGAATTATGTGATCTTTACGAATGTCTTTAGGCAACCGTAGATAGTGTAGCTGAAAGAGGTAATATGGAAGTCGTAATTTCAATAGTATCAAAGGCTAACTAACATTGATAACTTGTACAAACACATCATTACAGTTGCTTACCTCTGGTTCTTGTGTATCTCTATTCGTCTGTATCAATATTTTACCAATTTTTACGTCTTTACAAACTGAAACAAGGGCATCTTCGAATGCTTCTCCAGCTCTGAGGATCGAGACTCCACACACCTGAAATCAAAAGGATTAACAGTTCCTCAGTATGATCAGTGCAGTGAGGAACCTCCAAGACCCCGGCCAAACGATCAAACCGTTGAAATTAGCTTCTCAAGCGATTTTTGAACGTTTGGCTGGGTCACAAACATTGCCTAGCACACGGAAGCGACATTTGTTGAACGATGTATTTGTTCAAAAACATTTTGCTTGACCATAGTTAAAAAGTCCTCATCTCTATTGACTCTGGCTTGACACAAGCAAAAAACGTTTGAAGAACAAAGTTTTATGCGATGAGGCCAAATGGTAAAACCTTTTGTTGAAAAGCAAATTTCAACTGCTTGACAAACAATGTTTGATCAGTTGTCCAGTGTCAAAATAAACATTTCATGGTCAAAGCCTTTATAGAATTGATAACTTTCAAAGCTCATAAAATCAATAGTACAATCGCTAGGACAGTGAATTCTGCACCTGGACTAAGTTTAAGATACTTAGCCCTGAAAACTCAATATCTTGAAGTTCCAAAGGAGTTCAATCCTGGCGGTCTCTCGTCCCAAAGGTCTATTTCTTAACCAGCTAACGTTATCTAGATAGAATGCAGTAAACTTACTCCAGCACCAGCAAATTGAACCCCATTGTAGATATTACCATGAACAGTTGTACAGTTGTAAGGCTAAAATGGAAATTTCAAAACTTTTACACGAGAGAGTTCAGAAATGCCATGGGTCATGGTACATGAAATCGATTTGACATCAGTCACTTAGGGAGGATAGCCCTGCGCTCATAGCATTTATCAGACAAAGAGGATAAATGTTTAAGATCGCCGGGCAAACAGCCAATTTTACAGTGTACAGATTCAAAATTTCGCTTCGACAAGAACTGGGCTAAAAACAGTTTGACGGGGGTAAAAGCGCGCTTTTCACTTGTTTCTTTGCGTGGACGAGGAAGCGAATGCTTTATCTAATTGAAGAAATCTAAGCACAGCATGATATACACAATCCTGCAAATTCGGACGCAAACAAGAAGAAAATAAACTTCTGATCCTATTTAAGGCCTGCTTAATGTGAGAGTGAATTAACTAAAATAGGTAGTAATCATTTACTCTAAAGTAAAAGTAAAGTAAAGGTGTCGTTTTTTAGTCTGTTACCAACAGAACTACAAAATAGACTTTACGCTTTGACTCATATCGCATGACCTATATCAAAATGATGGTGCATATTGCTTATAGCAGAGTAGCCATACATGACGCTCATAACTATCGACCAAGTACCTACTTATGCACCAGGGTAGAGAGAAGCACATTTATGTTAGCAGCTTGGCTAATGTGTTCACTCTGCAATCACAAGCAGAAAGACTTGCTCGAACCGACAAGTATTTGTTGTGAGTCCTGCACGCTAACCACCATGGTGCAGTGAGACAGCGAAATGTAAAACAATTACCTTGAATGGCAGTAAAGACATGGCTTTTTCGATCAAGATCCTCATTAATCTCTGTGAGTAAAACACAAAATCATCACGCGAACAGGATTTGTCTCTGCGAAAGAGAAGAACGGTTGTTAGAGGGACAGACCAGTAATAATAAATATGAGCAATAGTGTTATAAAATCGCTGTAAAGAGACAGTATCCTGTACAGAGCAATTCATTTTTCCTACTGACTGATTGTGAATTAGATCTGTGACAACAGAGGACTAGGTATTGTTAGCTACAAGCATTCTGTATTAGAGGCGATAATCGCCTTTGTACACAAGTAGAAACTCAGTTTCCCATCATCGGGTAACGAGAAATGTATTTCATTCAGTTGTATCAACTTCAGACACATTGCTAGCTCATCCCCTGGTAGATATGATTTCCTACAGTATATTTTAGTGGTTCAAACACAAGGTCCAAGGTTGAATGATTTTAACACCTACCTGATAATAGCTTGAAGACCACGGTGTTGTGGAGTGTCTTCAACCATGTGTAAGCTACTTGGAAGTGGCTGTCCTTGATGCGCAGAAACCAATTTTGACCTAAAAAAGCAACATTTAACTGGTTTAAACAGTCAGATCCTAAATTTTAAAATCCAAAAGTTTTGACTTTCAAAATACGCCTACCATTTTACCTGCTTCTCTTTTCTTAACTAATCTATCTACAGAGCTGGAAATTGTGGCCGACAAATCAACGTAGAAAAGTGTTGAAAAAGGAAATAACTTGAGAAAGTAAGAAAGAAAGTTGAAAGAGGAAAGGAAAAAGGTGATTGACTAGCAATTAACCATCTGAAACACGAAGCTTGCAATTATTTGCTAAGATCATAAGCAGTTTCCCTAAAGCCATGGCTGAGCTAACCGTGTTGCAGAAACAAGAAATGTTTTTGTTGTCTCCCAGTAAAATTAACGCTACAAATTTTTTATTGCACGATACAGAGATTCCGAGGTGGCTAACCTGGGAGACAACGAGAGAACATGTCATTGTCAGTGGCGACAAAGTCGCGCGTGACATGTCAGGCCTTAAGAAAATGCAGAAGAATCCATCCTTCACGAATGTTTTACGCCTAGTTTTCTGAGGAAAATAAAAAAAGTTACCTGAAGTTGAATCCTCGCTGAAAAATAAAAAGGTAGCTAGCTACAAAATCTGAGAACAAATTGTATAGAAAGGGTCAATACTACTAATTTGTCAAAATCCAAAAGTAGGGGACTCGAAAAATTTGCGGAGCTAGAATACTTTAGGGGGCTTACCTCTTCGAGTTTTGTTCTGACGTGTTGTACAATAAGATTGATTGCTACAGTATTTTCTCCGGCTGTAAATCAAAATTTAAACATCAATCGTATGGTTAAATAGCAATACAATCGTATGCTTAAAACCCATAGCAAAAGGGCGTTGTCAATGCAAAATTAGGGCGTGGTTTTAAGAAAACCTAACTAACTCGCGACACTTTTACATTAGTGTAAGCCAATATACAAAACCTATCTTGGCGATGATTGGGGGGCGACTACCCCCCGGTGCTTCCCCCGTATCCACCTAGCTAAGCTAAGAGAGAAACGAGAAAAAATTGGTTATATGCGTATACAAAATTTGATATCCTACCCCATGGAACAACGATATCGGAGTCTTTCATTGAAGGTGCAATATATTGCTCGAACATCTAAAACAAGAAGAAAGAATATTAGAAAAATAACGTGTATTTGGACTTGAACGGCTTAGCTAACATTCATCGAAATACGATGGGGTTACATGACCTATGGATGGACGAGAAATACTGTGAAAATTATGATAAGCAGCGGGATATGAGCATATACCTTTCCAAAACTATATTAAGTGCCTCCCCGGGCCAGTGGTCTTGGCGTTGGTTTCTTTTCCGGTTTAACAACTAAACAATTAAAAAGATACAAACTCTTGGAGCTTCCACTGGTGCCATAGGCTAATACTTAGGGATTACATGCAGAGGCAAAATAGGGGTTTCCGCAAAAGATGGCCGCCGTTTCTGTCAATCCCTTGTTTTTTTAAGGTTTTTCGAAGGGAATTCTGGGAATAATTTCCTTAGCTACGAATTCAACGTCTGCAGCTATGTAAAATACATAACTAAGGAAATTATTCCCAGAATTCCTTTCGAGAATCCTTAATGAAAACAGTAGGCAAAAACGGCGGCTATCTTTTGCGGAAGCGTCTATACGCAAAGACCTAAGACACGATCAAGGATAAAATAATAACAAAACTCACAGGTTTAACAAATGTATCGTATTGTTTCAATACACCAATGATGTCCCTCCCCCTTTCACTAATATCTCTTTTTAGACGTCGAGCCAAGCGTATATCCGAGTCTGTGTCAACAAAAACTTTCAGGTCCAGTATCTGTGGGGAAAATCATATCAATAACTGAGAAATAAGGCAATGATTAGAGGCTACACTAGCCTCACTCTGTTACTCAAACTTTAATAATTCGTTTCAACTTACAGCCTGGTGTTCAAAATTTACGAAAATTGCTCGTACAAAAATTTGATCCAAGATTCGGATTGAGCACTTCAACTTTAGTGCTAGGGCTAATTATCTTTCTTCAGGTTCTGAAAATGTTGATTTCATAACGACAAAAATTTTACACCCCCGGTCATTTTTAACAGTCAATTCATATCCAAACTTTAATCGCTTTAAAATCACCTTCGTAAGAACTTGAAGCAAGAAAATTTGCTTCGGCACTAAATATGAAGGTTTAAATATAAAAAATTAGACAAAAACAACGAGAGGTAGAGAAAGCAGTGAGTTGAAGTACTTACATCTAGAAGTTCTTGAGAAGAAAACGTCATGATTCCTTCAAATATAACCACGTTGGCACCATATACAGTTTTCTGGAAAGATAAAAGCATTTAATTCAGGGGAATTCAGTTAATAAGTTAAGTCTGTGACAGTCTTAATCATCGCCGATCTCTTCTTCAATCTTCCATTTACAATTTCATGCGAGTGTTGCTATACGCCAGTGACTGAATCGACTGAATCAGACTAAAATGACTCAATTTCAACAACTGAATGGACTGCGAGGGACGCCGATCATCTGTGGTTTGTGTTTCCATAAAGTTCTTCATTGATCAGGACAGTCGTAATGATCGGGAAAGTTGAACTAATTTTAACTCATTTCCAATACACCTAATCAATTTGAAGGTGCTTGTGGTGTGTGGTGTTGTGCTTCTAACATCAAAATCCAGTTGGCTTGTAGTTTTAGAAACTCGGAGAGATAGAGGTTCGAACCCCAGCCACGGTAGCGTCACACTTTCATCCTCACCTTCACTACCATCCTTACGGAAAGGCCATTTGAGCCCAATCGTCACGAACTCCCGTCGGAGAAATAGTGCATCTGGCAACAATAGTGCAAAAATTGTAACGATAGCTAATACCAATCATAGTTTACCTGTTTGGTCAATCTGCTGTGTGATGTAAAATCATAAATTGGCACCTTAAAATAAAAAAGGATTTAATTAAAAAGTACAGACATTCATTAAGAATTAACAAACGGACTACTACTTGATGTAGACTACTTGTTTTTTTTTTTACTTTTTCGTGTTTCGGCTATGTTGAGCCTTCTTCAGCACCATACATATGTATACATATTTGCCATGAATGGCGAACACTAGGATAGATTTTTTCCACAAGTGGCATTGCACAATAGCTGAGATTTGAGCCTGGCTGCATGACCAGAGAGCCAACGACGTTTCCACTGAGCTATAGAGCTCAATGAAATCGCCGAGTATAACTCTCCAAGTCGTACAGTCCAAGACTCTCCTCCCATTTGACTTGATTTGTGTTTCGGCTATGTCGAGTCAACTTCAACATTATAGATAGTATATATATTGTCATGAATGGCGAACACTAGCATAAATTTAGCACTTTGATTATACGGAAATAGTCAAAATCAAAGAAGCCAATTGAAGCACGCTGAGAAGAGAGCAGTTCACCTACCTGTACACTTCTTCCTTCTTTTAATTTCTTTAACGTTTCAACAGCCAAATCAAAGTCAAATGAACCTGGATGATCAAAATTGTATTCATTTCTGCCAGCAGCTTCATGTTGCTCCGGAGTTAAAACCTAGTGAAACAAAAGAGACCTAATAGTTTTCTTCACAAAGCAATTTTGATAGTTTATCATTTACAGCAGAACCTCCATACAACGGACACCTCCATACAAACGTCACCTCAAACCATCTCCAAGCCTCCAAACAACGGACAATAATTTCGTCTCAAAAGTCTTTTCTTTGTAAAAAGAAACCTACTATGGCACACACCTCTCTGCCAAGAACAATAGCATTGATTCTAATATTATCGATACAACATTCGTTAAGCTACAATACAGAAAGATCTTACGAAAGTTGAGTTTAACCAGCTGTCTTTCTTCCTCTTATAAACACCGAGCATCAAAACAAACATCTCCTTTTAACAAACCATCCCTTTTCCTTGTCGAATAGCAATAGACATTTTCCCCAAATAGATGCCCCCTTTAATAAATGCCGTAAACATCTAAGGGGAACTTTACTAGAAAAGCCACAGAAAGTGCAAAAAGAGGATGTAGAATGCAATGAATTGAAAAAAAGTAGCTGGACATACTAAAAAGATTCTATGAATCACTGAATAATTTAATTGGCACAGTAAGATCATTTTTCAGTCTTTCCACATCAAAATGAAAAAAACCATTTTATGTAGACAGAAAAAGCTCCAAAGCCAAAACTTCCAATTAGGTTTCCTTTTAAGATATTCATTGTTGCTGTAAAACTTCTAAGCAGAAATTTGTCTAAGTTTACAAAAAGCAATTTACCTTATAGAAAGAATCAAGTGAGAGAATGATAACCCAGGGAACTCCAAGTTCAGAAATAATCTTCTTTGCAACTGTTGTCTTTCCTGATGCGCTTCCTCCACAAAGGCCTGAATAAATGAAGGCTTTAAATGAAATATGATACACAATACAAATACGACCATCGCTGACGAACTGTTCACATATGCTGCTTGCCAGCAATGATTGATGATCCTCTGTGTCCTGTGCCTTCCGTTATGTGTGACCCAGAAAACAAAGAACCTCATTTCTATAGCCCTGATCGTCTGCGATCGTCTAAGTTCATTAGTCGTAAGACAGTCAGCGATTGTTAGTTGTAAGAATTGGGAAAGTTGAAATGAGTCAAACTTTCCCGATCATTAGGACTGTCCCGATGAATGAAAAGCTTTATGGAAACATGGATCGCAGACGATCAGAGTTCACTGCAGACTATCCTTTTGTTGAAATGCAATCATGTGAGTCTGATTACCAAATTGATTGACAGTTGCTTTTGTTCTGGTTCGAAGATCTGTGTCATGTAGGCTGAATTGCAACATTATGGCAGAAAATCACCGATACGCTGAAATGAAATCGTAGATGGAAGAAGGGATCAGCGACGATTGCAGACGGTTTTGATCACTCTAAGATTTTATGGAAATCAGGCTTATTTGACCCAGAATGATCGCTGATGGTTGCAAATAATGTCTCATATGGATTTTCCTGTTGGCAAAGAAACAAATTTTTTGTTCATCAGCAATGGTGGGCAATTGTCACCAATCATTGAAAATTCATGTTCTCGTGAACTGCAAGCATCATAAGGCCATGTTTGCTGATGGTCTGCGATGAGACTTATGAGAAGCAGGCTAAGCTTTACCAACCATGCTTGGTTGTTTCCTTCTAAATGCAGGCTTGGTATGCAAGAAAAAATGAGCTTACCAATCATAAATGCTTTTTTGAGCTGCCCAGTTGAATCATACCAAGGTGGACGCCCTACAATGTAAGAAAGTTTTAAGAAGTATCAAGGCTTTTATTGAACAGGTTGGCAGAGGGGGCAGGACTACAGCCTGCAAAAAATCTGAAAACAGGAATAATGTTGTACCCCTACCCCAGTGTTCATTCCATGTAGCCTATGCCGGAGATCTCCGGCATGGAGTTCAAAATTTTATTGGCGTACTGGCGTGGATCTTTAAAAAAACAATAGATCTATTGTTTCTTTTGGCGTGAACTCCTATTTTGTTGGCGTATCTCTGGCGTGGCGGTAACAGGGAATGCACTCTGGCTACCCCTGCACTTAAGCTAAAATGTGCGAATGAGGTAGAATTGCTCTACTGACCATTTTTGGATAGGCTTGAGGCCAGGGGGATGTTGCACCCCACATCCTCTATAGCTACAGTCCTGTCTGTCAATCACCCAAGGTGAGTAGTGAGATTTTCTTACCAACACTGTAAACAGCTCTTTGCTTTGTTTTTCCAGATCTTTCAGATACTTTTCTTGTCCTTTGCTTTGGATTAGGAGAATGTGGCTCTTGGCAGTTTTCAAAGATATCATCATTGCTAAAATAATACAAAAAGAAACAAGTTAAAGTTAAATCGCAAATATGCAAATTGCAAAGCAAAGAGGGCCAAGGGGGCTCAGCGGCTCAGCTCAACCAACCATATTAGTTTTTTACCTTTTGTAGAACTTGGACATGCATCATATATCAGGTTATTTTTCATTAAGTAGTCTTTTTTAAATTTAATATCTATACTATGAAACTAAATGAAATGAAATGAATGAATGAATGATTGAATGAAACTGACTAGGCCATTTTTAAAAATTGAGAGTGAATGAACTTGACAACCCACCTCTCGGAACCACTTGAAAATGAAGAGGGAGAATCACATTCAGGCCTCGAAGTGTCACCTATGACTTCAGCCATACTTCAAGCAATTTTACTGACCAAATCAGCTTCGTCTTTCTCTGTTTTCACCAAGATTTTCTTTTCCTATTGGTTAGGAAACATCACTACACACAAAATTTGGAAGCCATTGATGATAAAGACGAAGAGCAACAAGCAACGACAACAACATTCCACGTGTGGATGAATGAACCGTTCAATGGAATGAACCGAGAAAAGCAAAGGCTCTAGAGCAAACACTTGAGGTACCCCAAAAAGCAAAGGCCCTAGAGCAAACACTTGAGGTACCCCAAAAGCTCCCAAAAAATAGTTCCAAAAACAGAAACTTCAAACTTGCAAATACCAAATCTTTAATAAAATATAAACATTATTATTCTAAAAATAAATACATTGAAATAAAGCTGATTAATCAAACATCGGTTAGAGTCATTTTGGAATAATTCCAGTCCATTCTACTCTGTAACTATCAAATTTCATAAATAGCAATAAGTCAGTTTAAAAAAGTTATGAATCTAAGTATTTGTTTATAAAGTCGAGAAGAGCATTCTTAGGATAAAACAATAAGCTGTTAAAATAGAAAATTATGCATACGGTATGTTTTGAAGAGAATGGATAGTTACTAACTAACATATAAACTACTTCTATCTTACATAACAACAATTTTTTACTCTAAAAAAAGTCCAAATTCAGAAATGATAAATTTTCTACCTAACAAATTCAATATTAGAAAGCAATCTTGGTCAAAACTACTGAGACATTCGGCGATTTCTCCTGTATTTAATAATGATTCAGCAGATTCACTGCCCCCTGAAAAATCGAAGTTTTTCTGAATATTGGATACAAGGACATGAATAAAAGCATGCAGCTCTGAAAAATTTCCAAACTTGGAAGCGGGGGTCGCACATTTTCTTAATCTTGTATTAAAGCCATAACTTTGGCTCTAAAGTATCAAAGTTCGTGTTGTTACGCTATTGTACCAAATTATTGTAAGAACAGTATAATGATGAAGATTTTAGATCGAAACGTGTAAGTTGACAGATAAGACAGTCGTCTATATTTTTGAATGTCTCAGTATCAAAGTCTCAAATAGTTTTGAAATGAGTTGTTTAAGTGGTTCTACATGGTTTCCAAACGGTAGCTGAGTGTCGTTTTTGGAATTTGTTTTCCATCTGTCATCGAAAACACTGCTATTCGCCATTGCCATTGCCCTTGCTGTCACTGAGGCTGAGATTTATAAAATTTTTCCTGCCAACATCTCCATGAAAGACTTCAATCTTTTATGCAAAAAACTTCAACTTGTTGAAGTTTGCATCAGTTGGTAGAAAATAGGAACCCGTGTTTCCAATGGTCACCAGTATGTTTTAGGATCACAAGCCTATCACTGACTGTGGCTGAGAAATCAGTCACAAGCAGCGACACCAAGAAATTCTTTCCCTGGTTGTCGCCGAAGTAATCACACGAGCGGTCCCAAAGTATCACCATCAAATTGTACAAAATTGAGCTTCACCCATCAACCTTTTGAGAACCATTAACCTTAGGTCTTCAAAGATTGGTGTATTAAATACTTCTTAAAATTATTCTTAATGCATTTGATACAAAAATTAGCATTACGGGTTCAACTACGCTTCTTCTAACAAAGATGGAACTATTCAGACAGAGCTGATACACTACGTCTAATGCCTCGAACGTCGATTCGCCTCAGCAGAGAGAGTAGTACATTTTTCAGGCACCAAAGATTTTCTTCACCGTGTAGCCCTAAAAGCAGGAAAAAATTTAGAACATCAATTCTGAAAGAAATCCAGTCAGTCAGTCAGTCGGTCGGCCAGTTGGTCAGTCGGTCGGTCGGTCAGTCAGTCAGTCAGTCAGTCAGTCAGTCAGTCAGTCAGTCAGTCAGTCAGTCAGTCAGTCAGTCAGTCAGTCAGTCAGTCAGTCAGTCAGTCAGTCAGTCAGTCAGTCAGTCAGTCAGTCAGTCAGTCAGTCAGTCAGTCAGTCAGTCAGTCAGTCAGTCAGTCAGTCAGTCAGTCAGTCAGTCAGTCAGTCAGTCAGTCAGTCAGTCAGTCAGTCAGACAGTCAGTCAGTAAGTCAGTCAGTCAGTCAGTCAGTCAGTCAGTCAGTCAGTCAGTCAGTCAGTCAGTCAGTCAGTCAGTCAGTCAGTCAGTCAGTCAGTCAATCAGTCAGCCAATCAGTCAGAATACTCAAATATAAAAAGCTTAATGAAAACGACATTTTTACTTACAGGCATGGAGTAAAAGAACAGGCCCATCAATGCCAGTAGCAGGAATACAACAAGAGCTTTCAATAAGCACCATTTGTAGCTATCCCAAAGAAAATATTTCAGCATCTTCAATGGGCTCATGAAAAGACTCATGCTATCAGATGGTCGACTGTTGATAAAAAACAGAATTTCATAACCAAAATAAAGAAGAAAAAGAAAAATACATGCATTTTCTTATAAAAAACTATAGGCAAGAAACACAGACTAGCAAACCACCAAAGTCCTATTGAACAAAAGTTTACTTAAAGTTTATTTTTCAAGTCTACAAAATGCAAACTTTATTATTTTCAGAATGCAATGAAAAACGGGAAAATCCTTAAACATACTGACAGTTTTTTCGTCTTACACTCCCCAGATTATAAACTTCATACATGCAGAAAGAAAACTGAAATTGATCGAAAAATTGGTTACGAAAATATATCCAGAAGTGGATCAAGTTTGCACCAGTCAGAAATTTAGCAGAAACATATTTCAGTAAATTACAAACGGTCAAACATTTTTTTTAAAGCAAATTTCAAATGATTGGCAAACAATACTTGATCGTTTGGCCAGGGCCTTAGACTTAACAATAACTCGTCTTATTCAGAAGAAAACATTTCATATTTCTGCAGAGGAACTGAAACATTTACTGAGGTTCTCTAGTTTTCGTGGATATCGATATTTATCTTCCCAACTTTAGCAAACAAAATGAATTCCGTATTTTGTTTTTTTCGAATCGAGTTTTGTTGTTTTTTTGAACTTCAAAATATGCGGAAACTTTCTAGAACAAAAAAAGCTTCAAACTGGCGGTGGTCAGTTAAGCTGTTAGTACTAATGACAATTTTTCTTTATATTGTTTAGCAATGTCAATGACACAAAAATTTGCTGGACTAGAAACAAGGACAGACACAACAAAACATACTTTGGTTTAGAGAGCGGTTGTGGTTCTTCTCTGGCTTTACCAGCCGGAGTTGCTTCAGCGTCCTCTTTTGCCAAAAGTTCCAGTTCAACTTCAACTTTACCCTGTAAAATAATAAACTGATTTAGTTTTTGAGAAAACACAAGAGATTGATAGGCAAAGAACTCGTCTCGAATCTGCTGCCATCAGCTAAGCATTTCAATACTCTACCAACTGAGCTACCAAGCCAAACGATCTCCACGAGTCAAGGTCAAAGGAATCCCTGTCATTGTCTATCTCTATCTGTACGTCTTCCTAGATTTCCTATCCCTATCCACACATACAGGAGAACTATTAAACATGTCCCATGTCAGATCACTGAAGGTTACAGTTGATTGCTTGAAATTAGTATACTGACTAGCCTGACAATCTGACACCCTCTCACAAATAATCTCCGGATGTTATCGTGCTTTGACCCTAACCATACCAATCTTTCACATTTCCTATCTCTATCAATACATACAGTGGAACTATTAAACTTGTTACATGTCAGCTCACTGAAGGTTATACTTGACGCTTGAAATTAGTACACTGACCAGCCTGACAATGTTGCGACTTCTCATAGATGATTTCTGGATGCCATCATGCTTTGTTCCTAACCATACCAATCCCTCACCTTTCCCATCCCTGTCCATACATAAAGGAGAACTATTAAACTTGTTACATGTCAGATCATCGAAAGTAACACTTGATGGCTTGAAATTAGTATAATGACTAGCCTGGCAATCTGTCACCCTCTGACAAGTGATTTTTGGATGTTTTCATGCTTTAGCCCCACCCATACCAATCCCTCTTATTTCTGATCCCATTACCTACAAACAAGGGAACTATTAAACTTGTTACATGTCAGATCACTGAAGGTTACACTTGATGGCTTGAAATTAGTATATTGACTAGCCTGACAATCTGGCACCCACTCACGAATGATCTCCAGATGTTATCATGATTTGATCCTAGTAATACCAATCCTAATGGCCTGTTATTTCCGACCCCTTTTCATACACACAGGGGAACTTATTATACGTCAGATCGCTTAAGGTTACACTTGATGACCGGAAGATGAACCTAATATCATTGACATCTGAAGACAAACAACAAGATCCTTCAACTATGCCAAACTGTACAAGTAAGTAAGCTTCTAAAACAGGAACAGTTTTTGCCTGGCTGTTATTGTCTAGTGAACGATTTCCTTATGTTTGTTAGTTATAGATAGTTATGTTTTATCAAACGGATTACCGTAAGAACTGGATTAGGATCATCGTCGTCATCCGGATTAAACTGGAATGGCCACCATCCTTTCATATGCTTTGCTTTGATTATCGATCCAAATCGAGATTCATCCGTCAACATCTTTAGATCGCAAGATTTTGCAGATTTTGCAGGACTCGGTAGTTTTGTGAGTGGAGCTATGAAGTCACCTATATGAGGAATACAAATCAATTTAAAGGTGATAGTTTTAAGATGACAAGCAGTAAAAGATCTAGTGAAGTAGGGGTTATGCCTAAACTTAACCTTCCAACATTTTCCCAAAGAGTAACCAACAATGTTAGACACTGTTGCGCTTTGACGATCAATTGGTGACCAAACGGTTCCAACATTTTAAGACAACATCTAAGGTTTGTTGCGCAAACAGAGCTTTTGTCTCTGTGATAGTTTGTCTCACAGAGTTTCGTTTTCACTTTGTAACCAGGAAATAAACTATTGGCATTTTCTTTTCATCCAACATCCGACCATTATAAATAAAGATGATGTTTGCTTAGCCAGCAAGGTGGCCACACGTGGACATCATGTCACATTGCTTATTAAGAACATCCATGTTGGGTGTAATGTTGGCTTTTCCTTTCACAGATGGCTCTACTTTCTGCTCCTCAAGCTCGCTTTTATGATGCTTAGTTAGTGCCGTTATGACAAAATTTGCGCTAATTTAGATTCTCTCTCTTCAAATATGTCAATCGATTTTTTGTATTCAAAACCAGTAGCAAAATGCCATGCCTAATCAATTTGCCAAACCTAAAGTTGTACCACTTGTGTTATTGGAAAAAATGACAAGGAGAGACGTTAAAAAGGAAGCATACGTTGAAATAATGCCATACATACCTAGAATATCATCAGCAGAAATAAGATCTGCATCCCAGACTTGAAGGTAAAGATTTGGAGGATGTTTTTCTTCAGTTAAATCAACTGAGAAAATACTGGCCTGCAAACGAGAATAAAACCAATTAGCTACTTAAAGAAATTGTTAAGTCTAGACAAATTTTTGAAAAACTATGACAATATTGCGAGCTGGTCTTAAAACACTACACTTCTGAATAGTATCGACCCTCAAAGACAAAGAGTCATGACAAGCATTAGCTTTTCCACCTTGAGTGCAGCAAGTGTACTGCATCCCTAAATTAACAAGGCATACATATGAATGCATGCCACAGAGGATAATATCTCAATTGTTTATATGCACATCCAAAAAAACAAACAACGTTTTTAAACTTGTAAGACATGGTTCGAACTAAATGCTTCATGAATTAAGCCTTATCCAAAACTTGCTTATATAAAGCAAGATCAATCCTCTTTTGTTATACAAGGTATGTTTTTGTAGAGCAAAAATCACCTTTTTTCTTGTGACGATCTTTTCTTCAGCCTTATGAAACATGAATTGGAAAACGAATCTCCAGTTGAACATACCAGAACCATCCGTTGATCTAGCGAATGAAAAGAGACGAACTTAAGATTACATGCCAGCATTGGTGTCATGGTATTCTAATAAGCCCTCGTGATTTCTTCAGTTGTTTAAAGGCCCATTCCCACTTCATTCGCACTCGCTGTTCGCTGTTCGCTAGCCATCAAAAGATAGCGAACGCGAAGCGATTTTGATTTGATTTCCGCTGCAAGTCAAGCTAACGCTTACGCAAAAGTTTACTTTTTTATCGCCTAAAATTGATTACGAAGGCTGCATTCTGTTCCCCAGCGAGCGGCGAACTGCAAATTCGCTAGCGAACAGCGAATGCGAACGAAGTGGAAATGGGCCTTAACCAAGATCTTCGCGGTTTTCAGTTTTGCAGTGAAATAAATATATACGTTCTTAAACATTTCTCTTTGCAAAAACAATGCTCTTTCCTATTCGAAACTTCATCTTCTCTTCCTGTATTTCTATTTTTAATCAGTCTTTCTTAAATGATTGCCCCACGCTAACTAGTTCCACCTCACTAATACAAAAAATAAATGAGCGACCCCGGTGCTTATGGTAGAGAATACAGTATGCGAACACGAGGCATTCAGTGGTCTCACATCGGACATGTCCGGAAGAAAGAAATTTAGGCCCTGGCTAAAAATATGGAAATGCAAATAAATCAAACCTGTAATGTACATCAGTTTCTTGTCTGTGTTCTTTATTACCTTCCAACCAACTAGAAAATAAATATGAATATAAGAGTGATAATTCGGGATGGAAAAGTAGGTTCGTGATCTAATGCATACAGTGAAAGTCCACAAACGTTTGAGCCAGTCTCTCAGTGTGCAGTGATTTTCTACAATAAGTTGTTAACTACAGTCATTAGATAAACAAATACAGCAAAAAGACTCTATCAAGTATTTGAAAACACAGACACAAAATTTAGTGAAGATATCCAAATCGTTTGTGAAAGAAGAAGTAGAAAACGATGTGAATAAGGCAAATGAAATGTCTAAAACACCAACAGCCAAATTCCAAGAGAGCAACGTCAGGCATATTTTAGTACGAAGAAGTGAAAAAGAGATATCATAAGATCAAAGTAAAAGTAATAGTGATACAGACCCTTTGACATAGATATCACTGCTCCTTTCACCCATAATGTTGACTTCATCCATAACAACACTGTCTGTATTCCAAACGATAAGTCGAAGCTCATATCTACAATATGAGATAGATATAGCTGCTTGGATGATAGGCAGAGCGAAAGATGGATATTGGAAGATGGATAGAGCGAAAGAAACGGAATTCTTTCAATAATAAGTGATCGGTCGATGTAATTTAATTTGTCTTGGAGCATACATTTTTTTAAACTTCTTCAAAAACGTAACGAAGAAAATTATCCTTGTTAAGAAAAGCTCTGTGACGTGGAAAAACGGTCAAACATTGCTTGATAAGAAAATTTCAAATGTTTTACAAACAATATTTGATCACTTGGCCAGGCCCTTAGAATTTAAACTGAAAAATACGAATTTTATGTTTTCCATTTCTACCAAGAAAGAAATGCTGTAGGCCAATTAGATACACCTAAAGTCAGATTGTATAGGATTTGACTGAAGCAAAACATAAGTTACAGTTAGAGTAATTTGCTAATACTTACTCAGTTGGCTTCCTAGGTGTTACGTCCACCGGTGGACCAGGCATTGTAAGATCCATTGGAAACATATCTACCCAAAGCTGAACTCTTCCCTATTATAAAAAATTAATCACTTCAGTTGACTAGACATTAAATAGTAAAAAAAAAACAAACAAAAAGCAAAGTTTCTTGTTATTTTTGTCTCCTCCTCCCATTTTCTTCCCTTGCATTACCTCTTTTATGTTCACCTCCCTTCTTAACGAACAAACTCTTAGGATCGAGATACCATGCGAATAGAAAGGATGAAGGATTGCAGGGCCTCTTACAAGAGATATCGATTTTGTGGGCATTCTACTCTTACTTAAGGAAAATGGACAAAATGCTATTGTTAAAAAAATAGAAGGGGCTTGCGGTAAATGTTCCTCTAATTCGTTTGTTAAATGACAGGCCTTGCTATATTGGTGTTCATGCTTTCTTTTTTATCTAGAATATCCAAAATTTTGCAACCAGCCCGTCTATTCCGATCCCCACTCTATTCCGACCTCAATACTACACCCTATTGGATATCTTTCAAGCCCCTGACAATTAACACCCTCCCTATTACCGGGTAAAAGCAAATATGATCATCTTTAGTGCTCACATTCCCTTCCAGTCTATCTAATAGCAAAATTGGCTGTCACAAACCTGCTCAAGGCCTGGCTTCTCTGGATTCAACAGTGACCTGGTCTCAACATATTCTGGTACCAATGCATACCCTCGGGGTATTTTGCTGAAGTTTCGGAGAGCTTCCAAAGCACAAGGCTCATCTGAAGGTTTTCGCGCCCTAAAAAAGCATATCATATCTAGAGAAGAAAATTTGACATGGTTGTCTAGAAGTGTTTGATCATTTGGCTTGGGCCTTAGATATTGTCTAAGGCCTTGAATTAAAAGACTTATTAAGCAACTGGTTAATAAGCAACTAGGGCTGGGGTCACACGAATGCTAAGCAACTTTCTAAGGGCTCAGCAAAGAAGCTGTAAGCATCTATATATCAAGGGATACGTTGGTTTTGTTAACCTTTTTTAGTTCAAATCGTTTTGTTTATACATCAATGTAAATCTTGCCAATTTGAACTACAATTTTAGCAGGAAAGCAAAGAAATATGACCTTTTGTAACGAAAACTAGAGTGCTGAGAGAAAGTGAAAGACTTAAGCAATCAAAAAGCAACTCTTAGGGCTGAAATCTCAGATATCTATAAGCTACTTTAAAGGGGAACTGAGTCAGGTTGCTTATTAAAAAATAGTTTGCTTCCAACAATTCTACATAAATGAAGATAAGGGTAATTGGCACACCGTTAGAAAATAATCACATTTAGTGCCGCAGATAATCGCTTAAGGTAAAAATACTCACGTAAAAAAGAGTTTAGCCATGTTACTCTCGAGATAACACAAAGCCTTCACAAATCATAACGGGTAATTTTCTGTAGTCATAATCCTAAACCTACCTTTAACATCTTTAATTGTGCTCGCTGCTGTAAATTCCACTCCTTCAACAGTACATACGCCATTATCAAATGTAGGCCCATCTAGACCTTCATCTTTGCAAAGCTTTGTCAAAATCTGAGTTGGTTTTTGTGGATCACGCCATTTGGCATATCCATGCCTAGAATTACAATTTTGATTAAAAACTAGTAGAAATTTGTAACATATAATGAAATTTCAAGGAAGACACAAAAAAGACAGGGTCTAAAGAATGTACAACGAAAAGAAGATTTGCAAATGCAATGGAAATATTTAACATATAACAGCTGATTGCTAGTGGATTTATTTTTCAAGGCTGCAAAGTTCTTATCTTATTCATCTTCTAATATCTGCAAGGCCTTTTTTTACAGGAATAATGAAGATTATTTGTTCATCCATGTTTTATCAAGCAACCCTCCAATGATAATAAACCCTTTCTATCTAAGACATATTCAAACCAAAAATCGCCCTCGACATACTACGGCTCAAGTTGAGTTTATATGAGTTTAGGCTTAAGTTGGCTTAAGTTGAGTATGTATGAGTTTATTCTTCGGTTTTCAGTTCAAAGGTTGCGAATATGCCTAAATTTCAGTCTTATGTAGTTGTGTTGATTCTAAAACCTTTCCATCAACATTTAGTTGGAAAGTCCGGCCTAATTTAGCTCTAGTAAACATTAAATAGTTAATGTTTAGTTAATACTCTAGTAAATAGTTGTACTTTTCAATTATTAGTATTTCTTTCAGTACCGAGGTTAGCGTTAGCTGGAAATTCTTAAGACTGAAAGAAAATTGAAGAAAACTTAAATCCTACTGCCGGGAATGGGAAGACGAAGGGGGTAAGCCCAATGCAAATTTGCGAAGCTGGTAGGATCGGTAACGATCAACGGTAATACGGTAATACTACATAAGAAAAAAGCCTTCTAGGTCAAAAAACTTTCTAGACCATTTCTAATGTGGGCGTCAAATTGCCATAATTCGCTTTAGCTTGGTTTTTAATATAAAGAATTTGTTTCAAAAACTGAGTAAAGATATAAAGAAAACAAATCGACAAAAATATGAAGATATCTTACGTGACAAAATTCTCTTGAATACCACATGTCGCTCGATGCTTGCTATAGAAAAGATTTTCAATATCGACTTCTGTTTCACCAATCAGATCATCGCCACTCATCATATCCCAGTCGTATACTTGAACAGTTAACATGTTGTCGAACGGTAATTTGGCTTCAAATTCGAATACCCTATCACAAACAAGAGAAATATTATTAATATAATTACTAGGACTTAATACATGTCGTTTGCTTTCACTCTTTCGGGTTTTCTGGTTCAATTGTGCCTTGGCTTTTCTCGGAATACTTTGCTTACTGCAATTAAAGTTGAGAACGCACGCGCGCGTTGTTTGAAAGAATTTGTCTCAGCATACGGATATATTGCCCGTGACCCTTGGCAAAAAGTTTCACTATTGTTCGGCAAGGCAAAATATCGGGAAACGATATATCTCCTCATCCAGACGATGAACAGGCTAGGTGATATGTCGGCTGGACTATGTAAACATTCAAAAAATATTGCAGTAGTAAAATCCTTCAGCAGGGATGTGTCGGCAAAGCGAGATAACTCGGCTAACCGATATAGGGGTCTCTATATCAATAGACCATTACACCCTGGTCACCCTCAGCCCTTCCCAATAACATCTTCAGCGTCAAACAGGTTTAGCGCTTCAGTTTTGACTCTGCCTGACATCTTTGCTTGTCAGGCAGTATTTTGTGACGTGGCACAACGTCCAAACCATGTTTGATAAGCACTTAGGGCCTTAGGCATAGTAAAATCAGACAAATTAAACAGGGGACAGTAGCGCAGTAGAACAGAGTGTAGTTTAGTAGCTATAGCTCAATGCGAAGCCAGACAGGAGGAGAATCTTGGGTTGAATGACTTGGGGAGTTACTCTACTATTTAATCGGGCTCTATAGCTCAGTGGCATTGTCATTGGCCCTCTATTTATGCAATCCAGGTTCAAATACCTTCAGTTGTGGTATACCACTTATCGAAAGGCCTCGCAACAGTAGATATAGAGAATTTCTATTACAGTACAGTTCAACAGATGATAGCAAATGCAGATATTCGAATAACATAAATGACTGTTACCTTCCAAATTCAGGAGACAGCTGTTTCGATACATAATTTTCTCTGTCTTTATGCGTTTTCTTGCCAAGAGATACAACGAGGTATGGATCAGCCTGGAAAGAAAGTACACAAAAAGTATAAGAAAGTAAATCCAAGAAAATAGAACGCAGCTCCAAATAATAATATTTAATCGCCGTGGAAAGACATTTCAAAGTGAATCAGTGCAAATGATATATCATTGGTGAAACACTCTTAGTGCCTAACTGCTGTCCCCCGCGTTAATTAGTTTTTTGAAAAATTTCCAACCCCCCCCCCCTCTTATGAGGATCCCACTCCCGCTTATTAAGATTTGCATCAATATTTCATTTCGATATTTTTTACTCTATTTTCTTCGTGTGAAATTTCACTTGTACGTTCTACATTCAGGTTAGAACTATTGATTGCCTGAACCTATAAGTACTCTAGGGCCCGTGGCACTGAGCTTCCTGACAACTTTGTCAACCAAATTCCAACCCCCCGTTTATTCCAACCCCCCTGCCAATTTGATCCTGGCTTCAGTTCCAACCTCCTCGTCCATCCCAACCATCTCCCAGCAACTAGGCACCTAAGAGTAGCTAATATCATAGTGATAAGAAAAGAGAGTCCTTTTCTTATTACTATGCTAAGATCATCAAAGACAACTGATTATTCTGGATGGCCAAGTGAACAATAATAACTGCAAGTTCAGTTACCTTTCCATTAGGGTCGGTCGGGTGAAGATTCAAGCACTGCAAAAGAGACAAACTTAAGAATTAATATGCGTGGTAGATTTGCCATAGGTAATACAAGAAAAACAACGACAAAGTTTAAATTTGAGAATGAAGAAACAGACGATATGCTTTGAATTGACAGTATCCATCTATTTTAATTATATAGACGCAAACATTCCAAAACGAAACAGTTTATTTGACATAAACGCTATAAGGTAAAATAAGAATCGACTAGTCTATTATACAGTTCTGTCAATTCAAAGTTTATTGTCTGTTTCTTCATTCTCAAATTTATTCGAAGTCTGAGATTTCCTTCAAAAGTTTAAAATGTTGAGCAGAAGATTTTCGGAATTCCTTCCATCAGCAGCAGTGCTATTTACAATTGAATTTTGTTCTGAAACATGAAATACATATAACCATTAACGTACCCGTATGACGTAGACACGAACTAAGACTCTGATTGGGTCATTGCTTGGTAGTTTGTAAAATGTTCCTTTTGGGTCGCTTTCTTCAAATCCTCTTGGTAACCCGTTCTTCCAAACACGTATATTTCCCTGAAAACGTCAAATCAAAAGCATACGTAAATTTCAAATGCCAGCCTCTGGAATTAGGGACATTTACTCTCGAAAAACAGGATATTGCCTTTGCATTACTTTCCAAATGCACAGGAGCCAGTTAGGTCCCACTCCCACTGAATGGACTGGACTACAAGTCATGGACTCACTTACAACCTCTTTCACACTCGCCCATAGTTAAAGCGGGAATGTAGGGTTCTTGGAGCGCATCTATGGGCTTGCACTAGTATAGTACAAAATCCAAAGGGTCATTCAAGCTCGAACGAACGACCGTGAACTGATATTCTGTCTCTTTCAAGCAATGATTCTCTCTAGCATTCTCTTTAGTACTAGGCCCACTTTTGCTTTTGAGAAGCCTTTCGAATTTGAAAATATTGACTGTTTGTGCTTATCAAAAGTAGAACAGAGTGGAGCCTCGATTGACGCACAACTCTATACAAACATTTCGTCCCAAGGACAAACTTTTCGTCCAAACTGTCCTTTCTTTGTAAAGGC
This sequence comes from Chrysaora quinquecirrha, assembly GCA_014526335.1. Lineage (NCBI taxonomy): Eukaryota > Metazoa > Cnidaria > Scyphozoa > Semaeostomeae > Pelagiidae > Chrysaora > Chrysaora quinquecirrha. Next base: position 3,387,905 of record JACTAT010000029.1, on the reverse strand, counting down.
GAATCTCAATACATCGGACACCTCTCTAAACGGACAGTAACATCTATTCGATAGGTGTCCGTTATCTTGTGGTTCCACTGTTTGAATTCCTGGCTATAATGGTTGAACTTGAGCAACTGACGTCATGGTTGTACAGGAAACAATTCCTAGCTGGAAATTCTCCTTTTGAAAGAAGCTCCTATTCATTATCGAGAGTGCAATATTTCTTGCCAAGGAAAAATTTTTGTCTGTAAAAATGAAAAAAATATACGAAAGTCCTAGCTAACCTTGAATTTTCCACTGAAGCGTCGTATTTCATCATCCTCCTCCTCAGTCTTCTTACCACGCAGCAGTGTAAAAGTCTCCATAAAATCATTGAATCGATCAAAGCCATCAATATCTTCCAATTCAGTTTCGTAGACCTGTTGAAAAAATATTCGTTTATAGGACTCGGGGTGAGCAGGAAATTGTATCACACAGGTCAACATTTATAGGCCTAAACCACGCCGAAGTAAACAAGCCGCAAAATAGCTTAGCCTCCTTTGCCTAGACATAAGGCCTAGAAATCGTTTTGGTCATTATCATCTTGTACAGTAAGTTAAGGTAAAAAGCAAATTTGGTAAATCTTCCATCAAAATTTATGGGGAGGTTTCATAATGCCGGGGTTTTTGATATACGGACTACTACGGCACGGCATCAGGAAGAATTGAAATGAATCAAAGTTTCCGAATGATGTTTGCTTACAATAATGTGACTCATTATCCAATGTTCTAAGACCATAATGTTGTTAAGGCCCACTTTAAGAAACTTAGTGTCTGATCATAAATATTCCCGACGTGATGGACCTAATATACGGTCGTATTGTAAAAGTCCACTATGTCGGGAATCAAGTGTATCAGTTAATGGTCAACAACGTCGGTAACCTCGTATGTCGGTTGCAAATGTTTCCGAAATGAGGAACCTTATAACACTCCACGACGTAGGGAACGTCGTATGTCCGTCGCAAGAGACCAATACCTCGTATGTCGGTCGTAAATATCTGATATGAGAGACTTTATAATATTCCACGACGTAGGAACGTCGTCCGTCGGTCGTAAATGTTCCCGCCATGAGGAACCTCATCACACTCCACGACGTAGGAAACGTCGTCCGTCGGTCGTAAATGTTCCCGACATGAGGAATCTTATAACACTCCACGACGTAGAAAACGTCGTATGTCCGTCGCAAGAGACCAATACCTCGTATGTCGGTCGTAAATATCTGATATGAGAGACTTTATAATATTCCACGACGTAGGAACGTCGTCCGTCGGTCGTAAATGTTCCCGCCATGAGGAACCTCATCACACTCCACGACGTAGGAAACGTCGTCTGTCGGTCGTAAATGTTCCCGGAATGAGGAACCCTTTAACACTGCACGACGTAGGAAAGGTTGTCTGTCGGTTGTAAGAGACATCGACGTCGAAAACCATCCACGTTAATGTCGGTCGCAAGAGAACATGATGTTGGAAAACTGGTAATACAGGTTGTAAATGTTCTCGACAAAAGGAATCTTGTATTCCCGTCGTACTATTCCACTATGTCGGCACATCAGTTAAGAGGCCACGACTTCGGAAACCTCATATACCGGACGTAAAAGGTTTTTAATGTCGGTAACCGCATTTGATTTGGTCTAAAAATCGCAAATTTCAAGAGTCCTATTCGATCAGTGAGACTGAGAATCAAACCAAATTAAAACTAAAACGCATTCGCTTTAAGTTATATGGGAAAAGCAATTTTCTAGGATTACTTGATAAAAACCCGGCTAATTAAAATATAAATAAATTTATGAGAAACAGCCGATCGCTAAGCTAACAGGAGATAAAAATTGATGGCGGGAAAGCTAAAACAGCGATCACGTCATTTAGCTATGTAAGGTAAACCAGCTGAAAACAGAACACGGTAGACATCTCTTTACAATGTTGAACTTTCATAATAATATGTAATCAACCCAGCGACGTGAATTCAGATAAACAATAGATTTTACTACAAAATATATTATTTCCCGGCCTTAGTCTCTAAATATTCTGACAAAAACTTGTCACAATCTCTCCTCACAACAACATAAACTTGCTACGCAAGTCCCTAACTTTCGCTCACATTGAACTGAACTAAACTGCTGTTTGTGTTCACTTCTGTCAGTAGTTTGATCGAGCAAATCAGGTCAATACAGTATAGCAATAACTACGACTCGTGTCATAAGTCTAAAACAGCAAGACTTACTACAAAACCCACAGTTTTCGCTCTTTGGCCAATCTTACAGATGGTACATAACGTACTCAACAAGTCAATCATTTACTGGAGAACTACAGAAAATCGAAAGCAACCATATGACTCAACGAGATAACAAACTGCGGTCGAAAAGGTACGAAAACTTGAATGCTCGTTTAGCGTTGGACGTTGATTAAATTCACTGTCAAGCCGAAGTTTAATTAAAATTTCTGATAAAAATCTTCAAGTAGAAGGTAGTGGCGGAGAGCTAAAACAGTAATCGGGTGATTTAGGTGAGTAAATAAAACAGGTGAAAACGAGAATACAGTAGACTGATCGTATTAGACTGTTGAACTTTCATTAAACTGCAATTGCCGAACGCAGAGTTCAGTTATGAGTATTCGTCGCACATGTTGAACTTTCCATCTTTCCACAGCGAGGCTCAGTTTTGCGTGTGCTAAACACAATCTGAAACGGACTCGCGAGCAATCACGTCATTTATCTGTGTGAAACAAGCAGCGAAAAACGACGGTACAGTAAATTGATCGAATCAGAGCGTTCAACATTCCACAATGAGTGCTTTCCACAGCGAATCCCAGTTTTCCGTATGCTAAACCCAATCTGGATCGCACTCGAAAGGAAACTATGATCAGTGTCGGGAAAAATAATACAACCACACTGTTTGATGCAACAAGCTGAGACTAATCCTAATATCGATAAAGTTTTGTATCTTCATAAAAATACTTGTCAAAACGAAGTTCTGTATCTAGATAGAGTTCTAGATAGATTCGAACTTAGATAGAGTTCTGTATCTTCATAAAAATACTTGTCAAAACGAAGTTCTGTATCTAGATAGAGTTCTAGATAGATTCGAACTTAGATAGAGTTCTGTATCTTCATAAAAATACTTGTCAAAACGAAGTCCATGATCAGTTATCATGTTGTTTTGTTTGACCCATTCAAAATCTTCTTAAAGGCAGGCATGGGAGAATAATAGGATTATATAATTCGAAATCAAGCCAGTTGGCTGTGGGCACAACCAGTTTAGATTATTGTTATCGCGAACGTGATATGGAGTTCTGAACTTCTATAAAAGTACTTGTCAAAGCGAAGTTCTCTTGTAAGTATACAGCGAAGGCAGCAAGAGGAGTCTATTATCAGTGGCGGGAAAGGCAACACAACAAATCACACGCCATTTAGCAATGTGAAGCAACTAGCTGCAAAAGCGAAAGACAGATTCTACGACTGTTGAACTTCCACAAACCTACTTGTCAAAGCGAAGTTCTCTTACAAGTATACAGCGAATGCAGCAAGAGGAGACTATTATCAGTGGCGGGAAAAGAAACACAACAAATCACACGCCATTTAGCTATGTGAAGCAACTAGCTTAAAAAGCGAAAGACCGATTCTGCGACTGTTGAACTTCCACAAACCTACTTGTCAAAGCGAAATTCTCTTACAAGTATACAGCGAACGCTGCAAGAGGAGTCTATTATCAGTGGCGGGAAAGCTAAAACAGTAATCACTTCATTTAGCAAAGTAAACAAAGCAACTAAAAACGTGAATTCAGTAAACTGATCTCATTAGTGTGTTGAACTTATACAAAAATAATTGCTCCAGCGAAGTAAACGACATAGTATGCTATACACTGCTCAAACGCACTCAAGTAAACTGCTGACCCAACAGTTTTTGTGGATTCGTTGTCTGAAAGAAGGCCTAAAAAATATACACCTTGAACTCAATGCAACACTCTTATACGACTATAATTGAATACTAAACCTTTGACTTCTGATCATGAGCACCGCTCTTTTTATTGCAGTTGGTGGTTCTGCAGTGGCTCTTAACAGCGTGGAAATCTACATAACATCAAAACGCTGGAACGTCCTAAAGACATACGATCAACTTCTCTTAAGCCTCGCCATCAGCGATTTACTAACCGGATCACTTGCGCTTATCTACGGAATCTGCAAAGACTACATTTCAGAACGATATTCCGCGGATTTGTATCTTTATTAATCATATCAACGTTCAATTTTACAGGATTGAATCTACTAGCGATCGGGATCGATCGATACGTATCAATCCGTTATCCGATTAAGCATCGATTATGGCTGACAAGAAGGCGAATGCGGATTCTGCTAACAGTGCAGTGGATTTTGTGTCTACTGAACTTTGGTATAATCCCATTGATTTTCGTTTTTTCAAAAGAAAATAAAGAAATAAAAACAATGTACACGTCCTTATCCACAGATGGAATCATAACAACTGGTGTTTACTTGTTCATCTTTTATGCTCTGATAATCGGATTGACGGCGAAGCGAATCCGGTTTAAGAAACAACAATCCAATTCAACGGAGAATCATCCAACGAAAAAAGAATACGAAATGATATTGAGTTGCATTAGAATCGTTGTGTTCTTTATTGGTACAACGTATCCATTTGTAATTTCATTGAAAACTACTGAACAAGTATCAAAGGGGCTAGCTATATTATTACTAACCAACAATGTTGTTAACCCAATCATATATTTCTTCAAGACATATTTCAAACGGAGGCGTCAGGCGCAAGTCCAGCACAGCAACACACAATGAACGGACTATTAACATTTCTGGCAAATGCCAAAAGAACGAGCCAGCAGAAGAACCGAGAGAGAAGTCCAATCAGGCAACACGAGAAGGGGGTTGACAGCTATGTACTGGTTTACCTGTGTACCAGCTTTTTTGCAAGCGTATCGGGCAGTATTTGTGACAATGTACCGGTGTAACAGCGTTCACGCATATACGTGTTATGGCTATGATGCTTCAAGTTTACCATGTGACAGCTTGCGTTTGTACCGTACGAGGTTGATTTTTAGCCTGTTGTACTGTGTACCGGGTGCTCTGTACCCGCGTACCGGGACGCTGTCACCCCCTATAAGAAGGGGGTAATTCCATTTATCTTCCGAATTCTATACGCATCTCTAGGCAATAACTAAACCTTATTTAGAGTTGTAAAGCAATTAACCAGAATTGACAATAAAATGCTTCTTTTTTTCTGTGTGCATAGGTATTTGTTTTGTTTGTTTGTTTACACTGCTTTCTTGTACATTGTTAAAGCTGAATTGTAAGTGCTAACCATAGTTGTAACTAGTTGACCAAGTATCCATTCCTGCAGTGGTTAGCACATAGAAATATAGGTAGATTTTTCCACAAGGGGCATACCATAATAAGTCGGATACGAACCTGGGATTTCGAAATTTTGTTTGACCCAAAAACTATTCAAGTGCAGCTTTAAAAAACTTAAATCAATCAAACAACGATGGCGTGATAACATCTTAGCTTGGCCACAACAAAATCTTGCCGGGTTGAATGTGATTAGCAACGACCGAAACAGTTGGAAAATACTCTCTCATGTTAGTGCGCAATCTGCCGTGGACAGAGACAGCGAACCATGATTATATAATCACATGGTCGAGTGAGTGGCCTAGCGTTTCAGTCAGTTCTCGTTAGACAGCTGAAGTTTAGCTTGGTCGTGTGAGTTCAACATCTGGATGGGTGACATTCCAGATAGGTGACACTGACATGACTGAACAACTCACTCTGCCGTTCTTCGGAAGCGACGTGAATCTAGGGATCCCAGGCCTGGATGTGGCATGCATAGTAGGCCTAAATTAGCTGAAAAAGCTAGAAAAACAGCCTACTCAAAATAAATTAACAACAATAACAACATAAACATAAAACCTTAATCAAACAACTGACTTACCGTCAATCTTGGTATTCTTTCTCCCGCAGGCTTCTTCTCTGGGTCGGACTCTTAGATCCAAAAGAAACCAGTTTTGGTTTTGGTTTTGACTGCTCTTGCATGTCTCGTAATGTTTCATAAAATCTCGTCCACCAGTCCAAAATTTCCTCCTCCTTATCAGGGTCTTCTTTCTTCTTTACTTTCTTTTCTGGCGTAGCTGTTGTCTGGGAAAAAAATTTGAAAGTTAAGTTAAAGTCAAATGTGTTAGTCAATTCTTTATAGTTAAATGCTAACTATTTCAAACCCGCTCCTTCTTGTTTGCAAAATATTACGATTTTAAAGCCATGGCGAAACGCTCATACAATGTTTTTCTATTTGAAATTTGTTTGTAAAGCAAAATTTTTCAACGTTTGGCCACGTTGCAAAACATTGCTCGACAAAAAAGTTCTTGATAATTTTTGAAAAAACCGTGCAATTCTGTTTATTTCTTGTTGTTAGTTGATGTTTGGTGATGTGGCCAAACGTTAAAATGTTGTTTGCTATGCAAATACCATATGTTTGACAAACAATGTTTGATCGTTTGGCCAGGGGCTTAGAGAGGTCTTCTTGGATCATTCATGACCTGACAATAGCAGAAAAATCGAAAAAGCCATCTCCGTCCCTTTGTTGATTGCTCGAAAAGCAATTAGACATTCAGGGATCTATAGGGTTTGATGCCCTAAAAATGTCTAATAATATGTAAGCGAGGTATAGTGCCATGGTTTGTCGATTTATCATTTTAACCACGAAAGCGTAAAATTTATCGATACACAAGCATGCTTCACTCATCCAGCAAAGCTTCAGGATCTCAGCTTCAACTGAAATCAACAGCAAGTCTTAAAGCTCTAACGAGCCTCCCAGAAGTTTTAATTCACTGTAGAGTACCCATCCATTTCTTACCCTCACTCTAGGGATCAGGGCATCCTTATTCTGTGCTCAACTTTTTACATTTTCATACAGCTTCATGATCGTTGCCACTAATAGCTCTGGGACATTTCATTGCCTAAAGCCCACAAAATTCAAAAGATCAAAAGCTTTTTCAAGGTAAGCAAAATACAAACAGCTTTTGCTATACTTGTCCAGATAAGCTTCTTTCACTCTTCTCGTGATGAACATAGCATCTATAGTTCCTGAAGCCTTTTACTCTGTTGTCTAGCTCTTTCTCTGTTACTTTTATTCCATCCTCTAGCATTAACTATTTCTTTTTTGTTTAAAAGAGGGGCTTCAGAGAGAGACCTCAAGAGACAGGGAATAGCATAATCAATATAATTCTTACCACTTCAGGCGTATCAGGAATTTCAATAGCAATATCACCATCTTCATCAGGCTTCTTCTTTTTACCTGCAAGCATTTTAAATAGCTGATGAGTAAGAAGAACTCGGTGTTTTGTAGAAAAAGGTGACCTAGAATCACCCTCACTAAATTTATTAGTTAGTTAGTTGGTTACTTAGTTAATTAGTTAATTAGTTGTTTAATTACTTAGTTAGTTGATTAGTTAGTTTGCTATAATGGAAAATTTGTTTATTAATAGATCAATCAGTAAGGTTGTTAGTTAGATAGCTAGTTAGTTACTTACTTAGTTAGTTAGTTAGTTAGTTAATACGTAAGTAATTTAGTCAAATAGTTATGTAGTTAGCAAGTTAATAAGTTAGCCAATTAGTTGGCTTCTCAGCACCTAAGGAAATAAAACACTTAGTTAGTTAGTAAGGTAGCTAGCTATTTAGTTAAAAAGTTAACTAGCTAAGTAGCTTATTAGTTGATTAATTAGTCAGCTGGTTAGTTGATTCATGAGTTAGTTAGTTAGTTAGTTAGTTAGTTACTTACTTACTTACTTAGTTAGTTAGTTAGTTACTCAGTCAGCTAGTTAATTTGTTAGTTATTGAGGTAGTAAGTTTGTGGGCTAGTTAGCTAGTTAATGAGTTAGTTAGTTAGAAAGTAAGTAAATTAATGAGTTAGTTAGTTAGTTAGTTAGTTAGTTAGTTAGTTAGTTAGTAGGTACGTTGGTTGGTTAGTAAGTTAATTAGTTAGTTAGTGAGCTAGTAAGTTAGTGGGCTAGTTAGTTAGTTAATGAGTTAGTTAGTTAGTAAGTAAGTAAGCTAATGAGTTAGTTAGTTAGTTAGCTAGCTAGCTTGTTAGTTAGCAAGAAAGTTGGTTAGTTTGTAAGCTAATTAGTTAGTTAGCGAGCTAGTAAGATAGTTGGCTGGTAAGTTAGTTAATGAGTTAGTTAGTTAGTTAATTAGTCACTTAGTAAGTAAGTTAGTTAGTTAGTTAGTTAGTAAGTTAGTTAGCTAGCTAGTTAGTTAGTTAGTTAGTTAGTTAGTTAGTTGGTTAGTTAGTTAGTTATAGTTACTTACAGTTAGCTATAGTTAGTTAGTTAGTTAGTTATGTTCTCAGAAAGTGAAGCAGCTGGTGAAGGACAAACTGCTCTACATACCGTCAGGGATCTCTTCTTCCTTTTTCCTATGAAAATCTTCAACATCTCTGAAATAATCTTGCAGTGAATCGATAACGTGTGTTCCACAAAGTATTTTGCGCCCAAATGCACGGATATCGTTAACACGAATTGTCACAGGAGGAATGTACTTCTTGTTTTGAGGTAGATCCTGCAAAACAATTACTCGTTCGTTTAATCAGTCGCAATTATGTAGGCAATAAAAGCTGGGGACGGTTTATTTCCCGTTAATGGCAAATACCAAAAATCTTTGCTACAAAGAAAGGGCTTCATGAAGACCCAGTGTCAACAAACAATAAGCAGTTGTTCGCATACAGCGTTCTTTCGCAGTTCAAGGCCAGCCTTCAGCAAGACTGTATGATATACAGCATGCAGAGGCCGCAGCAAATTACGACTGTTGTCAAACAGGCCAAACAGGTTAGTTGAAAATGGCCAAAAACCTCAATTTCGAAAAACACTGAACTAGTCAAGTAACGTAACTGACTATCTTATATGGATACGACTTCGTAGGCCTAAATATCCTAGTTTCATTCAGCGATAGCTGCTGCATTTGAAACATTTTTGAAAAAAACTCAAGGGATTAAAGTTCAATGACCGCAATCCATTCCAAAATAGCTGCTATTTAATAGTTACCCTTGATGAGTTAAAAACTTGTTTTATCAAAACAAAAAGACAAGTAATGGTATTACTGGTAACAGCTACAGTGAGCTACCATCTTTTCTGTACATGTGCAGAATGTCTGAAGAAGTACCCATATTTTCACAAGTTTGTTGGCTCGTTTGTTTTGTGCTTGAGAATTGCATGACCAGAGAGCCAACGACGTTTTTGATGAGCTATAGAGCTCAATGAAATCAGTGAGTAACTCTCCGAGTCATACAGCCCAAGGCTCTTCTCCCGTTTGACTTAGCTTTCCACTGGAGCGAAGTTGTAAACATCGTTGGCTCTCTGGTTATGCAGTCCAGGTTCGAATCCAATCTAATGTAGTATGCCACTCGTAGAAAAATCTTTAATAGGTAACATTATTTAGTAATTGAAACTGGGTCTTTAATACACCTTTAAGCTTGGCAGATTACGTGAATAAAATTAAGAACAGTTAACTAACTGACGACTGACGACTTACCACATCGAATACAACGACTGGATTATCAAAGTTTGGATTCTTGCTGGCATCTTTGCAAACTATGGACTGTACAGAAGACTTTTCTGAGCCATCGAGCAACTGGACAGTATAACAACAATCCATTTCAACTTGAGGACGATTTATACTCATCAACTGTGCACGCTTCATTTCTCGGACGCCCCAGAACATAACCTATAAAAACAAAAACAGCAATGGCTACAAATCTTAAAACAAATATTTCCGTTAACAATGTACTTGCATAAAAATGAAAAAGTAGAAGAAACACGCCAAAAAGCTAATATCAAATGATTATTGTTCTACACCACATGAAACATTAAACTCAAAACAAGGCAGAAAAATTAGAGTAGAAGATAAACCCGAATCAACTATTGATTACCGTAAGCCAGGCTTATGATGACCTACGATACCAGAACTAACGCAAACTAGTTATAAATGCTAACGTATGTCCACATGTTAATAACTATTCAAAACCTATATGATACAGTTGATCACGGTCGCAAGAGCGCATAGGTCGCGTGTGAAAGATGGGAATCAGTTGCTAACTAATCGCAAATGTAGAAGATCCCTAACTTTCTGGAACTGACAAACTTTCTGAACTGACCAACTTTCTGGCACAAGCGAAAATATTTGACGAGCAATATTTTGCGACGTTGCCCGACGTTGCTATCAGGCAAACATTTTGCTAGACAAGCAATTTCATTCGCCACAAGAATCGAAAGATCCGACGGGACAGTCTGCAGTTCGTGGCCTTTTCTCTGTATCAAATATTTTATGCTTGTGAAACAATATTTGTATACGTTTGGCCAAGATACAAACCACTGCCTGGCAAGCAAAAATAAAGAAACATTTTATACTGTTTTTAAAAACACTCCACAACATTCTTTGTTTGGCACAAGCAAAATTTTTGACAAGCAATGTTTTGTGACATGGCCAAACGGTTAAACAATGTTTGATCGTTTTGTCAGGGCCTAAGTAAAGGGTCTAAGTAAAACAATGTATTAAGAAATGTTACTGTCTTGAATAAAAATAAATACAGATAAATAACGCATCAAATTGATTATACCTCCACTCTGTGTTTTGTCATAACTGGTCTGATGCTTTCAGGAATAAACATTTTCAATCCATCATCAGTATTTGTTAACTCTGGATCAAGTGGCAGACATTCAGGGTCCATGTCTTCGGTTATCTATAAGAAAAAGACGTCTTAAAAAATGAATGTCATGAAATATTTTTAAAATTTTTTTCAATACAAAGTTGATAGTTCCAGGTAGATCATTTTCTCTGAATTACGCTGATAAAAGTTTCAATGTCTTCACGATAAATGTAGATTAGCTAAAACAAATATGCTTAACTACCAAGTTGGACTCGGTATAAGTAGGTTGCAGAGGGTCAGACATATTTTGGGCATCGAAAAATTGATTCTATATTTTATTTTTAGGTCTGCTTATTTAGCGAAATTGGTCTAATTTGTGGGTTGTTTTGCAAAAACCCCGAAAATTCGTGATAAAGATGCTCATTGGCCTTACTCTTTGAAGTAAAGGGTGCTTTGGCTTGAATTTGTTGAATTAGTTGCTAGTATTAGTCGAGATTAATACTGATACAACGCTAATACTGACACAAATTAGAATGCTAATACTGGCACAAATAAGATTTGGGGCTCAAAATTCTTTAAGAGTTGGAATATTTTTGAGTTTCTAGAGTACAGCCTGTGTCTGAACTCCGTCATTTATCAATAGTGAGCCCCTCCAGGGCTTTAATGGCAAAATATCCCTGTGCTTAATATCTGGATACTATTTTCTAACATAGATAAGATAAGAAGGTGCCTATCATACATATATTTGCTTTTGCATACAGATCAAAAACTTCCACTTACTTGGAACATTTCAAAAGCAGCCAACAGTTCCCCAGCTTTAGTTTCACCACGATAGATCGGAAACCACTGCAACACAGGAGGGAAGAAAGGCTTCTCATAAGCCTCATCAGCAGCCTTAACGACGGGCTTCGCTAATGCACGTCCGATAAATTCCACATCTCCCTGAAAATCGAGAACTTTTTAGTAAAAACTAGAGAAAATGTCAAATTATCGACATTTAATTATGGACATTTAATCAAGCTCTACATAATTGATAATTGAGCTGTCTTTTGAGATTTAGCTAGAATACAGTAAGAAGGACAATATTTAGTGCGTGGAGTGAAATGTTCGAAAGAGAATTGGAGCAACAGTCAAAATTTAATAAAATGCCCGAAAACAATGCTTCATCAAATATCGAAGGAAGGAGTTTTCACTCACAATGTAGTTAACGGCCCAGCGGTAAAAGCGATCCGCTCGTGATCGAAAATCGTTGAAACTACGGCCAGCAAATCTAACACCAGCTCAGCTCTCCTTCCTTCCGACTCGCAGTTAGTGCGTACCTTATAGATATTATGTTTAGGATCTTGGTCTAGTCGATGCAGCATATCATTCTGGAGCACCAGGTGCAAATCTACAACCACAGTATGGCTGCTTCCAACCCAGAACTACACCAACAAACGAAATCGCTTACTTAGGCCCTGGCAAACATTTTTAGATTTTTTCGAAAGCAATGTTTGACCGTTTTGCCACATCACAAAACATAGATTGCTTGCCAATGTTTCAAAGAAACTTCAAAACATTCTGTCTTTCACAAGATAACATATTTGACTAGCAATATTTTGCAGCGCGGCCAAACAACCAAGCCAGCATTTAGTTTGACAAGCATATTTTAGATGTTTGACCAGCAATGTTTGATCATTTGGTCAGAGTCTTAGTAGCTTGCACTCCATCTGGCTAGTGAGACTGCATTTTATTTTCTTACACACCTTTAATAACTGCATTATGCTCTTACTTACCCCACCGAAAAGATCATCATCTTTGTCGAATATCTCGATGACAATTACAGGAGGGTTGACTGCGAATTCGGCCAGCTCTCCCCACAATTCGATGCCTTCGAATTTAAGCATTTGATCCCAAGTGGGGCTTCTAGTTTTCCATACAACGTAGGTTTCGTGTAATTGGTTGCTGCATATAACTCTTGCAAACGCATCTGATGAAAGAAAAATTATATTTATTAGTTGGCGATTAGTTGCCAGAGCACTCATGTCGATTTATCGTCAGCTGCGATAAACAAGTTCCAAAAATTGCAGATTGGCAGTTGGCTGGCAACTAGTCCTGCCCGTCAACGCAATGTCAACAAAATCCTGGCTTTAGACTGAAACTCTTACTTCTAACTGGCTTTAATCTTTGTAGACCGATTCAGATGCAGAAGCTGCAATGGTTTCAACTTAAAAAACTACGCCCAATGAGTGCCATTGAAAATTGAGAATGCACAATGACAAAACGTGTTGATAGCCGAACAAACCTTTTTTCAACAATAAAAACAAGAACAACAGCCTCACCTACATAAATGCCTGACCTACATAACCCATTGACACGACCTCGTCCCTAGGATAACCTGAAACGTCGCTGTCCAGATCGGTTTAACGGTTGAGATTCGAGGTGCTGTGGCGCCGTGGTGTAATCCAGCTGATTCGTGGTGTCAGAAGCTCAGTGTGGTCAGGGTTCGAGCCCAGCCACGGTAGCGTCACAGCCAGGGTCGAGGTCTCGATTAGTTAACCTACTACTGAGATCCTAGCGACTGGTGCTAAAACAACACTTCACCTTCACCTTCACCTTCATCGAGGAATCGCGTGGCCTAGGGAGGAGTTTGTGATGACCCAAATAAATTTTGTGCTGCGAATTACCTGAAAGCCCAGAGTCATCACTGCCAATGAGACTTCGTGCTTGATAAATATGAGCTCTGATAGCGAATTTCTGCTTTTCTGAAAAAGAGACTTCATGGTTTTAAGGGGTCTGGCCGCATGAAAGGCAAAAACAACAAGCTAAGCTCGTAAGTTGGAAAAACTGAATGAATATACGTATTGTTAAGAACTCTTTTTAGGATGCCTTACCATAGTAAACAAGATTGGTGGGTGGAACTGACAGCATCATATCTTCTGGCTAAAGAAAAAAGAAACACATTATACAAAAACCCCAATAAACACTAGAGACGGGTTTCGGCACGGCACAGGCAAAAATTGGTACTGTAAGGGTGCAAGAGAAAATTGCACAGCTTGGAATAATATTACAGTGTAAACGATTGAAACGTACACATTTTTTACCGTGTCCAACTTCCGTGCAGGGACTTTTTACGCTGAACAGACGCTGATTAGGTCGTGTCGAATTTAATTAACTTAATCCGGCATAAAAGCTACGAAAGAGCCACATCGACTTTATATGTAGAAATGGCTACAGTAAATCGATTTTGATTAAATTGGACAAAATGTGATTAAATAAAGAAACGATACACTTATGTCCAACTTGCGAATTAAATTGGGCTAATCCTGCTGCACTTAATTCAAAGTGCAGCACTAAATAAAAATGCCACTTATATGGAACATAAATAAAAAAACCACTTATGTGATGTGAATTTGATCGAATTTAATTCAAATCTTGCTTGAATTAATTCGACATGACCTAAAAGCAACCTTATAAAGTAACCCTTAAAGATTCCAGAGTCATTAAGAAGACTAATTTTTTCTGTCCTTAGGGGAAATTTAATGATAACGAACCTAAAGTAACACAAGATTTTAGGGTATAATAATTTCAGAAGCCCCTCTTTACCCTTTCATATCCTGATGGTATATCTCTCCAGTACTCTCCTTGATGCTGATTCAACAATCCCAACCAGAACCGGACTTCGATTTTCGCTTGAATCGCCCAGCCTTTTTCTCCATGCCCACGCTTTCCAGGTAGCTACAACAGAAGTTTAGTAAAAACTTACATTACCACAAAGAACTAGGTACTAATGGATATGTTTTTGAAAAGATACTGGGATCATTTATCCAATCAGGTATACAACTCAATAATGGAAAGGGTAACCAGAAGCTTAAACATGCTTAATTAGAGTGACAAGCAAAAGATAAAAAAATTACACTTTCCAGTAGTCATCTCCCGTAGTCATCTTCAGAGTTACTGTGATCAGTTTACTTAATGATAAATGTAATTTGAGATATCATTGCCTTATACTTTCATCGAAAAGATCAGAAAAAGTGGGAGTTGATAGCTGAAGTAAATCTCAGAAGGGAAGAACTACAGAGATGGAAACGTTAAACAAGCGAGCAAGCTAGCATATAGCTAACACTAAAGGTTAGGTTGAAGGTAAGGCTTGGAGCATCTGTGCAGTTGACCAGGAACTAAGGCTTGTGATCCAAAATTTCTATTCTAGCGAAAACGTTGCATACTCATTTACCAGCTTTGGAGGCACAGGTAACTGAGCTGATTGTAAGGTCTGTAAAAGTAGCACCGACAAGGTTCGAACGTAGAGCTAGAACCTCCTGTCTGCTATACTATGTCAGCTGAGATAAGGTTTAGAGACACAAATCTGTTGAAGGGATTGATGAAAAGGTAGTGAAAGACAAAAAAGAGAATAAGTAAGAAAAATGAAACTTTAGGGAACATACTCTCAAAAATATCGTTTGAACTCTTCCCGCATTGCGTCCTCTTTCAAAGTCAACTTTTGAGAAGAAAACATCGGCAGCTGGGATTCTTGTATAGGCAACTCTTTTTCCTCCGCTTATCATCCAAACAAATACATCAGGTAGTGTGTGTTGAGGCTAAAAAACAATCAAAGACATAACGTCAACGTCTAATGAAATATTCGTCATAGTACAGCGTGAGGTACACTTTTTTAAATAAGCAACTGGACTTTTGGTCCAGCCCTCAAAGTTGCTTAAAATACCTAGTATTTCAGCTCTCACAGCATGACTGATATCCCTTAAAAACTCTTATTTTGGCTCTTTTCTTGTTTTCAATGTAATTGACAAGTTTGCAATGATGTGCTTTATAAGAAAAGCTATCATAACCAAAACGTTTAGCAAAATTTCAGCTCTAGTTGCTTATTGACCAGTTGCTTATTTAAAAAAGGTGTATCAGAGTACAGTAAAACCCACACATAAGAACATTTATTTATTAAGAACCTACAGTCTGCAATTATATCTTTCTGCCCAATAAATTAGAACCACTTTAGCTTGACATTGGTCTCAATAGAGGTCCTTATAAAGGGTTTCGATCCACTCTCTGGGGTATAAATGCAACTTGTGGGCGAGTTAATCTCTTCACTGGACCCCAAAACATTTCAGTCAGAACAATGATAAATAGGGACTACTAAAGCTGCTTAACTTTCAAACATTCTGCATTATTTTTGCCAATTGCTGACCCTCCTTTAATAACCACTACCCTTGATATCCAAAGAGGTCCTTTTATAAAGGGTTTCAATCCACTCACTGGGTTTGAAATGCAACTTGTGTGCGGGCTGACCTCTTTCATGGACTTCAAAAAAATTATTCAGAACAATGATGAGCAGGGACTACAAAAGCTGCTAAACCTTGAACCATACTTTGGACCGTCTTTTGAGAACCTGCTCCGAGATTAGGGTATACATCTCATTGCATAAAAACCTAAACAGGCTGTGTTCAAAAACTTAAGTTCTTATCTGTGGATATGTTATGAAAAGCCTTGAAGAAAAGATATTAAAATATTCACTTACATCGTGAACGATTTTCTTCAGTCTTCTCAACAACGAATGTGCAACTTTTAATTGTTCTGATACGTTCGATTCAGTGCATTTGCTGCCTATTTCTCCAGCTTTCACAGATATATTATGCTGAAAAGATCAAACAAGGCTCATCACTAGACTTATTACCCGAGTCATAGTCATCGCTATTGAGCTCAAATGCTGGGCGCTCAAACTACGCGACCAGTTTGAGGGATCTCGGTTTTGTGTTAGTCTCGGTTTGATGAGCGATAACTGGGACTCAAGGAAGTCTCAAGTAATAAGTCTAACTCGTCACTTAAAGTTTGCTTTCGCTTTGTCAGTAAACTCTTAGCGAAACGAGACACATTACACCAACCTCCTAACGACCGCTAGAGTTAATGGGGCCCGGGGCTGGGGGGAACTGAGATATCAAAGAGTAAGCGAAGGCATCACAAAGCTTCAAGGAAAGACCCATTTTTAGGCATTTGTTTTAACAGTTTGTTATAGTTTCCCAAAACAATCCCAAGTGATTTCAAATGTTGTAGTCAAGGCCTTTATGTCCCGATGCACATCCACTATCAAAGGAGTGTCTGGGAACAACCCGATGGGCAGCTCAATCCAAAGGGGGGCCTTATTCGAGGGAGGGGGCCTACTCGAAAGTGCAAGCGAGAGCTTCGC
Source organism: Chrysaora quinquecirrha (assembly GCA_014526335.1). Classification (NCBI taxonomy): domain Eukaryota; kingdom Metazoa; phylum Cnidaria; class Scyphozoa; order Semaeostomeae; family Pelagiidae; genus Chrysaora; species Chrysaora quinquecirrha. The sequence goes on along the minus strand of JACTAT010000029.1, from coordinate 3,371,057 downwards.
CTTTCTTACTGGTGCATTTTGATCCGAATCTAGGCATTAACTCCGTCTTAGCCAGTCGTTCAGACCTGTTTCTTAGGTTTATACTGTTAGATGCCAGATGGAAAGCGCTTTTAAGCATACCCTATGGTTTTCCCGATTTTCTTCCCACATCGAACGACATGTACGATATACTGGGATACTGCGAAAGATTATAACAAATTATAATAAAGCTGAAGCAAATAATTTCTAAAATTAATACAGTACCACTTCATAAAGACACATCTTTAGCCTTTCACGATCGAGACGATTCTTTCCAAGATGTGTTCCAGTTTTCTTGCCATCAGCAAGGTCGATAAATAACCTGGAACAAGTGAATATCAATTAATTAATAAGATATAATCAATATAACGTTATTGCTACAAGTAATATTGTTTTATTCCCAAGCTTTAGCTAAAAAGAACCGATAGTTGAAGAGTCCGAGTAAGGAAACGAACTCTCTCTGTATAGCAAGAGCTCTGATAATGTTCTGAAAAAATGGAGAATTTTTTACTAACTTTGCCATGTGGACAATGTCTCCCATGAATCTCCGAAAAAGATGGTGATTATTCTTCAGTTGTAGTCGATCACGCTCGTCCATCTCTTCCAGGTTTTCTTCCTAGAGTAGATTAGAATCGATAATAACATATAGAGAATCAAACCACCAGGTCCTTACTAAGACTTTAGTTCAGGCCAGGTACCAACCTTGCATAGTAATATCAAGCGTCAGCATTAAATGAGGCCTTATTATCCAACGGGGTCCACCTCAAGAACACATGGCACGATCAGGGTGCAAAAATTTAGACTAGAACGGTTTCCATAGTGGTGCAAGCTTCAGTAGTATAAATTTACTTTACATTACCCCTACACCCATTCCCAAATTCGGATTCGCCAGATCATCCGTCCGAATCCGTCTTTTCGAATTAACTATTACGGTACCCGAATATCCCTGCTCTCGCGGAGAGACGCCCTCTCCCAAACATCATTTCCCAAATGGTACCTATTTTGAACTTTCACGGCTGAAAATCAAATGTTTGGAGCGAGAAGTACTTTGCACGGCAGTGATGGGAATGAGTGCTTCTTAACACAACCAGGACCACAATATGAGCCAAGCCTACTAATTACGTATTCAGACTTCTATACTGGTTTATATCGAATTCATTATGTCAGACTCAGTTCCTACTCCGGTTGTGATATTAGATTTTACCCAAAAAATGCTTCTTGTCCGAAATACCAAAACATTCTACACAACATTTATCGTATGCCAACTTTGTTTTCGAACATCATGCCATTTCAGGCCAGGAAGTTTAATTTATCAGATTACCATAAATAAACCCTTATCAAACCTTCGAATGATTAGCTAGCCACAACATATCTTATAACACCAACAAATTAAGCGTAAAATCTTTCTTACCAATGTGTTGAACATCTTTGCCAGCATGATTGCATTATAAGTGCGTCTTCTTTGGTCTTCAAATGGAAACTTCACAAATGTGCATGGCTTATCCGAATCCCATGGAATACTGTAATACTTCTGTCCTGCTAAGCATTGAGGTTTCATTGGCTTTGTAGTCGTTCGTGTATAAACCGGTTCATTTATAAACTCGTCTTCTCCGTCGATGTAGTCAAAATTAGCGGTCGGAGACTGCACTCTACCGTTTTTCGCTGTTGCTGCTTCATCCTCCAAATAAACGCCAAACTCACCTAAGCAGAGTAAACATATTTGAACAAATCAAGGCTGTTTCTGACACCGTATTAAACACGATAGCCACTTATCATGATCACGACAAGTCTTTGATATTTAGCAGCTCTACTAAATATCAAAGGCTTGTCATGATAATTCAATTCAATTCAATTATTTCCTTTGTAGAATACAAAAACCTAAAATACATCAATTTTTTAAACTACCAAAAAAAAAAGTTGTATCCTACACGACCCAAGAAAAGCAGAGCTTATCTAGCCTGGGCCGTTAACTTAAAAAGATAAAAAAGAAAAGTTAATAATGTTAAAACAACTACAAAATTACAAGGCAAAAGCTAATGTATATGATAAGTGGTGGCTATCATGTCTAATACGGTGTTACCTAAGCAGAACTTAACAAATGTTGCAACAAAACATTTTGGTACTGCACAACGGAATTACCAGAGGTTCTTGGAGAAAACGTTGATAAAAAGATATATGAGCAGGTCAGGTCTCAAACATACGGCGTTTTAGGTCACTGCACTGGTCACTAATTGTGCTACCTATGTAGATTCAAGTCGGAAGGATCTTATATACAGGTTCCTTTAGTAGTCATATTTCATATACGTATACAATACGATTAAGCATATGAGATAAGGATAAACGCGTGAGATTCGAATACCATTTTATTTTCAGATTCTAGAGACACGCGTGAGATTCGAACGGTACGCGTGAGATTCGAATCTGATTTAAACCTTTTTATCTGCTTATCTGGTGAAAAGGTTCTTTTGAAGATTGCTTACCAATGGTAACCTCAAACTGAATGGGTTTATCACCAAGTTTCTTTGGAATCATACTTGCTTCATAAAATGTTGCGAAGAGAAAGTGAGGTTGCTCTCTTCCTGTCTCATTCTGCAAAGAAAAACGGTTAAATTTACAACAGAACTCATAAGAGCTTTTATAAACAAGTAGAAAGAGGAATACGGGATCTCCGGAGCGCTCCGGAGTATTATTAAACGCTTTACCTGCAACCAAGCGTTTGAGCAAGGAAGCAGATGACTTTCATGCTTAGGCCAACGATTGCGCCGGAAAGAAACGATGACGTTGCAGAAATGCATTGCGCTATATAACGGAAATCTACAGTTACTCTAGACTTATTACACGAGTCCCAGCTAGCACAGCTACTATGGTAAGTTGCTGTTGTTATCAGAAGGCTGCTAAAACTGCAATTTATACCAGCAACCAATGCAGCTACCGAATCGCTATGATTGTTTGCCTAGATTGTATGAGGGGAAAATAAGACTCATGTGATAAGTCTACGGGGACTCTATAGTAATCAGTTGCTAAAACGCAATGCAACATAGTCAAATACCACTGATGACATCTTTTCCATAACCGTTTATTATTCCGCCATTTGTGATTGGTTCATAGCTTTTGCTCGGTTCTTCTATTCGCTCAAGAAAACCAAAAATCATTTTTCCGTTGAAATCTTTGAGTTGGAAATAGCGCAATAGAAACTGGTCTAGAAAAGCGAGCAAAGGGACTGGAAGCATTTCTAAAAGGAGTATAATAATAATATTGAATATTAGAAGGGCACTGAATACGTTGAACAGTTAGGCTCCGTTTACACTATACTGGAAAGCCTTCGGAGCGTCATGATTTTCGTATCGGATAGGGTTGGTGTTTACACTATGCCAAAGCTATTAACTATTGGAATCTTCTATAGTCTCGGCTATCTTGTATAGTGTTAATGGGTCTAAAATCAAGACGCAACGATAGCTATCCGGAATAATGTAAAATCTTGCTTATCCGATGGGTTAAGGTATGGAGCGGCGCTCCAATAGCTATACGGTATAGCGTAAACGGGGCCTGTTATTCTAGTGGAACTACAGCTTTTATTAAGGAGTTTCCAGTAGGCAATTATTTAATTATTGAGCGAGATCATCCCAATTTTTAGAATCCTAATAACCATCATTAACTCAGCTGCAATAACTAAACTTACGGGACGCAGGGAGGCCACTTCATCTAATGAAACAGTCCCAGTATCATCAGGTTGGTCTTCATAGCATTCAATCGCCATTAGCAGACGGCCTCGATATGATATTCCTTCTCCCTTGAAAAAAAAACAAATGGTTGTCAAAAGTCCACTTTGTAGCGAGAGACATGGAAAGTGGAGGTGAAGGGGGCATTTCTCTTTTTAAGGCAATTTCAAACGGAGAGACTGTTACCTAAAACAATTGAATAACAGCAGGAAATATACGGACAATCGTCAAGATACTCCAAAAATATGAATGCTCGCCAAGTCTCTGTTTGCAGTTAGTTCCAATTAGTTAAGCTAACAAGAGAGCTCCTTCTTGGTCTCTAATTTGTCAATCTTCAGTAGAAATTGTCTCGTGTCTGATTATCCTTATTCGTGTAGCGTAGTTTGCAAATTTTCTCCATTAATATCTGTAACTTAGAAATTTAAGCAATAGTAATGTTATTTTGAGGTAGACAAAATGTATGAATATTGAACACTGTACTAGTTCCTTGTCATCGCCATGAGCTTAATTATCTTGCAGTATCGAAGATTAGTGTCGTGGAAAATGTAGGGAAACGGAGCAGATTTAGGCTCAAACCAATCTTCATTGTCAGTTTAAAGGTTAGCTAAGTAGAATTAAGTTTCAAAACTTACAATTCCGTTATTCAAATCAATGTGTTCATCAAACATCGAGTAATCTCGTGTCGAGCCATAGAAATTAAGCCAGGATGGCCCAAACGACGGTAGAAACCCTACAATAAACCCAGAATTTATCACACTGTCAGCTGATTGGTTTTACGGATGAAATCAAGGAAATATTTCAATAGGCCGTGTGCTATACAATCGTGTTTCGGTCTCAGCCCTTATTGACAATGTGTATGTGGCATTTTTTTTATTCTCTGGCAACAGAGTCGACTTCCCGTCTTTCTGTGATGCCTGGCAGTTACTTTGACGGTAAAAGGTATCAACTGCAAATTACTGAACGTATCTTCACTGGTTAAAAGTATCACTTTTAGGCAAAAAAAAACAGCTATCTATAAAAATTTACAAATTACATAAATCATCAACGACTGCTGCTAAAAGCAGCTTTTCTGAGCGGCCCTACATTGGTTCAGCGGGTTAGACTATCTGCGTTCTAAGTCACTGGAAGGGATTTGATACTTCCAAGCATCAAAGATGTAAGATGTATGAAGAAGAAGGAATAATTCTGCTTGCGACTCAGATCACCCTTTGTTGTTTTCAATTCTTTTTCAGCAGTTATTACCAAAAACTGGTCCATAAAGCACTATGTTTTGCTCCTAAATTACAATTATCATAACAGTTCGATAGTAACATTAACTTTTGATATTTCAACACATCTATGTATAATTTTTATGATTTGCAGGGGAAGTGTATGATATTACGAAAATGGTTAAACGAAAGACACATTAAACACCTACCGACAGTTGGATCTTCGTTTAAAATCATCTCAATATCAAGGTTGTGTGTTCCAATAACTTCATCAGAAACAGCGTCACTGGAAAAGTAGAGAAATGTAGCACTCTAGTTACAAAATCTAATCAAGATATATGATAAGCAATTAGCAATTAGCCACTGATGCAGACCTATACAGCTTTGCTCTGACTGACATCATAGAACAAATACCCATTCAACTCAATACAAATCTATTCGCAAAGTTACTAATAACGAAAAAACTTCTAAACTCTAGCATTCTACTCATTCTAAGAAAGGCAAAGCTCATCTATAGCTTTGGTCTCATAGTTATTGCGGAGGCATCGAGACCTTCTTATAGACCTTCCTTGGACTCAACTGAAGCCCAGTCACACTGTCCCTTTAATGACAAATAGTTTGGACTTATGCCTGGTTTCCATATCGTCGTAAGCACGGAGATGCGTTCCCGTCGTGACGGCGATGTTGATTTTCCCATATAATTGTCAGTGACAGGGACGATGGGGACACAGGAAACTCCTCAAGTAGTTGTTGCTGTGAGCGTGCAGCAATCATAAGGGAACATGTTTTTGAAGCAAGTCCACGTCGACGCCGTCGATCAAAAAATATGTCCCATATAGAAATTTATGGAATGTGTACACTGCAAGAGACGGGAACGCAGCAGCGTCGTTCAAAAATATTGAACCAATTTCATCTTTTTATGTAGACGCTGTCAATGGTGACGCTAAAAATAAGTGTTTCCATATCATCGTTAGCACCCGTAGCACGCGTCCCTGTCGTCCCAGACGATATAGCAACTAGGATTTGCTCTCTCTAACCTTCTGTAAGCATCAAATGACAACTAAACCACAGATTCACCAAACATGAAGTAGGACTGGTTAAGTAAAGCTGGTCCAGTAAAAAATTTTTTGCATACCTATCTTTTATTTGTATCTTTATTGTCCTGCAGAGTGCTGGAAACTGAAAGAAGAATATAACAAGATACGTACGGTAATTATGAAAAGAAGGTTATTAAAGCAAAATCTTAGATTGATAGTATTTCTGACATTTCGCAAAAAAGATTATATTACACTGACCCTCTTGTACCTAAGTACCTGCAGTATCTTGTACCTACAGTACCCGACAACTCCCCTTCTCCCACATCTCCCCAAAAACAACAAGATAACTCACAAATTCTGTAAATATAATTTGCTCATTGAATTCCGGCTTGTATGTGTTCTTCTTCACGCTTGTTTTTCCCTGTGAAAAACAAAGTCAAAAAGTCATAATTCTATAGTTTATAGATACAAAAGAAGATATACGTCTTAGATAGCAAAAGAACAAAATCCTACGCGCTGGATTAAATTGTAACAAATATCTTCACCTTTTACTTCGATATTCTTGTAATGCTGGGTCAAAATATAACACCAAACTCTACCGCCATGTCAAAAGATTCATTGCTACATGAAAACTGGGGCATGGCGCATTTCGAAGTGAAGATGCGGTCCTTTTTGACTGTTTATGTAGACATACTAAAAAGCTTACTCAAAGACTTATTGCTAAGTTTGCAAGTTTGTCAAATACTTGACAAACTGATACTTGAGATTGCTTGACTTGAGTCGTGTAAAATACACATTTTAGTTAATAACATGTAGTAGTTGTGTTTTACGAATACAATGATGATGATGATGATGAAAGGATTCGACGTTATTGCAATTAAACTGAATTACTTGGGGCTAAGACTATACGACTCATGAACATAAATTAACAGTAACAAAAACAGAAATTATGGAGCAATGTGAGCTATCTATCTGAAGCGAATTTCATAAAGGGCCAAAAGATCAAACATTGGTTGTCGAACATGTCTTATTTGCTTATCATACAATGCTTGAGTGTTTGGCCAGGGCCTTAGGCTGAATATTGCCCATGAAAAAAGTACCAACTAAGATTGCTCTTAAATACAAATGATGGAATTGTCGTTGTTTTATCCAAAATATTTGATATCTCCAAGTCCATCCTGTCAAATCTTCAATGTTCACAGGACAATAGGAATTATAAATGATATAAGTAAAAAAACTTTCCTAACCTTAACACCAGCAAAAGTAACTTCAACGAATGGATCTGCCATATCCTGAACCTGAAAATAAAAATAATGGTGATCACCAACAATTATTATTAACATGTTATGTATTAGCTTATAAATCAGACTTGAAAAACAGGGCTTGGAACACCCACCCTCATATTTTTTGTATTAAGCATCTATAGAGTCAGTATCATTCAATATAGCAAGGCCTATGTCGACATACGCACAGCAAGAACTAGTTGCCGAATGTAATGAATTTTTTGGAACTAATCCATTGAAAATGATAGGTCGACATAACATAAACGCTCTGGCAACTAGATAGCAACAAGTTCCTTTGTATAATGGCAAATAGTCAGCGCACAGTTCCAGAAAGTTGGGCATATTCTACTTCTGCGATTAATTGACAACTGATTCTCGTGAGTCATAGTCGACCTGAACACTCTTTGAACCACCATCAACTGTATCTTGAAAGTCCTGACTATTTGTTGACATGTTGACATAAGTTAGCAGTTACAAATGGTTGGCGTTAGTCCTCTCATATCGTAGGTCAACATAATCCTAGCTTAAGTAACCAGCAAAGCATTCTATTCTTTCTTTGTTTTAAAAGAATTGAATTCATTACATTTACAAGTGTCGAGTGAGAATGTTTTTTCATATTTTCGATACTTTAGAATTCTTCCAAAAAAACTGTAAATATAGCTACCTTCCTCGTGAGAGCTTTTTTAAAGTTTGCCATTAGTTTTGCATTCACTGTAAAGGAAAAAATAGAAAGTAAGGCTTATGCCTAAATTCAAATGTTGCCAAACAACTCGAGCAAAACATGGCTTCCTGGTTGACATGGATTGCGCCCGTCTTAATGCCAGAACCGCCGACGGTATCTGATATATGAGAACAAAGCTTTAATACAAACTACAGATCCACAAGTACAATTCTTACTTTGTGGCAGTCCTTCAGCTTTATAAATCTTAAAAATGTATTTGTAGACAGGTCGGCACAGCAGCACGTGTTCTGGATAAATCAGATTCCTAGAAAAAGAGGAATTAGTTACTAAAAAGAAATAGAAAAAGCAAGCAGGAACACCGCGACGCAAAAAACAACAGATAAACTATAGTTTCGAATTAAAATATTTTTAAAATTAATAGTTCGCCATGCAAAGCAAGGCTTCTTCATTGTGTGATCGAGTAAAGTTTTTAACAGTATATACAAGCAATTATTTTGAATATGGTTGGTGAAATCTGATTGGTGGTATTGTTGATGCTTCGCAGTGGTAAGGTGTGGTGTGAAAGATGTATATGTTGTGGTAATGAGGATATATTTAATGATAATAATCATAATGGTGAAATGATAATAAAATTGATAACTGTAAAATATTGTTTTATTAATGAGAAAAGAAAATATCTCTTAATTATTATAATAGTAATAAGGGTAAAAATAGTTAGGTAGTGGGAAAAAGAGGTTAGAGTGGGTTAGCGGTCAGTGGTCCTGTTTAGTCCGTTAGGTGCGAGAGTGCTAGCTAGGCCAACGAAATATTGTTCTTTGGCTCTTCTAACACTCTCCCGTTTGTTATGTAGTTGTAGGATAGGCAGATTTAGGTCGTCAACATTGTTGATTAAACATTGTTGGTCATGCATTTTCGATTTGTTTCACAAGCCATGTTTGATCGGTTGACTACATCACAAAACATTGCTTGACAAGCAGAATTCAATCAGCAATGTTTTTAAAAAGCTTGAAAAACATTTTATGCTTGAATCAAGCAAATAATGTTTAAGGAGCAATGCTTTGCAATGTGGCCAAACGGTCAAGCATTTTGCTTGATTAGCGAATCGTAACTGTTTGCCTAACAATGTTTGATCGTTTGGTCAGAGCATTACTCTTTAATTATTCAAATTTTTATTTTTCCACAAATCAGTCTTGGCCTATACTTATTAAGCAAAACACGTCACCTCAGAAATAGTTGTTTTAACTTACAGTTCAATATCTTCGTCTTTGTCTTTCCTTTGAGGAGGATCCTTCAAAAGCAAAAATTAATAAATCATTTTCTATTAATTCTAAATTTCTAGTAACTAATGTCAATAAATAGGTGCACACAAGTATAAAAACTGTATCTATAAGGAATGTCGTGGACTACACGTCAAGTGGAAAAAGTAGGAACTTTAATTTAAAGTGGTTTAAAACAGGCAAGTTTTTCGATAGAAATAAAGCTTACCCTTTGAACATCTCCTTTGCCAAAAACACAAATGTCAAGTCGTAAGTAACCCTGTCAGAAACAATTTTATCGAAAAAAATGAATACAAAAATACGAAATTGAAGAAATCGAACAAGAGGTGCTTAGACAACATTAAATTCAGACACCAGAATGGCATCATTCAGGCACGGAAGGCAACAAAGTTGATCCTTGTTGTTAGTGGAAAATTTCACGTCTTGCATGAACAAAAATTTATCCTTACTATGTCAAGCCACAGCTACACGTGAACCTTTTTACTTTAAATGGCAACAGGACATGATAAAAAATTGTTGCCACGACCGTAAAACTAAACCTAAAGTCGCATTTGTAGCCAAGGTACAGATTTTCGAACAAAATGTTCTGCGGCCTCAGGAAACACGGTCGCAGAACATTGATTTGGTTGAACTGTTTGCGACAAGTTTTGGCTTGTAGCTGGCTTTCTTGCATTGGCGAGCCAACATATTGCATTGTTTTCACGCGTTTTACTCAAAATTCTCTTGAACCAATTCTCCTTAGCGCGAGAGCAGTCGCAGAACTTCTGTCGCAGCACTTTTGCCCAAGCATTTAGCCCCCTCAGGATTTTTCAGAAGAGAGCATTTTCATGAGTGTTGCGTTTTCAGAACATGTGAAAACGGATATACTGATATACTGCACAGGATGTAATGGATGTCTGATATGACATAATCATTGGTGCTGTTATCAAATCTACCACAAAGAATGTACATAGAGCTCGGACAGCCATAGCGACTTGTGCACTCTATTCGCTACATTTATTTCGTTCCATAAGCAACCAGACTTTTGTTTAGCCCTCAAAGCTGCTAAAAATATTGGAAATTTCAGCCCTTCAAGTTGTTTGGAATTTTTGTACCTTTAAACCACTCCTGACTCCATAGGTCAACATCATCTAGTGTTAGGCATACAACACACGATGTTTGGGAGAAAATAAGTGGGAGCATGTTACCAAAAGGCTAATATATTTGAGGTGAATTCCGCAGCTTCGTTGTTGCTTCCAATCATTCAATTGCGCCTTCGAGTTGCTTAATGTTCAGGTCAGTCCAGCCCTAGTTGCTAACTGAGCAGTTGCTTATTGGAAGAAAGAAGTGCATACACTCTCAAACTATTAAGCCACGTAATAATAATTTTCAATACCATACCCTACACTCCGTATTTGCACCATCAACAAGAGGAGCCCATTTACTAAAGATACAGTGATCTAAAAATCAAAAATGCAAAATTTAATTAAAAGCATGAAGCTTGAGTTATACGATCAACGAGACTCAAAATGAAGATGAAATTTCACGCTACTATAAAAATATGACCGAAATTTCGATTCAAATCGCACTGGGTAAGGCATTAGTGGAAATCTAACCTTTTGCTTGTAATAAAAAGAAGTATACTATATACGGCATTAAATGGTACCGATTAACACTGAATATGAGAAACCCAAAGCTTTGGATGATAGCCTTGTCGTTATGACTATAGCAAGCTTCTTGTCAGGGTCATTGCGTTTGACGTTCGGTAAAATGGTCGTCAACTATCTGATCGTGCAGTACAGGTGAAGGTGAAGGTGAAATGGTGTTTTAGGGCCAGTCGCTAGGATCTCAGTAGTAGGTTAACTAATCGAGACCTTTACCCTAGCTGTGACGCTACCGTGGCTGGGCTCGAACCCTGACCATACTTAGCTTCTGACACCACGAGTCAGCTGGATTACACAACGACGCCACAGCACCTTCACAGGTTTAATAGTGGAAAAATTCTCATATCACCGATGCAGATTAAATCTTTGTGCATCTGTTTCCCTTAGCAATAAAGAGAATAAAGTTTCATTTCTTTAAAGGGTAATATATAGCTTTCGTTATTTTCTCAGAAGGTGATCATTTATACTACCTTGTTTTCTATAAATGTACCACAGATCAAGCTGAAAACGATATAGAAAAATTACATAAAAACTAAAATACTAATAAAAAGTGCAGTTAATTATCCACTCTACTTTACCAAAGGCAAGAAAAGGAAAGAACAGGACGGAAAGGAAAGGTTTAAAATGAAACATTGATTTGCCGAAATTAAATTTGTAGGCATTTGCAATATTGACAGAGAAATTTGGCGCAATGTACGGCAATGTGGGGACAATTGTAATAAAAGCAGTACGAAACAGCCATTGCCCTATTACACTGTATATAAAGCATTCCATGAAAAGAGAATGTAGAAGATTATTGGAAGATTCATATAATTTTCAAGATGACGTTCGGTTAATGGGAGTTCAATCAATCGAGGACGCACTGTAACGTGAAGCAGATACGAGAGCATTTCTTAATATCTGGCGTGCCAAATGAAATTCATAGTTACCTTGAAAGAGCCAACAACAGTGCCTTGGGAGATGATATTCCTTCCTGTGTAAACCTGGCAAAACAAAAAAAAACAAGGATCAGGACACCATCAAGGTGAATTCGTACCACTTTCACCCCCCGGAGGGTCTACAAAAACCATTGATTCACAAGCGATAAGGTACGATCACAGGGGGTTAGATCTGCTGACGAATGGATCGTATTAGGTTTAAGATGAGAAATGACGATTGAGCATGGCTGTTCAGAGTCAACTGCAAATAAAACGGTGTAAGGCACACGAAAGGTGGATGGGGAAAAGAACTTCTAATGGCAAAGCTATTGAAATGAAGTTGTAAATGACTCGAATTACTAACTATGCAATTTTCAAAGCAAAAGTGCCAAGTGTAAAAGGGTTTATAGAGTCCTCATTTTCATAAGCAATGAACAATGGCGAAGATTTCAAAAACAGGGAGTACATAAACGGAGAATTGTTCATCGAATATTGACATTTCAATCATTGAAGCTAGCAAGAAGTCATTTAACAAATGAAATAAGGTTTAGTTTAACCAATCTTAGTTGAGAAAAAACAGTAAAATTATATGATTTTTAAGACCACTCACATCCAACATTAATATTTGATCCATTGCTTGCTGCTGTGGTAACATGAGATCAAAGCAAAAGAACTAAACAAAAAGCATTTAGATAATGAAATACACAGTATTAGTGAATTTAGCATTGCATTTTATTGCTAAAGGCCCCGAAGGAGCGATCAAACACAAACTGTTTGGCAACATTGCAAAACATTGCTCGTTAAACATTTTTTCCTTATGAAAAGCAAATGTTTTCTGTAAACGTTCTAAAAACATTCTTCAGCTTCTCAAGCAATGTTTTGCAACATGGCCAAACATTCAAACAAATGTCAAATTTTTGACCCACAATGTTTGATGTTTCGCCAGGTCCCAACACTTCAGAACGTGATCATGTAAGGAATAGAGCAATCCTACAATAAACTATCAGTTACGGGTTGGATGGTTTGGTCATTTGAACTGACTGCTTGGACATCGACCAGCATGGAAGTCACGTCTAAGAACACGAAAAAGAGGGGGCGGCCAAGATTATCCTCACGAAGGTAGCAAGCATGCAAGCCAGCCAGCAAGCAAGCAAGCAAGCAATATTTATTTGTTAAAGTAGGTTGGGGGGTTCTGGCAGCTATGCAGCTGATGTGGACCTGCATCTTGTGCCCCAGACTGACATTCAGGAACGAATACCCTGGGTACTCATTTACCGACCTCGGAAGGATGGACAGCTGAGTTGACTCTAGGCTTGTGGAAATTGATCTCGACGGCTTGACGCCTTGGCAGTCCAAACGAATTAACAACTAGGCCACATCACCTCTAATTTGGGTCAATTGAAAAGCAACTGATCAGGCCTGCACTAACATGGGAAATGGTAACAGGATCTAAGAAATGTATTCTTACTTCATCCCATATTGGATTATTCGTTTGTGGTTTCACAGTTGTGTGTTTCGTTTGCTCTGCAAGCCTTATCGTCACCACTGGATCCAAATTCATCCCAGCAAGCTCTCTGGCTTCTATTATCCTCAGTTGAATCTGAAAATTAGAAAGTATAACCGTGTTTCACTTAATTATTAGATTAATTCACGTAGTTTTCTTTATTGCTACAATCTTTTATTATTTTTCAGTACAGTGGCTGAAGCTCCTAACTCAACAGGGCAGGGTGCTTGTGTTGAGGTAGTATCTGTTCGGCTTTTTCAAGTGGGGTTTGCAAGTTGCAAAGTGGCGTGGCTAGACTAACTACATTCCTCCCACTCTTTCAGAAGCAGCTGCTTATTACGACGAAAACATAGTTGCTGTTTCCTCAGAGTAGTTGGAGCGGGATGGCGGAGTCTAAAGGAGCGTAGACTACCACGAATGTAACAAGTCTATGACGTGGCTAGCTCCCCAGACTGAGGAGACAAAAGGTTTTTGCAGAAATAATGCCCTATTCTCGAACTTGGACCATTTAAGAAGTTTGTAACTACTTATTTTATCACCCTTACTTCGCTATTTGGCTCTCAAACTGCCACTCCTAACCACTTAAAACTATGTATTTTACAAGCCCGGGGAACAGGGGAAAGCCCATTTCAAACCACGCACGTTTTTTTTATAAGAAACCTTTGCTAGGAGTTGAGGCTGGAGTTCATAAAATTTTCAACAAAATGAGGCTGAAAGTTTCTTATACTTTCGTTTCAAACTTTAAATATTTATATGGAGTCTTTTAGGAAAGAAAGGTGGGAAATATGTTGTTATTCGGTTATTTAATTCTTCAAAAGTTATTCTTTAGATTTTGTCATCTGAGCCTTAATAGTTCCTTAAAGTTCCTTAATTTTTAAGGAAATTTTCAGCCTCGAGTTCCTTATAAAGATGTTCTTTATAAAAAATGTGTACAGATTTAGGACGGTGTTGTACTTGTTTTAGTACTCTGGCAACATCGTTATAAGCATTGCTAAGATAAGTTTCTTTACTTACCTGCCATTCTGAAGGAACAGGGTTCACTACAGCAGGCTGGTATATCTTTGGGTGATAAAGTCTAAAAAATACGACGCAAGGAAATGAAATAAACAGTTAAATAATAGACAACTCTTTTCTGTTTAAGCTCTTTTTCAGTCTTCTGCAGAGGAATCCTAAAAGAAATTGCGATGAAACACAGACGTCCTTTTGAGCTTTATTGTTGGTGGAGGTGAGGTTGGGTAAAATGGTGTTTTAGCGCCAGTTGCTAGGATCTCAGTAGTAGGTTAACTAATCGAAAACTCAACCCTGGCTGTGATGCTACCGTGGCTGGGCTCGAACCCTGACCACACTGAGCTGCTGACACAACGAGTCAGATGGATTACACGACGACGCCACAGCACCTTCAAACCGTTTCGCCATGTCTTTGTCTCAAAACATTGCTTCGTAAGCAGAGTTTGCTTATCGTTTGACAGTCCTCAAAGTTGGAAATGTTTTGCTCTTCAAACATTGTTTTACTTGTGAAAACCAGGATGTTTTTGGCCTTTCCAAAAACTTTGCTAAAGCAAATTCTGCTTACAAAACAAATTTGAGACAAAGACAAGTCAAAACGGTCAACAATGTTTGTTTGGCAAACAATGTTTGATCATTTCGTTAAAGCTTCATTTTCTAGGCAGTGTTAGCTGATAAAGATTTACGATAAAGATGTATTTTCAAAAACGGTCTGCTTTACAAAAAGGGAAATGTTGTAGCAAGGTCTTTCGTGAATTAAAAACATCAAACAGTGACTAAATCGTGTAGAAATCTTACTCTTTTTCTTCAAGTAGATTAAATCCACCAGAAACTCCACTTTCAGAATGCGGCTGACTGCGACTCGTAACAGTAGATCTAAAAGACCTACGACTTCTTGCATCTTCACGATTGTCAGTATCATCATAAAAATCGGCTGGTCCAGGCTTGAAGTACTTTATTACGAACTTTACTTCTTGCTAGAAGAATGAAAGAACATTTGAATTGAACACAGAAAACTAAAAACAAGAAGGTCGAAATATTGACATCTAAGAAGTTTGCCATTGACTGGATACTGTACAACTTAATTAAATGTGCAGAACATTTCCAAAACTCTCAAACTTTTAGGGCGAGTGTCTATTCAAGGGATCCTTCATGGAGAGAGGCGTTTATTTTCAAATTGACTTATTTGTAGCAAGATTATTACTTACTGAAGGGACTATATTTCCGTTAAAAGCTATTTTATGTGGCAAGGAAGCAACAAACTCGACTGAAAAATGCTAGTGATGTGAATATATATGTCCCCTTAAAGAAACGTTCATCAGAAGGGGACCCTTAAAGGAGGGGGCACTTATCAAGTTTAAGTTTTAGAGAGGCATTTAATCGAGGAGGCATTCAAAAGAAATATACATTTAATCACAGTTACCAACAAGGAATAAGAAGGATCAATACTCACTCTTAAAACTCTCAACTTGGAAGAAAGCAAATTATCACAGACTTCTAGGTGTCCCTGTGCAACAGCGATAGCCAGAGATTGTGTGTAAGCACCCACAAGTCTGAAAAACAAGACAGATACAAAAATTTGTTCCTGGTACTTTACTGCAAAGAAAATGTTGGCAAGCTTGACAAAATATCAAGGATTTAGGTAAAAGACATAAATACACATTATTGACAGACCTGTCTTGAAATACTTTATTGCTATTGTAGATTCTTATCTCAACACTCTCTTCTGGCTCCAGGAAAGATGATAGTGGCCAACTGAAAACCTACAAGAATTTCCATTTGATTAAAACGTAAGAGTACACTAGGTGTCACAGCATTTCTGCAATGAAAATAAAATTGTGCTGAAAAGTACAAATAGTGGAGCTAGCAAACAGGCACGGCTTGCATATAAATTCTTGAGGGAAATGAAAATTCCTTCAACCAAGTGAATACCAAGCACTGTATTATGCAAAGCAGCGACACCACTCAGAGGCTTGAAAATGTCAGATAAATAGAGACAGGGTCACTAATAATTAGAGACAAGTGACAAGTAATACAGGGAGTTAGAAGAATATTTGTGAGAAGAATTTAGTAGGGGTGCATTTGCCCCCCTCTTTTGTGAAAAGCTATCTGTAATTAGAGAGAGCCATCAAATAATTAGAGAGCACAGTGTGTGATAACAGATTAGGTAATAAAAATACAAGGGAAATAAGGTAATAAATGAAATACACTCAACCTGGTCAAAGTAAGCAGTAGATGAGCTGTTTGGTAAAATTTCTGATGTGAATGGAACACCTGCAAGAAACAAAACATTCCTTTAAAGTCCAGAGGCATGTACATTGATGTGTTAATCAATAGGAACTCCCACTTTGATATTGGCAAAAACCAAAACATCATGACTGATTGGCAAATGCTTGATTCTTGATAATTATTGCTCTAAGGCCTTGTTTGTAAGTTTGCAATAATTAAGGCCTCGTTTAGACTGATGCATTTTCAAAAAGCTGCGTTTTCAGGTAAATGAAAATGTATCAAAAGTTTTGCCTCTACAATAGCATTTTCACAACGTTTTCCCTGTCCACATGCAAACAATAACATCACGTTTTCGAAATGTAAATTGTGAATTTCAATACAAATTAACCACTAAAAGTTATTGTCTTTGCTGCATTGTTTTCAAATGTTTGTGTTTTCGGTGTCTACATGGGAAAATTGCATTTTCAAAAAGTTGCGTTTTCAAGAGATTCCACTCTGGAAACCGTTTTCAAAAGTTTGCGTTTTCAGTCGCAGATTTACCAGTGTCATGTAGATGGGAGGTGAAAACGCAAAGAAATCATTGCATTTTCATTTGAAAACATATCCATGTAGACAGGGCCAAAATATGAGATAATTAATAGACAAAAAAGTTTATATTGCAAACAAAGAGCAGCACCTTTGTCATAATTAATTAATTCATTAAATTCCAAATTGAAAGATTGGTTGTCTAGGCAACCTCCCCGTGCTGACTTTTGATAAGTACAGTTGCAACCGAGATAAGGTAGCTGGAGGGGGGCAACTTCCATTGTACTATATAACAGACGTGACACCCAAATTGGTTACATTTTTGATCAATTTCCCCACATATTGGTTTCTTTCTTGGAAAGAATCTCTACACATGGATAGTACAGTCCATCCTTACTTGTTGACATAGGTTGATTTTGAAAACCAGTGATGGTTTTTGCATCATCATTTGAATCAATTGAACATAGAGATGCAATCAAATGGTAGAATAATAGGTTAAATGCATTTTATGAATTAGGACCAAAAACCTTTGCATAATATTTAGAGTTGCCTCGGGTGTTAAATATGCTTTGAGTCTGTAAAAGTAACACAACTCAACAGTAGACGTAGGTTGGTTTGAGAAACCTGTGCAGCATGTCTTGAGGTGCATCCCTAATGGTGTGAAATAGTCTTAATTGAAGTAGTTGAGATTAGTGACTGCAATGAACCAGTCTGCAGAGTGTGGCAACTGCAAGCACAGGAAAATTTGCAGAAGGCAGAAAGTACACCCAAAAATTTGGGCCTTGCATGCCTATATCAATGTAAATATACATGTAAATCACATATTCTTGTATATTGAGGCCAAACGCAAGCTGCACCTTGGAAAATCTGGCATGAACGCCATGCACGCTGGAACATTGTATGTTATATACATTCACCTAAAAGGGCCATCACAGTAGTAGGGGAAAATTGCCTCTGACTCTATCTGCAAGAAGTTTTTCAAAGAAAAATAATAATTTTTATTTATTTCAATGGATCAAATTTCCGGAGTTGATGACAAATAAACTGACTGACAGAAAAAACTGACCTGCCTTGACAAATTTATGCACAAAATCTTCAAAGGTGCCGATCTTTAATTGGAAATGTAATTCTTTTCATTGTTCAAAACAAATAAACAAAGACTTTAATTAAGTATACTTTAATTACCCAGGGAAAGGAACGGATTTCGAGACTGTTTTTCCTGCACAGCAAGCCAATAAAGAAATAGTCATCGATCCGGCTCTTTTCAGTTCTTTCTCAGACAACATTAACGGTCGAATTTGTTCTTTGATTTCGAAAATTGCAACCTTGAAACGTGATTACAAAACAGTTTGCTACTGTTTTTACTACTTCTCGATCAGTCGATACAAAACCTTCATTGGTTGAGGCTTGCTATGCTGGGCGTGTTTTCTTTTCCTTTCCAAAAAAACAAAAACAAAACGCTTACGCTTCTACCTACGCGAAGAAAACTTACCTCTGAAAGTTACTTTAGCAAATCGATCATATTTTCCTTTCAGATGCGTTACACTGACCAATCTTACTTCTAAAGACATTTCAATTTTTGTTGAAAATAAATTAATTATTATTATTTTGCGGCATTAAAAATTCTGAAGCATGACCACATGATGGCTACCCCTCGATATATCCCGATCGAAATTCCAACTCATTGAACTTCTTAGACCATTCTTTCTCTCAAAATTTGGGACCAAGTAGCCTCTATCTCATTATTTATATAGCCTCCCTCTCATAGCCATATGCAGACACACGCACACTGAGAGAGGGAGACCGACTATCTCTTAATTCTTGTGTTCTGTGTGTCCTGAGTGGCACACATGTAGGTACACATATATTCACACATGGGGGGTCAGAGGGTCGATGCTGATTCTTGTGGTTCGTGTGTTTTGTGTGGCACATGGGTAGGCACACATATATACACACATGGGGAGTCAGAGGGTCGATGCTGATTCATGTGGTTCGTGTGTTTTGTGTGGCACCTAGGTGGGCACACATATATACACACATGGGGAGTCAGAGGGTCGATGCTGATTCTTGTGGTTCGTGTGTTTTGTGTGGCACCTAGGTAGGCACACATATATACACACATGGAGAGTCAGAGGGTCGATGCTGATTCTTGTGGTTCGTGTGTTTTGTGTGGCACATTGGTAGGCACACATATATACACACATGGAGAGTCAGAGGGTCGATGCTGATTCTTGTGGTTCGTGTGTTTTGTGTGGCACCTAGGTAGGCACACATATATACACACATGGAGAGTCAGAGGGTCGATGCTGATTCTTGTGGTTCGTGTGTTTTGTGTGGCACCTAGGTAGGCACACATATATACACACATGGAGAGTCAGAGGGTCGGTGCTGATTCTTGTGGTTCGTGTGTTTTGTGTGGCACATAGGTAGGCACACATATATACACACATGGAGAGTCTTGTGGTTCTTGTAGAACTAGATACATACTCAGGCATACAAGTTACCGAAAAACAAACAGGGATTTAAAATCAATCATATTAGCAATTAAGATTTAATTAATATTTCGTTCTTTTATTCTTTAAATTTACAGAAAAAGTATTTTCTTATGCTGCTTTTGTGTATCACTATTTCAACTTGATTGATCAAATTCATGTATAAAATGCCACAAAGCTCTTGCTCGCAAGTCCTCTTCCTGGGTTATTTCTGTTTCATTCAGCCAGGATTATGTGTCTTTGTCAAAATAAAAATGAAATTGTAAATATCCAATATATTAATTGTGTCCCATTAATTGAGTTTCAAATTCAGTGTGCTGTAATTAAGCTGAGATGTGAATGCGCAATGAAAACTTGAAACTTGAAACTGAAAACCTTGTTGTTTTAATGAAACATACTTTAGATTAATGACTTTAGGTTCTTGGTTAGCCTGCGCAAAATCTTGTTGATTAAAATTAAACTTCGGATTCCCGAATTATGATTGTTTAAACATTAGTTTCGTTATCTTTTAAGGAGATATAAGCAGTTGTTATTTCTAAAATATTCAACAAGGGGCTTCGGAGGTGACGTCATAAGAAGGGTGTTGTTTCTTGTGAACCCAACCATATTTGAATCAATGAAAGTATTATAACGAAGTGCTTAAACAGCAAAACTGTGTAGAAAGCGATTAGTTAAGTCCAAATTAACCATAATGATAGCGGAATCTAGTTTAAGGGATGCCCGGAAAACAGGAGCTAGCACTGCAGCCTTTAGGAATCAGCACAACTCGAAAAGGTACTAGGAAAAAGGAAAATAACAACTACTAAACAATGTACGTTAATAACTTTGTAAGTAAAGCACGTTTAGACACATCAAAAGCATAATCAATGCGAGTGTGTTTCGGGGGGGCTGAGCCAGATACAGATGATAATGAAACTATACTAACATTTCTAAATAGTGTAGAAAACCAAATTAGGGAGCTTTACACCCAAAGACATGAACACAGTGATAACCTCTCTATAAATGAAAAAGAGGCTCTTAAGGAATTAGCGACCCAGAACGAGGTCACTATTCGTCGTGCCGACAAAGGTGGTAAAATTTGCCTTTGGCCTAATGACAAATATCTTGGTGAAGCCTATAAACAGCTTAATGATGAAAAATACTATAAAGAACATCCCAACGATAAAACAGGAGAAACAGCTTTACTAATAGCAACGTTTCTAGCTTATATGCATTCTAAGGGATATATTGACTATGATCTGTACACATACCTCCTACCTAGCTCCGTGGGTAGAACTCCAATTTTCTACATGCTTCCAAAATACATAAGAATGGCATACCAGGTAGACCGATAATTTCTGGGTGTGGCTCACCAACGGAAAAATTATCCATATACTTGGACTACTACCTTAGGCCTATTGTAGAAAATAGTAAATCGTTTATAAAGGATACAACTCACTTTTTACAATCTCTGTTCAGTATAAAAATAATGATATACCTATAAATTCTTGGCTAGTCACATTAGACGTGAAATCATTATATACCAATATACCACAAGACGAAGGGTTTTCATCTGCATAGAAGCTATGCAGAATTTCTATGGGAATGACTACCCCTTGCCCACACACTGCATTTTACAAATTATGGAGTTTATCCTGAAACATAACTTTTTCACATTTAATGGGAAATTCTACCAGCAAACACATGGCACAAGTATGGGAAGCAACTTTGCCCCAAACTATGCTAACATCTTTATGACAAAAATAGAAAATGAAATTCTTAAAAATGCCCCTGGACAACGCAGACCATTAATTTGGAAAAGATACATAGATGATATATTTATAATCTGGACACATACAAAAAGAGAATTGTTGGAGTTCCTTGAATATATAAATAAAATTCACAACACAATTAAATTTGAAGCTACCTACTCTCAAAAACAAATCAACTTCCTTGATACTACTATAAACTTGGGAGACAACGGCAGTTTTACAACCTCCCTATTTCAAAAACCAACAGATACATGTAATTTGTTACACGCACAATCCTTTCACCCCAAATGTTGTAAAACCAGCATTATATATAGCCAGGCCCTGAGATATAGAAGAAACATTACTAGTGATGCTGAACTAGTTTCGAAACTACAGGACCTTAAATATAACCTGATTGGCAGGGATACAACCCTAAATTAATAGATACACAATTTGATAAAGTGAAAAAATTAAAGCAAGAAAGCCTTCTTAAAGCTAACAATTTAGCTAAGAATAAGAAGTACAAACGGAACCTTCCCTTTGTCATACCTTACGATAATAGAACAATTCAAATTCAAAAAATTTTGAGAAAAAATTGGCACATAATAGAAAATGATAATGGTTTAAAAAATATCTGGCCTCGCCCACCATTTCTGGCATTAAAACGGAACAAGAACATTGGTGATATAATCACTCATACAAAATTCCATTGATAACTATAAAATAAACCTTTTCATGCAGCATGGGCGTGTCCAGGCTATACCATATAATATATTAAAGATGGAAACTAAAAGATTTTGTGAAACATTTTAAAGTTCAAGAATCAGTAAAACAATATAGGTGATTTCTTATGATTGAAATACTTGAAAATTAAACTGAATCGACTCTTCATAACTGAAACTTATATCTTAATTTTATGCAGCGCAGATCGTAGGGGCGTATAGATCAATCTAGATTTTCGTGGCTTTATATTCAATATGCATGAATAGAATAATAACAAACCATATGCACAAATTTGGATGGAGAGGCCTCATAATACTGGCATTGTTCCTGTACGCTGGAACAATGGGGCACCCATATGTAAACAAAGCATACTGATCTTAGCCCCGAAATGCTTAATATGGGGATCAGCTGATGAGTCAGTACGAGGCTATATACTAAAACAAGAATACACAAAATATACCAAAAGTTATGGAAAGAATAAATGAATATACAAAGCTCGGATAGATGTACTGGGGGCGCAATAGATGGCCATGGTCTGCGGCGCAAAGCGAGGGTTGGTATTAGACCATTATATATTTTTGCTAAACATGCTTATGCATGTATTTTATTATTATTTAACAAAAAATTTATTTTTGGTCAAAATGAGTGAATTTTTTAACCAGTCTATAAGAATAATCCCAGGCTCAAGCTTTATATTTAATTTAATTTTTTAATTTTAATTTTTTATTTCTCAAGGCACAAAATGTGATTGTCACACCTTATATGTTTTACAATACACATTGGACTACAATGGTTTAATTAGATTGACGGAGCTAAAATAGTAATTCTTAACTGTGGATTAGGTTTTTTTATCGTAAAATGGTAAACGACAAAGAGTTGACTTATTTCACTTGATCTTCGGGTCTTCGGGCCATTTGGTAACATTGTAAATTGAGAATAATTTAGGAATATTTTTGGCACATAATTTTGGTTTTGCCAAATTTAGTCCGAGTTTGCCAGTTTTGATACCCCTTAAAGCCTTCCTCCTTAAAAATATTATTCAATATGAAAGATTGATGTAGCCAACCCCCTCCCCCAGTTCAGAAAAAAATAGAAATAGGAATAATATGGATATGATTAAAAATATGATGCAACATTGCTTTAAAGTTAAAAGTTATGAAGCCTTTGCATAGGTCAGATTTGAAGGTACCACAACCGTCACCGCGGTCCGGCAAAGTGCTGAGATACAAGAAAACATAACATTAACTACTGCTTCATCAAATCAAACTTAACGAAATTACTCATAAAAATATCAAGTTTAAGTAAGAAATGAAATTAACAAGATGTCGATATTAGCTAATAAGAATTATCGTGCCATGCGTAACAGCGATGAAAAACGAAAGGAGATCGGTAAGCACAGAATTTTGACTCGCAATCAATTGGCTTTTTCCGAAAAGGAAATGGTCATTCCTTGAGGAAATGAAAACTGAATTAGGTCTACCTCGCCACGAAATTTACTTTGTCAACCAGACATTTGATAAACCTTGTCTCTCACAATACGAGCTCGTACATGCTTATATATAACAAAGTTTGCTTTTAATCTTCACTACTTTCAATATGCACACATTTATTTCTCTTTATAAACAACAGCATATTAAATAAATAATCGTGACATTTAAATGCGATAATATACATAATATACAAGATAAGGTATCTTGAAAATAATTTTTGTATATATGTGTGTATATATGTGTGCCTACCAATGTGCCACACAAAACACACGAACCACAAGAATCAGCATCGACCCTCTGACTCTCCATGTGTGTATATATGTGTGCCTACCAATGTGCCACACAAAACACACGAACCACAAGAATCAGCACCGACCCTCTGACTCCCCATGTGTGCCTACCAATGTGCCACACAAAACACACGAACCACAAGAATCAGCACCGACCCTCTGACTCTCCATGTGTGTATATATGTGTGCCTACCTAGGTGCCACACAAAACACACGAACCACAAGAATCAGCATCGACCCTCTGACCCTCCATGTGTGTATATATGTGTGCCTACCTAGGTGCCACACAAAACACACGAACCACATGAATCAGCATCGACGCTCTGACTCTCCATGTGTGTATATATGTGTGCCTACCTAGGTGCCACACAAAACACACGAACCACATGAATCAGCATCGACCCTCTGACTCCCCATGTGTGTATATATGTGTGCCTACCTATGTGCCACACAAAACACACGAACCACATGAATCAGCATCGACCCTCTGACTCCCCATGTGTGTATATATGTGTGCCTACCTATGTGCCACACAAAACACACGAACCACAGGAATCAGCATCCACCCTCTGACTCCCCATGTGTGTATATATGTGTGCCTACCTAGGTGCCACACAAAACACACGAACCACATGAATCAGCATCGACGCTCTGACTCTCCATGTGTGTATATATGTGTGCCTACCCAGGTGCCACACAAAACACACGAACCACATGAATCAGCATCGACCCTCTGACTCTCCATGTGTGTATATATGTGTGCCTACCAATGTGCCACACAAAACACACGAACCACATGAATCAGCATCGACGCTCTGACTCTCCATGTGTGTATATATGTGTGCCTACCAATGTGCCACACAAAACACACGAACCACAAGAATCAGCATCGACCCTCTGACTCCCCATGTGTGTATATATGTGTGCCTACCTATGTGCCACACAAAACACACGAACCACATGAATCAGCATCGACTCTCTTACTCTCCATGTGTGTATATATGTGTACCTACCTGTGTGCCACTCAGGACACACAGAACACAAGAATTTAGAGATAGTCGGTCTCTCTCTCTCAGTGTGCGTGTGTCTGCATGTGGCTATAACAATATATGTAGATAGTATGAGAGGGAGGCTATATAAATAATGAGATAGAGGCTACTTGGTCCCAAATTTTGAGAGAAAGAATGGTCTAAGAAGTTCAATGAGTTGGAATTTCGATCGGGATATATCGAGGGATAGCCCACATGATGAAGCTTCTGTTTTTCGAGTGGCCTCGAATTCGAATTTGAAGAAATATTTCCGGACTCGGAATGCGAGGCTGTCTGAAAACGAGGCCCAAATCACTATCATAGCAACATTCACATTTCCATGGTAACTGCGAGGTTTCTTCGAAAAGCAGACAAAATGGCGGCCACATTTTTGTATGCGGCTGATGATCGAGGAGCTGTTATTGACGTGATGTTTAATACTTACTGTGGAAATAAAATCCAGGGACTAACAGCAAAAGAACTGCAAGCTATCTATGAAACTATTCGGCCGGATCCCTTGAGTCTAAGGCAAATAGAAGCTTCGTTAAGAACTGTTTGCGAAACTGAGACCTGCGACAAGGAAGATTTGATTGACGTTTTGAAAGAAATGGACAGGAGATATTTCTTAGTGAATGATTTAAAATGGGAGTTTGAAATGCTTGATAGGAATAAGAAAGGAGCTATTAGCGAAAAAGATACGAAATTTCTCTTTAAAATGGTTCATGGGGAATTTTTTTCATTGCGTAGGTGGAATAAATTTGTGAACAGCAGACCCGCCAATGGATCAATGATCAGCTTTGCCGAGATCGAAGTTGATCTTTGTGATATTCCAACTATGGGCTGGATTGAGGAAATATTAGAAGAGGAAGAAGAGGAAAAGAGAGGTGATGATGGGTCCATTGTGTATTAGTTAGATGTTATTTTAATAAAGAAAGGGATCAATTTGTCAAAATAAATCTCACCTAAAAGTAAAACGGTTAGCTAACAGGTTAGGAACTCTTTCAAGTCTGATGCCCCACATCAGGGACGCTGGAGTGATGGTAGGGCAAGGTGGGCGACCAGGAACGTAATGGCAATTGAGATAAAAAATTAGGGGGTTTAGTGGTACTCCCCTGGGAAATTTGTGTCCACCCGCTTTAGATTGGCTTTAAAATGCAACAAAAGTTTTTCAACGAGTATTAATCATGTTTTTATACGACAATTTTTGGCTACCATGGCTCCACATGTACGCATTTCGAATGGCATAATAATGGCAAGACATTGTCAAAGTCAAATTATTGTTTTGCATTGAAAGGGCACTTCTGCCCCCCTTAAGTAAAGGCAGGAGGGGCGCTTGCCCCCCTGCACCCCCCCTCTCCGGCGTCCCTGCCCACATGTTCATCTAACTTGCCCCATCTGATCTGTTGTAAAAATTCATAGTTCAGTGGGGATGAGTTGACTTTTGAGATGGGGCAAGTTGACTTTTGAGATGGGGTGAGTTGACTTTGAAAGTGGGACAACTCCCCACACTTAACTGAAGTTGACTCTATCTTTAAAGCATCTCTGAAAAGCCTTCTAAAAAACTTGAATGTAATTTCCATGAAGAACCACTAGCCAGCTTTTTTAAAATTTGAATTGTGAACTAAAAAAAGTGTGGTGAGTTGACTAGTTGAACACATGGCAACTTGACCTAAAATATGTGGCAACTTGGTGTGTGGGAGCTGACTAGAAACACACTGGGGCATACTGTTTATATAATGACTATACATAAATACTTCTTTTTCCGTTATAGCAAGAGCAATAGAAAGGGAGGAAGAAGAAATGGCAAGAAGAAGAGCTGAAGAAGAAAGGAGAAGAAAAGGTGGAGTTTCCTCTTAATTTAAGCTTCATTTCAAATTGCTTTCAAAATGACAGTCTTTGCAAATAAAATTCTAATGCTGATGTTTGATTGATTAAATTGCAGAAGAAGAACAGAAAAAGAAGAAAGACTTAGAGAAGAAGAAAGCTGAAGAAGCTAAAGCAAAAGCAGAAGACGATGCAAAACACAGAAAACAAATGGAAGAAGGTAGACTGATTACAATACAACAGTCAGTCTATGTTGTTGCAATAACCCTGATAGAATCACTTAGGATTGACATTTAGAATCACTTTACAATGTTCCCAAACCATCTGCAATCAGTGCCGGAAACCAATTTTGCCCTTTTCATGATTAAATGAAAACCAGGCTTCACTTGCGTTAGTGAAAAGCCTGGGCTGGCCATCTTTCAAACACAAGCATGAAATTGCTGTTTCGAAAATACAAAATGTTGTTGTTTCTTCAATGCATTTCAAATCTGCTATTCTTGAGACCAAGTGCTATGTTGTTAAATATCTGTTAATTATCTGTGCATTAATATGTTGCCATCGGAAAGGAACTAGTTACTAACTAGTTGTTAGAGCGCTTTTTTCGACAGGCATTGGCAGTTGCCGATTGGCAGTTTCCAACTGGTTCTGACTGTGCGCAATGTGGACATAAGCCTGGCTTGATACACTTCAGTGATAATTGTACACTGTGCAGCCAGGATGGTCTTTTGGAAACCAGGTTTCAAAGCTTCTCAAAGCTTCTTCCAAAAGAATTCTTCTTGATCTAGTCTTCTTGTATTCTTGCAGAGGAAAAACGGCGCAGGTTATTAGCAAAAAAGGAACAAGAAGAAAAAGAAAAATTGGCTGAAGAACAGAAGAAGAAGGAATTGGCAGAGCAAGAAAGGAAGAAGAAGGAAGAAGAAAAACGACTTCAGGAAGAAGAAGAAGAACGCAAAAGACAAGAGGCATTGCTTAACTGGAAGAAGGCAGAACTATTAGCAAAACAGGAAGCTGAGAAAGAAAAAATGAAAGCAGGTTTGGAAGATGTTTTGTCAACCTTTTATTGCTTAAAGTTTGTTTGCCATATTATTGCAATGCAATGTGCAATCATGCGCGATGTGCATAGAGGCAGGCGATGTGGGCGATTGTTATGACGAAGGCTCTTGGCTCAAAGACAACCCACCCCATAATGGAAATAAACGAATTTCACTAAAGGGGATGCAAATTTTGAAACTAGAACATGTGTGCCAAATTAATGATAATTTGTTGTATTTGCAGAAAATGAGGCAAAACTTCGTCGACAACAAGAGGAAGCTGAGCATGCGGAAGATATAGCCGAGGTTGCTGCCGCTGAAGAGGAGAGAGCAAGGGAAGCAGCCAGAAAGGCAGCTGAAGAAGCCAAAAACGCGAAGGATGAAGCAGCAAAACGTAGAGCCGAAGAAGCTGAAAAGAAAGCTTTGGCTGACGCATATGCTAATAAAGAGAAGAAATATAGAATGCAACTGAAAGCAGCTACCAATAGTCGTAAGAGCGAGAAAATAAGGACTGCTGTTAAAGACGCAAAAGCTGCAAAAATGAAAGGTAGGGTAATCATATTGTAAGTTGGTATATTCTCACTTATCAAGGCTGTTCCTGACACAGCATTAGACATGATAATTACCACTCATAATGACAAGCCTTTGATATTTATGGGGCAACGTTCCGGGAGAGCACCATATCCCATCATCGGGCAATGAGAAGTGTGGTGCTTCTCCATGAGAAGGTAGATAGATCGGAAGAATCTCACAACGCAATGAATAGGAGAATAACCATATTTCTCATTGTCCGATAATGGGAGACGGAGAGGAGATCTCTCGTCACAAGCATTGATTATAATGTCTTATTCTGAAATTATTACTTGGTCCTCTGCATAACACCTTTTTTAAGAATAACATTTGTAAGAAACATCAGGTCGTTATCTGGGTACAGACCCCGTATAGATGGTGGTTGAAATCACAAATACCTAGCCTATTCAAATGTTTGATACTTTGGAGGTGCCAGAAAAGCTCGTGCACTTTGAATCAAACAGACAAATATAAGGGTCAGATCACTACTCAGAAAATTGTACCAGCGTTCTATAAACTCAGGAAATTTTCAAAGATTTCTAAAGAGATGTATTCGAAGGTGCACGAGACTGAAACGAGGGACCCCAAGGACCACCATTTGCTCCGTATGCAACTGACCATGCAAACTGGTATTTAGACAGTTTCTGGCTACATTGACTGAGACTATTCACATCCACTCTGGAAAGCGTACTCAAAAATCTCCACTTTGGTTAAGTATCGCGAACACATCCACATTAAAGCGTCCTTTTTATCCACCCGTGTACAATTATGATTTTGGTCCAAGATACAGCTACTCTCCTTCATTTATTTCTTTTTTGAAATACAGTGTGGTTTAAATTTTCAACTCTTATCTCTAAAGGGCTTCAAAAGGATATTGAAGACGCAGAAAAAGTCTTGGATCATATCGAGGCTGGCGAGAAACTCCGCGACGCAATGTCACGCCGCCATCTCGGTGACGTTGAAGCTGCGGTGAATAACATCAAACGAAAGAAATACGAAAAGGATTATGCAATAGAACTAATCGACGCAGATAAGCTTATGAATAAGCTAAGGCGATTAGAGCGTTTACGTAGGGAGATTTTGGAGCTTAATCAGAGTACGATATCAGAGATTAGAAGTTATCAAAAGCCACCGCCAGCCGTTCATGAAGTTATGATTGCTGTTTATTTGTTGCTTGGTTACAGAGAAAAGGAACTCAAGGTATGATATGCTTTTCTTCTGTAAGCTAATCCCAAGGGGATGGTTACCTAATATATTTTGGGTACTGTGGACGTGCCGCCCTTAAGGGTATCGTTATACGGCTTACCTTGAACATAAGGTCTCAAACCAGAGGGAAGGATCCTTGCAGTCAACAGTAATTATAGGGGTCAATAACTTGTCGAATATTTTGAATGATGGGATAAGTTATATCAAAGGCTCTTTGGAGGAGACCTGAGAGGATTGATATGACCACCACAGGTTTCGAATTTGCAAACTCGGGCTGTGCACCAGGACAGGACTTGAGCCCAGGACAGGTCTCGAATCTGCGACCTTAGGCTTTTGATATTCCTAATTCCTAATTTCATGAAGCAGTTCTGTAGCAACCTGTGGCAGAATAAAGTTTCACTGCGTAAGCTACTAGACCCGCACCTAACCTTCTATATGATATAGGTTCAAATTCAAATGAATTTGCCTTTGTGACCATGCGTTGTTGATAAAGACAGATATGACTAGCTCCTTGCACGTCTAATTACAGTGCTATCAGTTTATCAATAACAAAAAATCACTCGTCATGTCTTTCTAGGTCTGGAAAAACATGCAAGCATTTCTTGGCAGAACTGGCAAAGAGGGACTGAAAAGACAAGTAACCACCTTGGAACCATCAAAGGTTAACATCGATGTTGCGAAATATGCAGAGAAAACGTATCTGTCGAAACATGACTTAGACACAATAAGAGATGTCAGCGCAGGGGCTGCAACATTCTATGTTTGGGTAAGTACAAACGTATAAATATCTGTGAATTTTAAGCATGCTTCGCATTAGGTCGTTCAAGTCATTGGGTCACTTTCATTGTGACAGGAATCGACCCAGAAGAGTAAAAGCTCCAAACGATGGAATCTATGCTCTAATGATTACAGCCATGAAAACGATCTAAAGTGAAAGCACCTTTAAGTAGTATAGACATATTCACCGTGAACATATCCAGAGGTTGATGTCTGTTATATATGCATCGCTGTCTGGTGCCTCACTCCAGTGATCTTGGTGCCTGACCTCAGTAATCGGCGATTGCAAAGCCGTTTAAATAGAAAATTGCATGGAGAGTCAATAAAATGTACTTTGAACACTTGATTTACCGAATAACAAAACTCGTTCTTAAGTTTTTGGACACAAGCATCTTTGCAAAAAAATAATTCTGAGAAGCCCAAAAATGTTTCAGCGTTTTTAAATTATCCTAAAACAGCATTCTTCCGATTTGGTTGCCCAGCAGTCAAGAAATTTCCAGCACTGGCTCAGAAATACACGTTATACAGGAAAATAGTTTTGAGTCTATTTTTCTCGACTCTACATTTTTCACCCAGGGTATACATTTTTCTGCCAGCCGAAAATTTAAGAAATATTCCCAGTACTGAAAAATTTCTGCATTTCTTGAAAAAAGGTTTGCGTAGTTACAATAAACAATATCAATAGCAAAACTTCCAATTTTCAGTCAATTTCGATGATTGAAGAAGCGAGAGCTTGGAAAGAAGAAGAAGCGAAAAGGAAGATCATAGAACAGCAGAAGAAGAAGGAAGAAGAAGAAGAACGCAAAAAGGAAGAAGAAAGAAAGAAGGCCCGCGAAGAAAGAAGAAAACTTGGCCTAACTGTGGAAGATTCACCATCTCGAACTCCAAGCGTTGAAAATGTTCGAGCAGCAGCAGGTCAGTAAGGCAGTCTATGAAATCTAGGGGTCACAGCACTTTAGCTAACAAATTATGATTTTAACTCTTTTATTGCCGCAAAGGGAACTACACGTTTCTCTATTAGAACAATCGTTGACCAGGCTGAAATTTGGTTCACAAATTCTTTGATATCTCCTTAACTATTTAACATACACATACCAGCTTGAAGCCATTGGCCGGAAACGCAATTTAAACGTGTTTTAGAGAAGGGCTGGGGGCGATAATTTGGTGAAAAATCACTCCGAAAATAAGAATCAGGTAGGCTGAAATGAAGGCTAAGAGCTCTTGAAAGCTACAGGAACACGTATCCACCACAGTACGCAAAAAATACTACCACAGTATGCATAAAATACCACGAAAGTAGTGCGTATTCACAACAGTATAGTGTGCATAGATTCGCAAGGAGCAAAAGAAATATTTGAACTTTCATGGCAACTTTTAGCAATAATTTTTGTTCTTGTTTTTGTTGCAGAAGCCACTGGCTTGCTACAGGCCTTGAAACCAACAGCAGGCAACAAATCAAAGCCCGACACTACTTCGAAACCGACAAGTCCTGCAAAAAGCAAACCATCTTCTTCGGCAGCTGCAGAAAAAGCGCAGACACCACGCGGAAGAGCTACAACCCGCACAGATCCGAAGAATGATCGTAGTAAATCTCAACCAAATCAAAGGAACACTCCAGCTACAAACACAGGCAAACGGTCTACTACGCCTGGAAGACCAACAGGGAAAAAGTGAAATTTGTACAGAACATTTGAAAAGTATATTTTTGTAACGCAACTATACATAATCTAAAGGTGTATGGGAGCTCTTACACATATCCAAGAGCGTACCCCCTGGTTAGACTTACCTACAAAAACCGTAGATTCCCTTCCAGCTACCCTACGCATTATAACCGCTGACACTACAAGTGTGACCTTCAGCGTGTAAGGGTCTTCCTCTCTAGGGTATGCCATGCAGTCTCTATACAGGTGTAAATTGCCAGCAAAACAACCCCTTGTTTTTGTTATTTTTATTTGATTTCGAATTGGAAAAATACTAAAAGTAATCAGTTTGTTTTTCAGTAAGCCAAAAGATTCTAACTTGCGGGCTTTACTAACTTTTGTTGAAAGTTATTAAAAGCCCTCTAAGGCCT
This sequence comes from Chrysaora quinquecirrha, assembly GCA_014526335.1. Classification (NCBI taxonomy): domain Eukaryota; kingdom Metazoa; phylum Cnidaria; class Scyphozoa; order Semaeostomeae; family Pelagiidae; genus Chrysaora; species Chrysaora quinquecirrha. The sequence continues at coordinate 3,338,778 of JACTAT010000029.1, read as the reverse complement.
TGTCAGAGGCGATATATTTCATTAACATTGTAATTAAAGCGAACCTTGTTTGCTTGGAGAATGGAGTCAAACGTAGTTTTGTGTTATATTTATTAAACATTTGGTAAACAAGAAACTCCAAATTTTAGTTTTCTTACTTCTTTGTGCCAAAATCCTGATTTCATGAAGATTAGAAATAACATAAATAACAAGAGAAAAATAAAATAAATAACAGAATCAAATAAAATAAAAACAGAATTTACGATAACAAAAAACTGATAAAAACGATAACGGTTTAATAAATAATAAAAATTTCAATGGTAATAACAATAAGGACAATAAAATATTAATAAGAATGATAAAATAATAAAATCGACATAATAAAATAATAACCACAGTAAAGAAAGACTTATTTTCAATGGTAAAAAAAATGTAAAAAAAAATTCACAACTTCGAGTCATGTTGATCATCCAAATCAAATATCAATTTAGTACAAAGTTCGATTCTAATGCTACGAGAATCCTACAGAAATATATCATTTTGCTTGGTTTTATTATATTCAATTACATTGGTATATAGAATCAATAATTATTAAATTCTTATTTATGTCAAATGTCAAAGCATCATTACCCTATACTAATAGTGTCAATCAACCAAAATGTATATAAACATATTTTTTTGTCTGAGAGACCCCTAAGAACTACAAATCTACGTATACCATTGATCCTAAAGCATACTCACCAAATGTAATAAAAACTATATATATGGAACATAAGACATGACGTTGAAAAAATGGCAACTATGAAAATAACTGAACAATAACAAAACATACTGTACAGAAACATAACTGTAATACTGCAGATGCAAATAAAAGTCAGGTGGCCAAATAGGCAAAAAACATAAATGCCGAGGTTTGAAAGAGGACACGAAAGGAACATGAATTGGAAAGAAACGAAAAGAAATTAAAACGATAAACGTGCGACGTCATCAAACTCTATTTTCAAAATTTCGGAACATGCAGTAAGTAATCTAAAAGAGGGTTAATATAATGCTAAAATTCCAAATTGATCAAAATCAGACAAATATGTTAATATTGGCTGAAATGTGGCTAAAAAGCCTATGAACCAAAAAGCCTATTTAGCCAACAGATGCATCTGGTAGAATTTGCAATTACACATTGTATAACAGAAGCCTCTAGTCCGTTGGTCTATTTCATTTGGATTACCGTATCTCAGCCAATTATTAACATATTGACTGACTTTCAACATTTAGCACTATTTCCACCCCCTTTCATATTACCAAATGTGAATTCCAAAATTCTAAAAATAGATTATTGATGACGTCGCAACTTTTCAAATCTATTACTTCCCTTATTTAATAAATTCGTAAAGTACCTTGTTCACTTGTGTTTTATATACATTGGTTACTGCATAGCCTCTGTAGCCTCCGTTGATTCCTCCTCCTCAGATCTGACCAGTTCAGCTTTAGATACATTTGTGTTTGCATATGTATTAGCTCCATCTACAGACCCATATGATGGTTTTTCAAAGCCTTTCATGATGTCATTTACTGTTCTGCCTTTCGTCTCAGGAACAAAGAAGTAGGTGAATAACCAGAAAAGAAGCACGGTGACAATGAACGGGACAAATGTATATGGCTTTATCTTTTCCTGTGTTGGAATAAAGGAAAACAAAATTAAAGGGATGGTTAACGAAAGGGTTGCGACCCAGAGGTGATGTCTTCATAGCGCCTAAATAAAAGTGACGCTGAAGCATCGTGATATAGGAAACATAGCTAAATCCCCATCAGTCAAAGTTTCCTAAATTTTCTTTTGCTTTCTATTGCTTCAAGAAAAAAAGAACAAAAGAATCTATTGTAATTTGCCAGAAATCTTACTAGTGGGTTTCTTATAAAGCAGATTCTTATAAAATAGAAAACGTGTAATCCAGCTAAATCGAAGTCTCAAGAGCACAGTGAGGTCGAGGTTAGAGACCCAGAAACTGGAGCGTCACAGCCAGAGTAGAGGTCTATTGATTTCATCTACTTCTGAGTTATTAGCGGCTGTCGCTTTGATACACCATTTCACCTAACAATGGTCTCGGAATAAACGCAGTTTTTTATAAGCAACCGCTTAAGCAACCAAGATGTAGAAGGCCTAAAACTTTAAGCAACGCATAGTACCACAGGGAAAAAACCTAAGCAACATTTTAGATTTTAAATAATTTTTATCAGTACAAGCAATCGAGGATTGACGCTATTACCATTCATTTGCAGGTCAAAACTCGCATATCATCGGAGTGTTACTCATTACGTGAAACATTTCATTGAGGGGTTTCCGTTTAACTTTCAATGCAAAGTCTCTATATGGTAAAATCTGCTGTATATGTTGCCTAAAAAGCTACAGTATAGTAGAACTAACAATTTTGCTGTTTTTTTAGCCTCTATTCTATTCTTAGGGCAAAAATATACAGTCACAATTAAGCAACTACTAAGCAACTTTTGCTACTAAAAGGTGGCCATAAGAGGTCCAAAAATAAGCAACTTTTTTAACTAGGCCCTAGTGGAGTTGCTTATAAAAAAACTGCGTGTATGAAATAATGGGCTTCCGAAAGGGAATTAAGTGCACAGATTGAGAATCAGCTAAAGAATTAAGGTTCGTTTCTAAATCGTAATCTTTGAAAATGTCCTAATATAACACACAGGTCTGAAGTTAAATATCAATTATCTTCTTTATAAAAAATCCGCACCTGTAGTCCAGGAAAGGACAAACCAACCACAAAACTTGAGAACCAGTTTACAATTCCAGATACACTGATTGCAGCCGGTAAAGGACCCTGGGAAAACAGCTCAGCTACAATGAACCATGGGATAGGTCCTGTTGAAGTCAAAGGGAAAGCTATCAGCAAAAAAGGCACGATAAGCAAAGTAGAAAATAAATCTCAAATATATCAGCATTAAATCAAATAGGCATATTTATTAAACAGCAAATATTCATTATTAGACCGAAGAGTCTTCTCCTCAAATTTCATATCTAAAGCTTAGCTCTTCTAAATTCCCCGGTCTGAGAATGGTCAAAAAGCCCGTAAATAGTTTCTAATTGTGAAGAACCCAAATAATGTTTCATATATTTGGGCCTATTCTACATGCCACTCTGTGACGATAAGATTGTCATGTGTAATACAGTATTCAAGTGGTGTCCATTACATATTTCCATGATGCCATATGCAGATAATAGATATTCAAACAAGCTAAGTGAGCTAGTACAACATCTCCTAAGATGGCACTCACCTGGGCCTAACTGGAAAAATATGACAAGCTTAAGAGTTAATACAATTGAGCTCCATCTTGCCCATGAGTGTTTAGACTACAAAAGAAAAAATTAGCGTTATGACACTGATAACGGCATGGGATATTTCCTGCTAAAAGCAGGGAATGTACCACAGAGCAGGGGGGTGATACTGAGGCCTGGTTGCAGTTTAGCAGACATGAACGTTATACATAAAAACATGTGCAAAAATATGTATGGCACTGATGAAGCTACAACATAGCCGAGGCAGAAGGCCCAATGGAAGGAGAGCTTAGAGCTGTATGACTTGTAGAGTTACTCGGCAATTTCAGGCTCTCTCGCTCAGTAGAAAGGTTATCAGCTCTGGGAACTTGTAGTCCAGGTTTGATTACCAAATACCGTCATTTAAGTCTGCAACTCGTTGAATAATCTATCCCAGTGCTTACAATTCGAGATAATTATACATAAAGTGTAAGGCAATGGCGAAAGCTTAATAAAGGCAAAACACAAATCCAAATAACAGGGAGATTTTGTGACTTGCTGGACAATTTCACAGAGCTATTCAGTTCGGTGGAAATAAAATCAGCTCTTCAAGGATGCAGACCAGAGTTCAAATCCTATAGATTATTATATGGACAAATCTAATTTGAAATTAGATACACGAAAAATGATAAAATCCGTGCTAAAATCCTTGAAATTTCATCTTTTTATTTAAAATCTATGCAAATTCTGCTCCTCCAACAGACGTCAAGATTCATGATTTAGCTCAAAGTTGCAAGTAGCTCATGACATTATTATACTTTATTATTTCACAAAGTTAAACTAGACTTACTTGTACAAAAGCGATGGTCATACAAATGTAGAATATAAACATTCCACCAAGTCCCCATAACATGAGTGTTCTTCTACCTATGACTTCCACTAATTTCACCTACATTGAAATTAGAAAAATGCGACATTGACAAAACCATTAAAAAAAGCTGAACTACTGAAAAGCCAAACTCAGATAACGTTTCGTGAGGGCTGACAAAAACAGTTAATGAAAAAAGCAAAAGTAAAGATCACGAGTGGCGTTCTCGAGTGGTAGGCTTATGCATCAACAAGTATATTGATTGTAAATCTCTAAGACGAAATGATTGATCAAAGCAATCAGCATAAGGATCAAATTTACAGTTTAACATGAAAAAATTGGTTATTTAGAACTAATAACAGCTAAACTCAGACATCTGCTAAAAACGGAAGTAGCAAAGGAGCAAATAAGTTTCCTGACAAACTTTGCTCTAATGACAAATGTTTATTCGGTGGCTTTCAAGTTCTGTAGAGTAAAACAGATGAAACGAGAAGCCATTTCAAGTATTTATATAGACCATCGAAGGGAGAGAATAGCTCTAACTAATCTTTAGAACTGGGTTAATAGGGGTAATGAATATAATTTACAATAAGCGACAGTAAGGCAAGATATACTCACAACAATCGCTGTCATCAAAACACTGACAGCCCCAACACCACAAGTTGCGGCTTGGGCGTTTGTCAAACTAAGGCCGACATTTTTGAAGACGTCAGTTGAATAGAACAATACCTGGAGGGAAGACATCACAAATTAATCTAATGGATAAAAGTTAGCTAGTTCTTTTGTTTGTAGTTAGTTAGTTAGCAAGTCAGTAAGCAAGATCGTTATTTAGTTAGTAAGTTAGGTACTTAGCTACTTAGTTAGATAGTTAAATAGATTAGGCATAATAAATAGTCTTCAATTTCCTTTAGATAGTTAGTTATTTAGTTAGTTAAATAGTTAGTTAGTTAGTTAGTAAGTTAGTCAGTTAGTTAGTTAGTTAGTTAGTTAGTTAATTAGTTGGGTAATTAGTTAGTTAATCAAAACAATAAACGCAGTCATACAACGGATTAATTATAGCCAAAATAGCAATAGAATATCCACCATAACTACTCTTTTGCATTAAATTTTCAGTGGAAACTCCATTTTTCGAACATTTTCTGTCTCCATAAGCAACCTTGCATAGGTCTCCGTTTATTAAATTTTAGACTTTCACGAATCAAGGAGTTGTAGCAAAAAAAATCTAACTGAGCTAAGGTCGAAAAAGTTTCTTGTTCCGCATCAATTTCCCCAGAATTTCCTACCAGCTTTTATTTTGAACCTGCGTTTATTTGGTACCTAAGACTAAGAGCGCAAGCGTGTGCTTAATGTGATAGATACTTATCATAAGGCTATTCGCTAATATATGCTCACCCCATTTATTCCACAAAGTTGCTGTGATAGCTGCATAACAACACTGATTAAAAGAGGTCTTCTTAACGCTGGAGATCGAAATAGACCAAGAATCGATACTTTCTTTTCTGTATTTGAATGTTCCCTTTCGACCTAACAAAAGAGCAAACAAATTAAGACATAGAATTGGACTTTCAGATCTGTAGGATTTTGTCTATAAGGTAAGATGCAACGAAGATGTTAGGATGTGAAAAAAGCAAGGCAACAGAGTTATTATATATGAATGTTGTTTGACCAATACAGAAGTATACTCCTTTTATTTAATAAGATGTAGCTGTTGTATTTGCTCTTAATTTGCAAAACAAACAAATGAATAACCTATTACATTTGACAGTCAAACATTGCAAATGTGCTTCTAAAAGCTTTTCCATTTCAAAAATCGTGCGAGAGTGGTTAAGCCTTGGCAAAATTTATTAGTCAAACATCTGAAATTTTCAAGTCAAACAAACTGTGTGTTTGGCCAGGTCACAAAACATTGCTCGACAGCATATTTTGTTTGTTACAACCAGAAAATGCTTTTTGAAGCTTTTTCGAATTCAAGAACAAACTAATACTTACATAACAGTTTTATCAGGTCCGTGCAAGCCTTAGTGTAAGGTCCTTGTCAAACGATCAAACATTGTTTGTCAAACATGAGAAATTTGCTTGTCAGTCGCAACATAAGACTGTTTTTAGACATCAGAAAACATTGCTCGTCAAACGTTTTTGTATGAAGGAAGCAACATCTTTTGAAGTTTTTCAAAAGAAGAACATTTTCAGCCAACTCAGCTGTGAAGAAATGTTATATCACGTTTTCCTAACGGTCAAACATTTGCGTAATGGAAACCTCAAATGTTTGACCAAGAAAGTTTGATCGTTAGGCAAGAGTCTTACGCAGCAAAGTCGAACTACTCTGAAGGAACACGGATATTAAACAAGGAGTTAACACCAGAGACATTCCAAGGAATTAAGAAATGAATTACTCTTTTAATAATGTGATACCTTCATTTCTTCAATATCTCCAGAAACATCGTCCACTCCTCTAAGCTTTTTCAAAGCTGAAAATTAACACAGAATTTTACAAGGCATTTAACAAAATCTTAATCCCCCAAACATCGCCAATAACACACCAAACATTTGGCCCAGCTCTTCTCTTTGTTTGTTTTGGCTGCTGTTGGTGACAGGGGTTCACCAACTGTACCCAATATTACAGCTAATAATGGTATCAAAATGCGCACCTGACTCGGTAGCCTAGCACTATTGTTTGAAATTTCTTATTTGTGTTGCAATTCTGAAGCTACGTTGAAGTATCTATGATGGTTCTTTACCTTTTTCAGCCTCCTCTTCGTTTCCTTGTATGATTAGAAGATACCTTGGACTTTCTGGGCAAAATGGCAATACACACAACTGCATCAGGGCGACAATAGCAGTTAAACCAAAAAGAAAAGGCCATCCTTTGTCTGTTCCAAGAATCTAAAATGCAGAAAAGAAGCAATTTTAATAATGGGAAGTACTGGCTTGAGGAAGATACTTTAGTTCTTGAAAGCAACAATGCCATATGTCAAAAGAACAACCCACCCTTAAGCATGGTTCTGCTGCTGCTCAACGTTCATTGAATTTTTAAGTGCCCAGAGATTTTTCCGCTGTTTCTTGCAATTTTGATACTTGAATTCGCACAGTAATAGCATGGTGTAAAACAAGGCTGAATGCCTTTATAAACTTACATTTGATAGCCCAAGCACTTGTGAGATGAGAATACCAGTTACAATTCCAAATTGATTGAGTGTACCAAGTGATCCTCTCAGGTTGACTGGTGCAACTTCAGACAAATACATTGGAGCAACAACTGTGTTTATGCCTGATGAAAACAACGAGTTGGAATTACCTTTCAACCTTGTATCAAGGCTTTATGTTGGACACAGTAAGAAAAATAGTGTGCATTGACCACCATGTTTATTTAGGAAAGAAGGTCCAAGTACTTCGCACTGCATTCTGCATAAATTATGTATTGGATTGTATCCATATCTGAGCAATTTGTTGAAGATGCTGTGGCATTGTTGTATAATCCAGCCGATTTGTGGTGTCAGAAGCTCAGTGTGGTCAGGGTTCGAGCCCAGTAATGGTAGCATCACAGCCAGGACCAGGTCTTGATCAGTTAACCTACTACTGAGATCCTAGTGACTTGTGCTAAATACACCATTTCATCTTTCACCTTCAATTTTTGGTTGTGTTTTTCTAGTTCTGTTATCCCCTGAATATAATGATTTTGAAATAACACCCTCTGTGCCCTTTCGGTCAAGTAGGAATAGTGGGTTTCATATTACCCTAAATCATACAAACAGCCTGTTTGGTAAATCTGCATTTTTGCCAACCAATCATATGGACCAAAGTGGGTAAAGTGCTAAAAGCTGCAAGTGTTGCAAAAATTAAAAACAGAGTAATTGCTCTCTTGTCTGAAGAAGCTTTACACTTTATGGAAGCAACAATGTTTGAAAAAGTTTGTCAAAATGAGTGATTAAATGCTTTCCAACCAGAACAATAAGGATGAACAAACTCAGAACTTCTTACCACAGTTGAATCCAATCAATGTTCTCCCAATGATCAGCAACACAACAGAGTGTGCTTCTTTGGTAAGGAATAAAAAGATCCCACTCACAATAGCAATAAGATTATTTGCCATTAGTGTCTTCTTTCTGAAAAAAAGAATTTTGCTATGAGAAACAAAGTTAAAAATGAAGACTATAATTTCATTGAACTCTTTAACTCAGTGGAAATGTAGTTGGATGTTTGGTCATGCAGTTCAGGTTCAAAAATGTATATACTTATGTATGGTTCTGAAGAAGGCTCAGCTTAGCGGAAAGGCACGAAAGTCGAACGGAAGGAGAGTTTTGGGTTGTGCGATTTGGAGAGTTACTCTGCAATTTCATTGAGCTCAATAGCTCAGTGGAAACATCGTTGGCTCTCTGATCCAGGTTCAAGTCCCATCTATTGTGGTATGCCACTTGTGGAAAAATCTATCCCAGTGCTCGTCATTCGTGACAAGTATATTTCACATAACGTATGATGGCCCATTTACTTATGATTATTTCCTGGAAAGAATTTCCAAAAACAAAAGCATGTTATCTTCATCGATGAACTGGAAAAAAGAATTTGTGAAACAGATCTGTGAAACTTTTTGTGTATGGTAATTTGCACAAATTTGTTGTATGGTAAACTTGTCACTTATCACGAAAAACTTGTTTTAAAAATAAATATACAGTGCATTTACTCAATCATCAAAGTGATCAAATAAATAAATGTAATTTTTCATACCTTCCAAACTGTCTTGCAGCTAGAGGCCCCAGAAGAGCACCAAACATTCCTCCGATGGCAAATATAGCTACAGCTGTTGGCCATATTAATTCGTTGAAATGCTTCACATTTTTAAAGAATTTTTCAATCACCTGAAAAAATATATAATCGTCTTACAAGCTTATATCAACATTTTTAGGCGGTGGTGGTGGTGAAGGTGGAATGGTGTTGTAGCGCCAGTTGCTGTGATCTCAGTAGTAGGTTAACTAATTGAGACCTCGACCCTGGCTGTGATGCTACCGTGGCTGGGCTCAAACCCTGACCACACTTAGCTTCTGACACCACGAGTCAGCTGGATTACACCACGACGCCACAGCACCTTCAAATGTATATATCACGAATATATCCATGATACCTAAAGGAATAGCTCAGTTTTGACATTCAATATAGCTGAGTAAGATATAGGGTTGTAACTCATGTTTTCCGAGAAATCAAGTTTTTCTCTTGTCATTCTGACAAAGCATGCACCTAAGAAGCCCTTTTCAGGGGCCTATTATAGGTTTGCGGTGTCAAGGCTTCGACTCCTATTCCTTCGAGTGTGGCTTACAAATTTTGCAATCCTTTTTCTATATTTTGTGGCTTCAGGAAAAGTTGCGGCATTTTTTGGTGTGTATTGACATCTTTGTGTCATTTTGCATGCCACTACGGCTTTTGAGTGGAAGAAAGTTTACAGTTCACAGGGCTCTGTGGTGCTAGAAAACGAAGTAGGAAAAGTAACCAAGCAATCAAGTGAACAAGCGACCTGATAAATGTCGATTGACAAGCTATTGGAGCTGTTAGTGTTATGTCCACGGGCAATGTTAATTGACAGCGGCTTAGCCATTTATTGTGCCGCTGAGATCACATTGAAATGGTGCACACTTTGCAGACTGTCTGCAGAGTATGGCAGTTCACGACGAGATCTCATGCATGTAGAAGCATACCGGTATTTCGATTGTTCTTTTCTATTGTTCTATTGTTTATCTCGTGCATGCAAACGGCATGCTCCACAGATTTGTGGCCCTGCAGCTGCTTACTGCAACAAGAGGTACAGGCATGCACACGCAGCACGCATACGCAGCACGCACAGTAATCAAATCGACATCACTTTGATACCCACATCTTTTGGGGCATTTATAACTCCCAAGTTATAACCAAACTGAAAGGAAGACCCAAGAAAACATGTGACGGCTGTGATGATGAGCCATGCTGTAAATCCACCGTGTGAAGAATGCGATGGCAGTCGTTCTGCTTCTGTGGCCATATCTTGAAGAGCCTGTTTCGTTTCTCTTTCTTCTTGTTGATCATTTCTCATATCCACGTGTGACGCCATATTGTTTCGAATCAAATCTCAGAGATCAAATCAAAACAGTATGACTTTGTTGTTTTGGCTGCTTCAAGTTCGTGAACTTTAGCTTGGCCTACACCTTTCTTTTCGGAAATGTTAGTGCATAAACATTTCGTTCTAAGAGCAATCAAAACCAATAATGAGTTTCATTCCAACTGCCGACACAATAAAGCACGATGTCCGAACACAAATTATGCAATTTGTAATTTGTGTAGTTGTACATACAACAACCACAACAACACATTGGAGCACCAAGAAATTTCGTGTTCGTCGCGTTTGTCGCTTTCGCTCGCACCTTGCTGTGTTTGAGGGCGGGGATAGTGAAACAACATGTTGAAAATACCCCACTGGAAGGGCCGTAACCAGGACTAAACGACTGGGCAACTTGGAAATCGGCCCAAAAAATGACCATGGCCCTCTATGGAGATGGTTGTGTGTGGCTTTTTGCTTTCAGCTTTCGGTACCTTTCGACCTTCACCTGCGGCAAATTAGCTATTTTTCAAATCTTTGACATATTGATCCACCAGATCAGGAGAATTATGCAAGGAATGCATTACTCTTCTGGGTGGTAGGAATGAAGATGCTGTTGAGTCGTGGTGTAATCCAGTGTTGTCAGGGTTCGAGCCCAACCACGGTAGCGTTACAGCCAGGGCGTGGCCTTGACTAGTTAACCTACTACTGAGATACTAGCGACTGTCGCCGAAGCACCATTTCACCTTCACCCCCACCTTCAATGCATCACACGCCACGCGCCAGACGCACATAAATGTAAGGAGTCAATCGCTACCAAAATCGCATTTGGAAAAATTTCACGCAACAGAATTCAATTAGCAGCTAGTGCAGTTCAAAGAAAGACATGTTATACTCTGTGAATACTATATCTTCATCCTTATTAACGGTGTTGAACAAAAAATACATTATTATTAGAAGTCTATTAGTTGTACAAAACTTCTAAATTGGGATAAAAAGCAAAAACTTCTTGGGCATACTTTTTAACATCTGAGAATATAAGGTTCAACTGCAGTTTAGGGGTCCCCAGTTACCAGCATTGTTCAGTATCAAAATACAGTTCGATTACAATACAGTTAACTAGGGACCCCTAAACTGCATTCTTACCAAATACAGCTGCAGAAACAGATCGAAACTGAAGTGGATTTTATATCTGTCCAGATGCAGATCGAATTATCAGAAAAGTGAAGCTGTATTTGTACTGTGTATCACCAGCGATGGCAGAGCAAGTTTACTGTTTTAGTAAGGGCCCTGGAATCTGGCAGCATCAAAACCACAGAAGGCTACAGTAGTTCTGTGTATACAGAAAGAGTTTGTTTTCCCACTTGGACTCGTGATTAATTCAATTGGTCTTTCAACTGTATCCAGTGAATCCAGCTTCACTTTCCTGATTAGTGACTGATGCATTTTCGAATCCGCATCTGGGTACCAAATCCTCGATTTTTTCGATCTCTTTCTAACATTTATTCTCTGATGGCAATGGTCATTAACAAATAAGTTAAACGGACTAGTTTTCAGAACGCATAGGCTTTTTACCTCAGTATAAATGGGTGTATTAGAACTGAACTTCAATAAAGCTGGGGGCCTACAGTTGTATCATCGGTAAACATTAGAAGTAATTTTTCATCACAATTTTTCCATCCGACCAAGGCAATAAATAAGTGGAAACACATTTCTCATTGCCCGATAAATGGAGATGCAGGACTTCAAAAACGTACCCTCTACAAAAATTAAAGGCTTGTCACGATAAGTAGTAACTATCATGTGGAATACAGTGTCAAAAACAGCCTTTATAAGTGTGCATATATGTACTCTTATGGTAAGAAAAAATGATAGCCCCGAATAGCCTATAATGCAGTATTTTAGTACATGGGTGTGAGATAATGAAGAAATACTTAGCTAAATTTTCCTTAATTTCATTAAATACTATTCATAATTAATAATTATTAAATTCTATATTTACTATTGCCCTTAAAAATCTAAATCGTAGTGAGACATACAGAAAAACAAAAGACAAATTACACATAAAAATACAAATATGAGAAAGGCAAAGGAGAATTCACCTAAAAAAAAAGAAGAATTTCATTTTCATTATTTAATTTTGTCTGTATCATATTACAGTAAAAACTCGCACATTAGAACATCCATTTATTAAGAACCTACAGCAGGACATTATACATTTTTACCCAATAAATAAGAGCAACTTTAGCCTGATATACCCAAAGAGGTTCTTAAAAATGGGTTTCAATTGATTTCAATGCAACTTCTTTGTGAGTACCTCTTTCATGGTCTCCAGAAACATTGCATTGGGAACAATGATAAGCAGGGCCTGGTAAAGCAGCTTAATCTCGAAACTTGCTTTGTTTTCTGAAATTTTCTTTGGACCCTATAATAAGAACCTACACCCTGATTATGGTATACAACTTAAAGCATGAGAACCTACATGGACAGTGTTCAAAAACGTACGCTCTTACGTGCCGGGTTCTTACTGTATACCATGGTACTAAAATAAAATTGCATCGTAAAGCGAAGAGCACTTGCAAAGAAAGCTAACATTGTCCCCAAGTCCCTAAGCACAGAAGGCGTTTCCTCGAACTCTCAACATTCGACCGATTTGTGCCCTGGTACAGGCCACTCAATTTACCAAAACACTTGCAATTTTGGCCTAGGCATCGAAGCATTTCGATTCCGAAAGAAGATGCTCTAATCATCGAAATGCAAAGAAATACATGGATGACTGTCAGGAGGAACAAAGCGGGCAGCAATGTGTCCCTAAATAGGCTCGTGTTTTCTACAAATATTATCTACAATTGGGTTCTGTTTTTACCTTAACACCATATAGCTGGCTCTAGATTGAAATTTACTTGTGCCCTGGTCCCTGGTATTTAATCTATATGAATCAATAGAGCTAACAGCTTATGGATTTGAATCCTCTCGCTTAGAGATCTGAATCGGCAAACTTTAGAGTTTGAATCTGTGAAATGATAGATGAAAACGTCTGATTCGCAAATGACCAGAGCCAAGAAAATTGTTTAATCTTTCTCCAGACAAGGACGTGGAATGAGATTCTCTTTGTTCTAATTGATCTTCCTGCAAATCAACGACAGTGTGACCGTAACTTTTCCTGACTCCACAAATGACTTGACCATCATTACAATGGCAGTAGAATAGACTTAAGGAGTAAAAACAAATTGAAGTCTTTCACTTACTTCTCTTTCCAACAGTCGTTAAATGGCAAGTATTATCAACAGAAACACTGAGCAATGCAAGATCTTGCTTCACGTCTTCGTTGACCATTTTTGAATCAGGAAGAAAAGCTAGGCCAGTAACGAATATGTTGTGTAGCTCAGGGACCTTTCGAAGAAGCTGCATGGATAGAAAACAAATGAGGAATAAATAGAGGCTATACCCTTTCTTTTAAAAACAGGTAAAACTACGCCAATAAAGAATAAGGGAAACGTGAAACAAAGACATGATACTAAAAGAACTTTTCTTCTTACACGTCTCAGAGTACGAAGCGTCAAAACAGGTCGCAACAATCGACTAAGGCGGAATTTATACCTAAAGCTTCAATCGTTCAAAACAATTATGACACTGCACCCCCCCCCCCTCTCCTCAGACAATGTTGTTTGGAACTAGTTCGTGTTGTTTAGTCGTCACCTGTTGCTGGATATTAATTTCCAGTCACAATACTGCTTGTAAGGGGTGGGGAGAAGAAAAACGCCCTTTTTAACAACGAGGACTAGAAAATATAAAAATGCGCAGAAATTCATGTGCTGGTTTCAATATATTGTGTGAAGGATTGTAGATGATGATCGATGAGCAAATCAGAAAATTGAAGCTGGATTTTTATTGTGTTTTGAGCATCAAGCAGCTTACGAGGTACAGCGAGTTGACCAGATGGTATTTTAGTTAACAAGCTATGGTAGGAAAATGAAATGTCTGCCTACACCAAACAACAAAGTAGTGTTTTACTGTTGTTTTACTGTGTTTGAAATTTTTCTGTTTTTGCTTGTTTTGGTAAAATATCTATTAAAACTCTCTGAGAGTAAGCCTCGAAAAACCTTGAATGGAGCTTGAAAGGGTTGTGAGGTTTTAATCTGGCTTATTCTCGTTATTGAAATTAATCTAAGTATGTTGGTCCAGTTTTGTCGGCAGTTTAGTCAGGTACCTCGAGAGGGGAGTGTGTCTTGAAAAAGGTTCAATCTACAGTGAGTACGGCCAAACCGAAGACTTTGCTTTGAAGACGGCACAGGTAAACTGTGGTCTATACTAAAACTGTGAACATTGTTTACCTTCAAATTCCAAGCTATATAAACATATACAGAGCCATCTGCTGTTCCAATAGCTGTATATCTTCCGCTTGGACTAGAAAATTTGAAATGAAACAAGTCATATTGAAATCGGGATCTCTTATACAATATCTTATACAATTTTGGCAAGGAAGAATACTCGAGAGCATTTGAACCTGGGCCCAATATTCAGTTATCCTGAAAAGCGCTTGCAAGTCTATTGTCTTTTTTGTCAGAGCGAGCACGCTTTTCTAGAGGTTCCCTGGGCTGCGCACTTGGACCAGAAGCAAGGGCAAACTGTTGAAGGCGTGCCATCGCTTGGTTTTTTCACCCTAGCTACCAGAATCTAGCCGAAAAGTGGGGAACAACCCTTCTTCCATTGTTTTTGCTATTGTTTTCAACACAATAAACAATGAGTCACATGGACGATTTTTACCAGAAAAGTCGTTACCTGGAAGAGCGGATGCTTAGATCTATGATTTGGTCGTTAATTACATGTTCTCAGACAGATGATGGGGTCATTAATTACAGTAATGCCATTCGTTCTATTATCATAGTTACTCTGCATTGTACTGATTCCTAATGACGGCAATTTCAGGATAATTCTAAAGGATTTCAAGATTTCAAGTTCTCGATTCTAACGAAGGATGAACGAAGATGTTTTTGATCAGAACATTTCAAATGTATTCATTACATGTCAAGGATAATGTGGAGGATGTTCAGTAATGTTGTGGGTTATCTTTCAATAATGTGGTAGTAATATGGAGGGCGTTCAATAACGTGGAGGGGTGTCTTTCAGAAGTTTAAAGGATGCGAAGTAATCTGGAGGAGTGTCTTTCAGTAATGTGAAGGGTACGATGTAATGTGGAGGGCTATCGTTCTGTAATGAGTAGGGTCTGCAGTAATGTGAAGGACTATCTTTCAGTAATATGAAGGGTGTGAAGTAATGTCGAGGACTATCTTCAAGTAGTGTGGAGGGTACACTGAAATGTCGAGGGCTATCTTGAAGTAGCGTGAAGGGCTATTTTCAGTAGCGTGGAGGGATATCATGAGGAAGTGAAGGATGTTAGAGAATGCGGAGGGTTGTCTTTCAGAAGTGTGAAGGGTGCGAAGTAATGTAGAGTGTGGAGGGCTGTCTTTCAGTAATGTGAAGGGTGCGAAGTGATGTGGAGGACTATCTTTAAGTAATGTGGGGGGAAACAGCGATGTGGAGAGCTATCTTGAAGTAGCGTGGAGGGATATCATGGGGAATGTTGAGAGTCTTCAAGAATGCGGAGGGTTGTCTTTCAGAAGTGTGAAGGGTGCGAGGTAATGTGGAGGGCTGTCTTTCAGAAATGTGAAGGTTGCGAAGTAATGTGGAGGGCTATCGTTCTCTAATGAGTAGGGTGTGCAGTAATGTGGAGGATTTTCAGTAATGTTGAGGACTATATCGCAGTAATGTGGTGGATGCGGAGAAATATGGAGGGTTGGGCTACCTTTAGTGATGTGAAGGGTGCAAAGTAATGTGGAGGTCTATTTTTCAGTTATGTGAAGGGTACACAGTAATGTGGAGGGCTATCGTTCTGTAATGAGGATAGTGTTCAGTAATTTGGAGGATGTTCAGTTATGTTTAGGACTATATTGCAGTAATGTGGTGGACGCGGGAAATGTGGAGGATTGGGCTGTCTTTCAGTGATATGAAGGGTGCGAAGTAATTTGGAGGTCTATTTTTCAGTTATGTGAAGGGTACACAGTAATGTGGAGGGCTATCGTTCTGTAATGAGGATGGATGGCAGTAATGTGGAGGATGTTAACTTATGTTGAGGACTATATTGAAGTAATGTGGTGGACGCGGGAAATGTGGAAGGTTGGGCTATCTTTCAGTAATGTGAAGGGTGCAAGGTAATGTGGAGGGATATCATCAGTACTGTGGATGGTGCGGAGTAATGTGGAGAGATTATGGGTGGCTTTTTTTTGGGTGGTTTTATCCACATTATGGGTGGTTTTTTTAATTGAACAATCCAGGTTTTCCTCTGCAAGTTTTTCCCATTTGATTTTAAAGTTATTAACATGCTAAATATCCATATGCAACTAAATATTTAGAATTGCTCCTTTATAAAGCATTAACTGGAAGGCGGAGGTCCTCAGTGAACCGCAAGGGCAAATCAGAATCGAAATAAGATATAGAAAAATTCTTACAAAACAAATAGCTAACCTTACAGCCAACTGTGAAATAGATTGCTTATGTACAGCAACTGACACTTTGGGCAGCCACTTTTTGTGTCCGGGCATTTTCGTAAACTTTGCTTGTACATGAGTCGTATAGAGATTGAAAAAAGCAATCGCTTTTGAATATGAAGTAGTTTCAAGCTCTAGCTAAATGATGAAACAATTTGGTTAAACATCTGAGATTTGCTTTGCAAACAATGTTTGAGCGTTTAGCTGCGTTGCAAAGCATTGCTTAAGAAGCATTTTCTTAGCAATGATTTCGAAAACTTCATAAACAATTTCTGCGTGTCACAAGCAAACAAGTCTTTGTCGAGCAACGTTTTGCGATATGGCCAAACATTAAAACATTTCATTTGGCAAGGAAATTGCAGCTGTTTGACCAGGAACTTGGGCCCTGGCCAAACGATCAAACATTGTTGGTCAAACATTTCAAATTCGCTTCTCAAGCAAAATGTTTGACCGTTTGACTACGTCTAAAACCATTGCTCGTCAAATATTTTTGTTAGCGTCAAGCAAAAAATGTTTTTGAACTTTTCAAAAAACATCAGGAAACCAGTTTTGCTTATTTTTGCTTGTCAAGCAATGTTTGATCCTTTGGTCGCCTTTCCAACATTGCTAGTCAAATATTTCTTTTTTCAATCTCAAACTTCAACAACGTGCAACATTTCGACTTCTAGCAACATTTTTAGCAAAACAAAGCGTTTGTGCTTGCGCATTAGCAATAAGTTCGTTGTTCCAAAGTGTTGGACAGTAATGTTTTCAACGTGGATAAAATGTCAAACTTTGTTGTAAAGCAAATCTAAAATGATGCACCAACAATGTTTGATAATTTGGCAAGGGTCTTACTTTGTTCTCAAAGGGCTACAGATATCAACAGAAATGCAAGATACTTAGAGAAAAATAGAGTCAGTAACTACCTGCAGTTTCTGAATCTGAAAAGTGTTTCATCTTCGTGATCTGCAGAGAAATGTAACTGAATGTCTTTTTTGCCTGTATCTGCATTCCAAAGAAAAGCTGTGCCATCCCGAGAAACAGATAAGAACTGAAAGAAAATGATATTCGAGAGCAAGAAGCCGACAGACTGTGTTGCACTTCGTTTGATAAGGAGTCGTGGCTATCACTGCCCAACAGAATCCTTAAGCTTTTTATCAAAAACTATTATTTAAAAAACTCGTCAAAAATTCCAACACAATTTCCAAAATTATCATTTTTGACACCGTCCAGTGGCTTGTTGAATAGTTTCCAGAGAAAAAATTTCAGTGACCCTGTAACAGGATTAGCTACGACCTCCTTTCCGTTAATTGTGCGATCATACGTCGATCACATCTACCTATTGACCCTGGGGGTACATAACTTTTATGGATGGACAGGGATGTACTACCGAGATTCTACAGACCCAGCCACTTATAATGTAGACAGGCAGGCCATCTTTTCAAAATTTTTTCATGAGTTCAGACAGAACAGTTTGGTCTGTATCCTGGTATAAATTCTGCCATGCCTCATTGTTTTCATCTGTTTCTGACGTTTATACTCTGAGGAGTGTGAAACGAACTTTCAAACAACTTCTGCTTTGCTTGCGCTATCTTTATAAGTGCTATCACAATAACATAAAAAGAATATGAAGAAGGCTCATCATAGCCAAAACATGAAAAAATCAAAACGGGAGGACAGCCTTGGGCTGTATGACTTGGGGAGTAACTCTGCGATTTCATTGAGCTCTATAGCTCAGTGGAAACCTCGTTAGCTCTCTGATCATGCAGCCCAGGTTCGAATCCCACTAAATTGTGATATGTTATTTGTGGAAAAATCTATCTTAGAATCTGTCATTCACTACAAATATAAACGAATATGACATACCTTTTTTGAATTAGGATGAAAGTCTAAGTCATCTATTTCAGCAGTGTGAGCTTTTATTTCATGAACAACAGCCAGTGTTGGATACTGAAAGTTAAAACATACACTATATGACCAACCAAAACTGTGCTCCTTAAGATTAAGCATCTCAGCAGTTCGAGATATATGGCATCATTGTTAATATAATATAAATAACGTTTCAGTGTAAGTGGAAGGCCAGTCTGGAATGACGTTGTACAGTTTTCATTTAGAAATGGAATAGTGTTAATCCTTCAGTTCTAAAGTCTTCATTTAATTTGGATGAAATGTCTATTGGTCTAATTAGACAAAGAGCTCAAATATTCCAACAAATGGCAAATTTTCTTGATGTCTAATCCACCTCTAAATTATAGACCCACAATGGACATGGTCCTTTAATCCACCAAATTTCATGGTAGTACAAAAACGGTTTTCTTACTTTGAGCAATTTGATTTGGCCATCACTGCTTCCAGTTGCCAAGAGTTTCCCATCAGCAGAAAATCTGACACATTTTTGATACTCAGCATCATCACTGTCACCTCCAACTGCAGTGGTTTGGCAGCCAATCTCTTTTACAACACATTTATTCTTTCCATCGTCCAATGCATATCTAAATAGTCTGCAGTTGTTGTCCATTCCAGCAGCAAAGGTCTTTTCTGGTGCATTGACATCTAGATTCATAATGGCTTGCTTTCCAGCTTCATACTGGAATATTTTGGATGCTTTCAGCTTCTTACCATCGACAGAAACCTTGTAAAATGCCTAGAAGGTAACAAAAGTTTGCAATCAAGCAATCTTTAATTGTTAACATGCTGGTTTGAAATGGTGTATTTAGCACCAGTCGCTAGGACCTCAGTATTGGGTTAAAAGATTGAGACCAAGACCCTGGCTGTGACCCTAAGGTAGCTAGGGCTTGAACCCTAGCCTGGCTGGGCTTCTGACACCACAATCCAGCTGCAATAGGACATGATGCTACAGCACCTTTATTTTCACTGGGGCACCTGCATAGACCTGATGTGGACCTGCAGACCTTGCCACCAATCAGATACTCTGGAATGAAAACCCTTGGTAACTCATTCACCAATTTCAGAGGGAAGAACAGCTGAGATGACTGTTGGCTTGTGGAAACTGATCCAAAAAAGATCCTAACATTCTAATCTGGGTACTGTTTAGAGTTGCTTTTTCAACAGCCTATGGCCACTGGGTTGGAATGTGTGCGCATTGGGCATGGATGGCTATTGTTTTCGAAACAACAGACATGTTTTTTCTATTGTTTTAGCCAAAATTGTGCATGGAAGAAATTTTCCAACCTGGTATGGCCAGAGGCAAGGTAAACATTAAGTTAGTAGAAAATTGGCATGCAAAACCAGAGTAGAGGTCACATTGATTGATAGAGGGTTATTCTGGCTAGGTAAGGTTGCACTAATGTACCCTTCTCTATTTTTCAAGATTGTTTTCTTCCCAGTGCACATTCAATGTAGCATACACGGAGATTGCTGGCATGGAGTTTGAAACCTTTGCTTGCATACTGAAACAAATGACATGGATCTTTCAGCTTGATATTAATTGAACCATAGATGTGTCATTTAGGGACAAGAGTTATTGTTTCATTGTTTGACAGGATATCAGTTTGACTGGTTTGCCCTCCCCCATTGTTTGCAGAAAAGCAGTTTTCGACAAGATCTTGGGTGTACAACAGCCCCTTTCTATTGTTCTACGTATATCCTCCTGCCTGGAAACTTTTTGTGTACACTGAGGAACATGGTGTGCAATTTTGGCTAAAACAATAGAAAACAATAGCCTCTATTGTTTGGAAAACAATGGCCTTCGATGCACAGTGCGCAATGATTCCAATCTAGTAATATCCTGTTCTATTTTCCTGTTCTTCCTACCTACCATATACCAAGCAGCTTCTTGTCCTGATAATACTTACAATTGCATTTGGAACTCCAGTTTTAGATGCTCCACCACCTCCAGCGACCAGAAAATGATCATCACCAATCGTATTTACAGTGTAAAGAGGAAAATTGGTTGTGTCAACAAGGCTTGCAGGTGCAGCCATCTTCAATTTAGGCCTATTCTATTATTTTATTATCTCAAAAACACTCTGTTTGGAGACCAAATTTCAGGTCAATCGACACTACTTGACAATGTTTTTCGTGTAAAATTGTTGCAGTAAAACTAGAAGAACGTGTTGCTAAATGCTTTTCTCTTGCTTCGACTGCAGGACAGGAACATAAGGCCACGGACGCGCAAAGCAGATTCGAAATCAATGTGTTGCTTTCAGGCCCATTACCAGGACCCAGCTATACGCATGCTCAGTCCTTCCCACTTTCTTCAGTGCCACGTTCATTTCATCATCGTTCTGATCATTATCGTCATCATCATCATCGTCATCATCATCATCATCATCACCATCATCGTCATCATCATCATCAGCAACATCATCATCATAATCATAATCATAATCATCCTCATTATCATAATCATCATCATAATCATAATTTTCATCACCATCATCATCATCATCATCATCATCATTGTCATCATCGCAATCGTCATAATCATTATTATCATCAGCATCACAAGCATCATCATCATCATCATAAATGCAATCAAAATCATCTTCATCATCATCATCTTCAATCACTGTCATCATCATCATCATCATCATTATCATCATCACCATTACTACCATCATCATCATCATCATCATCATCATCATCATCATCAACCTCCCAAGAGACCAAGATACCATGGTGTTGTCGTGATAGGCACTTGATCACATGAAATGCACAACTTTTTGCGATGGCGCGAAATAACGACGCTGGGTGCCGCCCAGTGCACAAATACTTTTTAATGCGGATCGAAAAGCACCATTCAGAAAGTTAAGTTACTCAACAATTTTAAATGAAAAATTCCTCGTCGGTTAAAGTGTCCGTTAAAATTTCAAAACTCAGCTTGACGATGCAAGCCTCTTGCCAAACGACCAAACATTGACTGTCAAACATTTGAAATATGCATGTCAAACACAATGTTTGCTCGTTTGGTCACATCAAAAAACATCGCTGATGGTGATCAAGCTATTTTTTACTTGATACACTCTTTTTTTCATAAGAATATTGTTTATAAGAATATTGAGGCTCAGAATCATCCAATTTTTAAGAATACTGTAAGAATATTGCTCAGCCTCAGCTCACATTATTTGTGTCTCATATTTCAGAAGTTGCCTGTTTTGCAATGTTAAAACGAAACTTCATGATTGTTATCAACATTCTTAATGTTATAATAGTTGAATTTTTCTTTAGCTCCACCATTTCCTTGTAATTTTTCTAATTTTTCTTTTAACTATGTTCCCCTAAAACCATATCAAGGAGGTTTGAAAAAATAAGAATACTTTAAGAATATATTCAGGGCTCAGGCTCAAACCGGAGATTTCTTAAGAATACTGAGGATCGACAAAACTTATAGTATTCTTATAAAAAAAGAGTGTACAGGCATTTTGAGTTTTTGAAAAACATTGCCTAGTGAATTCTGCCCAAACAATGTTGACATAGCCAAACGGGCTTACACAGCTTTTCTGCGGTAAAATAATCATTGATTCGTTCAAATAAGCACCTTGAGTATAGTATAGTACAAAGAACTAGTTGGTACAGAACAACGAACAAAAAACAAGAGAACATTTTGTGAAACGACTCTATCATGACAACGCAGTGCAATTTACTAAATACTCTACAAGCTAAATCACACAATAAATATCAAAACTATTAACTTCTTAATTAAAGAGCTCTACAAGAATACGAGGTAATAAGCATAAGATTCATAAAGTGAGATTTCTCAACGATTTTGAGACGTTCGGGACTTAGTTTACTAAAGATAAGTACCTCTTAAAAGGGAAAGACAGGGACAAGAGTGTTCTGGAAAGCAACAGAAGAGGGACTTGGGGGCAAAGACACAGACACCCCTATGTGAGACGGGGGCCGAAAACGGCTTGCGAAAAAGTCGATGTTCTGCCTGCAGGTTTTAACGTCTTCTGGTAGACTTGAACGCTTTCAGTCATGGGCTACAAATTTTATAGGGGATTCGAATTACCCAAAGGCTGGACACAAGGCAGTCTCAATTTATTACTTTCGAACATTGCCGGTTAAAGAGTAATAGTATTATTATGTAGAAAGACTTTGGCTTCAACTAGTTGTATAACTTATTATATAAAATTTGTATCAAGACTTAAATAGTTTGAACGCAATAGCTTCTTTAAAACGGGTTAATTTGCATAAACATACGTTACCAGACGTACAAGCAGGGAGAGGTCTTAATTAAGAGCTGCTATAAGGTGCAGTTTATAATAATAAAGGCTTGAAACGTGCTGAACGACTCAAGAAAAGTTCAAAACAAAGTTAACGCGAAAACTTAAGTGAATCTAAACGAATTAACAAGAAAATTAATAGAAACATTAACATTAAAAATTTATGGTTAGACTAAGTTACTGATGTTAGCGATAAAGAAAAAAAAAAGATAACCAGTAAAACTTAAAATCAATCTACTCAGTGAGACAGGCAAAGTTTGCATCAAGCAAGCTAACCTCTACACTTCCTACATTCTATCGGCCGTGGCCAAACGATCAAACATTGCTGATCCAACATTGGAAATTTTCTTGTCGAACACGTTTTACCGTACGGCAGCATCACAAAACATCATCGTTGAGAAACAACCTTGTAAACCAATGTTTGCTGCATAGTCAAACGCTCAAACATTGCTCTTAAAGCATACTGCACTGTTTGACCAACAATGATTGGTCGTTTGGCCGGGCATCATACCGAAGTTTAATTGATAAAAATGTCCCTGTTGCTGCAGACCCCTACCCGAAAGGAAGAAGGCCCGTGCACTACAGCTACAGAACTACTGGATTTCTTTAGCTCTTCATTAAGGGTGATTAAGTCTCTACCACTAATTAAATTATAGAAATTACACTCATTTATAGCCACAAGAGAAGTTCTTTAAGCTTCTTGCGCTTCTAAAGCTTACAGTTCAAGATTTAAGCCGATTTAAGCTTTACCAAACAACTTTTTCTACCGTCCTTACTCAAAAACGCATTTACACGAATCGCTCATTTTAATGCCACGAGGCAACGGTTTACAGCTCGCGTGCTGCTTAAATAACTAAAACACAACATTAAATTTTCATACTTTAGACTATTCACTAAAGTTACCAATACTTTGGTTTAAATCACGCTGGTTATAACCAGTTTTAGATGTATTAATAAATAAAAGTCTGTCAAGGCAGGAGCCAGAAAATTGAAAGATTCCAATGGTCGTTTGGTGATGTTTAAAAGGCAATGGCAACTCTAGCAGATTGGAGAAGTATACAGCTTAAAGATGAAAAAAGTTAAAATAAGGGCTTAAAGGAGGAGAGAAGAGACGAGCAGAACCAAGCCAAGCCAAGAAGAGTCAAGCCAGGCACGGCCACCCAAACCAAGTCGAACAAAGCCAAGCCAAGCCAAGCCAGGACAAGCAAAGCCAAGACGAGCAGAATCACCCCGAGCCAGGCATAGCCAAGGCAAGCCAGGCAGAGCCGAGCCAAGCCAAACCAAGTCGAACTAAACCCAAGTCCAGCCATGTACAGCCAGGCCAAGCCAGGCCAAGCCAAGACGAGCAGAATCACCCTGAGCCAGGCATAGCCAAGGCAAGCCAGGCAGAGCCAAGCCAAACCAAGTCTAACTAAGCCAAGCCAAGCCAAGTACAGCCAAGCCAGGCCAGGTCAAGCCAAGACGAGCAGAATCACCCTGAGCTAGGCATAGTCAAGGCAAGCCAGGCAGAGCTAAGCCAAATCAAGTCGAACTAAGCCAAGCCAAGCCAAGTACAGCCAGGCCAGGCCAAGCCAAGCCAAGCTGAGCCAAGCCAAGCCGAGCCGTGCAAAGCCCAGCAAAGTGAAGTGAAGCCAAGCCAAGTGAAGCGGAGCCAGGAAGGGCAGAGCAAAGCACGACATAGTAGAACAGATCCGTGACTAAGTCGAAAAGAGAGCAGAACAGAGAATAGCACACAGTACAACAGAGAACCGCAAAACAAATGACGATAAAGATAAACAAATCAGAGTACAAGAGTGAAATATAGAAAAGAGTGGAGCGGGATAACGCAGATCAACTAAGCAACGTGAAAAGCAGAGGAAAACTGAATAAGATAAAGGATAAAAAAACCAGAAGTGAAGAAAGATACTATCGATCATGAGACTTAGATAAGGCAGAGCTAGTTTGAAGCACCATTAATTGTGCAAAACAAAAGCTACCTACGCCTTGGAGTTGACTATGGCTCTGTCTTGTCTACAGACCTCACCTCATTCTGTTTATACGGTATAGGAATCATAGTGATCGATCTAAATATTAATTGATTTAACACACAGAGTCAACAATTGTGCTTTACGGTCTGGATGATTGCAATATACGAGGCTGAAGAACGTTAGGGACTCCGTCTGAGAAAATGATCGATGTTGAGATGGAAAAACCTCTGAAGGGCGAACAGAAATAAACACCCTGGAAAGGCATTCTGTTGACACAGATAGGTTGAAAGCTCAGAAATTCAGCCAGCTTGTCGCCAGTTAGGCCCCACTTCAGTCAGCCAAGCTGTTTTTCACAGGGATACAAACACTCGGTTTGTGGGAGATTTTTCGTATGTACTGGGCAAGATTCGGCGGTTTTGGAATAATATGAGTGAATTAAAGTGGTGCAGTGTAAAAACATGTTTGCTGAAATGTTTTCTTCTTGCTTACGACAGTAATCGCTATCTCAATCTTAGTTAAATTGCTATGGTTTCAGTAATGAAGATATGCAGTTATCAAAGTTCTTGGAATTGCTTTGGTCTGTGGTTGTTAGGCGTAGATATGAAAGCTCTTGATTGGGTGTAGCATATGCCAGGGGAATGAGTCAACAGAATGCCTTCTAGGGATCTTAACAAGACAGTCTATATAAATTAAACCTAAATAAATAAATCATTTCTGCAAATGTCACAATAAGGCGAATATATTAGTTTTAGCTTGGGCGTGTGAAAACTAAACGTTTGCTAATAGCAGCCAGTAAATTAAACACGAGTGTATATGACTAGAGTGATTACCTGAGTCGTAGTTATCGCTATTGTAATAAATGCTAGAACCGAGGGGCATTTCACTCTGCAAAAAGGCGTACGAGACTTACAAAAGGACTTTCAAGGGACTTCCGAGAAAACAATAGGACTTCCAGCAAAGGTGTACAAGACTTTCAAGGAGTGAATTGCCCTTCGGCTAGAACGCTCAAACTAGAAAGTTTGAGCTGCAATTTGAGCGACCTCGGTTTGGTATTGGTCTCGGTCTGACGAGCGATAACAGGACTCAAGTAATAAGTCTATTACATGATAGTCATTTGAAAAATGATCTAGTAAAATAAAAAAACTTCAAAGTAAGGGGAACATTGCTGAAACTATCAGGATTAGGAAGGTGAGGTTTCTTCAAATCAACAGTTTTACCCCCTGGGAATTCAAAAAGGTCAATGATAAACAACGTTAGAAGATCTGATTTCTGGGGGGGGGGGGAGGAACACGAGTCGCAATGTAGACGTGCTTCTCATATATGGATAGACGAAATGGAGTTGCGAGCATAGTGTGGGTGTGTTGGATGGTTGAAAAATTCAAATTTTCAAGGTGCAGAGACAAGCACATTCCTACAGGGCAAAGAACGAGAATTTTTACACCAATTGTTGTTATCACTATTGAAATGAAATGTTGAATGCTTGAGCCTTTAAAAAACGGTCAATTAAAAGGTCAATTGTTGTTGTTGTTGTTGTCGTCAAAAAGTTGTTGTTGCTGCTGCTGTTGTTGTTGTTGTTCGGATTTATCAAGAGAAGAGTAAGATTAAGTTAATAGTTGTAAGAGGACAATAAATTATCTTCGTTGAATGAGTACGGTTTTAAGGCCCCAGATCCCTTTAATTGATTAAAGGTTCAAGCAATGCTTACACCTTACTTTGAAGCGATGAAAACAAAACATGCATGTCTAATCTATTAAAAGGGTCTTAAATAACTCAACAGAGCTTTGATTGAACATATTTACAATTTCATTTACAATTGCAATCAAAACTGTTTAAGTATGGGTTAGACCTAAAGAGTTGGCGCTGAGACACAGTCTTATGCCTTGTAGAGCTATAGAAAGATAAAAACTACACACCACGATGGTGAAAATTTCAAGTAGATATCCTACAGTTTTAGAAGAATTCGGAATGTCTGAAGAACTTCTTTAGCTTCCCAAAAGTAGTATTCAGCTCATTGAAAAGTTAAGAATGTATTTAACATCAAGTTTCAGAAACCATTTTCGTACATTAGAAAAACTACTATAGGAAACATTCCATCCATTGGTTGGTGGTTGGTAGTTATTGACGATTTTTTTTTTATTTTCATACAGGCAACAAGCAGTTCTCTGTGAGATAATAAAGGAGCACAAAATGGCCTACAAAATAGTAAAGTTTTTCTCAATACAGTTGAACCTCCATTGGCGCACACCTTTAAACAACGGACATCTCTGACCAACGGACAAATATTTCGTTCTAAAGGTTATTTCTTAGATAAAATACCCTCGTTAAGCGGAAACTTCCTTACAACGGACAATGATCTTGGTTCTAAAGGTGTCTGTTATATTCACGTTTCACTGTAAAGTCATTGTCTATTGTGGCCTTGGTAAGAACGTTTGTGCATTGGATTCATTTGAACCTTCCTAATAAGAACACTTGGTCCACCGAGCCCAATCAAAACCATATTACAACACACTAGGAAGTTTCTTTTTTCATTCCAATCCTTCTAAGACATGTAGGATACCTTTACTTTAAGAATATTACTCTCTAAAGATCTTTAAGTTAAGCGCCAGGTTTAAATAGAATTATGAAACTTAGCTTACTGACTTGATGAAAATCAGAGAAAATTTAACTTAAATCCTGCAAAAATAGATATAGAAAATCCATACCTGTACATACTACATTGAATTCTCTCAAGCAGTTTTCAAATATACAAACGATCATTCGATATATGTCAAATTCCAGTATCAAAGTAGATCGATGATGCTTCATAGTACCTGGGATTCGATGTATAAATGCTCTTGTGACGTAACTCCATTTGGCGGTACTTCTGGGGTTTCTGGATCGTCATAAGTTGCAAGTTCGTGCCGTGATAAATGTTGAACAAGACCAGCACCGATTGAGTCTCCCATTACGTTTGCCATTGTACGGCATCGATCCCTGAAAACCGAAAGATAATTTAGTAACATCCAACCTCGTCGTCCCCAGGCCCAAAATCGAATTTCCTCGAATCTCAGGCGTCAAATCGATTTTGGCCCTGGTACCGGCCACAAAATCTGCCAAAATACTGGCAATTTTGGCCTAGGCACAAAAACAAGATCTAGATTCCGAAAGCAGATCTTCTTAGAAAGGAAATGCAAAGAATTTCATTGATAACTGTCAGGCAAGATACAATATCTCATGTTGCATCATCCTTTTGTTTTTTCACGTTTTTCACATAGTTTTCGGCCTATTTTGGTGCGAAATTTTGAAGAAGCTGTGACGTCACTTAAAATTTCTATTGTTTCAACAGCCAATCAAATTGCGAATAGACAAGGCCGGTACCAGGGTCGAATATACACAGCGGAGTTTCACGTAGAGGCCTATTCACCCTGGGGACGAGCTTAAGTAAATATCACCATGCCAGTTGATGATAAGAGACATTTGGTAAGATAAAAGAACTATTGATCTCCATCAA
Organism: Chrysaora quinquecirrha; assembly: GCA_014526335.1. Taxonomy (NCBI): domain Eukaryota; kingdom Metazoa; phylum Cnidaria; class Scyphozoa; order Semaeostomeae; family Pelagiidae; genus Chrysaora; species Chrysaora quinquecirrha. The sequence continues at coordinate 3,310,430 of JACTAT010000029.1, read as the reverse complement.
CTTCATCGTCATTGCTTAATAGATAAAAAAATTTGCGAAACATACAATCTATACCTTTGAATTTTTCGCTTGAAGATTTTATACAGATAAAGCTAGGAGTTTATCGTCATAGTATATTTAATATGTGGGGTGTCGGTATAGCTCGACGGGCAATTCACTACTTGGAATCTCGTACACCCTCAGTTGCAATCTCTATAGTTTTCGTAGGAATTTTGTAAGAATCCTGTTGTTTCATTAGGAATTTCGTACGATTCTTCGAGGAGTGAGATGCCGCTCTGTATAGATCTGGCAGTGCTATTTCCCTCATTTCAATTTTGGGATCTGCAGTCCCTCAAAAAACTGCTGGGGTAAAGTAGTTCATGGAGCCCCACGTATTGTACACATTCTCGAGGGATATGTTTTGGTTATAATCAATACAAGTGCATAATGTATTCCATTTCTTAACACAATCTCACAGCCCTGACTTGCTCTCAAACGGTTTCCATAAAAGCAGATATGGCAAAGGTGCAATGAGAAGAACTTTCTCTTACTAGCACGGTCAGAGTAGAGCCAAGTTAAGGCTTTATCACTGGGCGTTTTCTTAATCCTCTGCGACCAAGCTAAAGGACCAATTGAAAAAGCTACGAGCTAAGGAACTTCTTAATTAATCTTAATTGATGATGTCTTCTGATTGATCAACGGAAACTGTCACAATCACAGAGAAAACTTGATCTTATCTGTAACTAGCTTATAACATTTATTTTATAAGGAACGCAGACATAGTCCTGACCTAAACCTACAGTCTTCAAATATCAGATAAAAGAACAATGAAAAGATAAATCACTTACAGGAACCAGTCAACTGCATAGATGACTCCAATGTAGTCTGTTGGCAAGCCAACCGTGTCTAAGACAATCAACATGGTTACGAGACCAGCGTGAGGAACGGCAGCTGCTCCAACCGAGGCCAGGGTTGAGGTGATGCTAAAATGAATGAAAAACAGAGAGGATAAAAGAAAGAATATTTCTTAATTGAGCTTTCGATCTAGTAGAAAATGATCAATCAGCGCATGTTATTTAAGTTATGCTGATGACACGAAGCGAATAGGAAAGACAGCCATTATTGAAACTTTCACAATCTCAAGATATAAAGATCTGCTAAAAGCGTATAAAGCAGCAAAAACTTAGTCTAGGTGTAGAGTTTCACGGTTCTAGCGCTTGTATTTTTGATTTTATGAGCGTTGAAAGTTGCCGAATCTATACAGGCTTTGTTCGTGAAAAGTGAATGGGGGTGAAACTTTTCACCCCTACTGGTCTGAGCCCTCAGAAATCAAATAACACAAGCGCTAAAATACCAAGACTTTGCACCTAGACTATAGCTAAATTTTGGATGCTTAATACGAATTTGGCAAGAAATGTTTCATAATGGTGACCTTTCGTGGAAAACGTGAATTCCTAACACTTCAAATAGATGAATCGAAATTAGAAGCTACGGCACTGTGTTGCTCCAGAGGAACAGGGTACGTTTCTACATTAACATGACCTATTTGGCTGTTCAGCAAATGGAAACTGGACAATGAAATCTCGGACATAGAGTCTGATCGGAGAGCCTAGAGACAACATGTTTAAACATAATAACAACTAGACCACCAGACTTAAAGTAATAAATAATCCGAAAATGACGTCAGCCCCCAAAATTGCCATTAAGTCTCGTTGTATTTCACAGTAAGATTATGATAGCAAAGGTTATTATAAAGATAAACTTGTTATCTGAAAATTAAAGTTTGACTTAGAAAGAAAACAAGAAATTCCTTCTCTAAAGCAGGAGAAGCTTAGCAACCATTTATACTCGGGTTTAACTATGTCTTGAATAAGTAATGCCCTTGTAGAATGTAAGGACTTACGAAGAGGTTATTTAAATTCAAGGGTGTAACGCTGGAGGGATGCAGGAGGGCTGAGCACATTTAATTATTGTGAAAAAGCAATTTCTTTTTAGATTTCGGTGCACACTTATTTTATAAAAAGAACCACTTTATAAGGAACCTACATGTAGAAAGCCCGAAAATTTAAAGAACTTATACTACTAAAGACAAAAACATTGAGGAACTTTTGAATGTTGAATGCTTTTATAACTGCAAATAATCAAGAATTGGAAAGCCGGTTTCATTCATTTGCAGTTGAAATCCACATAAATTGTAAGTTAAGCATGTATCAAATATTTCCTTGATTAGTCCCAAGCTTTGCTCACATGCAAATGTTATTGTTATGACCACTTTATGTGCAGTAAAAATTAAGGAACTATTAAGGAACTTTTTGAACTACGATTGCCTCAAAAGAGGTCCAAAAATAAGGAACTTTAAGAACTAGGCCTGGAGGTGGGTTCCCTATAAAAAAAGCGTGTATTGTTCTTTGACCAGTTTGTTAGTAGAGTCCAGAAAGTTTGGCACGTTCTAGCTAGCTTCTTCTACGATTAGTTATTAGACATATTCCGGACAGTCGCAGTAGACATGATCGCTCTTGCGATCGCTACCCTATAAGTTCTGAGTAGCCATTGACATGTCGACATAAGTTAGCAATTACAACCAGTTGGCGTTAATTATATCGTCTCGTAGGTCGACAGAAACCTGACTTTAAGTTCCAGTGACTCATACTCTTAGGTCCCTAATAGACTTATTGCTTGAATCGTTAGTTTCCGCTCCTCTGCCACACCAATACCTCGCTACAGTTTGAGCGATCTCATTTTAGTTTTGGCCTCGGTCTCATGAGCAATAACAGGGGACTCAGGTTAAAAGTCTAGGTCCCTAATTGCTGTGGGATCGGAATAGGCAGGGGAACTGTGTAACGGCATCTAATTGGTGGGGGGTTAAAATAAACGAAGGGGTCGGAGTTTGTTTGCAAACTGCTGAGACGCAGCGGGAAAGGGCCCTTAGGAATTCAATAGTCTTAAGAAAAAAATAGAAAGTGAAGTTCCCTACAAAGAACGTCACAGTAAAATAAGTAAAAAATATCGACACCAATATTAATGAAAATCATAATTAGCGGGGGACTTGTCTTCAGTAAATTTGAAGTTTAAATACCTGATGGCCGCAAGATCTCCAACACTCAGTGTTCTTCCTGTCGCTTGTGCAATGAAGATAGCTGCAACTGCTTCATATAAAGCTGTACCATCCATGTTGATTGTTGCCCCAATTGGTAGTACGAATCGAGTGATGCGTTTATCGATTTTATTATGCTCTTCCAAGCATCGGAAGGTGACGGGCAAAGTTGCAGCGCTGTTGAGAAAGTTAAAACATATAGATTAGCTGACAATGCATTAAAAATTTACCAAAATGATGTAATACGGTAAAGATACTCATGGTAGATAATATATTATAGTATTATGACATGCCAGAGTCCAGAAAAGTGTTCAACCTTCCTCCAGACAAAAATACCCCAGGTGAAAACCTTCCTCACTAAACAATGAAAAGTACGCGTATCTTAGGTGTGGCATTACATTTTCTTTTGTTCTGGTTGACCTTCCTCCGATCAATGGCCGTGTGACCGTAACTTTTTCTTGGCTCTGATTATGGAATAAGGAGGCATACATCAACAGATTAGAAATGTAGCCAGAATCTCTCTCAGGCCCTAAACGAGTCGAAACGGTCCTCGACAGTTAACCGATTTTAGACCTGGCAACAACTTGCGAAAATTTTTCCAAACTGTTTGAATTTCAGGTCTAAGCATTTTAGATTCCCAACAACGATGTTTTTAATTTGGAAGCGCAATGAAATTTGTCGATTACTGTTAACAACAATGATATAATCAACTATGGTATAGTTTTTTGTAATTTTTTTGCACCTAGATATGTACCAAGGCTAAACATGGAACCAAATACATCACATTCGAGTCACATATGTTAAGTCACAAAGAACGCCATTTCCCAATATTTGCTTAAGCTTTACTACATAACATAATTTAGACGAGACTAAGGTCTTTCTGCAGTGGAACTTCTATGTACCGGACACCAGTTTGGTTGTAGCCCTTGCAAAGTTATGTCTGCTGTATAGAGGTAAGCTTTGCATAGGAATTACCTTTGGGAAGAAAAATATTTGTCCGTTATTCGGACTTGTCTGCTGTAGACAGGTGTCCGTAAAATGGAGGTTGCACTATAGAAATTTTCAAAATATGCGAAATGATTCATTTAAGACAGCAGCAGCCTTTTTCAGAGGACCATGAGGGTTAACTACTGAAGGTGCTGTGGCGTCGTGGTCCAAACCAGCTAGCTTGGGGTGTCAAAAGCTTGATAAGGTTGAGGGTCGAGGTCTCGTTAGTCAAATAACTTCTGAGATCCCTAGCGACTGACACTAAACACATCATGTTTCAATTTCACTTGGATACTGCCAACCTTTAGCCCTAACCGACGAGGAAAAACAACAAACTGAAGTTCCCTTACCTTGAGTCTGTTCCAAAAGCTGTAGCCATTGCTTCGATCATTCCTTTCATGAATTTATAAGGGTTCTTCCTGACGATTACGAGATAAATAATTGGTAGTATGATGAGCACGTGAATACCGATGCCAGTAAGCACAGTAGCAATGAACAGGCCTAGACTTTCAAATGTTGCAGCGATATTAGCCATTTCAGCAAACTTTGCTGTAACAAGACTCCAGATTCCGATAGGAGAGTACCTAAAAGGCAAGTAATTGACTATTGTTAAGTGACTACATATTTATAAGATATGCATTGGGATATCATAAGAGAAGCACGTATCACAAGTAATGAAAAAGTACAACGTCGCAGTGTGATTGCACTCGAATTTTTAGTCGATGGTGACAACATCGTCCACAAAAGGCACTAAGATTATTGAAGGTGCTGTGGCGTCGTGATGGTCTAATTCAGGTAGTGATTGGTTCAAGCGTAATTCACAGTAGCGTCACAGCCAGGGTATTGGACTAGTTAGTTCACCTACCCTCAAATTCCGAACACAAATCCTCGGCTTAAATAAACTCAACTTTATATAATTCTATTGGGCTTATAATCGGGGAGATCCAGGGAGATCTTCGCCTATGCACTGGTTAGCTTGAAACTGGCAAGGTTGGGGGTATATGACTGGCCGGAAAATTGTGTCAGAGATCACTGAAACAGAGAAATGCAGCGATGAAAACGCATTCAGGGTTTTAATGTTACGAGTATAATGTGATAGGATTGAGTCATTTCTGTGAAACATGTAGACTGCAGTAAGATGGGCTTATAACAGGGATGTACTTGTATTCAGGGGGTTAGTAACTGGAAGGAACATTGTATTTGAAATTAAGGGAGCATATCTTCGGTTTTACGATATGCAGAAATACAAATCCTAATGCACTTACCACATGACAAGAATAACCAACTTCATGATAACCTCGTTCAGGGTGGTGATGAATTGGACAAATGTCGCAGCCTCGCTTCCAAGTCCTCCAACAACAATACCGATTGCGATAGAGAAGAGAATAAGACCAAGGAAATTGGCTTTGAAGGTGCTTTTGGTGGAACCAGGTTTCTTGTATGTGCGGTATTTCTTGACTGTAGTGTAGTTCCAGGTTTCTCCGGTTGTTTCATTCTTTACTGATTTTACCACTTTATCAGCGAGGAACAGTGCAGTTTCGTTACCAGTTAGTGTATGGTTGTATTCATGTTCGAGCTCCTTGATTAGAAGTATCTGTGTTTTTCCCTAGAAAAAAAAAACAAAAATTATGAAAACTGCAGTCAAGCGTCAGAGTTAAAACAGGATCATTGCTAGCTGCCATGTTGCCGAATTCGACGACTAAACGAGTGTGGCTGGGAATATCACCCGTTATCTTCCCTTCAATGCTTCTGCTTTACCGACCATGCACACCTAAGATAGCAAACCTCTTTGCTTTTGATCGCATTTTCTTCAAGGAGTAGCCTGCATCCTTAAAATCTTGTCAACGAAAGTGTGAACACTTTTGATAACAAAGAATTGAGGCTGCGTGCAGGCCACGAAAGATGGGTACCTCACACCATGTATTAAGATTGCAATATATTAATACAAATTTCATAAGAAAAAGCACCAGGGACGAGGAGAAAAATTTTGCATCCTGCCCCCTTTAACCAATCCAATGTCGAGATAAAGTTGTTAAGCACGGCTGCATTCTTTAGAAAACCTTAAATTAGAAAAAATTGATTCGGGAAGAGGGAGAGTTCCCGGTTGAAGAATATTTGCATGTTATTATGGTCGGAGTTGCTTTCAAGAAGATTGCTCAGATGATCAGCTGTTTCAAGCTCGTTTCAAGGTACCCAAATGATACCAATGGTATTTGTTCTTTGATATCAGCCCAAGGTTACAGCTACACACAATCATGCTACACAATAGGCTACAATGTGATAGGATTAATTATGCACTCTAATTATGCACATAATCTTTAGCCTCGTTTGCAATTGTATATATACTGTAACTCACAATATAATTATTAATCAATCTTTAATCTCAGTTCGAGCAGTGTCTCATCGTGAATTACTCTGATGTAACAGATGTTTATTCCTGTTACAACAACACAATCCCCGATACGCATTACCCCAATTAAAGATAAGCTTTTTCATCACATTCGACTCAAAGCTGCGACAGAGAGAAGCCTATTAGATTTCCTCAATTCATCGATTTTATCTACATAGAGCTGAATCCACCTTTTCAAGGCAAGTAGACCTGTTATGAGTCAGAGGCTCAGTCTTAAAGATGTTTAATTGTGTTAGAAGAAGATTCTTCGTAGTGAACTAACTGCTGGTAACAACCGAAAAAAAGAATACTTCTGTCGAACCTCCGACTATGAATTGTTTTTCTTGGTCAGGAAAACAGATATTCGACTTTGGAATCTCCGTGAGCGGGAGTAATTGAAACTGCACGATCGCGAAGGTCGAACAGCAGGCCGGGAAGCTGAGGTCATAAACAAAAAGCACGAGAAGCATGCTGGGAAGCCATGGTCAGCTGTTGACTAGATTTACCACAACGGTCTCAGTTTCCGCTCATTGAATATAGACCTACAACAGCAGCACATTCGCTTCAATAGCAGTTCGCTAGGTAACGTGGCAGTGATAATTGGTATTCAGGTAATAAGTCTACCCTTCTGAAAATTTAAGTTGCAAAAAAGTTCCAAGGAATATCAAGGAGACAGCAGTGCTTCGACTCTGTTATAAACAGGACAGAAAAATAATTGTCAAAACATGGCCATTTCTTGCACAGAAATAAATAAAATACAATAGACGCTTCCGCAAAAGATGGCCGCCGTTTTTGCCTACTGTCTTCATTAAAGATTTCGAAAGGGAATTCTGGGAATAATTTCCTTAGTTACGTTTTTACATAGCTGCAGACGCTGAATTCGTAGGTAAGGAAATTATTTCCAGAATTCCCTTCGTAAAACCTTATGAAAAACAACTTGACAGAAACGGCGGCGATCTTTTGCGGAAACCTCAATTAACTGTCCGGGCGTACCCTTACATACCCCACCCCGGGGTATGGGTAACTTATTGCTTATTATTTGTTGTGGCTATTCGGCGCATTTCACTCGGATTACTGGTTGCGAATCTCTGCCTTTTCGAGTAATTTAGGCCCTGGGTTTAATTGCCCATTTCTCATATTTAACTTGCTTTAGTAACGTCCTGAAACCTTTATGTGGTAGGGGTGGGGGAGGCCGGCCGTTAGTCGCTTTAAACTCTGTTACTAAGATTTCTCCTACGAATCCGTTTGCTAAGAACTCTTCCCATCAAAATCGAACCATGATAGTTGTTATTCAAATTTTCAAGACAAGCACCAGAATGAAAGGGCAAACCGACTAGCATGTTTATGCGTCTTGTTTGTGAGTTGGACAACCAAGCTGTTGTACCGTATGAATAGATAAAAGGGTCTTATAAAACACAAGATCCAACTCAAGCGGCTTTTAAATTACGAATATGCTTAATACAACGCTATAATTCAAAGATTAACTATTCGACGCAAACTCCTATTAATTATGAATGTTTTCCACCATTTCGTTTCTAAAAGCATGGCTGGAAGCTTCAACAATATATGTCGACACCTGAATGTACGCTACCTTGAGTTGTAAACAAGAGATGTGGCTTCGTAGTGGCTAACGGTGTTCAGTGAACCTGCCAGAAATTTTCTAAATCATATAGTTACTCGAATAAGCTCCTCTGCCCGACACAGCTTTCCCTCAACTAAGAACCTTTCTTTCGTTGGTTCAATTATCGAACTGAGAATGCCCTCCCGATTAATTCGTGTAACCGAAAAAGCTGGTTTTGCTTAGACAGAAAGTATTCGTTTTCCCTCAATCTGGTCCCTACAGCTAATTCTATAGGTTATTTTGCCTTGCTGCATTCCGTGAGCTGACTGGAGTTAAAAACACAACACCTATACTATACTAGTCCAACTTCAATTTTCAAATTGGTTCGATTCGCATCTGAGTCCATAATTCGCCTTATCAGATTGTTTCGGTCTGTTTCCGACGTTAATGTTCTACGGAGTGTTAGAAAAATAGGCTTTCGAGTGTATACCAACATTTCCCTGCTTTTCTTGGGTATACCAAAGTTTTTTGTACGTACTTGTATATATATCTATTAGGGGGCTTTTTTGTCAAATCATGGTCAATAAAGGGAGGTTTGACAATGGTCAAAACAGAGTGCCAAAATGCTTTCCAACAATTAGAAGGCACAGCTGACACCAGAGAACAGATTCACAGAGTGACCCAATCGTCCCCCCCCAACTATAGACGTTTCACGCTCAGATATAGTGTTTACGCACTGAACGCTTTAGGGTTTACTAATAGCTACATTACGCAATGTAACAATGTGTCTTTGAACCAAACCTACTGTTGCATTAAGCTACTAAGTACTGTATTACAGAAGCTTATCCATAGATCCAAGCTTTTCGATACAGTATCCTCTTCTTTACTTAGGATAACAAAAAAGCACATAGTTTATCATAGCGAAATCCCTGGATGTTGGGAGTTTAGTTGTAGCTTAACATAATCTGATACTCCACCTTTTGTGTTAAGATGGACCTCATTCGATCACGTGCACTGGAAGTCTTGATTAAATGGGCTGAAAGTTTTTATGCTGCACTTTCGTACTCCCGAAAAAACTCAGCTCTATAGCCTGAGGAGGCGTCTTTAATGTAACGGTGATAAGTTTTTGCGGACAGCTTTGTTGCTTACGCGAATCTGCGTTGTGTCCCAAAGCTGATCTGCTAGATTAAAAAAACCTCCGCATTCCTTCACCACCTAGGAGAGGATACAAGCTGAGTAGACTAATTCAAAGAGATCCCACTGAGACTCGAACCAATGACCTTTCGATCAGAAGCAAAAGTGAGAGGTGAAATGGTGAATTTCGGTGCAGTCGCTAGAATCTCAAAGATTGGTGTGGTAGGTTAACTAATCGAGACCTCGACCTTGATTGTGCTGCTACGGTAGCTGGGGCTCCAACCCCGACCTCACTTCTGACACTACAGCCAGCTGGACTGGGCCACGACACAACAGCATCTTCAAAGGCCTGGACCACTCGGCCACACCCACTGAAGTCACTGGCCGTATACTATAGACTCTCAACACAATTCATAATACTTCGCTCGATTAGTATATTGTTGTTGATCTTCTTTACAATCGCTCAGTGTGGGGAGGAGGGGTAAATCTGTGTAAATATCACACCACAGGAAAGGGGGTACTATAATTTCACCCGAAACCTTTCTGACACGGAAAATTTAGGGCAGTTGCGCCTCTCACAGAGTATTAAGATTTTGCGTACATTTTACGATTGTTAATGATCACTTGGACCACAAACTAGCCGTATGGTATTCTAAATCCCTCAAAATAATCTTCCTGCAAGTTGTTAATTTATAATTGATGATTTTAGATAACCAAATGGTTCTGAAAGTGTTTTATGACGTCGTCACAAAAACAAATTTGTGAATCATTTCTAAAACTGAATTGATAATAAATGACCAACAGGATGTAAAAAATTACAATTTTGAATTGATGATTACATAAAAAGCTTCCTAAAATGCACTTAAAGTGTAGGATGTAATATTCAGAACAAACCGTACAGGAAATACTTCAAGTAAAAAGACCATAGAGTATAGAACTGCACTGCACGAGGAGCAATTTTCACTCCGGGTTCACTACTTGGTAACCTCGCACACCTTTGAGAAAATCCTATTGTTTTCACGGAAATTCTTTGGAAATCCATTCGTTTTAACGGAAATCTCGCACACCTTTCAAAGAGTGAAATTCTCCTCGGAACTGTATCCCCAAAATAAAAGCACCCATTGGTAAAAATACAGGCAAGAACAGGCAAGAACACCTTATAAGAAACAAAACGCCGAGATCTCGGTTAAATTTCGGTCAAATTTGTGTGTCTGAAATTTACGTGCAGAAACAACTATTCAAGTAGAAACAAATACTTCAGGTGTAACTTGCAATCTTGCCCTGAAATTTATTTTAAACGTTTTTGAGAAGGGGAAACGTTAATGAAGAAAAATCGCCAATCGGTCCCAAAATAAGAACTGGCCAAATCAGTCAAAGACGCAATACATTTCACGGAATTCTTGTAAAAATTTATTACTGAAAGTCTCTATTTTTAATGGCAATCCTTGGAAATCCTTTTGTTCAAGCAGAAACCTCGTACAAAGACAAGTTTGAGTACAGTTCAATATTCAAGGCTTTAAAAAACAAAAGGCGTGTAGACCAATATATTAAATCTTTTTAAGTGCAGGAAACGTTGGAGATGACTTAAAAGCCTAAAGGGAAAATGAGAAGTTTCGGCCATCACCATCAAAATTGATAACAGAACTGCCTCAAGCTTTTAACGAAAACTGGCGATAGGCCCACTTTTGTTACTTACTTTATTTCAAAATAGGTTTCAGAATGTTTCGATGGAGTACAGAACAGAAGTTTGATATCAAAAACGGAAGAAAAAAACACGAAGGAAGCTTAGGAAACTTACTTGCATGACGCAGGCAGCTACTATGTTATCTGGGAACATATTCCTGCAAACAAAAAAGGAAATTCGATAAAATTCACGAGGAATGTCTGAAAAAAAGCCAGTTCGGAGGATAAGACTCTTTAAATAAGCAAAAATCACCCTTCTTATAAGCATTTAGTTGTAGCTTTGAAATATTGGAATCACCAATCTATTTTATAGGTAAGAAACTTCGCGTTGCGTCACTAAATAGAGAGATTCTTGCGAGCAAATTTCGCTGTTTCATTGGCAAAAAATGCTTCCTGGATTTCGGCAATCAGAATTATCAACTTTTTTCGAAGGGAATGTATACTTTTGACTGTATCTTTAAAATAGTTTTAACAGGCATAATACTTTTGGGAAGTTTTTTCTTAATGGGAAGTTTCTTCTTGATAAATAGTTCCTTCCTAAATTTCGTTGAGTTGCGTGTTGCGTTTCGTATTAAAAAACCCCGAATAGATTCCTTTACAATTTTACGGTTTTTTTCACATACCTCGTGCGTTGAAATATAGGCAAGGCAAAGCACGCAAGGAAATTGGGCTTAGTAATAACTAGATAGGTCGTTCTATTTTTTGTTTTTCATTTTCATCTTGTTGACCTTAAAATTCAATAAACCTCCGCAAACGTAGTGGGTTGCTAAGATGTCTTTCCTATTGGCGGAGGTATTTCAATTTGGAGGTGTGTGCGGGGTGTGAAAGCGGCATGCTATAGTGTAGTGAATACAGTGAGTGCGTTATTTTGAAGGGCTTTAAGAGGTATAGGATTAGAAATGTTTTGTTTTTAACCTGCCGAAATGACCTGAAAATTTTCGCGAAATTTTACTAGTTAAAGTACAAGGTATAGCGGTATACCGTACATATTAATGGAAAATATTTACTGGTACCAAAACAGAAGTGAATTTTCGTCAACAAAAGTTAGGGTCATGGTCATGAAGATAGGTACCTATCTTGTCTGATTTTTAAGGATAAGAATTTGAAAATAGCGTCTGGCTTTTCTCAAAAACATAGTCTACACGAGATTCGGTTGTGTATTAAAACTAATGATTTCTTATCAATTAAGAATGATTTGCTAAAACATGAATGAACTCTAGGATGTAGGATCATTAAAAATAAACAAAATTGTAGCTACCTGATAATATCGAGAAAACTATCCAACGGACGAACGGGTTCGTTTTCTTTCGATTCTGTGGGTTTATCTGCCCCAATACCAGGTTTTATAGCAGACACAAGACACATTCCAATAATTACAGCAATGAATGTTGTGGAAAAATAATAGACACAAGCTCTCATGCCTAATTTTCCTGAGACTTTCGAATCGAAGCCAGACAGTCCAACTATCAAACTGGACACAATCAGAGGTAGGATCAGCATTTTCAACATACGAATAAGAAGTTCTCCAGGAAAACCAATTAATGTAATTGCAGTTGTTTTATCAGGTTCTTCCATATTTTGGATACTTTTATTTATAGCGATTCCAATGATAAAACCCATTGAAGCAGCGAATATGATCATCAAGACCAAGAGGTTGTTTCTTAGGCCCTCCATGCATTTCTCCTTCTTTGAACGTGGCGGCTGTTCTTCATTATCCAGGACAAAGTTTTTGTTGTCCTGGACATAAATTTCACCTTCTTTTAAGTTGACATCCATCATTTTTGGTCTTGTTTGCCTCCTGACTTGAAACTAGCTGCACTTCTCAAATTCTGCCAGTTGATAGTAGCTGCGTGGCTTTTGAAAGGAACCAAACTCGCTTGGCTTTCATTCAACTGGTTTTTCAAAACAAAAGATGGCATCTGTCAATCAATCTTAAAACAATAGGACCTGCTGTTTTAGCATTTTTCTATGACAATTAGCACCCCTTTACACCTCGAATGGAAAGTGGGACCCTCATGTACCCTTTATAATGTAGCCAAAGCACCAATACAAAGACTCTCAAACCAAAATTAATTATTTTACATACAGTTATATATTATTCCTTATCTTTATTCTTTTCTTTTCATACTTTGTTTTTATTAGATTTCTTATCTGAACCAAGCCACTATTCAAAGTCTTCAAAGACAACAAGACAATTATTTCGGAGATAAAATCGCAAAATCTTTTTCTTCAAAACCGTTATATGGATCTCATACATACAAGAGTGGGGGCTACAGGTAAAAATGTTTTTTCCTACATAGGTGTACGTTGCGTTGCTTGCCCCTACTATTAAAAAAATTGCAGAGTAAAAAGTAGAGCACGAGAAACTGATCATTTTCCAGTAATAGTAGTAGCTATTACTGCATTGTCTTTTGCATCCCATTTCCTAATTTTTCATTCCTGGTGTTTTATTTTTACGTTGTCATTTCTTGACGTTTGATGACGATTTTCAAAAATTCTTTGAAGAGCGCAACACATTTCTAAGCAACATGAGCAACTAAGAACTTATTCCTTAGTTTCAAGTTTCAAGAAGTTAAACTAATTTCAAAAGTAACAATTGTGAATTAAAGAAATGGAAATTCAAATATGGTAATGGATATATGAGAAATAAAATAAAACATATACGATATACAAAATAGGTAGTTTAGGCCCTCTAACTGAATGACCCCGAAGAAGGAACCAGACCAATTTGGTAGCGTACATATTTCTCCAGTTTTGTCATTACTTTAAAAGCCTTTAAAATGAATCAATACGATATGAAATGAGTGTTAGCGCAAAGCAATCCCTCAGCGCTCAATTCTTTGGAACGGAATGGTTCGCAATCGTCCGTCAAGTAAAGTGCGGTGATAGCCCCTGAGAGCCATCGGCTTCACGACTACGAGTAGCAATATGCACTTGAACAAGGAAATACAATCCCGAATACATCCCATTTTGCAGGTAACAAACTTGCCTTACAACGAAATTAAGACGTTGAAACTTCGACTATTTTAGAAGCTGGCATTGCTAACTACCTTTATAATTGCCTGCAACTGCAATGAAAATGCCAGCTGATGAATGCGGAATATTTAGCAAGTTGTGTTTCCTTGGAAGTAAAATCTAATCTACTTTAATATTGAATGGTGTTTCAAACGTAATAGGAAGACTTTCTACAAGATATTTCTAGAAGAAAGAAAACTACAGGTTACGTGATCGAATGCATTCGTTTGTCAAATCCATAACATTACTACGCACTTGTGGGAAGTTTTCGTACGCATTAAAAATTAATCGCATATAAGACACCGATTTCTTTGAATGCAGTCTTCTTTATCACATTTATCTCCCAACAAACTATATTTGTTATATTTTACATTTGATAAATTACATAGAAGTTTTAGGCCTGCTTTGATTATTACGATTCTGCAAGTAGCGTTTATTACGGGTTCTGAAAATGTTGATACAAGGATACTAAAAGGATGCGCAAAAGTTATGGCGTTCAAACATCTTGAGGCCCCGTGCGACAGGTTGATATCAGAATTATACCCGTGTGTTGTGTTAACCAACAGCGATTGAATGAAATAGTACCTTCAGGCCTGAATCTGTGCACTAGTAGAAAGGGCTGTATGTTTTGTATATTGGTAAACGAGCTTCTAGCTTCTTGTTATTGATAGTAAGGTGAAAACCGTGTGAAAGTGTGGTGTTTCCGAAAAGGCTGGTCCTACAGAAGGAATGGGGCTAGCTCCAAACAAACACTCGTTCGACTGAAAGGATATAGTTGTTGGGTCTGGCAATGGCACTGAATGCTAAAGTTGCTGCGATTTACAAAACGAAGAAAACCGTATTCCAGCGATTCCTGATGTATTCCAATGTTATCCTGTACGAGGGGCGATTAACTCCTTGGAAGTCTCGTATGCCTTTGGTGCAAGACCTATTGTTTTCTTGGAAATCCCTTCGAAGTCCTTTTGTTTAAATAGAAATCTCGTACGCTCTTTCGCAGAGTGAAATGCCCCTCGATCGTGTACACTACCTCACACGAATCAGCAACTTTTTACATGACAAGGATAGCTGTTCTTTAGCTAATCTTTTTACTATTTTCGGGCTGTTATGTTCATTAGTAGTTCTTCAGTTCGATTGAGGGCGTTATTTCTTTAAGTTTGGGGATAAAAGAGACAAAAGTACAGTACAGTAGTAGCCAGGCCAGCCCAGATGATTGGTAGGGGGCGGCTGAGGGATGAATTGAAACTTAAAAGTGGCCATTCCATAAGTACCTATGGTAGATTAACAAAAGCCAAGTGACTTAATAAATTCTTTTGAAACTCTTCGCGATGTCGAAAAGCCCATTGGTCAACCGTTTTGAGCTTTAGATATGTCAGATATTAGCAGAGAATTGGGAGTTAACCCTAAGTAACTAACCCTAACCCTGTAACCCTAACTATAACCCTAACTCCCTTTGGTATTAGTGGAGTTTGACATTGGCTATATCAGTTTGATCTACTATAAAAACTTCAGTCATTAGATTTGCCGTCTGTAGTGACGGTAGGCTCAGACAGTCCCTCGTATCTGTTTGGGAAGTCCTATCTCATTGCAGGCCGTAAGCGTTCTCACGGTGCGATGTTATCCTCGTGTACGGATATAGGCCATCTTCTAAGCGATTGGTACGTCTAGGAAACATGGGGATCCTATTGCAAAGTATAGCACAGTTGGTAGAGCCTAGGTTTATATAGCCAGAGGTCGCAGATCCTAGACCTATACTAAAATTCTCCAGCATTTTCTGCAAATACTTGACAAACAATAGTGTCCAAAATTTGCTGGATACTGTTATAAACTAACTAATATGAAAGCTGAACAAATAAAGTATCTCATAAGTTTATGGCTGTTTGCTTTTAAAGGCAAAGGAATTATGTTAAACTGAATGACCAGGTTTGAACAGGCAGACATCATACACATAATGGCAAACAGCGATTGGTTTTGATCAAGCTTGCTTTCCAACATCGATTTTCCAGTCAGATACACTTTTTGTATGTCAGATATTTGTTTTCATTAATGTTATTCTTCGTGAACGGTAAACACTAGGATTGATTTTTCACGACTGGCATACCACAATAGATGGGACATGGGGTTCCATCGAACCAGGACTCTGAAGCGGCGACAGCGTAGTGAGCAAAATTTGGGCTCTTCAGGCTTGCCCCAAAGAAAATGTTTAGGACCACGCCCTCCAGTATGTCAGGAAAGATATGTTTAGTGCTATCAATAAGATGTTATCTTCTCTAAAATCATAGTTGCTAATGTTTTCTTACCCCAAATCATTTTCAGTTCGAATCCAGACGAACTAGAAGATTGATCCGTCAGAAAAATGGGGTGGATGTGCCTCTCACTATTCTGCCTGCCAGAACTGCATAATCAGCAAGGGCCACTTAGCCGAAACACATTGCCAAACGGGAGGAGAGCCCTGGGTTGTATGTTGATGAGAGTAACTCGACGATTTTATTGAGTCTTTTGCTTAGTGTAAGTGCCTATAACTAACTAACTAACCAACCAACTAACTTCCTAACTAACTAGCTAATTAACTAACTAACTAACTAACTAACTAACTTACTTACTTACTAATTAACTAACTAACTAACTAGCTGACTAAGGAAGTAAATAACTTACTAACTGACTAACTAACTAACTAACTAACTAACTAACTAACTAACTAACTAACTAACTAACTAACTAACTAACGAACTAACTAACTAACTAACTAACTAACTTAATAATAATCAACTTACTTAAAACTAACCAACAAACTAGAGTTTTCGCACACTAAATTTCAGAAATCTCGATGACGTTTAGAAGAGGTTTCGCCCATTAGATATTGGGGAATGTCTGAATCTCTTCTATAAGGGCCACAGCAAAGTTCCGTGAATCTTCCATTAAATAAGGTCGACACTCGCACTATATTAGTTGTTCTCATAAATATGCGAACTGTGAAAAATGAATTTAAGAATATTCAGCTTGTTATGTAAAGCTGGTTTCTCCACAATACAATTGTTGATACGGCTAGAAAATTGCGGATCTAAATTTCAGACTGCATTGTAAATGTATTAAAGGCTTGAAGCTGTGAGTTCCACGAAGCGTTAATTCTCTGTGTGCTGCGCAATTGTGTCTGGGAGACATTTGAGACTGGTTAAGACTGCTGAAAAGGTGCAGATTCTACCTAAGTCCTATGCATTCAAGTGGAATTAAGTGCAGGTAACTCAGCGAACAGAACAATAGATACAGTTTCAATAACAAATTTGCTGCAAAGTTATCAGTTTATCAGGATATTCAACAGTTACTAGCAGGTTCTGTGACTGGCAACCTCAAAACAATTCGGGAATGTGAAGTGCCTAGACTGTTTTGAAACTGGAGGCTAAAAGTGTTTTAAAACTTTATTTATCTGTACAACTCAAAAGTGACTATAAGGTAAAGTATTTCAATGCATTTTCTATGACCAAGTTGCATCGTTGCATTAACTGCATAAGATATTGAAGCGTATGTTTTATGGAACCCTAGCTTCTAATTTATTCTAAACACCAAAAGACCGTCTTTCACCAATAAGAGAAATTATCTATATTCGCCGACATTCCCTCCTTCCTCCTGCAAAAAATAAATTCGCTTATCTGTGACCCGACTCGTATTTCTCAAGTTACAGCCTCGGGCCTAAATATAATTTTTGAAATTTGAATAAAACTTCGGGGACCTTGTTAGTTTAAGCCGAATTTGCAAAACAACTATGATTTAGCGTCGCATAATTTCACCATAAACAAAACTTTTGTATGGTGGAATAATACTAATTTACTTAGCTCGACGGGAATCTCAAGTTTCGATAGGCCTAAACGAAAAGAAACCTGCCTATTCTTGATTCATTTTGAATTAATCTCAAAAACATAAATAATGAATAACAAACTGAGAATAATCGTGTCAGAAGCTGACGTAGTTCATGCGGTTTCGGGTCGACCTTGGCGAGATTAGATAGAGTATGCAATGGCCTCAGATTTAAAACTCTTGGTCCTAACTTGTGACACACCACAGACCACACCCATAACCGAATCACAAGCTATCAAAAAGCAAAAAGTAAAGCATAAAGGCTTTGTGCGCAAGTGAGGTACTGTAATACA
Source organism: Chrysaora quinquecirrha (assembly GCA_014526335.1). Taxonomy (NCBI): domain Eukaryota; kingdom Metazoa; phylum Cnidaria; class Scyphozoa; order Semaeostomeae; family Pelagiidae; genus Chrysaora; species Chrysaora quinquecirrha. The sequence goes on along the minus strand of JACTAT010000029.1, from coordinate 3,292,446 downwards.
CAAACGAACCAATAATCAATGCTGCGGTGGGTAATCACTACTGTGGTGGTAATTTTACACTACTGTGGTGAAATACTATGCTTGTTGTGGTGGTAATTTTGTGCAAAATTGAGGCCCGTCCTTGGCGCTTCAACTACGCTTCAGCCGGTCAATAATAGCCTGCGTGCAGCATCAAACTCTTTTACCAGAGTGTTTCCGGACATGTTTCACAGTGGTCCTAGGGGCCTGTTTATATGAGGTGGAGTGGACCATTTGTTTACGCGCTGGCTGTGTCTTGCCCCGGCCACGATAGCTAGTCTCGTTAGCTCTGAGATCCTAGCGACTTGCGCTAGATACAACATTTCAACGTAAGGGTGTGATCATATGTACGGTGGACTGGCCGGTTTAGCCGAGGACCCACTCATCGGTGCTGGTTTCTGTGAACCATTCATATAAAACCGAGCTTGTTGAACGAGATAGCTTGCTGGCGAGCCAGTCCAAGTCATACAAAAATAACAGGCCCTACGTATGGAAGGACCATAGAACCGGGTTTAGCTTTAGCCCCCGAAACCAACCAATGCTTTAGTAAGACACTGAGCAGATCTCTTATGAGCCGAGCCTCGAAGCATTACATGTCTATATCAATCTTTCTTTCAGAAAAGAGCGAATGCTATTTCCCAAAGACAATTACAAGAAAAATAGTCAACGTCTTTAAGAATGAATAATAACGTTGGAGAAGACTGGATGACGGTTAAACCGAGGATTGATTCAAATCTGCGGAAACTTAAATGTGAATTAGAAGAGCTTCGTAACACCGATAAAGATTTATTAAAGAAATTTATCAAAATGAGATCAGAGATTAAAGAAATGAGTAAAGAAACAGTCTTGACCATATCTGACGAAGTATAGCAGCTAAATTAAATATCCAAAAGGAGAAAAACATATAGGCAAGCGACAGGGAGGGGTAGAGGGGTCAGACAAAGGCCTCCAAAAAAATTAAGGTCCCGTTTTCACTATACCGGATAGCTATCTTAGCGCCGCCCCTTAGTCCCATACCGGAAAGGGCAAGTTTTATCATCAGTACGGTGGAGGGTTTTCAGTACTGACTGTACTGTACCGTACTGAGCCTCCACTGTACTAATGATATCCATCCACTGTACTTATGATATCCCTCCACTGTACTGTTGATATCATCTACAAAATAGAGTGAAAATCACTATAATTTTTAAGCGTTTCGTATCAGATAGCTCTGGTATGATGTAAACACCAAGCCATATCCGATAAGAAAATCAAGACGCTGCGAAAGCTATCCGGTATAATGTAAAATGGGCCTAAACATATGCAATTTTTGCCACATTTCCAAAATTGGTCTGACCTCCCTGTCACTAGCATATGATGAGCCCCCTACCCCCTAGAGAAAAATAGGTGAATCACGAATTACAGACTTCAGAAAATTTAATTTAAGAGCACAGTAGAGAGAATTCATATTCAAGAAGCCAAATGAAGTATGGAATGAAGCTTAATGAAGTTGTTGTTTGGGAAGAGTAGAACTCATGTAATAAGTCTGCATTTTAATTAGAGATAGCCCAACATCAACGCTGAGGTTTGATAAGTCTTACTGCTTTTAACGTACAATTTTTAGAATTTTAAACGGGTTGAATGGAAATTTTTACTAGAATTTTTGAAATTACTTATTCGGGAATTCCAAGTAGTAGCTGTATACAATCATGAAAATTTTATACTTTCTTACTTTGTTGAGCATATTTGTATTTGAAAATTTTCGAAGGAACGTCATTATAGTCGTCGTTGTTTTCTATGGCTTATCCTACCCCGGTCTTCAAACTGGGTCCCTAATCTCTAACGGAACGAGCCATTATGTCACCTATAGCTAACTACCTGGTCAGTTGTTCCTCTAATTCAAACGATGATTTTGTTCCAAAAGCTCCAAAATACTTTTCCATAGCTCCAAACAACGCACCAGATGTAGGGGCAAACATGCCTAGCCCGGGGGCTGCTCTTATTCTTATAGATACTGCTTTAAAAATTGATCGATCGAAAGCCCTTCGCCTCATCGGCAATCTGATTTAACCCGATACTGTGACTTCATGCTAACATAGGACAAAGTCTTAGGATCCGTTAGCGGGGCTCCGATCACTATGTCGCACGAAACATACAAAAGTCACAAGTTCATTCAGCAATCTATCCTTGTGAAGTAGATAAATAAGTATCCGGTAATAAGCTCACGAACTCCTTAAGAAAATGAATTGTAGATCTTCCGAGAAGATTTCTAACCTTAGAGACCTGATGCATCATTATGAAGATAAACTTCCATTGCCAAAATTCATAGTTAATAATACAATTCTATACATATTAAGCTTGAAGTCACAGTCTATATGTCAGAAGAAACATAAATGACCTACCTAAGTCACAAACTTCTCAGTTTTTCGTTTGCTGTTCATTTACATTAAAAGTCTTGCAGATCATCGATTGAAAAATCATCAATGTCCATATTCATATCTTGCTCCTTGTTTCCCTGTTGCTCATTTTGGGAACGATTGGGTTGTTTGGCTGCTTTAGGAGTAGTCCACTGTCGTTCAGTTTTGATCTGGGGTGCAGGCCTGTAGATGAAAACGTTCAAAACATATAATGATGCATTGTAAACAGGAGACGGATTACATGGACTACATGATCAGAGATCCAACGAGCCCAATGAAATCAGTCAGTTACTCTCAGTCACACCAATCGATTCCTATTAATTTTGGTATGTCACTAATTTCAGCTAGTGGAACAATCCATCCTAGTGTTTGCCATTCATGAACAATTATAAAGAAGATTAACTTAGCCGATACAAAAGTCAAATAGAAGGACAGCATTGGGCTGTATGACTGTATGTTAGAGTTACTCGACGATTTCTTTGGGCTCTTTAGCTTAGTGGAATCGTCATTGGCTTTCTGCAATGCCGTCTTGGGTTCAAATCCCATAATTGTAGAATTCCACTTGTGGAAAACTTTATTCTAGTGTTTGCTATTCATGACAAACATGTACAAATACGTACGGTACAGAAGAAGGCTTAACGTGGCAGAAACACAAAGTCAAATGGGAGGACAGCCTTGGTATGACTTGCAGATTTAAGTTGTGGCTAAACTAGGAGACATGTCGTGCGCGACATTGTATTCGGCGTGTCTCCCAGGGTGGCTAAACATGCGAGTGACAAGCGAGCAACATGTCTACCAGAAACACTTGCGTGTCTCTGGCTAATTTGTTCGCGCACTGCAAAGTTTCTGGGGTCGCTAAAATGGTAGACATCGAGGGGACATGTCAAGCGTGACAAAGTCGCGTGGGACATGTCTCCTAGTTTAGCAAGGCTTTAAATTGGCGTCTAAAATCTTCGGTATATACAACACTTCACAAATAAAAGCTAAATTTCATAAATTCCAGAATCAAAGGACCAAAGATATTCTCTTTCAGGTAGCAGACGTGGGAATGAAAAAACTTATTATACTGTACTTATGTAGTATCACGCCAAGGAAGAACAACCAGCAGCTTCGTTACGCCACTGCTTTATCCTCAAATAATTGTAATCTCTGCTAGCTACTTACCGATTCTGTCGGTTCTCTGTGTTTCCTTCGATTTTGATATTTTTGAGCAGCTTCACACTTTCATCGAAATATTGATTCGGATGATTAATGCTGACATTGGTTCCTTCTTGAACCTTTGGAGAAAAATTTCATAATCAACATAACTGACAGACGGTCGCCGATTATTGAAAACTCATGTTCTCATGAATCGCAAGCATCGTAAGGCCATGATCACCGATGATCTCCACATAAGAGATCTAGTTTCTAACCATTCTATTTGGTAAAAACACCGAAAAGTCTGAGGAGTGTTCCATGTTAATTTGCCAGGCACTGTAGGTGCAATTTACCAGTAACTAACCTTGTGTGTTATTTCAAAGTATTTTGCACACGCTAACTGGTAGTGACCTCCTTTCACCAAATTCAATACCTATAGGAACAGAAATATGATAAAAAATGAAAATGGATATTCAGATAATTGTTGATGAAAACCATAACCTAGGCCTGCATGCAGTATCATAATTTGCGTTTCTTATGCAGTATACTTCGCAACAACAAGAAGTGTTGATTGTAATAGTATCAAGGGTAGTATCAACCGCATCAAAGGAAAGAATATTTTAGAACTGCAATTGCATTAAATAGTATAGCACGCGATAATATTCAACACCATTGTAATGTAAATAACGATGTTGTATAGTCAAGTAGCATAGTATAGAGCAGTTTAATACAGTATTACATAGAAAAGTAAAGTAAAGCAAGACATAGCATTTCATAGAATAGCACATTTAGCACAATGGGACAGTATGATATTCTTCACGGTAGTACAGTAAAGTAGAGTATAAAGTATAGTATAGCTTACGTGCAGGCTACTACGTACCGGACTACTGGGGATGGGGCCTTAAAGAACATAGGGCTAGCCACTCAAATTAGTCGTCTAGCCAACAACTTGATTCTGAATAGATTTCTGAATTAGTTTCTGTGACAGTTTTTACCATAGATTCTCATAACAATTGCGAAATACAACATCAGTGTCAATTTCTTTTGCTCCGGAATTTGCTGTTGCAGCTTGCCGAGCAATGCAAAGATTTTGTGTTCTCATGAAAGCCTTTTCAAGGGAATAGGGAACTAACCTCATCAATTCCGTCCTTTGGCACTTTATACATCTGCAGTCTTTTGATTAGAATGTCAGGGTCACTGTGCTTGAAAGGACAACCTAAGAAAAGGTTCAATATTTGCATATGAGAAACAACATTAAGGTTAAAAAAAGGTGAACGTACAATGATTTATTTAGCGCAACTCGCTAGGACCTCAGCGGTAGATTAACTAATCGATACCTCGACAATGGCTGTGACGCTACCGAAGCTTCTGAGACGACGAAACAGTTGGATTAGATCACGACACCACAGTACCTTCGAATGGACAACAAATCCATCCTAGTCTTTGTGATTCACTTGGAGAGTTACTCGGCATTTTATTGGGCTCTTTAGCTCAGTCAGAATCATTGTTGGCTCTCTGATCATGCAGTCTAGGGTGAATCATAAGCCACACGTCCGCGTGGAAAATTCTATCCTAGTGTTTGTTATTCATGACAATATACGGACAACAGTGCATTCAGAGGGCACATTTTTCTCTCCGAAAGCCGTTTTAGGCCAAAAACTTCGCTTATTCTCAGCTCTTAAAGGTTCATTAGCAAACCGGGACAATGTCAAAGAATACATTTTCAAGCGGTCATCCTCCAAGTATCCCAGAAGGTATGCAACTAGATATATGTAAACGAAATGCAGAAAGTACACTCTTACCATGAGAGTCACCGGGACCAGGCTGATTGCCAGTTATGATCTTCATGCAGCTATTGTAAAAAAGAAATACAACTTCACGTCAGAGACCCAGAATTAACAACTGTTCAAACTATTAATTAAAAAATCGAGGCAGTTAAGACCACTGAAATGTATAGTATGGTAATATCTGAAGAGTTGATAATTTTGCCAAAAAATGCAAGTCAAGAAATAGTTTTTGTATATTTAAATAAAAAACTCACCTATAAGGAGTATAAGAGGCTCGCTTTCCTTCCTTTCCAAAACTATGACGCACGTTGTATGCATACTGCTTATCAAACTGGAAAGCAAAAATTACAAATTCGTTGTTCTTGTATTGTAGGAATTGCATTTCCATGCTGGCGAATCTATACGCATTGCTTTGGTGGATAGACACTACTGTATTGAGTTATTATGCTTGATGTGGTGGGTTATTATGGTTGATGTGGTGGGTTATTTTGCTCAATAAAGAGGTATTTCTTGCGTTCCGTGGTGGATACGCACTTCTGTGGTGGGTAATTTTGTTTGATGTGGGGTACTTTTGTGCACTGTGATGGATAAGCATTACTGTGGTGGGTTATTATGCATTTTGTGGTAGGTCATTGTGTTTGATGTGATGGGTTATTATGCTTGATGTTGTGAGTCATTATGCTTAATAAAGTGGCATTTATTGCGTTCTGTGGTGGATACTCACTACTGTGGTGGGTAATTTTGCTTGCTGTGGGGGATTCTTGGTGCACTATGATGGATAAGCACTACTGTGGCGGGCAACTGTGCTTGCTGCAGGGGTAATTTTTTTCGTATTGGTTGGATTTTGTATGCAAAAAATACCACCAAACCACGCAAAAATGCCACCACAGTATTTTAAGCGTACTTTGCAAACATAGAAAGTTAACAATGAATCAAAATAAAAAACGGAATATAAGTTTTACCTTATCAGGATCCATAACCTTCGTGAATTCTGCCCTCCAGAAAGCTAAAGCTTCTTCAAGGGTCAAGCCAATCCCCTTAGTAGACAGAGAAAAACTCAAGGTAAACAGGGTCAAGATGAATTGTTGTCATCGCTAATAGAAAGGTATAAACATGAAAAACGATAACTTTTAACTTGTAAAACGTGGTTGGAACAATTACTGTTCATCTTCATATCAAAAAAGCAAGCAACGTATAAGTTCTATAAAGATCTTAACATAAAATCATAGTATAGCATTTTTCGATGAATGGCATATAACAACTGATGGGGTTCTCCAGTCAAATAAACTACAGCCTTTTCTGTAAATCGATTAACCTTAACATACAAAGGCCTTAAACCCGCAGCAAGTTTCAGATTGTTTGATCAGTTTGCCTATTAGTGCAATAACCTTCTAGTCTATACAGATATTATTGACGGTAAACAAACTATATATCTGTCCATGATACACACGCAGTCTTTTATAAGCAACCGCTTATAAGCAACCAAGATGTATAAGGTCTAAAACTTTAAGCAACGTATAGTACCACAGTAAAAAAACCTAAGCAACATTTAAAATTTTAAATAATTTGTATCACTGCAAGCAACAGATGATTGATCAACATAGAAGCTATTTCCATTCATTTGCCGTCAAAAACTCGCATATCAACGGAATGTTAATCATTACGTGAAGCATTTCATTGAGGGCTTTTTGTTTAACTTTCAATACAAAGACTCTATATGGTAAACAATTAAATGGTACTTCTTGACTGATGTTATCTATAGTATTTCTTTGCTGTATATACTAGGTTTTTTTCGCGTAATGTTGCATAAAAAGCTCAAAGCTATAGCAGAACTCCAAATTTTGATGTTTCTCTAGCCTCTATACTATTCTTAGGGCTCAAGCGAAGTTGCTTATAAAAAAAACTGCGTGTAAACAGATTTAGAAAATTAAAACACTCACCTTCAGAAATAAACCAAACTGTAGTCTGGCGAAATGTTTCAAATGATGCGCCTGTCGAATTGTTTCATGTAAGTGACGCATGCAAAGTGGATACGAGATCTTCGATAGCTACAAAACAAAAAACAACTCAGTTAAACCTGATTTAAAGAAGAAACTTCGAGAAAATCTATAAGAACTCGTACAAAACTTCAAGACCTGGCTAAACTAGGAGACATGTCGTGTCGTACGTGACATGTACCTTCGATGTCTCCCAGTTTAGCCACTTCAGAATCTTTGTAGCTCACGACAAAATTTGTAGCGAGAGACCTGTTGATGTTTTTGAGAGACAAAAGAAAAATTTCTTGTCTCCGGTACACGGGGGACATATGGCTCGCTTGTAACTCGAATGTTAAGCCACCCTGGGAGACACGCCGAGTACAATGTCGCGCGTGACATGTCTCCTAGTTTAGCCACAGCTTTAGAAGGTGTTATTTGTGCTTTGAAAACGCAAAAACATCTTAAATTAAATCTATTACTGTAACTGGGAGTGCCCACTGTCATGATGAACCAAGAATTCGCTAGCTTGAACATTTGCTATGTTTGATCATATTCGCCATGAAAATGGTAACTACGATAAATTACGATTTCTATCAATCATATACCGAATACACACCGAATCTAGCTGGTCCAAAGTCACTTTGTCACCATTCGAAGAGTCCCTTGTCGTGTATGTCTCTCCGATATACGCTGTGCTAAAAATTGAGAAGAAACAAAATTATACTCACTGTTACTCATAGAGATAGTAATAAAGACTAGAGGGCTAACTCCAGTCTCATTGGCCAGTGATCAGTGAAGCCGCGCATGGGCAGTCGTCGCCATCTTGTTTGCACGGCAAGAAACTTACAGTGTCGTATGTAATGGTACACAGCTAGAGCTGCGAAATGAGAATATATTGTCAGAAAAAGATTTATCAACGCTGTACAAGATATTTATTTACACAAACAATCCTTCTTCTTCATATTTTGAGTTGAAATACGCAACATAACAAACCGAGGACGCGATATGGCGACCATTTGCAGCGACACAAGCAGACCCATAGGCCTGCCGTACAAAACTTCAAGTTGTTTTTCAATGTTCGCTATTTTACTGAAAAGGTAAGTGAAGATTTGCGCCTTTTCCAACAATTTTGTTCAGATTATGTTTAAATTATACAATTTGTTCGTATTTTAAAAGATAAACCGTTTAGTTACACATTTTTCACTCTTATGCTGATGGATATTGCTGCTGTCTGCTGTGTGAAATCCCTACATTACCACTATCATCTGCAAATGCATGTAAATTTTATAAAACTTAAATTGGATAGAATTCTTATTTTGCAAGTTTAATTGTAGTATCATGTATTCATTGTGTGAAACTCAAGTTAAATCAGATGTTTTTCCTTTCTAGAAAACATCCTTCCGGAAAATCCATATATCATTACAAAAAACTGATTCAAGGAATGAAATGGATCAATCAGTATAAATCATCTCTCTCTAACAACACTGCAAGTTATTATTCAAGAAAATTTTAACTCAATTCAGACTTTGAAATGTTTTTAATGGAATTGGGTAAAATGTTCATCACAATTAAAACTATCTCCATTTTCATGTACGACATTGATTTTATGAAATGGATGCATCAAGTTCTTCTATTAAAGGATATTTCTGGAAGTGTACATCAGCTCAAAGATAGTTTATATGGATTTTATTACTACAACCCTTGTGCCTGAAAGTTGAAGCTTAATGTGGTTGTAAGAAAAGACTTTGACTTTGTGAGACTTTGGAAGGGGTTCTCACCTTGTTGATGAAGTAATTCAGTCTTTTGAAAAAAACCAGGCATTAAAGTTTTCATAAACTATGGAATAATGGTCAGTTTTCATATTCTTTGAGTCAGAGAATGCACTTGGGTTAATAAAATTTGAATCTTTCACCTTGAAGATGTCTTGAATATAACATCATAAACAATCCATCACATTGAACTTAGACAAGACACACTAGGTTTCCAGTGCTTGTCAAAAAAGCTGGGACACTTCATATGTGTCCAAAATTACCGTTTTAAAGACACAAAGCCTCTTCCCAAGGAATTGCCAGAAGCAAGTCAAAATAATGGGATCTTCAGCTACACTATAATGGAATACCAAAAGAAAAATGAAATAATTTGACAATTTGAGGCAAGGAAGGATTTGCCCCAATAAAGGAGACAGGGGTGGTTGCCCCCATGACCCCATGCATCCAGCCAAGGAGTATTTCACATCCTCAAATTGATTACAAGATTTTTTGGGAATTTTTAAAAATCCCTATAAATCAGGCCTGATTTTCTGGTTTTTCCAGAAAATCATGGGATTTGTGGGACTTTTTGGGGTTTCCAATTTAAGTTAAACTTGACAAGAAAGCTATACGTGGGTGCCATTTGGATATTGAATATAAAAGAATTGATTATGGGAAAGGAAATAATCTCTGGCAAGGATTTAGATCTTTCTTGAAATATTCATTGTATCTGTGATACCCAAAACTTTGGGTCTTGTTGTCAAGGCTAATCTTCTGTTGTTAGATCAATAAATGCTTCTTCTGGTAATATTTGGTCACAATTTCTCTCTAGTGTCGAAATACCTTTTTCACATCCAAAACCTTTTCTAATTCAACTGGCGTATTAAAAGAAACTTTTTCTGGAGAAACTTTTGTTGCGTGAAAAAACGCGAGATCCGAGAAGAAAACTTTTGGCAATTTCTTGTGCAACAAACACGAAACAATAAAATGTTACGAATTTCGTGAATTGGATATATACTTTCGCGAATTAGGGTAATAACGCGAAAGACGCGAGTTTCTTATTCGTGAAATATTTGCGTTTTACTGCTCTTTAATTGTAATTCAATAAATTCAGTTTGAAAATAACTTCTCTTATTTCCAATTAAATAAAATTCAGAAATAAAATAATAATAAATGGGATTTTGAAGAAAGACTTATGAGCCATCCACAAGTGAATCCAAGGACCTAAGGTTTTGTAAATCCTCTCCGCAGCCGCAGAAAAGACCAAAACAACTCCGATTCCGCTGTTATTTTTACATAATGTCTGGCTTTTCTTGGCAAATATATGCAGAACATTAAAAATTTTATTTATTTTTTAAGAAAACGAGGCTTTAAACCATCTCAAACGAGCAGATAACTCTCATAACATTGTTGACATCTCAGTGCGTACGTACACAGCTCTGACTCTTTTGCCGTGCAAACAAGATGGCCGCAGCTCCCCATGAAAGCTTCAACCTCGTTTTGGAAGTTAGCCCTCTAGTCTTTATTACTATCTCTATGCTGTTACTCAAAACACAAGTGGATTTGATTATTATTATTATTTATTATTATTGTCATCATTAGCAAAACTATGCTACTCGCTAAACAAAAGACAAAAGAACAAAATTACAACATAAAAAATGAGAAGAAAAGAGAGACAGAGAGGAGGCAATAAATATATTGATAATACAAATAGATAGACAATATACATAAATACAGTAACAACAAAAGTAAAAAGAAAAACTAGATGAGGGGAAATTAATACGCCAATGCATATATTCTTTCGGCTTAGATTCCCTGAGAATTATGCAAAAGGCTTATGTGGATCACAGCGTGCTCTTCACTTTCAAGAAGGATTTTTTAACTTATCACTTGTCGTGTGAGTTGAGCTGACTTGGTTCAATGCCCGCAGCGTAGAATTAAACAGGGACCCTTGTTGTAAGGCAAGGGCAGGGCATTCATAAAGGAAGTGTAGTTCATCTTGAACTTTTTTGAATTACATTTTTCGCACTTTTGTTCATGTAGTTCCAAGCCTTCATTCCAAAAAGACTTGATTCTGATAAAAGTTCCAGATATGCCAAAGAAATGCATTAAACGGATACACGGCATACTCATTAAATAGAAAGAATAGAGGTATAAACCTGAGGTTTTTTAGCATTGGGAGAATTCTTTCGTCTTCTTCCATGTGTGGTAATTTACGAGAAGTCAGCTGAGAGAGAAAAATACTTCTTTCAAGCTAGTGGAGGCATTCTTGCTACAGAAAACAGATATTGCCTCCCAGTCGGGCTCATAATCGGAATCATCATCGTTAACATCATCACCAACATCATCATCATCATCATCATCATCATCATCATCATCAACATCATCATCATCATTAACATCATCAATATCATCATCATCATTGCCATTATCGGTGATCATTATCATCAGGTCTTTACGTTTAAACAGTATCTCAACACTTTTTCTTGATTTCCATCTGACCTCTTTCATTTTACTATTTCTAGTCTAAGCGGGCAGGTCACTGAGGTGGTTTCGCATCAAGTTACTCTGTAGGTACCAGTAACTACGGTTAACACAAAGAGCTCATTGACTAAAAACCCTTAAGATACAACTTAAACCTCATTCTTGAGAGAATCGATTTTTGTCAATATTAAGTTGAATACTATACAGATGCAGGAGCCCTATAGCTACAGGTACAGTGCAACAAATACTATAAAAGACATAAAGACTTCTATTTGAAGGCTTTCGTTCGCAAGGTCTTGTCATTTGCTTGAGATATCATACATTCATATGATATAAGACATATTCTTCTTATATAGCTACTGTATAAGGAGCAGTAACATTTATAAATAAAGAGCCAACTTACCACAAGAGCTTTTGACAGCTGAGTTCTAAACGCATTAACTATGATTGAAACCAGGTCGTTTCTCGGAACATAAGCGAACCCCTGCCAAAGCAAAAGACAAGAAGTTAATGAAGAATTAATAGCTAAATGAAAAAAGGATGACTCGAAGGAGACCTCAATTTAGAAAATGGCAAAATCTAGGAAATCTACTTTGCTTACTCTTTCAAGATAGACTTTTCGTCCTTTCACCAGGTCCAGGGCTTCAGTGAAGAAAACCTAGAGAAAAAACACAATTTCATTTTGTTTATACGAGAGAAAGTCTGAATTGGGTTATTTGGTGGTTTAGCGGATTGAAGTCATCATTGAGGTAATGGTTCGTTCAAGGGAATTATTGCAGCTTTTAGTTTAATTCCAATTCCTACCATACGTTTACCGAATATGTTTATATGTTGACCGAAATCAGCCAATCAGAATAGTGAGCATTAGGCCCTGGCTAATTGACCAAACAGTCTTTATTATTATCATTATCAATATTTTTTCCTATAAATACTTCCTGGACAGGCGACCAAATATCGCTTGTAAAGCAAATCTCAAATGTCTGACAAACAATGTTTAATCATTTGGCCAGGGCTTTTGTTCCAGAAACATCTGACGTCTGCACATTGAGCAAAATGTTTTGCCATTTTGCAAAATCGTAGAACATTGCCCGTGAAAGATTTCTTGCAAGGACTAGCAAAAAAGGTTTTTGAACATCGCCAAGCAAATTATTCTTGTCAAGCAAAGTTTTGCGATGTGGCGAAGCATTCAAATATTGCTTGATAAGCAAATTTCGAGTGTTTGACAAACAATGTTTGATCGTTAGGCCAGAGTCATAGAGTTTGCAAAGTGCAAGCTAGCTACAATCGTCGTCAAAAATATTGGGGACACTGTGTTATTAGTATGTTATATCTTGAGAGCCCGATCCCTTTACAATATATTGGGTAATAAGATCTCCCTTTCCTCGACTCAATGTTGGGACCACTGACAACATCAATTTCGCCAACAATGAGCCGAGGGGGAAGGGGTATGACATCATCATGATAGAGCAGAAGCGGGAATATGATAGAAGAAGGAAGAAAAGGCATTTAATTTCATAGCACCTTATAATAGTCAGAGGCCATGACTTTATCTTCTGTAAGATCGTAACCTGCATCTCTCAAAAATTGGCATTTCTCTTTCTTTTCACGATTCGATATCTGTAAAAATTCAACTTAGGTTTAAAAAAAGCAGAAAAGTACGAGCTTTGGTTGATTCGTTAAACTATTCTTGTTACTGTTTGCGAAGACAGGGACTGAAGTAATATATAGACATTATGTCTTACTGGTTTGTAGTCCAATTTATTGAGCTTGAGAAATACATCAACATCTTGTGATGGCTCTTGCAGAAATCGATATCTGCAAAAAAGACATTTTTTAAGAATGCTAGTTAGTGCAACAGGAGAAAAGAAGTTACTCTTTAACAAGGGCACACTGGTTATAATTGATCAGTTCACACATGATACGTCGCTAAGTACTCAGTTTGTGGTCTTCAGTTCGTTGTCATCTTCATTGCTGTCATCATTGTTATCATGATCATCATTTTCATCTTCATCCTCAACAAAATTGAATCATTTAGATCATGTCCCAAGTGATAGTAATCGTGATCGCTGTCATTTGCGTCATCACGTTCATTCGAAGTCAATGTCATTGTTCTCATCACCACTATCGTCATCATCATCATCATCATCATATCATCATCACCATCATCATCATGATCGTCATCATCATAATCATCATCATCATAATCGTCATTATCATCATAATCATCATTATCATCATAATCGTCATCATCATCCTAATCTTTATCATCATCATCATTATTTTTATCATCATCATTATCTTCATCATCATCATCATCATCATCATCATCATCATCATCATCATCATCATCATCATCATCATCATCATCATCATCATCATCATCATCATCATCATCATCATCATCATCATCATCATCATCATCATCATCATCACTATTGTCATCATCATCAACATTGTCATCATCTTCTTCCTTATTATGGTTTCTGGCTTTGTCATTGTTTCCATAAAGGGACAAGTACCCTATCATTATTCATGATGTAGTTATTAAGCAAAAACACTTAATACATAAGTCACCTGAAAAGTTCCATTTCTTGGCTGAGAAACCATCTTCGAAGATCCTCTCTACAACAATATGGAACTAATATCAAACAAGTAAAAATAGTTTCAATTACAGGAAAAACATGAGACAGAAAATCATCTGCTTTCTAACGGGAGATATGAATTCGACAACAAAGTGGACGTGGCAATCAGATTGCATCATTTGTGAAACAAGCAGCACTCAACTCGAGAGCAAAAACTCTTAATTTCTCAATCAAGTATTTTGAAGGGGGAACCCCCAAACATAACAATATAAAGTTATTTTTCCAAACTCACGATCTGGAAAAGGCCAGCCTTAGAATGTAATGTGATATATGGTCTTTTCTTCTGTTTTCAAGTTTGTCTGCTTGATTTGTTTTCTTCCTGCTATCAAAATTCTCATTCATCTGACGTTTCTAAAATCAAAGAAAATTTGAGAATGAGGCCTTACTGGGCAAATTTTTGCAGGTGTGTGCTGAATCACACTCCTCGGGCATTTCAGACATATGATGGTGTAAAGCTAAAGGAATCGCAAAACCCTTTATACTGTATATTAGTCAATGAGGACTTCTCAATTGGATCCAGAACTTCTAGTTTTGGTATGGATATGTCTTCTGTTTACACGAGGCACAGATCCAATTCACTTCTGGGTCTAGCAATTAATGCATGTGTGGTTATTGAATATTTTTATAGTAATTTAAAATGATATTTTCGAAGAGAGCCAGTTTTAAATCGGATCCACCTGTTAAGATGATCCAAAAGTAGATAAGATAAGATCAGGGACGGACATACCGGGGGGGTGTGGGGGGTGTGACACCCCCAATGTTCTAGTGTTATTCGGTAAACTTTAGTCTTATTCGGTAAAAAACATTTTTTGAAATCATTTGTAGTTAGTTGACTCCCGAAGCATTGAATTTTTCATTTCTGATTCTCTGGCACTAAGCTTTCCTTCTCATCTCTGTCAATATTTTTCAAGAAAATGAATGTAAAAATGGCCAATGGGTGTTTCCGTCATTTTCTGAGTGTAATTTATATTTCTTAATTGGGAGGGTGGCGAATGTCTACATTCCTTTCCAAAAAACTATGATTTTGTAACCGATTTTTAACTAGAAAAAATATATAAAAAGGGCGTTGCCCGCCTTTTCCGCCAAAGTAAAGGGCGTGTCCCTCAAAATTTTTTTTGACTTTTTCAGCCTGGCACCCCCCCAGTCATTGTCTGTTAAATCTGTCCCTGGATAAGATTTTCAAAGCGATCAAAAATTAGGTCAGTTCACCAACCGAAATGGATCGAGTCTATGAACTATGTGTAAACACAAGGTCTTTCCATACCAAAAGTAGATCCGATCAATTTTTGCTCCTGTAAACTATGACCTAAGAGTATATCAAAGCTTTCATCAGTGAATAAATACCTCACTGCCAGGTAGAAAATCAGCTGGAAGGAATGCTTTGAGTGCCTCATCCATTTTCTTGACATATTCATTGCTATCTTTCTTGAATCTGATGCCAATATTTTCTACCTCTCTTAAAACTAAATAAAAAAAAAGAAATCAAGAACATCATAATGACTTAAGTATTGTTTTCTATCATTTACAGAACATTTTGTGTTGCTTATTAACTAATAGCCTGATTGGTATCAGGTTGATTCACCTAACCTTTGCATCGCCCGATGTCCTTTTCGCTCATAAGTTGGTCTTGTCACTTGACATTCTTGGTTGTTTGCCCAACTGCCTTACTTGCTATGTATTACTTGTCTTTAGTTACTAAAACAGTTACCAATGTGATAATTGGGGTTTGGGGGCAAAACCCCCAATTTCAACATGCTAATAAATGAAAATCTGCAAAAAAATTTCGGTGTCATTTCAGATTGAGCCAAACGACCATGATCGGTTTGGGTGAAACGTCTTACAAGGTTGGGCAATAAGGAAGTTGGGCAAATCAGAGGTTGGGCACAGGGCTTGAAAGCATCCCTTTGGTACTGTCAAGAGGGGTACAGTCCAGTTTGTCAAGAGGGTAAAGTCCAGGTTGGTCTGGGCCCAGGACTCTGAAGGGAACTGCAAAAACAAAGTTCTCTAAATGCTTCCCCCCCAAAACCAAAGGCTTTGTATGATTTTATTGCACCAAAAACGACACTGCCTCTTGTCTTGATGACCATTGCCTCCTTGTCCTTGTCTTGTAATACAATACCTGAACTACACTCACGAACCAAGATAGGCCATAGCCTGGCAAACTAAGATAGGCGATAGCCCTCCCCTGCCTATCAACTACACTCTTTTTTTTATAAGAACCAGGAAATTTTGATTGAGGCTGGCTGTTCTTAAGTTTTTGCCATTTTTGAGACTGAAATGTTCTTAATCTGTTCTTAATTCCTTGTTTACTTAGACATCTAAATTTTGTCAGTGAATGTCTATAGTGGTAATAAGGTTGTGTAGAAATGGAGCTTGCTTGTCCATTTCATTGATTGCTTGCTTTTTACTACGTCGTACTTTCATATTTAGTTGATATTCTCAGGACTTATGAAAACGCCCAGCCACAGCTTGTTCTTATTTTGTTCTTAAAATTTAGGCAAAATCCAGGCTCGTGTTCTTATAAAATTGTTCTTATAAAAAAAAGAGTGTATAATTATAAATACCCCCAAATAACTCACCCTCATAACCCTTTCCCCTGTTCTTTCTTGTCAAATTTGCAGCATTGTTGCTAATGTTAGACTTTAATACATTCTTTCGATTACGAATTACGATTGATTAGGCTGGGCGTTAATAAAGGCTTTTGTTTGCTACCAAGGTATGGTATGCTCTGACCGACCTAAGTTGCTCACTACTTGCGCTCACCTTTGAGACGCTGTACAGCAAACTTTCCGAAGTCCTCCAAAGAAAGTTCTTCAGTAGGTGGAAATCGATACAGCTGTAAACAATGCTGGTATCTGTCAGCGATGTCTGTGATCCCATCTTCTTGTATTACCAACAACTTAGCTTTTCTCAAATTGTTTGCAAACTTGGCCATCTTTTTTCCTTATGACTTTCCCGCCAAAACAGTCAGCATTAGAACGTGGTAGATTTATTCACGCTTATGACGTAATAAAAAATATCTGTATCGAGGCTAACTATGGGATAATGATGATAATGTTAACCAGGGGGATACTTCATTGTTCAAGAGACAAGACGTGCCTCCCAGTTTTTCCAAACCCAACCATATCTACCGATAAATTCTGTCATTCGTGGTACCCATGTATAGAAAAAACAACAAAACTTTTTACCCATTTGTATTTTGTACCAATATCTCAAATGTTTGAACCGAATCTAAATGCGGCGGAAAAATAAAACGCACATTTTATCAGACTTTTCAAAGCAATGTACGTCTAAAAGTTTTTATATACTTTACTGCCCATGTGTAGAGATTCTTTATGAAAAGCCAACCCATATGTAGGGAAATTGGCGCGAAAAAAGTTACCCATTTGGGCGGCACGTCGAATATATTGAACAATGGAAGTACCCCCGGGGATGTTAATGGTGATTGTGATGGTGATGATGATGATGGAGATCATTAGCATGATTATCATGATGATCCAGGGTGATCATGACGATTTCAAGGGTAATGATATGATTGATCATTATGAACCCATTATGATTTTCTTCAGCGAACGAACATGATGATGATATTTTCATGTGAGATGATGATGACGATTATATAGCCAGTTGCGTCACCACGGGGTGGACTGGGGTGGACATGTCCATCCCAGTTCTCTCAGACATCGATTTTCCAATTCTTCGAAATCCGAAATAATATTCACTGGGGGGCGCAAGATTTTCAGCGAAAGTGAAAATCAGCGCAACTTTACCAGTCACAGTGGCATCGTGTGAAACATCGCATGATTTTGTGCTGCTAGCAATAAAAAAGACTCACAAAAACATGGTCTTTAATTTTTGAATGCAGTAAATTCCAAAAATTTTTCGTCGTTGTTACGTCGTTGTTATATCTGTCAGTGGGATAATTTTTGCAAGTTAGTAGTAAATAGTTGATCTTTGCTTGCTTCTTTTTCGTCTTAGGACGATTTAGAATGGGCGTTTGCCACCTTTTCCGAGCGTTTGAATGGCGTGGCCCCAAAATTTTTCCCGGGGGCTACGCCCCCAAACCCCCAAGAATTCATGTCCACCCCAGTATTTTTAGTCTGAGAACGCCCCTGTATATATCTATACGACAACGACAATGATGACGATGATGATTATGATGATGATGATACTGTATGTATGATGATGATGAGGGCAGAGATTCTCATGATGTTTATCACAAATATGAGAGTCGTTCAGGGGTTCCAGGGAAAATGGGAGAACTAAAAGGGAACAAGGGATATCTGGAACAGGAATGAGGAAAAATTCTCCTTATCAATCCGCTTGCACTATCAATCGGATATAGCTAATCCAACAAAACTCCAGGGAACAAGGGAATTTTCTCAAGGAAACAGAGGAACATGTATCCTCCCAAAAAATCCTCAATGATGTTGATCACGATGACAATGACGATTTTCATGAGCGCCATGCTTAACAGGGACAATAATCATGTCCAAAAAAAGTCAACAGTTTAAAGAAAAAAATTACTCTCACTGGAATTGATTTGAAATTGCTTCGTATCTGACCACTATATTACATAACACATGTTTTACATTGTTAGAACATTCTAAATAATTGTACTGCAAGAACCTATTGAGCTCAGAGCTATGCTATAAAAACCTTTTTAAAACGCACAAATGAGGCCCCATTAGGGAAGGTCGGAATACCCCATATTCCTTTCCATTTTTCTAAACATATCCCTTATTCCCTGTGTACTTTCTCTCTTTTATCCCAGCATTTTACAAAAAATACCCCGTATACCCTTTTTTGTCCAGAATTATCCCTTATCCCTTTGTTTTTTCTGGAAATGTCTCATACCCCTATTATCCTAAAGGGGCCTCTGGCCTCAGCAGTGACTTTCATAGTAAAAATTCATATTGAGGTTGTATCATTCGTAGCTGTCTGTGCGTTATTCATGAGACTGTCTTGATTGTTGTTTTAGTCTTGTAAATGGCCCAACAAATAGTGTTTCAGTTGATTCGCCATTATCAGACGGGCATTCCTCTTCTGGGACATCAGTGTCGTTAATATTTATTTTCAGATCTAAAGAGAAAAATTTGAATTATATAAAGCCAAATAAAAATCCTTTTAAGAAATGACATATTCAAAGTTAGCCGGGGTTACTTAATATGGCCAGACAAATACGCTCGAAATTGTGGGCATTAAGTCGGAAAATTCAAAGGTCGACCTCTTCCTTTCACCAGCTTCTCTTAAAAATATTAACGACGAAATTTCTACTTTCAAAGGGTACAAAAAATGAAATCATGGCCGCTCCATTGCCAAATGTGATACCGTTGGCTATGCAAAAAAGTATACCCTTGGCTAGACAAGAAGTCTGAAAAAGTACTCTCTAGCACGGCACTTTAATCCCTTTGCCTATTGATCTATTTCTGCATTTATAAGATATTTTGGTGGCTTCAGGAATCTGATAGTGAATAAGGTTGGTACCTGATCTGGATCAAAGGTACTTCATCATGTATCAAAGCCCAGCAAATACTGCTTTGATTTTGAGCACTTCAGCAGCCCAATCACAAGGGATGGTCACATCAAAGAGCGGGTCACACTGCTCGAGGGGCATTTCACTTCTCGAAAGGGGCACAAGATTCTCGCTGAAATAAAATGATTTTTAAGGGATTTCTATCGTCCTGGGAAAAAGATGAACGAGATTCCAAGAAGTGAATTGCTTCTCGGCACTGCTCATCTAATCTTTTGCTACTGACTGGACCCCTTGTGCCCGTAGCCAACACCGTGTGATGATAACAAGTGTATATGTCTACAACCTTTCAGACAACAACTCTTTTTTGGGCTCTTTAAACTCTTCAGTGACGCGAAAGCATCGAACCAAGGCCTTTGGCGTGGGAAGCAAACGTGCTCGACCACGGAATGTGGCGCTGATATGGGAGTGACCGCAAGTTTCGAATCAGGCGGAGACTGGGACGCGCACGCACTGTGAAGGACAAAACACCCACAAAGCAAGAATTCTGCGAAATTGAAATATGAAAAACAAATAAAAACAAAACAAAACAACATACCGAATATTTTCGGATCGACTCGACCAGTAAGAAAATCTGCATATTTGACCTTCACGCTTTCGCCTTGATCGTGACTATCGATGAATTTATCTGAACGGAATTTGCAGCTAAGAAGATCTGAGACATGGTTTCTAAGGTAATCATCTGCGCATCCAGACAGGCGTTGTTGCCATCGATACCAAATGTTGTCAAGGAAACCATGATGGAAAAAGAACTCGGGGGAGTTACCAGCATAATCAGAGCACATTTCACCACCTATGAAACAACATTATCCCGTCAATATTTATAATTAAGTGTATTAAATGTTTGAAGCTTAGAGAAGCTTGAATCTCGAACGCTCAATGGTGTAAAGCTGAGGAGGAGGCTCAGCCCAGCCTCCTGGTTATTTTTTTCAACATCTTTTTGAGGTGGGGGCTCTAGGCCCCTTATTTTCTATCTAAGCAAAAACGCTTAGTTTCTTTGCCCATTTACTGCAAGGCCGTCGGAAGGAATCTCAGATAAGGGGGGGGGGGCTGAACAACTGAAAAGTATATGATGAAGTAATTTTTTGATGACGTCATACTCTTGTCTTCAGACCCCGCTACTTACGGCCCTAAACTGTAACTCGTGAAAACAGCCAATCTAAGCCAATCTTGCAGTGATAGTTTAAAAAATTTTCGGACATTACCCCTAGACCCCACTTGATAGGCACACCTTCTGTGCACTGTGCATCTTATTGTTACATCGTTAATATTGTTGTTAATAATTTACATAAGTAGAGCCTCCTTGTTTTGCTTCCAGCTCTACACTACTGTTTTCCTTCCAGCTCTTCAATATTCCTGCTACAGAATTTATAATCTGAAAATTAAAATTTTTGTTGAAAATCAAAATAATGCACTTGTTTGCTTACCTATAAAGTTATGAATATCATTATGATAGTCGTCTCTAACTCTTTTATCGAAAACATCATACTTGGAGCATGGAAGTTTCAGTGTGTTCAAAACGTGAGATAGATTCGCAGGTTTATGGTTAAATGCACGCCGTAGACATTTTCTGTATGTTCTTGTCCTGTTAACAGCCGTGCACCACACCAAAGCAGAATATGTAGCATCAATTACATCATAGTCGGACGTGTGCGCTGGTGGTTTCCAGACTCCATCTCTGAATGGACCAGTCGTTACACAGAAAGTGTCGTTTTGGTCGCCATTACCACCTAGGCCATCTGTAAGACGTACAAGAAAATATTCAAATAGACATACAAGTGGCACTGCGATAACTACGATAGAAATAGCCAGTGGTAAAACTTAACAGTTCGGGGCCCTTAGGAAACGTTTTCCCGAAATTAAGATAAAAAGAACCAATTAGCGAGAGAAATATTCATTCGACTACATTAAAGAATCAACAAGGAACAAAACATTTTCAGGTAGAAAAAGATTGAAAGAGGTTAAATATCATTCTGGCAAAAGAGTTTACTGGAAGAATATTGGCTTATTAAATCACTTTCCATATAAAATAATGCAAAAAGCCTGTAGGTAGAGAACCTTTTGGGCCCCTTTTAGCGAAGTTTTTAAAAAAGTTATTTTGTGACGTGGCCAAACATTTTTCTAGACAAGAAAATTTTTAATGCTTGACACACAATAATTAATCCTTTGACCAGAGCCTTAGGGAGGGAGAGCGCAAACGTCGAGTCAAGGTGAAAGGTGAATGGTGTATTTAGCGCCAACTGCTAGGATCTCAGTAGTAGGTTATCTAGTCGAGGCCTCGGCCCTGGCTGTAACGCTACCGTAGCTAGGGTTTCAGCCCCCACTTTGCTGAGCTTCTGACACCAAGAGTTAGCTAGATTAAGGAACGACGCCACAGCACACTCGGGCACCTTCACGTCGAGCGAAAACACGATAAAAGGCAACACAACACTAGTTAAATATTATCAGCGATTTCTAGAAAACTCACATTCGTCCTCTCTCCAGATATGCTGGCCTTTTTTAAATGCCACATCTGAATAGAAGCTCCAATCCCAAAAAGGCAAAGTGATGGTACAGTCAATTTCCCTCAAGAGATTCTCAAATTCATAGATATACCATCGGTGCCATGGAAAGAATTGAACTTTTTCATGAATTCCCTTCCAAAAATTTTGTTGATGTTTTGTAATAAACTTCGTGAATCTTGACTTCATTGGTTCTCTGCTTGTCAATTTAAGGTATGCCTTTATATATTTCTTTCTATCTGGCAATGATAAGGATGTGAATTCCC
Source organism: Chrysaora quinquecirrha (assembly GCA_014526335.1). Lineage (NCBI taxonomy): Eukaryota > Metazoa > Cnidaria > Scyphozoa > Semaeostomeae > Pelagiidae > Chrysaora > Chrysaora quinquecirrha. The sequence continues at coordinate 3,269,958 of JACTAT010000029.1, read as the reverse complement.
TTCTTATTCTGTAGCAGTCAGTCAGAACTCCATCGATACATTTGCACTGGCGACCACACTCATCTGTAACATTCTTCCGTGGTCCACCAGAGCACAGTCCGTGAGCTGAAATTAATAAAAAAGGATTAATTGATTGAGATAGTGAAACGGAACATGAATTGTTACCTTAACTTTAAACCTATCATTTACTTGAATATTGTCGATCCTCCATGATGTGCACTAATTTGAGAGGGCGCTTGGACCGCCCGCAATATTGGCAATTTTGGCCTAGGCATGGAAAAGGTGAAGGTGAAATGATCTTAGCACCTGTCGCTAGGATCTCAGTAGTACGTTCAACTAATCAAGACCTCGATCCTAGCTGCGACGCTATCGTGGCTGGGCTCGAACATTGACCACACTGGGCTTCTAACACCACGAGTCAGCTGGATTTCACCACGACGCCACAGCAGCTTCAGATAAGAAACATGATTGGGATTCCAATGTTCTAGGCAAGGAAAAGCTCAAGGGTTAGGGTTAGGGTTAGGATTAGGGTTAGGGTTAGAGTTAGGGTTAGGGTGAGGTTTAGGGTTAGGGGTTAGGGTTAGGGTTAGGGTTAGGGAAAAGCTGTAGACAGTTGATAATTGTCAGGAATGATACAGGTCTGGCAGGTATGTCCAGAGATGTTTCCACTGTTTCTCACAATTTTGAAATTTTGTACCACTCAGCAACTGATCACTCAGTTTCAGGCTCTGGTACTCAGTGTCGAATACAAGGGTTGAATATGGATAGCGAAGTACTACATAGCGCCCTTTAAATACTGGGGACAGGGCGGACTGGCAGGGATGCTAGGTTGCGATTGCAACCCGGGCCTTCTTGTTAGACGGAGGGTCTTCAACAAACTGTTTCTGCTGTTTTTGAGCAAATCTCTTCGATTTCTTGGAATTTCGAAGAGATTTGGATTGGTTTCGCTCAGTCTGAAATCAGTTGGAAGCAAGAAAATATAGAAGTGCGAAAATATGTGTAAAGGGAGACGATTTTGCCATCGAAATATGCAAAATAAGAAAGGAAGTATTTATATGAACAGTAGCCCTTGCCTCCAATTGATTTTTACAGAGGGGCTCGCTAGGAGCAACTAACAAGAAAAACTGCTATAGTAGAAACAGGCCCCTTTTGCTGGAAATAGCAACCCTTAGTATTCGCTGCCAGTTCGCATCTGACTGGGGACAAGGATATAGGATAGTATATAGAGATTGGAAAATCTTAAACAGATAAATTTTGAAGGCAGGCACTAAAACTTGTATGCACCGTGACTAAAACTTGTATGCGTGAACATGATTATGATATGGAAAATATGTCGCCGTGATAGCGGGAAAAGGCGAAAAAATTGACGTGATCGCGTGATTGATAGACCTGCTTGGGGGCCACTTGATATACCTCTTCCTGCTTACCTTTTCCTCCAGTTAATATTTGAATTATTCTTTGCTCCTCCATTGGGTCTTGATTCAACATAAACACATGGGTTTCAATTGGAAAATTCGCCAATCGTTCTAAATCCAACATCTCGGGCCTTTTCCCGATTCCAAAAGCGAATACTTTTACACCTAAATGCTTTAACATCTGTATACTGTTTTTTGGGTTATCACCGTCATTCCATTTTCCATCAGAGAAGATATAAACTTCTTTTTCCTTTGCGAGTCCTTTGTAATTTTGAAAGAGATACAGAGCTTTCTTCACAGCACTGTTTATGTTGGTTTTGCCTTTCAATGGCCTACAATGCAGAATATAATTTGAAATCAGTATTATTCATTTTAGGGCTCATTTTACACACACACTCTCGTTAAGGAAAGAGTTATGGTCCCGGGGGGGAATCTTAACATATTTTGGGTAATGGTAACACATTCCGTTTTTACCCCTTAAGGGTAAGAATGCCCTCTTATATAATATCTTATTAAGGGTGCCTTTTGGACGATTTTGAGCTATTTCAGGATCCCTGGTTTTGCCAGATTTTTCGACATTTTCTTGCATTTACTTTTGCCCAAAATCGGTCGATTTCTAGGGGCGATTTTCTTCGCATTTAGTAGCTAAATCCATTCCTTTTTACCCAATAAAGGGTAAGCATGCTCTCTAGCTAGAACATACCTTTTGCGGAGTTTTTCCAGTCTTTTCAGTACACCCTCTCTATTCACATATTTCTCAAATGAAAACTGTAGATGTGCCTTTGATGAGAATGTAATAAGACCAACTCTTGTGGTACCAGGTGAAATACTCTTTCGATATAAAATCCTTTCAATAAAATCCAGAGTGTCGAGGCAAGCATTACGCGAGATACTTTTAGAGACATCTAGGATGATTGCCAGGTCTGATCTTCTGGGATATGCTGCAAAAACAGAAAAAAAACATTAGATTCAAAATTAAGTTGTACAAAAGTGTAATATTTTAACTTACACAAGAGTCTATATCTACTTAGGGACGCGTCCCCAACACAAAGGGGATATTCATGTTTCCACATAGTCTAAAGATGCAGTGGCATTATAGGGTAGCCAGACATCCAAAATTTGAGGGACAAAAGCGTGTGGTTAAGGAAGAATAGGGCATGGTTTTATCAACTGATACCTGAGTGGTACGCTGCGATACTTTTACATCAGATTTGGCCAATATACAAAACTCATCTTGGCAATTATGATTGGGGGGCGACCACCCCCGTGCCACTCCCCATGGTTATGCCACTCAAAATAAGGGACGCGCAAACTAGAGAATCGTGTCGTGAGTCTACCGTAGAGCAAGGAATTTATACGCCCGCAAGGAATTGAATTTTCCGTAGAGCAAGGAATTTTTTTCACATCTGCGAGTCAAAAAAGTAACGCATGCGCGACAAAGCTTTTCCCACAATTGCCTGAATTACTTGAAGAAAATCTGTTAGTATAAAGACGATGTCTTAACATAATTGATTCAGTGTGTGAGTCGGAAGCTGGCGGGATATCCAAGCGTAAGCACATGGTCTGGGGGCCGGATAGTCCCACCCCCTTGGCTGGCCGAAGATTCACGGGAGAATAGCGATTTCATGTAACGGGAACCACCGTAAGATGCGGCGCCTCAACCACATTGTCTCGGCAATGTGGATGCAAGTGGGGAGCATTCATCTCCAGCACTGAGCAATGTTTTTGCAGTATTTGGCGTAATATGCACAAAGTGGACCTGTTTGAGTTTTAGTTTTCTGAACCTGTTTGAGTCATAATATTGCTTAAATATACTAACGAGTTCATGAAATTACCATTGCAATCAAAAATTGAACTCAGACAGCTTCCAGGCAAATTAAAGACAGTATATCACTTTTAATAGACATTTTCGTAGTATTTGGCTTGCTTAGTCTATCAAAATTACTGTGTTGATAGCCTCGGATAGCCTTTAGGCATGAAATAGGGAGTGATTTGGGGACATTGCCATTGCCTGCTGCTTCTTTTTGTGCGTCAACTCTCTACAAAATTAGTTACCTAACGGACAGGGACAACTGGCAGGGATGCTAGGTTGCGATTGCAACCCAGGCCTTCTTGTTATATAGGGTCTTTAACAAACTGTTTCTGTTGTTTCTTGAGCAAATCTCTTCGATTTCTTGAGATTTCAAGAAAATATAGAAATGCGAGCATATGTATAAAAGGGAGACGATTTTGCCATCGAAATATCCCAAATAAGAAAAGAAGTATTAACATGAACAGTACCCCCTGCCCTGAATGGATGTTTTACACAGGAGCTTGCTAGAAGCAACTATCAAGACAAATTGCTATAGTGAAAACAGGCCCCTTTTACTGGAAATAACAAATCTTGAGATTCGCTGCCAGTCCGCCTCTGATCAACGCCGTCAACGGTGACACGCCCAACAACATGTTCCCATATCATCGAAAATAACCCATCGTAAGTATCCCACCCCGTAGCAATGACGCGCCCCCTGGCTATATGGAAACTAGGCTTTACACTACAAAGCAAGAAAGAGAAAAATTGCATAGTGGTTTAAGGGTTAAAGGCGCGAAAGGTACCAAAGACAACAATATTGTTAACTTTGTTTAAATGTTAAGAAAGTTTGAGTACCGAAATTAGGATCGCAAACAAAAGTTCGAGTTCTGGGTTCATTCCGAACATTCTTGTCCTAAAACAACGGTTAAACAGTAATGTGGGGTATGTGCAGTGGAGGATATTCAGTAGCATGGAGCGAGGAGAGATATCATGAGTTGCATGGGGAGGCATCTCTCAGTACTTTGGGGATGTTTAGTATAGGGTGCAGGGTTATCTCTGTGTACGGCCAGAGTCCAGAAAAGTGTTCAACCCTCCTCCAGACAAAAATACCCCTAGCTGGAAACCTTCCTCACTTAACAATGAAAAATAGTCGTGTTTTGGGTGTGGCAAAATATTTTCTATTGTTCTAATGGACCTTCCTCCGGTCAATGACCGTGTGACCGTAACGTTTTCCTGACTCTGTGTACGGCTGGGGAAATTTGAGATCGGTTAGCAAGATCCAGTGTCAACGCAAAAACGCTAATGAAAAGTGACTAAAACAAATATTTAACCGACCAAAAATTCGGCTGGTCAGGTGTAAACGGTCTCTTAATTAATAGAGTACCACAGCTTCAACCGCCTGTAACTAGGTTTTCCTTTCGTTTCCCTTGCAACCAAACAAATATTTTGCCTTTTATTTTGCAATCTAAAAGGATGCAGCTGCTTTAAAACTGCAGAAAAACAAAATCACAATATGAAATGAACAACGAAAAACAAGCCAGGCAAACAAGATAAATAAAGACATAAAATGCTCATTACTTCAAAAGGTAATGTGACAGGGGGGGTGGGAGGCATTTTCATAAAGAAAATTTCAATTTATATGCTTACAGTACTACTTTAGACTTGCCCCAAGTCTATTTCTTAATATCCTTCTCCAAGTGTCCACCATTCCGTGGAAACAAAGGAGAGTGCGAAAGAAATAGACTTGTACCTTTCCCACTTGGATATTTTTACACGTTTTTTTTTTATAAGGAACACCTTTATAAGGAACTCGAGGCTGAAAATTCCCAAAAAATTAAGGAACTTTAAGGAACTGTCGAGGCTCGGATGAAAAACTAAGAAACTCTTTTTTAAAGAACAAGACGGTTTGTACGAAAAGGAACAGAAGTACAATATATTTCCCATCGTTCTTCCCCAAAAGGCTCCATTTATACTTAAAGTTAGAAATGAAGAATAGTTTCTATGAATTTGCTGTAAAAATTAGTATTTATACATATCCCACGACAAGGAACAGTATAAGGAACTTTCAGCCTCATTTTGTTGAAAATTAAGGAACTCCAGCCTCAACTCAGACCAAAGGTTCCTTATAAAAAAAACGTGTAGTCTGAAAGTTTAAGAAATTTTGAAATATTTCGATATTTTCATCTACAAAGGTCTCATGGCGCTTTGGCAGTGTGCGGGCGTGGGACGGGGACGTGTAATGTTGATTATGATGATATTGCATTCAGTTAATTAAATCAATTAAAGCGACATAATTAATTTATATGGTCGTTCAAAAGTAACAAGTACAGCAACTTTCGGCCGATATACACGTAACCTCTGCCTGTTTTGCTTGAAATGTTTCGTTTTCAGCCTTATGCGTAAGTCTGCATAAACATACTTTGGAAGAAAATACTGACGACCTTGAAAAAAGAAACCTGTCAGCACGCACTCGTGTCCTTGCGAATTGCGATGATCTTTGCCGTTTCTGAATCAAATTTCACGAAAGAGGAAGTAAATTGGCCCTGTGTGAGCCAAGTAGGGTCAGTCTGGGTCAGTCCAGTCAGTTAGTGTAGCTACTGCGATAATCCTTCTGGTAGGCTTCTTATCCCTCCGCCTCCCATATCACTGATATCGATATCGTCAATCAGTTACAGTAATGCGATATCGACATTGATTAGCCTGTTTAGGTTACAGTATGCTTCGTTTCATACAGCAGTATTTATGCGCGTATTTAATTGTACCGTATTTGCTTAGGCCAGGCATACTGCCGTTTTTAAAGGGAAAAGATGTACATAAAAAAGGCTAGATGTCCTTCCTTCTTCCTTCCGACTTCTGCATTTAGACCATTTACAGTTTGATGTCCCATATCCGATTAATCATTTACAGTCGGTATTTGCTGGTGTCCAATGCAGACAATTCTACTTCCTGCTTTCATCTATTATTACTAATTTTCTAATATGAAAGCTGGTTGTTCTGTGCAATAAATAAATAAATTAATAAATAACGTCGTTCGCAACACAATTTAATTCACTTAGCAAACTTTGAATTCAAAGAATACTTGCTGTTTTCAGCCCTTTGCTCTTACAGTACCTCTATGAAGTGCAAGCATTATTGTCTTACCTGACGCAATGCCAAATAAAATAGCAGAATATTCTATGATTCTCAACCAAAATAACATTTTAGCTGTTTTTAATAAATTAAGTTTTAGCTGCAACAAATTTTAAATGGTCTGTTCTGGTCTTTATCTCCACCGAATGAAGTTTGCAACTCCATCACAACCTCTCAAAACAAATGATCAAATGACATTCTATGGATTGACAATGCTGACAATCAGCGAGGATTTGACTGCCAGGAAACCCCCCGGTCAGATTGAATAAAATAAACTCAAAACGACTCTCTAATCCATATCTGGTGTCTGTTGTTTTGCGTATTTGCGTATTTGCTTCCCTTTTCTTTCCCTATCGAAACCCAGGGTTGAAAGAGAAAAATCAGATTTAGTATTTTTCAGAAATTTCTCAGAACAAAATAAAAGAGGAAAACGAGAAAACAACGTGGAAAAGATAAAAGATTCAGTTGTCTGTCCCATGTCTCTGCCATAAAAAAAGAATACCTATAATCCCTATAATCAAAGTTGTAAGAAGAGATAAAGAAGCATCAAAAACATACCCGATCTTATACCAATTTTTCAAAAATGTATACCCGACATTAATTTTCATTCTTCAAACATAAAAATCATGAAAATGGAGACCGTCCCTTGACCATTGACATTGCCTTGACCAAAATTGTGAACTTCTACACCGTTCCGTACACCAAAGTTTACAGGGGCGCCGGAGGCACGGGGGCAGCGGGGGCAGCTGCCCCCCTTGCCCTCGGAAAAATTGACAAATTCTTATATTTCCCTATTGTATTGCCCCAAAATTGTTGCTTCTGCCCCCGCCGCTCTGCATTGCTTCCGGCGCCCTTTAAAGTACCCAAATCGTAAAAACAGACAACGTTCCTTATATCAATATCGTGAAAATGGAGACCTTCCTGTCTAACAAAATCGCAAAAATCGATACCGTTCGGGGCGGCGCGTCCCCAGTACCCAAATTATACATAGTGCACCCCCCGGGGGCTGTGACACGAGTGGACTTCAAAATGCTCAAGTCTGCGCAAAGGCTTGTTTGACATCGTCAACCTTTCAGTATACGCATACGCTGTTTTTCATGTCGTTAGTTGTTAAAAACCACGAGGCCTGAGATATACAGGATACAGATGTATCTTTCAAGTGAATGAAGTCTCTATCTTTGTCGCTCTCAATAGCCTTTGCAGCTTGGTTTCTCTCAGCCTGTTCTCTCAACCAAATGCCAGAGCCAGTTACTTCTCCCCTTTCTTCGCTCACTAGCTATGTCTTCTGCGATTTGGGGCCAAACGACCTTGAAACACAAGGTGAGCATTCTAGTGTTGTCTTAAAGAAAGGGAAAAAGGCTATTTTGAAAGCAGTAGAACAGAGGGGAAACCCGAGAACAAATGTCACCTCCCTAGTTAGTCCCCTGCCCCCGTCCCCTGCGAAGCTCCGGCCAAACGGCTCGACTTTTCATTCGACTTCACTCTTATTTTGCAGTGCATGCTGCCAAGCGACTACAAGTTAGTGATCCCTTGATTTCATTCCGAGTCAAAATTGAAGAAGTTTATATTGAAGAAGTGTTCAACAACAAAAAATCGAGGAGTTGTCCCAACCGACTGACCTGATTCCCATTGACTAGATTTTTGAACTTGATCAAACTACTCTGAGAAGGTGCTGTGGTGTCGTGAGGTAATCCAGCTAGCTCGTGCTGTCTGCCGATCAGACATCAGTAAGGTCGGACTTCGAGCCCCAGCAACGGTAGCGTCACAGCAAATCAAGGGACGACGTTTACGATGCTAAAATCACTATTTCACCTTCACCTTCACTTACAAGTTCCTCGATATCTCTTCACCATGCTGCCCGAGGGCAATTCACTCCTATGACTCTCGTACACCCTAAGCTAGAATCTCTATTCTTTTTGTAGGAATCTTGTAAGGATCCTTTTGTTTCAAAGGAATCGTTTCAATAGGAATCTCGTACGCTTTTTCGAGGATCGAAATGCCCTAAACTCGCAACTAACATCACCAGCACTATCAGTTTTGGTTCGTCAATGACTATTTCAAGAACAAATGGCTTATCGAGTAAACTGATAGGTGAAGCAAAGGTTCTGATTGGGAATGGAAAACGAGAATTGAAAATCGACAGGAAGATTCTCTTGCCCGATTCTTATAGTAAGAACATAAAAATTACGACTGGACGACCGAAAATAAACGAAAGTCCTCCGCCGAAGCCGAAGCATTCATACGATGGAAAGCATGTGAAAGTTAGGCTGTCGGGAAATAACGATTCCTTATCGCCGGTTTTGACGAAAACCGAAGTTCGAACAAAGTCAAGACCCAAATTATTGTTCAGCGATTTTATTGAAAAGCAGAAAGTGCTGAAGAATGTTGATTTAGTGATCATGGTTCTCACTGCCCCACCAAAGTTTCAGAGAAGGCGAAACATCAGAAAGACATGGTGGAAAGATTGCCGTGGCAAAAACAAGGTTTGTTGACATGAGATTATCCAGTAGTAGTTGTACAGTATGATCAAACACAATTTTTGTTTCCTGTCGTTACTTTCGTCCAATTACAAGTATACATATGTCAGCCAAGAAGCTAAGCTTACATAGTAACCAGATGTTTTTAGCAAGTGGTAAGTCCGGCGACCTCAGTCGGAGGCGACGGAAGGCTACTCTTTTGATGGCTGCTACCGGTGATGGTAAAGGTGGGCGTCACTCCTATCCTTGATACGAAGTCCACTTACCCTCGTCATTCCTATCCTTTCATGCTGAAGCTAAGCAGAGGCAACGAGTTCCATTTTCAAGCATTTGTATTACTCGGCCGTGGCTTAAAGCCAAGACCTAGCGTCTCGTGGACGAGCACTCCGCCACTAGGACAAACGAAAGCTAAGACTTAGCGAATCTACGACTTTTTAGTGAGTCTATCTTTTATCTTTAAGGTTGCATGCTGGTTTTTCACGGATCGATTCAACTCAATAACCAATGAAAAATTCGTTCTGAAATTCAGATTGAGCAGGACATACATAAAGACATAATATTTACGCCAGTCAACCCTGGAATGAATTTTGGATTTAGATTCTTGTATTTGATTCAATGGGCAAAAGCCAACTATAACTTTAACTATGTTCTACGTATTGATGATGATGTGATGTTATGTGTCGATCACTTAATGTGGGATTTACCCCACTTCCCTTCTCAAGATGTTCATTATGGTTGGCTTCATTGTCAGAGAGAGGGAATCGTCTACGTCGATGACGGAATAGTAATGTTTTCTAAAGATATCATCGCTAAGTTTCTAGCACAAGATGCAGATGAAATATTATGTCATCCTTATGGAGACCAACAAATCTCGATCTGGGAGCAGGAGATCGGCCTTAATCAAACTGAATTAATACGAGCAGATAATGAAAGGATACACAACTCTCCCCCTGCATCTTTCGATAAAAGCCTGAAGAAGCGTCCTAATCTGTGTCATTACTATATAGCAATACACGGTTTGTATAAAGATGATTTACTTGAGTTTTGGAATAGACGGGGAAATGGCAATGGAAGTGAATATAGTCGATACACAGAGACTGAAGTTGGTGGATTTTGTCCTTTTAAGCCGTTCCTAGACTGGACAGTTATGGGCGGGATGTATCGTCAAGAACCTAAACCGTGTCATCCAAAACCATTTTGGGACATCAATGCTGCGTTCGAAGTGTACCCTGGAAGAGAGAGCTGGCACACGGCAGAAACAAAATAAAAACAATAGTATCCACAGAGACGTTCAGAATACTGCTTGGGATTAACATTGTATTCCAAAGTAAGCCAGAGGTAACGGAGCAATGTTGGACCGCTAATGAAGCCGACGGCCAAATGTCAATGAATAAAAATAAACTAACATGGACAAACTTTAGCACAATAACTAAATCTTAGGTTGCTCTGTGTTAATTTTGTAGATTCGCATTTAGGACAAATAAATAGAGCTACATATGTATGGTGCTGAAGAAGGCTCAACATAGCCAAAACTTATACTCAGGGCATATTTTTTTTCAAGAAAAAACACTTTTCACTTACTGGGGAATTCCGGAATTTGAAAATGCTATGGGCCTAAAAGCGTAATAAGCGAAAGTAAAATACATCATTTTAAAGATTTTCACAGTTGCCTCAAAACAAAAAAGGCAAAGGCACAGGGGCGCAAATCCACAGAACTTTTCGGGGGTGGCAGGAAGTGGCACCGCAGAAAGAAGGCTCCAGAGCGTCGAAGGTGCAGGCATCTAGAGGGGTCCGGGGGCATACTCCCCCGGAAAATTTTGAAAAATTGGGTAGCTAGAGTTGCTCTGTTGATCATTTCAGGACTCTTCTATCATATTTGCGCAGCCCAGTTTTTGAAGAAAACAGAAGATACAGAAGATAAATTTTCACCAAAATTTAACTGAATCTCTTAGAAGTTATCGCCTGACGCCCGCGATAGTCCAGAAACGTGAAAAATTTGTCCAGAAACGACTGACGCTACTTGTCTACGGGTTAAAATTTGGGGTGTCCACTACTGACGGCTGTATTGACTACAAATACATTGTACCGTCACCGCGAAGTCGAAATTTTGTTCTTGTACGAAGCTCAAACAAACAATATCTTTACCAATGCTGCCAATGCCTAAAATACATGCTGTAGATAATTAAAGACATTTTTCACTACCAGTTGATTTTCAAGTGGGTAAGTGGGAATCGACAAGGGCCCAGACTACTGGGGAAATTGTATGATTTTCGCGCTCACTACTGGGGAAGGCATTGGGCCTACTGGGGAACGTTCCCCAGTAGTTACACTGTTCAAAAATGTCCTGATCGATCAAAATTTCCTGGTTCTTAAAAGAAATCATTCAAACTCACCAAAAGTATGCAAACAAATCAAAATCGACGGGAATACACGAAGCAGTATTTGATTTGTAGTCTTCATCTTTTTCAGTGTTTTCCAGCACGTTTAGTAACATTAACATTACATTATAGCTATGAGGCGTATCATGCAGACAGATCAAAAGCTGAGCTGTGGAATTTCTTGTCAAATGATGAATTAATATTCTCTGTCTTCCGCGACCACTTTTCACGGTTTTCTGAACGCCGATTGTGACTACACCTCTTGGGGAGGGGGCACTCAAGACTTTTACATACGGGAGCATCAGTTTTTCCCTAATACTATGATATTTTTGGGTCAGCAATTTTAGAAAGGCCAAGATGATATTTTTGGGTTGCAGATCAGAAAATATATGTGGAAGAAGGAAGAATAGAGCTATTTTTATGATATTTTTGGTTCACCGAAGGAAATTTTTTAATGATATTTTTGGGTCACCAAAAATTTTGTTGATATTTTTTAGGGTTTTGCAAACTTTTTGGACTGACGTTCCCGTATGCAAAAGTCTAAGTATAATAACATCTAAGTATAATATCATGGAATGATAAGTTAAGATCGTTACATACATATAACGATTGAAGAGTTAGGAAATAAGTTGATCGAATATTACGTATGTGTAACCAGCGGAAAAAATTACCGTGAAACCGCAACCCAACCATGTTTTTAAATTAGTTGTGTATATATTGCCCAGAAAGGCGTTGAAGATCTTGTTTTGAGTCAAAAGTTTTGCTAATGTCTGAAACAACTCATAGTTTTAGCGCGATTAATGTGGTTGTAGTTTTACTTGAGACCCTTGGGATCATGACATTTAAACCGTTAATGACGTTTTACGAACATCCTTGACCCTTGAATTTGAAACGTTGTTTGTAAAAATTCTTTTCGCCAGAAGGAGCACCTTGAGGAGGACTCCCAAGGGGGGGCAAAATCAAGCGACCACGCGCAATTTTTCGATTCACGCAACCACACACAATAAAACTTCATTTTCACGTGCATACAACTTAAGGCGTCTCTCCGAACTTTTGAGTAGGATCAATATTCAGGATGTTTAACTGCATATATCTACAGGATTGGCTTTGGAATAATTTATTCCAGGACGAGAATGTAACAGGGAACACACAAAATTAAGATTTTAGGGGACTTAATTAATTCATCATATGAGAGAATTTCTCCTTTCACGAAATCACGCATGAAAAATGGTCCAATAACGCAGAACCGCTTGGCTGAAAAATAAGAAACAGTTAATTTCAAAATTGCGATAAACAGCAGAAACATTTTCGGTCGAAACAAGTCGAAACTTAATTAAGCAATTATAACAATCAAAGAGGTACTTGATAAGTACAAGGTTTCTGTATGTATGAATAAACTCAGGATTAGAATGAACTCTTGAAGTTTTGTGGCAAAGGAATGGCTGGCGGGAAACTGACAACAACAACAACAATCTTTCTAGACGCGGCAAAACGGTTTCCTGAATATTCAGACTGGCAGGGCATGGAGGAACAACGCAAGGACAGCATAAAATTAAGAGATTGTAAAGTAAAAACTGCTTGAGTTTTCTGTGCTGGTTGTTGCATGAAAAATGGCTTAACCTGCATTGGTAATTGTTGTTTACAAAAGGGCAACTGGGTTTTCTTTGTGAGGTATATGACATTTTAGTGTTTTTAGGCCTAACTAAAACCCGACAGCCCGATAAGGCAATGGCAAGGCAATGCGCAAGCTGAGCACGTTCTGTGTGGTTCTGCACTTCATATCTGCCACGTGATTAATATTATTAGTCTAGTCTATTGTGAATGAGAACCAAGCATGTGCATGTGATTGTGATGTGAGTGAGATATTTGAGTTTACTTTTGTGGAATTTCTTTCCCAAAACGATAAGGGTGCATTCCGTGTTACCGCCACGCCGGAGAATACGCCAACCAAATTGGACTTCACGCCAAAAGAAACAATAGATCTATTGTTTTATAATTGAAATAATAGTCCAGGTTATTGTTTTTTGAAAGATCCATGCCAGTACGCCAAAAAAATTTCAGACACCACGCCGGAGATCTCAGGCTACATGGAATGCACACTGGAGTATAACCCTGAAAAGCACTGTGAGCCCCCAGCTATCAATCTATACGGGGGGCCAAAGAGAAACCTCTAAATAGGTCCTATTGTTTGGATATAGTTGGAAAAGCAAGACAGTGCAGTGGAAAAAAAGATGACTTTAGGGACTGCAGCCCCAAAAATGTAATAGGAGCAATGTCTGTTTGATTTCCCAAGAGATCCCAATGTTTTCGAAATGGGTCATGTCATTCCAGTAGTCCTTGGACTTTGATTAGAACTTCAAAAATGGGATAAATGAATATTTGTATAGAAAATGAATGTTTGTATAGAAAAATCAACTGCTATCTCGAACCCTGTTATCTCAAACATTCGCTGTCTCGAACCATTTTCGATTTCCAATGGAGGAAAACCTGCTCTTTGCCAAAATTTCTGCTGAAACGGATAAAGAGACCGGCTGAAAATATGTATAAGTTCGCCTAGCAGAGGGGGAATGGCAGCAGCTAAGTGATATGCTGCCCATGTATACAATAGATGAAGCTGTTCTCTCTCAAGATATGCTGCATCACCATTATCTCAATTTCACCATTAGTAGGGATGAAAGCAGATGATTACTACTATGTAAGAAATAACTGGCTTGTTTGATGAAATTTGGGATCAGTAGCCCTGCATGTTAATAGGGGTTCCTTTTCTGACTTAAAAACTATAATTTTTTACATTATTATGGGGCATCCGTTATTTTTAACATTCGCTATCTCGAACAGATTCCAGTTTCCCTTTAGTGTTCGAGATAGCGGATGTCAACCGTATGTATTTTTTATCTTTTATAGCTGTGAATATTACATGTGACTAAAATTAGCCATGAAAGAACAAAAGAAAACAAAACAAAGTCATATTGGAAACTTCTTTCACAAGGTTTGTCACATTTGGCAATATTATTAAGATACTATGAATTGTTAGGGGTGAGTACTTGTTATAATTCTAGTACAGGTTAGTGCCAGCCATATAGTTGAGTTTTGACCTTTAAATTCTCTAAACATGGCTATCATTTTAATAACAAGAACCCATATAACAAGGTGGGAAATTGAAGTAATCTAAACAAGTTCAACATATTTGATACCAGATAGTATTCAGATTGCATCAAAGGTGTTCATAGTGCAATTTCAAGTAAAAGATTGCCTTAAAATTCTCATTATTTGCATATTACGCATGTTTACCTAAAACATAGGGTGTGTGTCTAGGGCCGGTTGGTAAAATCTTGGTGAAACACCCCCACACCCCTGTGCATCCATAAGTCATTAATTACTAGGGGGACAAGGCAACATGGATAAAAACAATAAATTAAGGGGAAAGATAGGAATTACAAGGAATTTGGCAATTTTGATGAGGGTAAAGCTATGGCTAAGGTAGGAAACATGTCATGCACGACATTTTATTTGGTGTGTCTCCCAGGGTGGCTAAACATGCAAGTGACAAGTGAGCAACAGTCCCCCGAGTCATTTGCATGTCGAGGAGACAAGAAATGTTTCTGGTGTCTCCAAGAATCATTTGTGTGTCTCTCACTACAAATTTTGTTGCACGCTACAAAGATTCCAGGGTGGCTAAACTGGGAGACATAAAGGGGACATGTCACGCTGACAATGTTGCACCCAACATGTCTCTTAGTTTAGCCAGGCCTTAAGGGTCTGCGGTAAGGCTCTGCCCTGTGCTTCCTGCAACCTTGTTGCCAAATAGGTTATGCAATCTAAAATTGATGTAAGTCATCGTTTTTAAGGTGAAAGAGCCTTCTCTTTGGACAGCTGTTTCTGAAGGTAAGCAAGATGCATTAAAATCAAAATATGACTTAAACGTTGGTATATTTTTATGTTGCTTATCTTGGGTATATTACTAACTTGATTTTTTTTTAGATTCAGCTGAAAATGCAGGAAGAGGAAATGTGCTGCAAAAGAAGGTAATAAGATGCAATTATACTTACTAACAAATAAGACACAATAATTGTAGAAAGATTAAGGCCCTGGCCAAACGATCAAACATTGTTGATCCAACATTTCGAAATTTGCTTATCAAGCGAAATGTTTGACCGTTTGGTAACATCCAAAAGCATTGCACATCAAATATTTTTTGCTTGCATCAAGCAAAAATGTTTTCGAACTTTTTCAAAAACATCACGCCACAAATTTTGCTTACTTTTTCTTGTCAAGCAATGTTGGATCATTTGGCCACCTTTCCAACATTGCTTATCAAACATTTCTTTTTCTATCATCATCATCATGCTTCAGCAACTTGCAACATTTTGGCACCTAGCAACATTTCTTAACAACAAGGCGTTTAGTAAAGGCTTCGTTGTTCCAAAATGTTGGTCAACAAAATTTTTTGGACGTGGCCAAACGGTCAAGCATTTGGTGTAAAGCAAATTTAAAATGTTGGACCAACAATGTTCGATCGTTTGGCCAGGGCAGAAGTACGAAAATTGTTTCTCAAGGAAATAGGTCGGGAGGTCCCATGGAAGCAACGAAAGTAAGGAGACATCTCCAGACATACCTAAAAGCTTTCCTCTTTTCTTCTTTTTTCTCCTCAGAGTATTTATGTCAGTCGCAGACCAAAATACAATTGACTAAGGCAAATTTAGACCCAGATAGGGGGGTTTTATTTGGGGGCGGTGTTTTAAACAAGGGGTCTTTTAATTGGCTGTTAAACGGTAGCTCTAAATGAGGAACATAGAGTTATTTAAGGATGCGTCATATAAACTACTAACGCTTGGTTAGGCCTGTCACATACGTCGTGCCGTGCCGCGCCGTACAGAGTAAATTTTGACTGATTTCAGGTGGTTCGGCGCGGCGCGACTCATATGAAACCAATTTCACACTCGGTTCGACTGGTCGTACCATACGGCAAAGGCCTCTTGTCCAGTTCGACCCAGATCGACGTATAAAAAACAAAACAGTCGAGCCGTGCCGTACCGTTCTTCCAAATGTGCACAGAATTATGAAATTCCGGGGTTTTCTTTCAAAATATAGTCCCAGGCGAAGCCCTTGTAGGGTGAAAATGTCTTTGTTGAAAATATTCACATTTTTGTGTGGTATGGTGTGACTAGAAAAATGCCTTATGAAGCAGAGGCGTACCCAGTCGAACCATAGTCGAACTAAATTTCTGTTAGTTCGGCACGGCACGGCTCGACGCATGAAACAGAACAAGCCTTATTCAACTGCTATGTGGAAATCTTCATTTCATTATTTCAGACCCCACATGCAAAATCAAATGGCAAGTTCAAAGCAGCAAAATCGCAGAAACAATGCGGGTCTCGCGTTTTATCCTGCAAATCCAACGAAGATCTTCTTCTGAAAACGCCAGAGACAGCCCCGAAACGCAAGAGTTTGATTGGTCAAAATCTAAGTCAGGATTATCATTGGATAAGAATTATGATAAAGGAAAGGAGAAGAAAGACCTCATTTGCATCGACGAAAACGTGCCGGATGAAAATAGACGAAGAAATAACCCATTTTCATCAAAGTCGAATGGACCAGCCAAGGAAGATACCTTTATCAAGTCTCGTAAAAGCAGTGGATGTTGTATTGCCTATCCAGAAGATTTGCTATGTGTTATAAGTGATGACGAAGATGATCTTTCAAAGAATAAGCAAGGTAGGAGGCTGCCTAACTTGACTTGTCTATGCTTGCTGTGACTTAATTAACCTCAAGTGATATGACTTGACATGACGTGACGTGACTTTGGCTCGAGTTGATTTTATTGCACTTGGTTTGATGTGGCTCAGCATGACATTACATGACCTGATGTGGCTTGATATCACCCGATATGACCTTTTGGGATCTCGGGGTTCTTAGTTTGACTTGGTTTGACGTGATCTGGCCTGACCTGAACTGGCTTGACCTGACTTGATTTGTTGACCCGACAAATGAGCTGATATGGATTTTGGTGACATTACGTGCCGAAGTTGGGTGAAGCTAAGGACTTACGTAATGCTACTTGGCTTGACATAACATGACTTGATATGACTTGACTTCGTTGATTGACATTGCTTGACGTAACCTTTGACGTGCCGACTCGAATTGTCTTGACCCAACTTGACATTACTTGCCTTGATTCTACTTGAATCGAATTTTCCTTTCTTTACTTTACTTTGCTTTGCTTTACTTTACATTGCTTTTGTTTACTTTGCCTTACTTTTCTTTCCTGTACTTTAGTTTTAATTTATTTTACTTTCCTTTTTTTTTACTTGACTTGACTTGACTTGACTTGACTTGACTTGACTTGACTTGACTTGACTTGACTTGACTTGACTTGACTTGACTTGACTTGACTTGACTTGACTAGACCTGACTTAACTTGACTTGACTTGACTTGAGTTGAGTTGACTTGACGTCTTCAATCTTTTAGATATCCCTGAAGACAAGCAAGAATATGGTAAGTGTCCTGGAATATTTACGAAAATTCGACCGAGCAACAGTGTGCAGGAATCGTCTCCTATTCTTCATGAGTCGAGCAAAGCCTGTCACTCGAATCCTGGAAAACACAAGAAAAGGAGGATGTTGTTACCAATGGTGTTTTACGTGACAATGAGAAAGCTTTTAGTACAGAGATAAAGGCTCGAAAATCGCAGAAAACGACCCATACAATCCCCTATCTGGATACGAGTAGCCATGTCTCCGATTCGAACCAGAAAACCTCGAAACTTAAACTAAAACGACTTGATAACAGCAAAAGAATATTTCGATTTTGTTCCAGTGGTGTATCACCGATGAAAAAGAGGCAGGCTAAAGATGATGACATTGACATTCTGAGAACCAAGGTACAGTAAACCATTTAGAGATAAGGTGGCACAAATTAATAATTTAAGCAGACCAAGATGATGATATTTTTTACCGTAAAAAACATTGCCTTACTTTAAAAAGTTATGATAAGCTGGTAACAGGTCAAGTCGCATCACTGCCCCTTCGCCATAGTCAAGTCGTCACATATCTTGTCTACTCGCCTCTTTAAAAGACGACTCTTCAGAAGACGAAGCGGAGGTTTGGAGCCTGTTAGAAAGCTTTAAGGAGATTTTTAGAAGAAAAACTTATCGAAGTTGTAAAGTTTGAATTTCGAATTGAGGCGAGTTGACCACCAAGGTTTGGTGAGTTGACTAGAACACAGTGATGACTTGACCTGAAATTTGTGGTGACTTGCTAGTGTGGCGAGTTAGCAGTGTTGCGAGTTGACCAGAAACCGATAAGCGGTAAGCATAGTGTAGTCCAAACGTCCAAACCCCGCTTAAGACGCTAAACTTTGCACACTAAAACGTGTTACAATTAATAGACGAATTGTTAATCGAATGCCCGCTAGCCCGAATAGTCGCTGGTTCGAAAAAGTTTTCATTATCATGTGACGTGTTCCAAACTCTTGTAATTTTCGGGGAAATATGTTTTACATCGGCTTCGTTTTTCTTCATTTTTCATAAACCAAATACATGAATAGTCTTTGAGTTGTACAAAACTTTAAAATTGCGATGAACAGCGGAATCATTTTCGGGCATACTTAAAAGCTTTTTTCGTCTGACACTCCTCAGAGTATGAAGGTAAGAAACAGACTGAAACAATAGACTAAGGCGGAATTTATACCATGATGCGGCTCGAAATGCACCAATCAGAAAGAACGAAAAGCTGAATTGGCATTGTGTTTTAAACACCAATCAGCTGGTCGGATACAGCGGGAAGACCAATAGAATTATTTGAAGAGTCCAAGTGAGAAAACGAACCCTTTCTGTCTACACAGAACCGGCCTTTTGGTTTTCATGTAGACAGATTCAAAAACCCCTAAGTGAAACAAAGATCTAACTTTGCCAATGATTCTGAAACAATCCTCGCTATAATTTTCCGCACAAATTGGGTTATCGAGTAGATGTTGTCCTATGGCCGAATCATGTTTGAGACTTGCCTTTAAGTATGCCCGAAAATGATTCCGCTGTTCATCGCAATTTTGAAACCAAATACAAAGTTTCATTTAACTGTATTGCAACCTTGTACCATACTGTCCTTATTACCCTTTTTTCACAGGATACAAATTCAGACACAAGGCCACCGAACAGTTGTCAGGCAAATAATAATTCTGGTAGCACATCGAACAAGCCCTTTGGTAAACGAAGCCTGTTCAACGATGAACTAACCGAAACAACTAGTAATCACAGCGAAAACTTTGATATTGATGTAACCGAACTGAATGATTTGGCTTCAAATCACAAGTGTCTCAATGATAGAAAAAATAATCATATAGAGGCGAGGGAATGTAGAAGGAATTGTCCACGTGAGACTAGGAAATCTCATTTTGACGATGGGGATGAAGATATCATGTTGCAGTATGCCAGCTTTGCCAAGAAAGATGATATACTGAAGAAGAATGAAGCTAAAAAACTTGAACTTGACCAAAGCATTTCAACGCACTCTGAGAGAGCTCGTTGCAATCAGACTAGGGATTCTTTACAATTAGACAATACCGAAGATCAAGCAAAAGAAAATAATACAGAAGATACTGCGGATATCACGTTAATAGATTTTGATGACTCTTTCCAAATACCGAATTTCTTTGAAGAAGAGACCAAGGAAGTAAGCAAACATGGTACATGTCAAGTCAAAGACTCTATTGGACAAGCCAGGTATGTTGCGGAGTTTTTTGTAGTTTGAATTAGCTATGGTTCAGTTGCTTACGCTTCATCCAAACCTTGCCCCAAGGAATATTCAGACTGGTCATGATCGCTGCTTCTTGCTCTTTCAAAATAGACCTGGATAAGAGGTTGGTTTTGGCCATGTTTCGCCGCACACTGTGTGCTTTAGCAACTGTTTTAACAATTTATGTTTTCAAGCAAGCTTTTTATCCTTTTTGCTGAAGAACTGTGCTTAAATTTCTACGTGCTATTGACGGACAGCTCAGCTGGTTGTTACGTAAAATGTCGATTTTAACAAACCGGCGTAGAGACTGAAAAGTGAGCCATTAATACGGCTAACACTCATGGGGAGATTGTAACTAGATAACCGTGTTAGTAATGCATTGGGATACATAGCCAGATGACACAGATTTGCGATCTGTTCATGTTGTAGGAATCTCTCGTATTTTCTATAATCACTTTGATAACAAACAACAACTACAGTGTTTTAGTTTTTAAGACTAGCCCTTGCCCGTCTCTTAGATAAACTTTCGAGAATAATATACTTCGATTAACAGTTTGTTTTTATCAGTTATGTTCTTATCTGCAGGCAAATTATATACGAGCAACTGTTATTTTTAATGGCGGCGAGCTCAGCATCTACCATGCATGGAGTGTACTATCCCTTGGGTGGAAAAGTTGTGTCCTTTATTAACCTACAAAACTCTATATCGATTTCCCTCTGAAAACTACCGGTCCTCTAACTGATCTCAAAAGAGCTGCTCCATCTTAAGATATATGGAACTTAATTGACATTAATTATAGCTCCGAAGGGTAAAAATAAAGACATGGAAATTTTCCTCCAAAAGCATGCAGTAGGCGACAGTCCGAAATCATCCGCTCGATCGTGACCATAGAAAACCCCCGAAAAATCCAGTTCTTGTCATTTATGAACTTCCCGGAACCCCTGGTTTTTTTCGTTATGATTTGATTCACCAAAAGCAAGACAAATAACAACTGTAGTGTTTTAGTTATTAAGACTAGCCCTTGCCCGTCTCTGGATAAACTTTTCAAGAATAATATGATTTATGTTTTCTTTTCATCAGTTGCGTCTTCAAGCCTATACGAGCGGCTGTTTTTCCCGTGCAGCTGCTGTTGGCGCGGCAACAAGAAAATGCGCGCACGCAAGCCGTAAACGAGAATAGCTGAAGAAAGGGGTACCTCATGGGTAGCCTGTTACTTACGTACTTGTTTACCTCTCCACTAAAACAAGTTTTAAACGGTTTCTTTCAGTGATACATTGAAGAATATTGACCGGTTACACGAATCTTTGCTTGATATTTCGTTCAATGATGATTTTGATGTGCCTGAAGAAATCACCACGAAAGACACTACAGTGAAATCTGTACTAGTACTTGAAGTAACGAGACAGGAGTATCACGATTTATCCAAAGGTACCCAGAATGAGAAAGTCGTGAGGCTGTTTGACGAAGGAACCTCAACCGAGGCAGTTTGCTTCCTGAGACAAGACTGGGAAACAATGGAAATATTCCCTGGAGATTCTGTTTTTATAACAGGTAGATTTTGAACTATTTTGCATATGCTTGTTGTAATATAGTTACATTTTTACTGCATAGATTCCCCATAGATACTAAATGTTTTCTTCTATGTCAATAGCACACTAATCGTCAGTGTGCTTATCCACTAAGTGGAAAATGTAGACAATTGGAAACGAATTTGAGACAACCTTTCTTTGAAGACTTAGGCCGTGGGTGGACGTGGTTAACTTTCATCCATTTTTTCCTCATGAAAACTCTTTATCCTTTTGTCAGTATTAAACCAAAATTACGTCAAGGACATTTTTCGAAACCACATCTCATCTCGTAATTTCTTCAATTTATTGGATTAGTACGAAAAGCTCTTTCCAGTTAATTGAACCGTTTAGTTTGTTGAATCCAATAAGTTGGATAGTATATTCCATGCATGAACTTTGTTCCCGCCTAGAGGTAGAAATTATTTTTCTTTTCGCGCTCCCTGAAATGTCTGCTGTCTATTTTGAAATATCGTGTGGGTGAATACTTGGTGAAAGGGGGAAGGGTGTCAGTCAGTGCTCCCTGACGAGAGTACAAGGTAACTCGCACACTTCCCCCGTGTAACTTAAGATAACTTCTTGTGAAGCAGAATGGATTCATAAGGTTTAACTTCCTGTGGTTTGGACTTAATTCAGGATGCACGTTTCTCTATAAGAACGTTGGCTTTGATCTCAGCCTTCTTGGTTCTTATTTTTGGGCTGATTTTTCACCACTGGTACGCTTCTGTGTTGAGCTCAAGTATTTCATGAAACAGTAGAAAATTCCAGCCTGTTGTTTTTTATAAAGGTTGTACTTATAAATAAAAGTGTAGGTCATGATGTTGATTGGGTTAGTAAACAGACTAGAAACAAAGTAGAAACCTATCATCGAAGCGATTGTCCTTCGTTGGTCCTGCAGAGCGCAGGGCACACCTCAGTTATATTGCAAGTCATTGCCAAAACGATCAAACATTGTTGGTCAAACATGCTTTTAAAGCAATGTTTCGCCGTTTGGCGACGTCACAGAATATTGCTTTTTCAGCATAATTACTTATGAATACTTCAAGCAGAACAGTCCTAAAAAACTTAAAAATATCTTCAGGCAGAAATATTCTTGCAAAGCTTCAAGCAGAAACCTTCTAAAAGACTTCAAAATGTTTTCTGCTTGTCGCATAAGAGAAATGTTTGACGAGCAATGTTTCGCACAGTGGCCAACTGTCAAACATTTTTGTGACAAAATTTCACCACTTATCATGACAAGCCTTTGATATTTAGTTGGGTAATGTTTCGGGAGAGATCCGTCTCCCATCACCGGGCAATGAGAAATGTGGTTTCTTTCCTGTTTATTGCAAAGTACGGATGTCAGAAACAGCCTTGATAAGTCCGAATATATTTACATTTTTGTGACAAACAATTTTTAGATGTTTCGCCAACAATGTTTGATCTTTTGGCCAGGGACTAACGCAATGGAAATTCACCAATCTTATTTGATCAAACAGACTATATATCTGATTATTTTTCCTCGATTTTAGGTTTTAAAGCATCTCAACAGTCAACTATAATATTGGACAACAACTCTTCGGAGTTTTTAACGTTGTTTCCAAATACTTTGATATCAGGGACGACCATTTCTATGGGAATAACATGCCAAAGGCGAGCAGTCCTGTCTGAACTGTTTAAAACAGATGGACCAAGCAAGGCAATGTTTCTTGGGACGTTTTTGCATGAGTTATTTGACTTCGCAATTTCACAGAAGGGTAAGTGTTAACTTTATTTAATCATCAACGCAACCTATATTTATGTAAACCAATGCGTGTTAGCTTGGTTTCCGAATTGCATTTCTTGTCAATGAGAATCGTTTAAAAAACGAAAATTCTCGGCAACTGCTACGAGAGCGCTTCTTGATTACTCGGGCCCTACACATTACTGATGGTATCCCTCCACATCACTCCGCACCCTCCACATTACTGATTATATCCCTCCACGTTACTGATGATAGCCCTCCACATTACTTCAAGATAGCCCTCCACATTACTTCGCATCCACCACATTACGGAAAGATAGTCCTCCACATTACTGAACATCCTCCACGTTACTGAAAGATAGCCCTCCACGTTACTGATGATAACCCTCCACATTACTTCAAGATAGCCCTCCACGTTACTCCGCAACCTCCACATTACTGATGATATCCCTCCACATTACTGAAATATACCCCTCCACATTACTGCGCACCCTCGACATTACTGAAAGATAGCCCTCCACATTCTGCAAAATTCCTCCACCTTACTGATGATATCCCTCCACATTACTGAACACCCTCCACATTACTGTGAAAATCCCTCCACATTACTGCACATCCTCCACAATACTGCGCAGACATTACCTAGGGTGTTAATGAAACTTTTATGGTATACAAGCAACTAGTTTTTTGTCCAGCCCTGAAAGTTGCTTAAAGTATTGAGCATTTCAATCCTCGAGGTTTCGTTTAAGTCGTTGAACATTTCTTGTACCTGATAAACCTACTCCTTACTTCGCGGTAACTGTTAGCATCAACTGTTAGGCCAACATCACCATACTTTTGGGACATAGTTAGGGAAACTTTTCAGCTAAAGAACTTGAACTAAACATGAATGGCATCACAAAGCGTGAAGGATTAATTACATAGCGGATGTCAACTGTACATAGTAAACATGTCCTAATTCCTAATTCCTTTCATATTTATTTTGGCAACCTTTGGGGAGAGATACGTCTGTTATAATTGGGCAACGAGAAATGTGGTTTCTCTCTTATTTATTGCATAGATGGGATCGAAAGGTGTGAAACATTGACCGGACCTGTAAGGAAGCTCGGTTTGAAGGGCTCAATTTCTAGAGTTTGTGGCGCCAAAATTAGGTTCACTGCAATTTTGATGTTGATTTTGATTCAACCAGATTTCCGGGATAGTGTATACATATATTTTGACATGAATGCTACTGCTTGGTTGTTTGACTTCTTAGTTGCTTAAAGTAATTCAATTGAGCCCTCTAGTTGCCTCATGTTCAGGTCAATCCAGCCCTGGTTTCTTATTGAGCAGTTGCTAATGGTCGTTGTCTCTGTGGCGCAGTGGTTAGCGTGCAGGACTCACAACTAAAATGTTTTGGTTTTCAGCCACGGTCTTTCCACTTGTGTTGCAGAGATAACAACCTTGGGCAAGTTGTTAATACAAATGTACCTCTCCAAACCCATATGTATATATGGGTACCTGGTCGTAGTTACGAGTGCAGTGTGTGGCTGCACCGTGCTATGTGCCATATGCATCAAGACCAGGAGTAAAGTGTAAAGTCCACTGAGTAGCCCTAGGCTAGTAGTAGACTTAAAAATTACTTTACGTTTGCTAATAAGACCATTAAATTCTATTTCTTTTTACTTTCAGTATTCAATATCATCGCATTAACGAAGAAAGCTTCTAAATTGCTCTTGAAGCATGAAAACCTAAGCACTCTATACAGTCTTGGAGTTGAGGAGTCAGAATTTATGGAAAACGTCAGAGAATATATTTCATTACTAAGCAAATGGGGTCTGAAGTTTCTCAAGGATACACCTCAAGACACTGACGCTATTGTTGACTTCAAACTGGGCTCTGATGTTAATTCAGATGATGTCACTCAGCTGTCTATTTCAAATATTGTAGATATCGAAGAGAATATTATTTGTCCTTCGTTAGGACTGAAGGGTATGTTAATCTTTGTTTTTCTTTATTGCTCTTCATCCTTGTCTGATATTATGCGTTGTCGACAGGCCTTGGCGCAACTGCAGGCCCGATTTCATTGTCAATGCTATGTCGATATAAGGGTTTTCGTCTATAATTTTGCCTATCAGTTGATTGGTGTGTCGTTCTAAGCACGCTGTATGTCAATGTTGACTAGTATGGCGAATAAGACCCCGTTTACACCATGCCTGTGCGAGACGAATACGGTACGAAACTATACCGTTTCGGCCTAACGTCTACATTATGCCAACACAGTTTTGATATGAATACGGGACGAAATGAATACGATACGCTAACCGGGTTCATCTGAAAACAACATAGTGTAAACGCCTGAATACGGTATAGTTTGATGCCGATTTGCTAAATGAATTAGAGAAAAACAATTACGTTTTGTTCATGTTCACATAAAACAATGGATTTCAGGCAAAAAACAGTGACCTTGCTCGCGGTATTTATTTCATACCGGCATTGTGTAAACGGGGACTCCGAATCCCCTATCCAACGTGAAACCGTGCCGTATTTTTTTCGTACCGGCAAAGTGTAAATGGGGCCTTATTCTCAGAATTCCCATGCCATTATTCCCAGCGGCAGAAATGACTGTCAATTCGTTCTTCAAGCCCCATTTAGCTTACAGTTCTGATCAAACCCGTGGTATTATTTCTAGTACCCATACCACTTTCTTTTGCGCTGGGAAGACCACGCCAAAATTTTGGTTCAGCACAGATATAAGATACGTTTGAATCCTTTGCACTGACGTTTAATACGAGCTGTGCCAGTTGTTCCCTTTTTATCCGCTCGGAGTCAAAATAGCCCCTTAGTGAAATAGGGGCTTTTATTGGATTCTTTGTCGTGCGCTGGTTTTTTGACCTCGAACCCTATTAACGAGACCATATTTTGAATAAATTGTTTAGCCATCCTTTAATAAGATTCTGGTGCAATGTTATTGTTCCTTACTGTTAAAGAATTGGAGCTTGTATGACCGATAATAATAATGATCCACCGAGGAAAATGACCATGAATGACTTGGATATCAAATGCCATTTTAGGGCTTTTGAGAAGTTCTTACCCTTGCTCATTTTGATATTTTCATTCTCTCTAGGTAAAGTTGATGCTTCGGTGAATGTAACAATTCACAGGCAGCCTAAAGTACAGAAGCGAATTGGAAACCAAAACAAAAATGCAATACTTCATATACCTTTTGAACTGAAAACTGGAAAAATGTTCTCTAAATTGGGTAAGCCGTCTATAAAGTGATCTCCTTCTCAGAGCGTTAACTACTTAGTAAAAAAGTTGGTTAGTAAAAAATTTTAACCCTATACCTTAAAGTAAAGGGGCAAAGATGACTCAATGACTGGCGAATGTTTTACAGTTAATATGTCAATGATCTGTTGTTTGTGTATAATCTTATGATGTAGAACAAAAGCCAACCCAAAATAAAAATACTGTATAATTCAACCCCACTTGATACCGAGATAACCAAAGCAATTTGTTCTGCAAAATGTAACGGCCTAAATATGACCGAAACAAAGGAACTTCATAACTTTTTTAAAGACTTATAAACCATAGTAGCTCATTTCATTTCATTTTATGTTGCGATGCAAAATAAGTGCAAAAAATATTCCACTCCACTTATCCGCGTAAAGCTTTCTTCAAAGACAAGAGCATGCATGTATGTGAGCATGAGCTAACTTTTCACGCTCATACGGATATTGTTTCGCTTTATGCACTCTGTTCGTTCCTGCAAACTATAACTATAAGTGTTACACTCAAAACACTACATAATAGCATGTTAACTACAATTTGTTCTATTCTCCATCTTACACTACTTGAGCCCTGGCAAAACGATCAAACATTCTTTTTCAAACATCATGTTTGCCCCTAACCATGTTGAAAAACATTTATCGGCAAGCAGAATCTGATTAGGATTGGTTTTAAAGGATTTAGAAAATATTCTCGTTTTATCACAACCAGAAAATTTTGACCAGCACAACTTCGTTTCCAAGGACATCTGTTGTTGTTGTTGTTTGCTCAGCCTGCAACGAATGGGGCAGCGCAGTGTTCACGTAGAGGTCCTATTTGCCCTGGGTACGAGGTTGTGACCAGCAATGTTTTGCGAACTTTACCAAGCGACATGACATTTTGTTTGACAAATTCAAAATTTTCAACAAACAATTTTTAATCTTTAGGCCAGATCCATAGATTTTGTAACATAAAATATATTTTCAATCTTTACAGGCTCCATTGAACACCGAGCCCAGGTGATTTTATACACACTGATGATGTCAGAGAAGTATGACAAGACGGTCGAAGCTGGGCTATTATACTACATAAAAGCCGGTCATCTGCAAGGTGTACCTGCTACCAAAAAGGAGAAACGAGCACTTATTATGAAAAGGAATGAAATCGTTCGGTATTTGTCTTTGGATAATCTTAGGAATAAGAAATTAATGCCAGGTAAGGAGTTTTTCTTGCAAGGTTAGAAGTATTTGCTATTATTTAATGAATTGAAATATGGGATACTTCTTCTAAGAATAGACTATTTATTGTTGGTAACGTTTATTAGATTGGCTTGTTAACCTAAACAAGGACAAAGGATCCATGAAACAAAACGTAAAAGTAGCTAATGAGAGGCGAACTTGTGCACAGATTAGTAATCACACTTGAATCAAAGCTCAAAGCATACCATCTATAAGTTCCAGTGAGCTCATTGTGGTCGGAGCTCTTTCCCCTAAAATCAACGTAAAATGAAGAGTGGAAAAATGAGAGGATAAAAATCTCTCCAAAATATACCTTGTGTACAGTTTATTCTAGAACGTTGCTGATAACTCACTTATATATTTGCCTATATGTATAAAGCAGAATGAAAACATTAAGAAACAGACATGTCCTTCTGTTACTCTGAGTTTCGTGCTCACGCACTCGTCAGACAGACTATACAGACTATAGATTGGTATAGTCTGTCTGACGAGTGCGTGAGCACGAAACTCAGAGTAACAGAAGGACATGTCTGTTTCTTAATGTGTTCATTTTGCTTTATAATTGCTCTATACTCGCGTATATCGAGTCAGTATAGCCAGGATAGGCACTCTCCACTCGAGTCAGATGCCTATATGTATATATTTCTAATATACCTTCTTATGGATGGATGGTCTGCAATTTGCCTGCAGTGTTTTTCTTCGCAGACGTTAAAGTGTGTTCAAGTTATTTGTGCTTACTGTTTCATCTTAGCTTCCTTGTTAGAATCGCGTCAAGGCCAGGGCCAAAGTCTCAGCAGTTTCTCTGCTTTTTAGATCAAAACGACTGGCACCAAATATACCATTTCACCTTCACCATTTACAATATTACTTGCGCAAAAGTACTTGTGTTACTTGTTTACGTGTTCACACAACGTTGTATCTAATTATTACTCTGTATTTGCTAATTTACTGTAGGGTTGCTTAAAGACCATCATAGTTGCAAGCGATGTCCAGTTGTTAATAACTGTATGATTTATCATAAAGCTGTCGAGGAAGGAACGCCTGAGACTAGTGGAATTTATGAACAATTTGAAGAAATAACAGGTAAGGAGCTATACGCGTTACTCGAAAAAAAATTGGGACCTTTTTCTGCGTTGAGGCTCCAAACTATCCTGACTCCAGAGCTGGAAGATTTCACAGATTTCGCAAAGACGTTGGTACATCGTAAGAAACAGAGGGGGCGCCATGGGGTCGTTCAAAAATGTTGAACCAATGTTCATCGTTTTTCTGATCGGTCCCGATGGTGACACGTGTTCCTCGCGATCTTCGTCGTAGCAATGACGGTCCCTGTCATCCCCAACCATATGGGTCCATACGCTGTAAATCTGGCTCAATACGCTGTTCTATGTAGGAGCTATGGAAGCATCTTTGGAGATACTTAGTAGACCCAAAGATGGTTCCGCTATTTCTCGCAATTTTGAAGTTTTTTACAGCTACCAGGCATTTCTCTTAGTGAATTATAAATAGCACTGGCCAAACGATCAAACATTGTTGGTCCAACATTTCAAAATTTTCTGTACAACAAATGCTCGGCTTGATTCGGAATTGGATAAAATACGGTCTATTCTTATTGAAAACGGTTACCCTGAGGACGTCATTTCGGATTGTTTCCGCAAGAAGATCGCAAGTTTTTCGGCTGATAAAAGTATGGTCCGCAAAAGTGCCCTGTTTACCTAAAAATGCCTTGGATAGGAAATGTCTCATTGCGATTCGAAAGTCAAATTAAAAAGGCCATTACTAAGTGCTTCGCTGCTGCCAACCCTCGGTTAGTTTTTGGCACTCGGAATGTTCTACCATCCATTCAAAAGGATTGCGTACCTACCACACAAAAAAGTTTGGTCATTTATGAATTCTCGTGCCGGTGTGATGCCAGGTACGTAGGTCGTACTTCCCAGAGATTAGGTGATAGGATAAAGCAGCATGTCCCTACTAACATTCGTCTGCATAATTTTCGGCAAAGAGAGCAACCACCCCGTGGGTCTAAACAACAACCTAGTCTTAAACATGATTCTGCCATAGGACAACATCTACTCGATAACCCGATTTGTGCGGAAAATTACAGCGAGGATTTTTTCAGAATCATTGGCAAAGCAAGATCTTTGTTTCACTTAGGGGTTTTGGAATCTGTCTACATCAAAACCAAAAGGCCGGTTCTGTGTAGACAGAAAGAGTTCGTTTTCTCACTTGGACTCTTCAAATAATTCATTGGTCCTCCCGCTGTATCCGACCAGCTGATTTGTTTTTAAAACACAAATTCAGCTTTTCGTTCTTTCTGATTGGTCATTTCGAGCCGCATCTGGGTATAAATTCCGCCTTAGTCTATTGTTTCGGTCTGTTTCTGACGTTCATACTCTGAGGAGTGTCAGACGAAAAAGCTTTTAAGTAAGCCCGAAAATGATTCCGCTGTTCATCGCAATTTTGAAATTTTGTACAACTCAAAGACTATCCACATTTAATTCTTGTTTCTGTAAATGAAATATTACAAAGTTGCAGTTTGTCAAAAACAAAAGAAATGTTTGACAGCCACCAAGCATCCCTAAGTGAATTATCAGATGCACTCTAAGACTTTAAATCAAACCGCTTCAGGTAGATTTATTCCATACAAGACTATGACATGTTATTTTTGTCCATAGGTCATTTAACGAAAGAAGAATCGATCTATTTCTTGAAATGGTATCATTTGATAATGTTAGAAGCACAAGAAGAGGCCTCCTCTTCTAACTATAGAAAACTCTGGATGGAATCAAGTGATGAAAGGCAATCGTCTGGGTGCTGTTTCAGTCAAATGACACTCGTATCAGAACTTGATCAAGGTATTTTATTTCAAGAATTTGACAAGAATAGACAAGCCAGCAGACCTTATGAAAATTGAAACTATACCACAGCATAAACAAGCGTGCAACAGCCATTTCATGGCCTGCAATGCCCTGCTATATTACTCAACGCTTTGCCATGTCATGCTTGGAAATTATTTGCTGTACTAAGCTTCTCCATGCTTAGATTTCTATGCTTTGCAATGCTATACTATGCTTTTGCATGCAATGCTACGCTATGCAGTGTTATGTTGTGCTATGCTATGCTAGTATCTAATGCGATTCAATGCTTTTCCATGCTGTGCTATGCTGATCAATGCTATGCTATGCTAACTATACTTTTTACTATGCTGTGCCTTGCTATTCCATGATATGATATGCTTTGCTACGCTATCCTTACTATGCTATGCTATTCTGTGCCTACTTTGCTATTCTATTCAGTGTTTTGTAATGTTACTTATACTAGCATGTGCCTTGCTATTCCTTGATATGCTATGCTTTTCTTCCCTATGCTTTGCTACGCTATGCTATGCTATACTTTGCTACGCTATGCTATGCTATACTTTGCTACGCTATGCTTTACTTTGCTACTCTATGCTATGCTTTGCTATGCTATGCTATGCTACGCTATGCTATGCTATGCCATGCCATGCTTTCCTATGCTTTTCCTTGCTATGCTAAGCTTTGCTATGCTATGCTATGCTATGTAGTGCTATGCTATGCTATGCTTTAGGAATTATTTTTCCAATCTTGTTTAATTTTACTCCGTTTCTGCTTGGTGTGCTTAGCATTAGAATGCAGGTATTCTAAAATGGAATTATGGAAGTACCAAAGCTAATGATGTCCTATCTTTCAGGTGATCAAATGAAACTTTACATTTTCGAGAAAAAGGATACAAATGAGGGTTGCAATAAAAGTTTCAAAGATTTTTGATCTCTGTTGGTGATCGGGTCATCATTAGCGAAGAAAACTGCAAAACATTTGGCCTGACGACAGGTAAAATTTTAAACACAAACTATAAAACGAACATATTGCATAAATTTCCTGAGGGGCTGATTATATGAGAATTTTCGACTGTCTTCGAAATGCGTTACTTTCAAAGCATTACCTTTCTTGTTTAGGTCTCGTAAAAAGTTTGTCAGAAAGTCAGTTATGCGTATTATGCAATGAAAGGATCACAACAAGGTAGGGTTGCCTTGACACATTTTCGTATCCGTTATGTAGACAAAGAATTTTCGAGTCCTATCAATCCATAAACTTGGAAGCGAAGCAGTCATTATTGGTTAAAGCAGGTCAGGGGCTCTAGTAACTACAGAGCTGATGTTGACCAGCAGCTTTCGACCTCAGGACTGGCAGGTTATGGTTTAAATCTCGTCGGG
Source organism: Chrysaora quinquecirrha (assembly GCA_014526335.1). NCBI lineage: Eukaryota > Metazoa > Cnidaria > Scyphozoa > Semaeostomeae > Pelagiidae > Chrysaora > Chrysaora quinquecirrha. Next base: position 3,238,030 of record JACTAT010000029.1, on the reverse strand, counting down.
ACCACTTACCAGCAGCGTACAGTCAATTCAGCTGTCCAATCCTCTGAGGTCGGTAAATGAGTAGCCAGGTTATTCGTTCTAGAATATGATATTTCTGACGTTCTAGAACCTGATAATCTAGAACTAATAACCTAGGTACTCATTTACAGACCTGAACTGACTGTAGGGTTCTGGAATGTGGTCTCGAGGAGATTCAAACCCATAACCTGCCGATCGTGAGCCGAATGCCTTGACCACTCGTCCACATTACCTCTTGAACTTGAACTGCTGGGCGCTGAAACCTCGACTGATAAAGAAAAAACAGAACATTTTTAAGGAAATCAAAACAAGGCTCACCTACAGTACTTTCCTGTACAGAAGTTTCTTATTTATTCGCAGCACTAAGCGGGGCAGGTTACAAAACACAACTTTGGAGGCGTGGAAAGGAACGAGAAACGAAGGCTGGAAGCGCGTCTCGCGGCACTGCTAACTGTTTGAAAGAGGAACACTCTATCTCTGTCTATACCACAAATGGTTAAGCATCACAAGCAGCCATTATAACTTTGATTTGTATTTTTCAGGAGTAATAAAAACAACGTTATTCCGCATTGAGAGAGATGAAAGTCTAACAAGCTACAAGATTCCACTTGGCAATCTAATGAAGTTATTTTCATCACAAACTGAGCATGATAAAAAGATAAAACAACTTATCGTCAATCTGTCTCCTCCACGATTTACTTGGTTCGATGCAAAGTCTCTGTTATCCTTAGAAGATGACCGACCACAAGGACTAGTTTACTTAAAGTTAGTTCATTATATAGGTTTTAATTACTTAGGCTTCTGTGTTTAGTTAGGCCCACAGCCAGGGTCGAGGTCTCGATTAGTTAACCTACTACTGAGATCCTAGCGATTGGCGCTAAAACACCATTTCACCTTCACCTTCACCCATTTCATTCATTTCAATTCATTTTCATAAAAAAAGATTCACTAATACAGAGCCACGATTACTGATGATAAATAATATAAAAGCATATGAGAGATACAAGAGGAAGGTAGTCCTTCAACCCGCAGGCTGATTTTCAAGGGGCCCTCCAAACTAAAAGTGATTAAAATGGTAAAATACATCCTTAAATTTTTATTTCAACATTTTCATCAAGGATTTAGGCGACTACTTTTTTAAATGCTTTAAGAGAGGATGCCGTTTTACACTCAGCTGAGAGAGAGTTCCATTGCTTTGCACCTCTAAATGAGAAACATCTCTGCCCATTTGAGGAACTCCTCTTTCAACGACATGAAATTTCGCATTGAATGCCTTAACTGCATCTTGCTTCAACTGATTTAACGCCAACCAATGAATCCACGGTCATAGAAATAACGGTTCAAAACTGAATTAAATTCGTTGCGTCATAACTTCGACGCATGTTAGAGTTCTTAGAACAAAAGTGTGCGGTATTCACCTTCCAACAACTTATTATCATTTTCTCAATTCGTTTTTAGTGACGAAGACGGGCAATCTAATTTGATCACTAAATCACAACGGCGTGAAATTCGCTCTGTTTTCTCAAGCTTAAATCCTGATCAGAAACAAGCAGTCGAAAAGTGCCTTTCAGCTCAAGATTACGTCATGATTCTTGGAATGCCGGGAACAGGAAAGACGACTACGATTGCTTGTATAGTGAAGACATTAGTGGCTCTTGGAAAGAGTGTTCTCATTACAAGTTATACACATAGCGCTGTTGATAACATATTATTGAAAATAAAACAGGTAGGGTGGATGGACAATGATTACTTTGTAACTATGTCTGGCGTTTGACAAAGGAACCAATTTGCATGAATGAATCGTCAAGAATTTTTTACCCATTTACAAGAATATGATAGAATCTCAAACCTATATATATGATTTTATATGACAATGAATGCAATAATATACAATACAATGCAATGCAATACAATACAATAAAATACAATACAATAAAATACAATACAATGCAATGCAATGCAAAGCAATATCATGCAATGCAATGCAATACAATACAATACAATACAATACAATGCAATGCAATGCAATACAATGCAATACAATACAATACAATACAATACAATACAATACAATACAATACAATACAATACAATACAATACAATACAATGCAATACAATACAATACAATAAATACAATACATACAATACAGTGCAATACAATTCAATACAATACAATGCAATGTAATACAATGCAATGCAATACCATACAATACAAATACAATAATACAATACAATACAATACAATGCAATACAATACAATGCAATGCAATGCAATACAATGCAATGCAATACAATGCAATACAATACAATAAAATACAATAATGCAATACAATACAATGCAATGCAATGAAATACAATACAATTTAATACAATACAGTACAAAACAATACAAAACAATGCAATACAATACGATACAATACAATACAATACAATGCAGTACAATACAATACAGTGCAATGCAATTCAATGCAATGAAATACAAGGAGGATACCACACATTTGATATACTTATCAAAATGATTTTTCTTTTCAAATTTAGATGAATCTGGACTTTCTTCGACTTGGCCAGCTGCATAAAATTCATCAAGAGATACAGTCATATTCAGTTGAAAAGGCGACTGCTTCAATCAGAACAGTGAATGGACTGGCAGCATTCTATGAAAAGAAGGTATACCAAAATTTTATTCAGATTTTCAGGAATTGTCGTTGGTTCTCTGATCATGAAGTCTAGGGTTTGAATCTTATCAATTGTGGTATGCCACTTATGGAAAAATCCATCATAGTGTTTGCCATTCGTGCAAAATATATAAAAATATATTCAGATAGAGAGCTGCGTAATGTATTGGTTTGCGCTCAAACCTTATGCGTTTAAGGTCTACGATCCAAATGCAGGCTATGGCATTGGGAGCAGCCATTAAAATATTTAAAACCTTTCTCTGTATGACTCTGATGGTCACGTAATATAGTGGGCTGGTCTCAAAAATCAACAGGAACGTTAAAGAATAAATAGGGACGTTATTGTTGTTGTTACTTTATTTTGAATAGGCTGTTATTTCTAGCTTTTTCAGCTAATTTAGGCCTACTATGCATGCCGCATCCAGGCCTGGGACCCCTAGCTTAACGTCCCTTCCGAAGGACGACAGAGTGAGTTGTTTAGTCATCCATCTTGAAAGTCACCCATCCAGATGCTGACCTCACACGACCAAGCTCAACTTCAGCTGTCTAACGAGAACTGACAGAGAAGCTTGTCCACTCACTTCACGTAAAGCCCCTATGGTTTTGATCATCCCTGATGCAGTGTTGATATTGTAATGAGACTTCAAAATAGCCACACCAGCAACAGTAGCACCAGTAACAATTACTGTATGACTTGAAGTGTTACTCGACAATGTCGTAGTGCTCTTTGTCATTGGCGTCCCATCAATTCTGGTATAACACTGGTGGTAAAATCTATATTAGATAAGTAAATTCAAGAAATATACTTCCGATATTTTGAAGGTTCAGCTACCTTTCATATTTGTCCAAACATTTTTTAATCACAGCTATACATCACATCAAGCTAAAAACCCACCACTATTGCGTGTCCACTGGAGTTGTGCGTACAAGTTCCCCATCATGAAACTGAATCTTTTTTTTTGATCGACAGAAAATTGTGGCAACTACTTGTCTCGGTGTCAATCATCCTTTGTTTATGAAGAAAAGGTTCGATTATTGTATTGTTGATGAGGCATCTCAGATAACGCAGCCTGTTTGCTTTGGAGCCATTCGATGTGCGAATGTCTTCGTTTTGGTTGGAGATCATTATCAGCTGCCTCCATTGGTTCAGAGCATGGAAGCTAGGCAAGTAGCTACTTAGATACATACATTTGTCTCTTTAGTATTCAGAGAACCTTCTGTTTTCTGTACATTGTGTGATGCCAGGTACGTAGGTTGCACTTCCCAGAGATAAGGGGATAAGATAAAGCAACGTGTTCCAACTAATATTCACCGCATAATTTTCTGCAAAGATAGCAACCTACCCGCGACTCAAAACAACAATCTGTCGTTAAACCATGACCAAACGATCAAACACTGTTGGTCCTACATGTTAAATTTGCTTCAAAACAATTGTTTGACCGTTTGGCCACGTCCAAGACATTGCTTGACAAGCAAAAGTAACAAAATTTGTTGCGTGATGTTTTTGAAAAAGTACCAAAAACATTTTGCAATTGAGCCAAACAAAAATATTGGATGAGCAACGTGGCCAAACGGTAAAACATTTTGCTTGACAAGCAAATCTCACATGTTTGACCAACAATGTTTGATCTTTTGGCCAGGGCCTTAAGATTAGCTTTACAAGCATGGTCGTTTAGCCACATCACATTGCTTGACAATCAGAATTCACTTAGCAATGTCTGTGAAGAACTTCAAAAATACTTCGTGCTTGTATCCGGCAAAAAATGTTGGAAGAGCAATGTTTTGTGATGTGGCCAAACGGTCAAGCATTTTGCTTGATTAGCGAATTGCATCTGTTTGACCAACAATGCTTGGTCGTTTGACAAAACGATCAAACATTGTTGGTCAAGCATTTGAAATTGGCTTGTTAAGCAAAATGTTTGACCGTTTGGCCACGTCTAAAAACATTGCTCGTCCAACATATTATGCTTGCGTCAAGCAAAAAAGATTTTCGAACTTTTTCAAAAACATTTCAGCACCTAGCAACATTTCCTAGCAACAAGGGTTGGTTCTTGCGCATTAGTAATGACTTTGTTGTTCCAAAACGTTGGGCAGCAATGATTTTTGAAAAGGACGCTTTTAAACAAATTCTCGGAACATTGGGCAGCTTGGCTAACCTGGTTCCTACGCCTATAAAACATTGTTAAAACTGTTCAAGAAGTGTAGCAAAAACGAAAACAGAAATAAATTCTGATGCGAGAAATATTAATGATCAAATCACGAATTTTTTATTGGTTAGACAAAACAGCATACTTGCAATCCTATACAGAAAATCGTTTCGTTGAGGAAAGTTCTCTTAAAAACATAACATGGTTCTAAAGAAAACACTACGTAATCCTACAATGTGTTCTCAAGTTTAATGTTAGGAATCAGTCAGTAATTTATCCTATCAAGCTCAGTGAGTATCGATTCTTAGTGGTTCCTTTAACTTCATAGCTGAATGTAACTCCATTTTCAAATTTCTTGTCCCATGGTACTATTGTTTCGTAATAGAAATCATTCACGGGAGCAATGTAAACTGATTCCCCGTTTTCTGTGTCTCCAGTTTGCTTAAGTCCCAGTTTTACGGTTGCATTCGATGATCCTTTCCGATCACCACATTTGATAGCAAGGAGTATCGCTCTCGTATTTCGAGGCAACCATTTATAGGGCAAACCAGAACGATAATCACGAGATGAATCTGGAGCCACTTCGATATTTGGAAGCAAAGGAAAATTGTATTTTATTCGCTTCAACTTCCATTTTCTTTGCTTGAGCATGTTGACGTCTCGTTTCAAATACTCATGTCTCAGTAACGATTCGTGAAGCTTGTCTATCACGAACTTTTGCAGTCGTTGTATCCGTTCCGCAAGCTGTACTGCCAATTCCATTGTCGCCGCTGTCTGAGGACGGCCAATGTCTGGATACGACCATGAAAACATGATGCAAGTAGCCATAACTACCAATACTTTCAATCGAAGGTATTCCATTTTGACACAGTTTTAACCATTCGTCTTCGATATGGCTGTCTTGACAAAAAAGCAACACTATTTGTACCGCTTTATGTATTGTGAAAGGGGAATGAGGAACTATCGAATTTCAGGAAGAAAATTTCGCCTGACCTTTATCGGATGTATTTTATTTTGAACGCTGGTAATTTTTTTTACAAAGCACTGTTTTTTAAGGGTACCAAAGGTAGTAAAATAGTTCCTTTTTCTCAAGAAAATAGTGAGAGAGCTTGAGTACTTGTTGAATAGAATGGCCTTGTGCGCCGAATGGGACTTTCACGTTTTTTTATAAGAGCAACCTTTATAAAGAACAATTTGGAACGGACAAACATTTCACACATGTTTTTGAGAAGAGTGATATTTCGGTGAAAAATCGCTTCAAAAATCAGAAATTGAGGCTGAAATTGAAAGTGTTTAGGAAGCAAGCTTGTAGGATAAATATCGAATTTCTTTTAAGAGTAAATTCATAGACAATGGCATCAAGTTTAAGCAATGTATCGTGGTCAAGTGCGGAGTTGCTCGCTCGTTGTGTTTATTGTTTTAAAGCCAACGTAAGCGAGAAACTCCTCCGGAGAGGTTGCTCGGTTAACTAGCCCTTATGCAATCATTTTCGTAATCGTCTATCACAGTGCAATTTTTTCATCGCTGAATTTCTTTTAGTGTATTGGAACTTTCGTTACCCACAAAAGGTTAAAACGAACCAATCACTGCACGTTAAAATTCTCGTCGCGAATTGAATTTTCGTGTAACTTCTTATAAGCTATTAAAGTGATTAGACGGAGACAAGACCAAGCGTTTTTAAAATGGCCAATTGAATTGTTTCGCAATTATTTGACAGTTTAATCTTGGTTATGATCTTCTAGCTACTCTGCATAATATTTTGTTTACAACCGAAAGACAGCATAGCCTATTTATAGACTGCCAGTCCTCTGCCTTAGCCAGCAACTGCTTTTGAAACAGAAGTTAAACGCATAAAAAACTTTGAAAAATTTCATATGATGAATCATAACAGAAATCATTCTTCTTTAGTTACTCGATATCATAAGCTCTACTACAGGCGTAGAGTAAAACATGAGGTTAAACTGATCGAGGTTAAACTCTTCATGCCAGAAATCTAAGTATGCTTCAGATATGTATAGATAAGAGTCATACTAAGGAAACAATACTGCTATTTTCTTCTCACGTTCATATTTAGGACTCAGCCAGTAATGTATCCAGTTAGGGTCATTGAGTATAGATTCTCGGAACTTCCTTTGACGCTGACTGTTATCTCGTTACCAAATTTGCTGTTCCATGGAATTGCTGTTTCGTAATAGAAATCATTCATAGGAGCATCGTAGACTGTTTCGCCGGCTTGTTCGTTTCCCGTTTGCTTTATTCCAAGCTTCATGCTTGCGCTGAACGACTCATTCCACACATCACATTTGATAGCGAAAAATACCGCTTTGGTATTCTTTGGCAGTAGTGTTTTCGGCAGTTGTAGTTTGACGCTTGCATCAGACGCGAGCTGTGTCTTCTGTACGCCGGGGAATTTGTGCTGCGTACGCTTCAATGCCCATTCTCTGCGTTTTAGCTCATCAACGTCGCCTACCAGACGATTGAATCTTTCTGTGAATTTCGCGCGGACATGGGCGCGGAGTCTTCTTAGTCTAGCTGCTTCCTGAACGAGTTGTTTGACTTGTTTTTCCAATGCTTGAAGACGTCCACCTCTACGGTTTGGTGGAGCTGGTACCGACCATGTAGACATTATGCAAAGAGCCAGAAATATAAGTACCTTGACACTTAGGCCGGCCATCTTCGCTAGACGTTTACCACTTATCTTCAGTTATCTGGTGTTTCCAACGAAGCTTACTCTGGTCCAAAATTGTTCTGTTTTTATACTTTTTAAATCAGAAGAAGGAACTATAAAATTACCGGAAGAAAATTTTTTGTAAAGCCTTTCAGGATGTCTTTTAGGAACATGATATTTTCTGTGGCTTAATTTCGTCACAAAAAACCAAGAAATGTGATATTTTCTGATATTTCCCAGGAAAGGAGCAAAAGTTGGAAAAATACGTGCACCTTTTACGGTAGCCAGTCTATTTCAAAATCGGAACCAATGGCAGGCTTGAGCTTAATTGTGAAATTGTTTGAATTTATGCTATCCTGTAATGTACTGAGTTTCTAAACCAACCGCTCTCTGACAGATAGTTGTCTCTTATGGGATAAGAAGAGCGATGCATCTGTTTCTGCGCACAGATACTTGCCATTCTCACACCGGTTGCACGCCAACCGCTGTACTCATGTTTCACACCGCCGTACTGAACACCCACTGCTGTACTCATGATATCCCTCCGCTTTACTCATGGTATCCCACCCATGTACTGAACATCCACCGCCGTACTGATGGTATCTCTCCACTGTACTGATGGTATCCCTCCACACAAATCATGGTATCCCTACGCTGTACTGAATTTCCACCGCTGTACTCTAGTCATTCCTCCGCTGTACTGAACAATCACTGCTGTACTGATGGTATCCCTGCGCTGTAATGATGGTGTTCCTCCACTTATCTCATGCCATTCCACCGCTGTACTGAACATCCACCACTGTACTCATATTATCCCTCCGCCGTACTGATGATATCCCTCCGCTGTACGGATGATATCCCTCCGCTGTACTGACGATAAACCAACGCTGTACTGCACAACCACCGCTGTACTACACAAACGTTATGTGGGGTTGTTAAGGGAAAACTTCTCCATACATATTCCGGAAGGGGTTGAGCCTCATAAAGTTTTTCAGGTGGCCTTAGCGCCTGGTCCCATTTAATTCTACACTTATTCGGTGTTTCTTGAGCATTAAAATAAACTTTAACAAGTGCATTCACTTTTTAGGAATGGTGGAATGGATATCAGTTTATTCAAGCAATTATCAGAGCATCACCCTTCTGCAGTTATCAGCCTGCAACACCAATACAGAATGCATAAAGACATCATGGCCTTGGCTAACGTTTTGATATACGACCATAGAATGCAGTGTGGTACGGAGACAGTTGAAAATACAGTTCTCAAAATACCCAAACTACACCGTATTCGGCAAAAGCTGCAGTTGACTGATCCTCAAGGTATATCGAAATTTTCAAATAGCTACAAACTTTGATTGCGAAACCTATACGTACGTGTGTTGTGAATCTTAATATTTTTGTGGAAAGCAGGCGATAGACAGAGGCATGGGCGACTGTTTATATGGACCAATTTAGTCTTCTGCATTTTTTTTATAAGGAACACCTTTATAAGGAACTCGAGGCTGAAAATTCCCAAAAAATTAAGGAACTTTAAATAACTGACGAGGCTGCCGAGGAAAAACTAAGAATAATTTTTTTTCAAGAACAAGACGATTTGTGCGAAAAATAGCAGAATAACAATGTATTTCCCATCGTTTTTTCCAAAAAGACCCCATTTATATTTAAAGTTAGAAAATGAAGCAAGTTTATATATGAATTTGCTGTAAAAGCTAGTATTCAAACATATCTCACGAAAAGGAACAGCATAAGGAACTTCAGCCTCATTTTGTTGAAAAATTAAGGAACTCCAGCCCCAACTCAGAGTTAACGTTCCTTATAAAATAACGTGTACCTTACAAGCTAGAAATGATCAAACATGTTGAATTCCTTTCCACTTTCCGTATAATGTATGGCAATTTTTCCTGTCCACGTAAAACTTAATGTAATAATGAGCTGGTCGTATTAGCGAAGTGGCCGTAAGACAAGGTTCAAGTTTATAATATATATATGATTGCTGTTTTTTCTCTCAATTTCTAGGTCAGTTCATCTGCAAAGTTTTGGAGCCAAGCCAACCTGTTGTGTTTATTGACACAGATTCAGCTGTTCTACACGAATCCCAGACTGATAACCACATTAGTAATCAAAGTGAGGCTGGCCTCGTAGCATGGGTATTCAGAGGTTTGATAGCTGGAACTGTAGAAAGCAATGAAATTGGAATTATATCTCCGTACAGACATCAGTTGAAGGTCATAAAAGATGAATTGCTACGGATATGTCCAGATGTTGATTTGGGTGATGTGGAAATCAATACTGTCGATAAATATCAGGTACAGTTTCTTGAAAAGTTAGTTTTTGTTGTTTAAAGGTTATGGATTCGTTCTTTTGGGGCTTTTTCTGCGTCTTCTTTTTCGGAGACTTCCGAGGGATTGAAAGCCCGTTTCTCTGGACAAGTCTCGGGGAGTTTGAGACTTTGGAGGCTCCTAACTCTCCTAACACCATGGCTGGAAGATTTTACAGACTTTGCAGGGGCATTTTCCCCAAATTAACTTCTCCAGAGTCTTCTGTTTTTCAAGAAAGTGCGTTTTTTGGTGTCTGGAATTGGAATAGTCCAAAGTCTACTTTTTCAGAATTCGGAAGAGACAACAAAGCCAAAAGAAGGCAGGAAAGTCGTATAAATTGCATTACAAGCTCACATTTTTACGGTTTATCTGTGCACAAAACCATTTATCTCTGCACAAAGTGGTTATCACTACACCTTAGAATAAGGTATGCAAGCAACTTGTCTTTTATTAGGACATTCTAGATGATAGTGCATGTTTCTTCTACCATCTACACACGTTTAATGTCGTTGCTTAGTTTTGTTTCATTTTTATTCTAGGGTCGTGACAAATCGTGCATAATCGTGTCATTCGTGCGCTCGAATACCACAGGGAACATTGGAAATCTTCTAAAGGACTGGAGAAGAATCAACGTCGCATTGACTCGTGCAAAGCACAAACTAATTTTGATTGGCTCTAAAAAGACATTATCTTCAAGTCCAGTCTTAAAGAAGCTGATTAATTTCAGCAGTGAAAATGAGTGGATAATAAGAACTCCTAATGAGATTTTAGGACTTATTAAAATGAGCACTTGACAGTAAAGTTCTATTTTCTCATTATTTTTTGGATTTGTTTTAGTTTTTGTATTGAAAAAATTGTAAATAATATTTCATTTTGTTCTATTACAGACTCGTATTGTACTGTGATTTTGGCCGAATTCGTCTTTTCGATGTCTTAGTGAGGTCGGTTGGTCTGTTTTTGTATTTAGATTGTTTAAGTTTGTTTACTTTTGCAGAAGTTTGCCGTCAGTTTGGTTAATATCGCGCTAACAAACGCACAGAAACAATCCCGCTCCGAAAACCTCAGCGCATTTATTCTTCAAGAGACCCCGCACTGTCTTATAGGCCCAGGCCAAACGCTCAAACATTGTTTGTCAGACATTTGAAATTTGCTTGTCAAGCAAAATCTTTGACCGTTTGGCCACGTCCAAAAAAACATTGCTCGTCCAACGTTTTGTAACAACCAAGTTATTGTTAATGCGCAAGCACGAGCGCTTTGTTGCTAAGAATGGCAGAAAAAGCCACGTGGTCAAATCCTGCTGGCTTGTGGTGTCAGAAGCTTTGCGAGGCCTGGGTTTGAGCCCAAGCCACGGTAGCGTCACAGCCAGGGTCGAGGTATCGAGGTTCATTTACTTCTAAGATCCTAGCGAATGGCGCTAAACACACCTTTCACCTTCATCACCTTTACCCTCACCAATGAGTTGAGTGGCTCCGGGTCTCGATTAGGATAAAAAAGACTGGCGCTAAACACCTCATTTCGCCATTTTCACTCTCCTTATTTGACGATTATAATGATGCTTTTTTAAACGTTTCATAACAAGACATTCTTAAGACCTGGCTGTAGTAGGAGACATGTCACGCGCGACATTGATGTCCCCTCGCTTTCTCCCAGGTTAGCCACCTCGAATACTTTGTAGCGCGCGACAAAATTTGTAGCAAGAGACACGTAAATGTTTCTGGGAGACAAGAGAAACATTTCTTGTGTCCGCGACATGCAGATGACTCGAGGGAAATGTTGCTCGCTTGTCACTCGCATGTTTAGCCACCCTGGGAGACACGCCGGATATAGTGTCGCGCGCGACAAGTCTCCTAGTTTAGCCATAGCTTTACTCGCTATCTCGTTACGCTTATCATGAGACTAAGAAGGACAACATTTTGGTTACCTAGCCAAGAACCTACTCTTTCCAATGTTATTTTCATCAATTATTTATCAAATAAGATATCTTTGATCTGTGTTGACCAACACTCCCATAACATGGTTTACGATTATTTGTCAATGTATTGTAATCCTCTACTGTGTAAGAACGTCTCTTTTAATATTTTTCACCATATCTGATGTGTTTTGCCTCAAAACTGCAATGTTATGAATTTAAGCTGCTTATATAGCTGCTTATACGTAATCTGTTTCCCTTTGCTTTCATCTGAAATGAGTCATTACACGCATTTTTTTATAAGGAAGTTCGGCCCATGCTCAGCACTGAAAATTCCTTAACTGACAGCCAAATTTGAGTACTCAGAATTCCTTAGCAATTCCTTAATTTTTATACTTGCTTCTTTAAAATAAACCTAGAGAAAGGAAATCTAGGGACATAAAGGTTTCAAAAAACGGGTAGAAATGAATACTAATTTAAAACCATTGACAACAAGTATTGCTTGCCTTTTTTATACATGTAAAGACTTCATCATTTTAATAAATTCAGATTCCTTAACTAGTCTCTGATCCAGTACTGGAATTACTTAATTTTTATCCATCAGTTTTCTACCTTCCTTATAAAGCACTTCCTTATAAATAAAATGCGTGTACTACTAATACTTAGAAGAGGATGTGCGGGGAAGAGTGATTATTAACGGTTTTTCTTTAAGCAACCAGTTCATGATCAGCCAACTTTCTGCGAATCCTTATCTTCATCTGTCAAATATTCTTCCTTTCACTAATGACGTGACAATAAACTGCCACTTTCGCGCGAAATTACCGAAATTAGGCTATGGAGATCGTGATTGTTTATCATGATCATGATGTTGATTTGCTTGCTTCACATGTATAGCCGCAACTGTCGGCGACCCGGATAACAGCGACCTGTTGCAGGCAACGTTTTGTTAATTCATGTGAGCACTTTTTCCGAGTCCGGCGTTAGCCGGAGGCAGACTCCGGTGTCGTATTAATAATAGAACAATGTTCCACTTTTTCCTGGCGCGGCGGTAGCATCCCACAGTGTCACAGTAGTCACGGCTATATACGGACCCAGGCTTGATCAAAAGATAAGCAAAGTAGCTATTACACACAAAAAGAATGCACGTTCCCTGATCCACAGGGAGGCGCAAACCCCTTGCTTTCAAAGAGATTTTAGCCAAGAAGGTATTGTGCCTTCTAAATGGAAATACCCTTGAAAACGCAACAATATTGAAACAATCGCACATTCTCTAATTCGTTTTATTAAAGATTCGCTCCTTTCCATTATCTTAAGCATTAAATGTGAAATTTTTAAACAACCGTTAGAGCACACCTAAAACAATAAATATTCACAAATACTACAACTAATTAATAATGCATTAAAAGAACTAAGTATTTTGTTAAAAGTGGATAGGCTATATATGAAGGAATAAGCAGAGTTTCACAGTGCAAGAGTTCCAAAGGAATAGTCTGAGTTGTACAAAACTTCAAAATTGCGATAAACAGCAGAATCATTTTCGGGCATACTTAAAAGCTTTTTTCGTCTGACACTCCTCAGAGTATGAACGTCAGAAACGGATCGAAACAAAGGACTAAGGCGGTATTGATACCAAGATGCGGATCGAAATACACCAATAGAAAAGCGAAGCTAAATTGGTATTGTGTTTGGTGCATTTCAAGCCGCATTTGGATGTAAATTCCGCCTTAGGCTATTGTTTCGGTCTGTTTTTGACGTTCATATTCTGAGGAGTGTTCAAGTGTGCCCGAGAATGTTTCCGCTATCTATCGCAATTTTGAGCTTCCAAAGGAATTCAATTTAGAAAAAAAATGATCGGTTAAAAGATTAACTCTGTAGCTACAATCCTCGCCAAAAATATTGGAGACAGTATGTTATAAGTATGTATTACCTTAGAAACCCAGTCCCATTACAACATATTTGGGTAATTAGACCCCCGTCCCCCCGACTCAATGTTAAGTCGGGGGAGGGGGTATGCGTCTTTAGAGCGAGAATTTTTAAAAAATTCGAAGTGTCCCAGCATTTTTGGCGAGGATTGTAGCCTGTTAAAAGATTGGTTAAAAGATTAACTCTGTTGCAGCCTTTTCGTTTGGGTCGTGTCCTGTTGCTAAAGCAGCCTTAACTTACTTATATAACTTATAGAACATAACTTGCGGAATGACCTTTTTTCTGTTTTCATCATTTAGATTAAGAGTGTTATATCCAGTTAATAAATGCAAAATGAAGTTTATATTGGTAGACCTCCATAACCCTTCTTGTCAGGGTTGTTACTTCCACCTATACGAATAAGTCTAAGCAATGGAAAGCAGCAACCAACTACAGCCAAGATCACCCAGCCAAGCAAACCAATCATAAACAAGCTATCTGTGAACTCAGCGAAGACATTTTTCTTTTGTGATGGCAACATGAAGAACTTATACTTGAAGACACCAAGTGATGGCGCAATCATAATGACAGTGAAGATACAGCCGACAAACAATGAAACACAGCCTCGTACTGGCCAGCAATCGACTTTATCGGTCTTGCTCCATCGGTAGAATGTTGTGATGCCTTTCCACAAACTGATGACGACTAGGCCAAGATAATTGAATGCAAGCACAGCCAAAACAATGTACGATCTCTTCGCAAACACTCTCTTATCGTTGCAGCTTGGGTCTTGAGCACATTCCCAGCAGAGGAAACCCTTCGCACCCCATCTTTCCGAATACAGATAAACAGCGATGCACGCGCCAGGCACGTTTAGTGCGAAACTCAATAGTGCGCCAAAGGTGAATTTGATATCTGCAAGCTTCTCCGGGTTTTCAATAAGATAATGCTGCTCTCTGGAACACTTGATCATGAACCAAATAAATGCGATGAAATAACAGATCATTACTATCGCCGAAACAAACAGAAAGAACAAATAAACGTCGACGACGCGCCCAAAGCTCGTTATCTTATCTTGATAATCGCGCTTATCCCACTCCGTATTAGAACAGAACTGGTAGCCTTTCGTGAAATTCGCCACATAATCGTCCGAGCTGATGAGCTTTTTGTACCGGTCTCGGGCAATCTGTGCTTCGGAATATACAGCAACATCTGTTCCTAGATCCAAAACATTTAGAAAGACAAGCAGTGCGAATTCTATGGCCAGGCCTTTGGTTGTTTTTGGCATTTTCGTGAAATAAAATTAGCAGACGTCTCTTCACAGTTAATATTGAGTTGAATTTGGGTTCGGAGATTGCTGTCTACGTACTGTGAATCTCCTATGAATAAAATAAAGATTTTTAATGATTATTTGAAATCATTGCGCGATCGCTCTGCTTGACAACTCAAGTCCGTAGACATTGAGAATCGCGGTAAAAGTTGAAACATTTAAAACTTGTCAAACGATCAAACATTGTTGGTCAAACATTTGATTTTGTTGTCATGTTTTATCGCTTTACCACATCACAAAGTTTTGCTCATCAAACATCTCCGCGACACAGGCGTAGAAAATTTTTGAAGTTTTTGAAATATCACTGAGCGAATTCTGCCATTCTGCCAAGCAATGTTTTGCGACGTAGCTAAACGGTTAAACATTGCTTGTAAATCAAATCTCAAATGTTTGGCCAATAATGTTTGATCGTTTGGCCATTTGGCCAGGGCCTTGGAATGAAGAACCATTACTATGGGTAGTTTAAAAGGAGAAGTTAGAAGTTATGTTGTTAGCCTTAGATGAAAAGTATTGAAAATTGATCATTGATTATCCCGTTGAAGACAAGACAGAAAAATTTGGAATTTAGATTCATTGGTTCTATAGAAGCGAGAATCGCGCAAACGTAAATGAAATTTCACATCAGGGCTTGGTCTCGCTATTTCCTTTATATGCGTACATCAGGCGATAAAATACAGAAAAACAGAAAGAGCAATTTTTCAGAGATTTTTATTAGCTATATTCTGTGATATAACGCTTGGTTTTGTATCTACTGTATATATTACAGTTGTTATGGATAAAAAGAATTCGTTTACCTGTGTAACGCAGCGCCACTTATAGCAAGTGGCACCTGAAGTTTCAACCAACTGGCTTCAAAGGGCTGTAGCAATGGGTTTCCCAAGGCTCTGATGAGTTCCTCCCAAAGTAGTAGCAAGCTCCTCTGAAAGGTCCTTACAGATCCCTGCCGAAAGTTCTAGTAAATGGCTTTCAAATCTTCTGTCTAATAGCTTTCAAAGACTCCAGCAAGAGGTTTCGAATGCCCCTATAGATATGGCTTCCGTAGATTCAGCAAGTACAGTTTCCAAAATTTTTAAGAAGAAGCTTCCACATAACGTTGGCCACTGCAAAATATGCCTAAATGACTGGAGATTCAAAATATACTGACAGTTCCTCGGCAAACGTTTTGGTGGCTTCGAAGTTCTTTTTCTTCCTTGCACTCTTCGTGGTTTTTAGACGATTTGGACGCCGCAGTCCCTCATTTCAGACTTCTATCATAATTTCAAGTATACATTTTCAACGAATAACTAAGAGAGCAAATTCAATGGGCCTGAATCTTATATAGACCTGAAATTTCTAGAATATGAGCTGCAAAAGCAGTTGAGTATATCTGTGAAGATTCAACAGACCAACATGAAGCAGCTGGAAATCAAAACTAATATATTCATGAGTCTTCTAACGAGGGGGGTAGCGTATAATAAATTATGATAAATTGCTTGACAAATTGTCCTAATGCGCAGGTCGTATAACAGGTACTGTAGTGTAGGCTAAGTGATAATTGTAAGTGTGCTTTTTTCTCGCGAAGAGCGTTTGCAAGGAAAAGTTTAAGTCATTTCGGTTTTTCCTCATGCGATTTAGGCCCTGGCAAAGCGAGCAAACATTCTAAATTTGCTTTAGAACAAATGATTGGCCGTTTGGCCACGTCCAAAAACATTGCTGTCCAACATTTTGGAATTACGAAGTCATTGCTAATGTGCAAGCACGAACGCTTTGTTGCTAAGAAATGTTGCTACGTGCCGAAATGTTGCACGTTGTTGAAGTCTGAAAATTTCAAAAGAAATGTTTGCCAAGTAATGTTGGAAAGGCGGCAAAACCCAAAACAATCAAACATTGCTTGACAAGCAAAAGTTAGCAAAATTTTTGGCGCGATATTTTGAAAATGTTCGAAAACATACAAGCAAAAACCTCTTGGACAAGCAATGTTTTTTGACGTGGCGAAACGGACAAACATTTGTTGTAAAGCAAATTTAAAATGTTTGACCAACAATGTTTGATCGTTTGGCCAGGGTCCTTGGTGTAATATTTCGCGTGAAGAGCTTTCGCGAGGAATAGTAGAAGTCATTTCTATTTTACGTCATTCCTTGCGGTGAAACTTCGAAGCGAAAAATGCACTATCGAGGTGCATACAAATAATCACAACATGTAATAAGCGAGAATCTCTGCAAATTTTGCGAAACCTTTCAGTTTGAAGGCCAGAATGTTTAGAAGCTTCTGAAATGTCTTCCAGAGTTGCCCAAAGATGCAGAATGACCAAGGCTTACCCGGACTGTAGGAAGGTTGTCGTGGATTCAAAATTCCCTTGAAAGGTCCCTGCCAAATGCTGCGTTGTAGGGCTGTGGGTTTTTCAAAATCATTTTTTGGGTACATTGCACTTATGTTGGCCGTATCCTACAGATCGCCGCAGCGCTGAACGCAACATTTCGAGCACGACACCGAATGCAAAGTCGTCTAAACTAGAAGACATGTGGCGCGCGACATTGATGTCCCCTTGGGTGTCTCCCAGTTTAGCCACCTCGGAAACTTCGTAGGGCGCTTCAAACTTTGTAGCAAGAGACACGAAAATGTTTCTGGGAGACAACAGAAACATTTCTTGTCTCGGCGACATGCAAATGACTCGGGGGACATGTTGCTCGCTTGTCACTCGCATGTCTAGCCACCCTGGGAGACACGCCGAATACAGTGTCGCACGCGACAAGTCTCCTAGTTTAGCCATAGCTTTACTGCAGTGTTGGAAATAGCCTGGGTTTGCTGGGCTGCGACAGGCGCACAGCGCATAAAAGCTTTACGTTTTTCATCGAAACTTTGAGAATTCGTAGAAAATCTTCGACATGGCGAAACGTTCTGTGTTAAAATCGTCTTTAAAAGTCAGTTAAGAGACAAAATGACGTTGTGACGAGTGAAAGCGCCGAGAACCGAGTTTGCATTTGGCGCTCTGTGGTTGTCAGAGTCGCAGGGCTTCAGACTGGATATTTCCATTAATTTAAAAGCCTATTGACTTTCTTTCAGTAAATAATCTGCCGGATACCCCCGGTTTGCAACAGCAGCTGCTCGGGTCAACAAGCGTCGAGAAAATGAGCACTTCGCGCAGGTGCATGGAACTAATGCTCGTTCTTGAATCAGATTAAAATTTATCATTTCTATAAGACAAAAGAAACTCGTGCACAAATGAGAGAAAAAGGCCATCTTTCTTTTAATGGTCAAGTAACGTGATTACGAAATCGCTCTTTGCTTGGTAACTATTTGTAAGCAAAAGGCTTTCTCTTCTCAGATGTCGAACACATGTAATTAGGTAACAGGTACTTCAGGACTGCTGGCTTTCGGCAAAGTTACAAAAGGTTTAATGGTGTTTTTATACAGTATTTAACAAGTGTCTATTAGGATTCAATTTTGCATGCTGAGATGTTTCTCTGTTTCCCACTGGCAGGTGTTAGGCCTTGGCCAAACGATCAAACATTGTTGGTCCAACATTTGGACTTTGCTTTACAACAATTGTTGACCGTTTGGCCACGTCCAAAAACATTGCTGTCCAACATTTTGGAACAATGAAGCCTTGGCTAATGCGCAAGCACGAATTCTCCGAATTCTCCTCCGAAATGTTGCAATTTGTCGAATCATGACAATAACAAAAGAAATGTTTGATAAGCAATGTTGGAAAGGCGGCCAAATGATCAAACATTGCTTGACAAGCCAAAGTAAGCAAAATTTGTGGCGTGATGTATTTTTTGCTTGGAGCAAGTAAAAAGTGCTGGACGAGCAATGTTTTTGGACGTGGCCAAACAGTCAAACATTTTGCTTGACAAGCCAATTTCAAATGTTTGAACAACAATGTTTGATCGTTTGGCTGGGGCCTAAAGACTACAAAATACATATATTTAGGATTAAGCCCTGGCCAAATGATCAGAAATTGATGGTCAAACACTTGAGATCTGCTTCACAAGCATTGATTGACCGCTTGGACAAGTAAAAACATTGTTCGACAAGCACAAACAAGCTACATTTGTTGCACAATGTTTCTGAATAGTTCAAAACATTTTTTACTTGACACAAATAAAAAATGTTTGATTAGCAATGTTTTGCGACATTGCCAAAGTGTAAAACATTTTGCTAAACTTTCGAATGTTTGACAGTGTTTGATCGTTTGGCCACTTCATAAATGCATGATATTTGTTTTTGCTAGAAATGACATACAGCGAACGCAGGCAAGGCAGCATAAAATCATGTCAAACCTTCCTTCATATTCAGTACAGTAGCATCAACGATAGGCACCAACGACAATTATATGTGAATGAGCAGTTTGTTTCTGACTACTCTTAAGTTTTAGTTTACAGAAAGAATAACTAATTACAAGGAGTCTGATAATCTTAGAATTTAGCATTAGCCCTTGTATACGCTATCGATCTATGCAAAATCCAAATTCAGCGACTTTACGATTCGTCTTCAATACAGTAGGTCAAACTAAGGAACAAGAAATTTGTCTTTTCTAGCTTACATAATAATTCTGCTAACTCTTCGCACCAACGTGATTAAATAAACTGTCTTTTAGAACCTGTGACATTAGGCCATGAATCGCTTCGATTCCAGTCTTGCAACTACAAGAAGATTAGAAATAAGATATTAAAAACAATAAACTAAGAAAATGCTAGAGATTTCCATTATGGGCACCTCATAATCGCTATCTAATGCAGCTAACACAGAATTCGCAATTAAATAGGAGACGGCCACAAATGGGATGATTATTCGAGCACCATGGTTTTCAGACACAGCTCTCAGACCAACTCCCCGATGCGAAACTAAGCGGCTCCATTTTCTGGGGAAAACTTTGTAGAAGCAATGTCTACATAAAACGAGAAAGTTTCGAAGAATTTGTTTGACTTTCTCCTGCCCAAACGCTGCTTCAATTGCAAAATCGCAAACACAGTGTAAAGGTATCGATTCAGCCGGCTAATTCTCACAAAGACTGCGCGGCAAAAACAGCAACATGATGTTTTAATAAAAGTTATTACTCTAACTGTGGGATGGTAGGTTGATATACCCACCCAAGCAACGAACTATCTTCAAGTAACCTTAATCATCATCGTCTAAACATATTCAGCAGTTAACTGCCATAATGTCCCGCACAATCTTCCCCACTTCTTTCTGTCGGCAGTTAGTTCTACTATCTTTTGCAATACGGTTTCCTTTATAACCTCATCTTAAAATATGCATACCATTACTATCAATCAAATTTGTTTTGCAAAGATGAAATCCGTTGTATAAGACTTAACATAGTCAGTCAGTCAGTCAGTCAGTCAGTCAGTCAGTCAGTCAGTCAGTCAGTCAGTCAGTCAGTCAGTCAGTCAGTCAGTCAGTCAGTCAGTCAGTCAGTCAGTCAGTCAGTCAGTCAGTCAGTCAGTCAGTCAGTCAGTCAGTCAGTCAGTCAGTCAGTCAGCCAGCCAGCCAGCCAGTAAGTCAGTCAGTCAGTCAGTCAGTCAGTAAGTCAGTCAAAGTCCTTCCTCTCGATGTGACAACACCAAAACACGCCCTCCATATGACGACAAAGTGATCCCTTCTGCTTGTTGCCTGAAATGGCAGTCAGTTGGCGACTTTCCCAATAGTTGTAAACCATCCAAAAGCCCAAAACGACTGAATGTATTCTTTAAAACAGTGCTAGAAACCACTCATTTTTTCAGTTAGACTTCCAAGCTAATCAGAGTGGATAGCGGCGCTAAACAAAAACTGTTGTCACCCTTACCTGTCTTTATTGGCTTTAGCGAGTTTCCCATCTTCTCTTTTATCAGGGTCAATACTTAACATAAAGCTTCCAGTTTTGTTCACCTGTTAATGAAAAAAAGAGTTTCGCTTAGAATTTCCTTATGCGTTACTTTAGAAATACAACTTTTGCATACGTTGTTAATATTAACATAGATACTCATTAAGAGTTACAATAAGAATAACTCACTTGACTTTCTCCTTGTTCTAATTTTTCTGATAAATCCGAAATCTGGTGTGTTACGTAGTCTGCATTCTAAAAAGCAATCACGTATCTCTGTTTAACAAACACAAACATTTGTTGGACTGCAGGACGAAGAGATATCGAAGGTTTAAGAAGGACGTTAGCAACCAGGGCACGTCTCAAGCCTAGACTTATTACCTGAATCGTAGTTACCGCTACTGAGTTCAAATGCTGGACTATTTTAAACGACCTCGCTTTGGCGTTAGTCTCAGTTTGATTAGTGATATACTAGGACTCAGGTAATAAGTCTATTTCGAGCCAATGGCCCGTCGTTATTAGACAATATGAGTCCCAGTTATTGCTCAGAAAAATTAGACCAACAACAAACGGAGATTGCTCATACTGCTAGTTTGAGCATTCATCCAGCCATTCCACTAAATAGCGATGACTACGTCGCTTCGTCCAGCAAGTCTCTAGGAAACCAGCTCTTCATTACCACATTCTCCAGCTGTACTAATGATCTAAATTACTCATCTCTGGTCATACATTTAAGGGGATCATTGGTTTCCACCAAAATAACGCGTGCGACCAGCAAAGGAGACAAGTCTCCCACATCAGTAGTGATGTTACAGTAATGGACAGCCTAGGACCAGGTAGCTCAGTTAGTAGATTATTGACAGTTTAAGACTGTACGTTCAAAAGCACTCCCTTCCAGTTCAATCAGGGGTGGCGCTAGAAAATTTATTGGGGGTCAGGCCGTCAGGCACAATATTGCCGAGTAGGGATTTATTATTCGTTTGTCTTCTTTGCCAGGTTTGTCCAGTAAAAAGTTTAAATGACAAATCTGACGAGTAAATTGCCAATTTGTGATCCTTTGGGGAAACAACCCCACATTCACTCGTAGCGCCGTCCCTGGCTTCAGTCACTCACGTTTCCTCTT
Source organism: Chrysaora quinquecirrha (assembly GCA_014526335.1). Taxonomy (NCBI): domain Eukaryota; kingdom Metazoa; phylum Cnidaria; class Scyphozoa; order Semaeostomeae; family Pelagiidae; genus Chrysaora; species Chrysaora quinquecirrha. Next base: position 3,216,157 of record JACTAT010000029.1, on the reverse strand, counting down.
GAACGAAGATTTTATTTAGGGAAAATAAACAAAAGAAACAACCAAATCTTACCGTCAGCAAAGTGGATGACGAAAGAGTATTAACCCAATATTTATTCCATAAAGAATCTAGGAGTTTTTGATCAAGTGAAGATTTGAAATACGACACGTCCAAAGAGTAATACCTGGAAAACAAACAGCAACATCATTGCTGAACTAAAGCTATAATAGAGAAAAAGCCGCGGACCAATTGAACGAACGAACCACTTTTACAAACATTTAAACGCATTTGTCATCTATCTCAGCATTTGTTAATTTTGCTGCCATGATCGAACTCATGGTCCTAATGCCCTGCCTGGCCAAACGACCAAACACTGTTTGTCAAACATTTAAAATTTGCTTGTCAAGCAATGTTTTACCGTTTGACCAACTCATAAAAAAATACTCGCCAAATTATGAACTTTTAAAAATTTCGTGAAAAAATATGCTCCTTTTTTGCTTGTTGAGCAGATGTGGTCAAACGTTCAAACGTTGCTTGGTAAGAAAACAAAGAAGAATGTTTGACAATAAATGTTTGGTCGTTTGGTCAGGGCCTAATGCTAGTCTGATGTAAACTTTCAAGGCCCAATTGAAGATTTCACACGTTTGCTGCCAATTATACGCCAAGCTTGATTTCACGGCGAATAACTTCTTTTTATCCTTCACAGCACATAAGTACCAGGAAGAATAAAATTTGCATACTAAAAATTTTGGTGTTGAATCTGTAAAGCACAAAATACAACAAGACTTACTGTTTGCAGTGAACTCCGAAATCTTCAATCTTATTCAATGGTATGGTCTGATATTCAGAAGGTCCCTCATCTGGAGGTTTATAACCCTGTATGAAATAATATGCAATATGTTGATCAGATATCAGATTAAGCTACTCCAAGGTAAATGCCAAAACAGCTTCAACTCCTAGTTTTAAGCATTCCTCACTTCTTAACCATAATGATAAGGAAATCAAGTTACTTTCCTTGGGGATTTTAAGGCGATATACTTCACATATAAAAGGAAGTTTGGCCTGCTTAATTGTAAATGCTCTCGCTATTGCAAAATCAGTATTCTTGACTGTGGACAACGTAATGGCTGAAATGAACCCATAATTTTCAAACACATTTTAAATTCAATTTGCTGTGATATTTTTTGTAGTACAAGTTGTTGAGTCACTCTCCTGAACTGAGTATATGTTTAGAATCTCTTCAAAACCTACTGCTTTTCAGACAGGTTTCCACAATGTGATTTTTCCAAGAAACCTGTTCCTATACTGTAGCTGAAATACTGGCCAATTTTGGGGCCTTGGATCGAATAATGCTAAGCATTTCAGAGTTATTTAAAGATTCGTTGTTTCTCTAAAGCAGATTCGATTTTTGTAACCTTGAAACAAATCAAGTCCCTTTCCTAAAGCTTAGTTATAGCTGGTTTTTGATATTACATTTCCTTACCGTACAGTATCCTCACGCCCAAGTACGCTCAGTATCCTCACGCCCAAATAACAAGGCAGCCTTAAATTTGTAGGGGACAACACAGAATGCAAACTTTATTTCCTGTCTAGGAGATCTGAAGCGCACAATTCTTAAGTTGAAAAGAATATAGCTGATAACTCTATAATCTCGGACAAAATTGTAGAGACAATACTGAAAATGTACCTCCACATAGCATATTGGCTCACTCTGCCCCCTCCCCCCAGTTCAATGTTGGTAACTTTGTTTCATTCACCACAGAATGGAGCGACCCATCATGCGGGCAAAATATATATAAAGAAATCTGCCAGAAGGCAATAAACATTGAATGGGGGAGGGGGCAGAGACATTGACCCCCAATCAACATGACTGAGTATTTTTCTCAACATATTTTGTCCATGATTGTAGGCCTTCTGATCTTAGGCCTACAATTCGATTGTTGGCTTCTAAAATCGAAAAGCTGGTGATGTTTGACACGACTGTAATACCCTGGAAAGAGGTATGAAAATAGTAATATTTCTGGATTGTATGTAGCCAAAGTAAAAGAAGGACTCTATAGCAAAACGTGTGTGCCTCCCTATTTTTACCACCTTGATTCAAGGTTTCAGATAGCGATAAAAAATAGCAAATTACCTTCGGATACGTTCGAAACGCACCAAGATTAACTTTTCCAGCCGATATTGTTCTTGTCGGGTCAATCTAAGAGAAATTAAACATGTTCGCTTAGGCCCAAGCCAAACGATCAAACATTTGAAATTTTCTTCTCAAGTAAAGTGTTTGACCATTTAGCCATGTCGCAAAACATAGCTTGCCAAACATACTTTGCTTGCATCAAGTAAAAAATATTTCTGAATTATTTCAAAAACAATGTGCAGCAAATTAAGCTTGCTTTTGATTGTCACACAATGTTTTGGACATGACCAAACGGTCAAACATCGCTTGAAAAGAAAATCTCAAATGTTTGACCAACAATGTTTGATCGTTTGGCCAGAGCCTTGCCTTAATTTCATCCAGATTTCATTGAATTAAATGCAAGGAAATGTCTAAGTTTTCAGTGTCCCTTATACCATTCTGCTACATTTACATGAAATTTCTAAAATTATGAGTAATTCTTTTTCTTTTTGTAAATATCTATTGCATTTATTGTAGAGTTCCCCACTTATTGGCTGTAGCCGGCGACGTAAATACACGAATGATAATAATTGCGGACTTAGATGAGCTGGCCAATTAGAATGAAAGTATGAATGTTTGACAGCAGAGCAGATGCTTTTCAGAGAATCTTCTGAAGTCATACGCAAAATAAAAAGGTACTGTACGCCATCATTTCATTAAACTCTCTAAAATATCGTATTTGAAAGAGTCTTCACTTCATAGCTTTTTCATTCATAGTTTACACCATTTCGATGAATGACCGTGATTACGTAAATTTGTCAAAATTTCGAGATGTAGAATGTTCGATTCGAAATTCGCATCATTACGCCATGATTAATGCATTCGTATTTCAGAACAAAAGCTTTTGTGAAACCATGCCGAAAGGCAGATACTGATTGGTTGAGAGATGATGGGCATCAACTTAGGGCGGCTCAAGCCATTTTTGTACTGTCCTAATGCCTTTAAGCAGCCAAAATGCAGGTGCAAGTTATCTTAGCGCTTGTATCATTGATTTTATAAGCGTTCAAAGTTTTTGAATTTAAGAGTTAAGACTGGTTGGGAAACAAGTTTCACCCCAAGCCACTTTTCACGGTGAAAGCTATTGTAGAAATCGAGGACTTTGCTGCATTCTTACAAAATGAATAGAATAGTACAAGGACAAAGAAACTCGGGACCTAATGCTTTTTCTACATCGAGAAGTAAATATCTAAAATTTTCGAAAAAGTTCGATCCTGCCAGCCCTTCGTCCAAAGGGTTCATTAGCCATTCAAGAAGATAAACATCATATACTATCGTACCACGCCTACTGATGGCATACGGTATCGCGTAAATAGGACCCTATTCTGTTGTCTTATACGTGGTTGGAGCTCCGTCGATTAGACGCATTTTCCGCACGCGTTTTTGTTTCGTTTAAATTTGAACATTAATACCACCACAGCGGTTATAAATTATCAAACCAGCCGTTTTAAAGATTTTCGAAGAAAACATCGCAAAAAATGCGACAAAATACAGCTTTAGAAATAAAATCTTACTACGATGGCCACAAAAGGTTCTTGGTATTGCTGATTGACCATCTGCGTACTGACGTCAATACCCGACAGCCAACAGCCGTAACCAGGGTGACTATGATACCAACCAATAGCATTCTCAAGCCTTCCAACCTAAGGAGTGAGATTAATGCTCGTTAAAAGAGATCCCTTAATGACAGTTCTAGACTTATTTAATTGGAAATTTATGAATTCCAAGCCAGATAAATGGAAATTTCTGCATCCACATGAATTTTTTAAATGTTTTGTCTTGAATAGGAAATTTTGTAATCAGATTTGTGAAAACAGAAGTGCAAGAATAAACAATCTTCTAATAAATGAAAATAATAATGAAGCAATGAAATTTTACATCCAGTAGGTCAAATGGAGGCCTAATAAGGAGAGAGAGAGGCTTCAGTGAGGGAGAGATGTTGTTGGCCTTAAAAGGCTTAATGGAGAGGAGGCTTAAGAGAAAGAGGGGGGTGCTTAAATGACGGAGAGAGGTCTTAGACTATAAGAAGATTAATCCCAAAGAAAAGACTTAATGGCAAGAGAGAGAGAGGGGGCATAACCCAGGGGAGAGGTAGATGGCTATAAAAGGTTTAATAGAGAGAAGGCATACTAGCAAGAAGGAAGGGGGAAAGAATGAGAACATTGGCTATGAAAGGCCTAATGGATGAGGGGGTTTATAGAGAGTAAAGGGTAGAGAGGGATAGCTTTACAAAGCTTTTCTTGTTTTCAATTTCTGTTTTCTTAGCTATGCCAATACGATTCAAGGTATAGGTTTAACATAATTACAAAAAGGCATACCAGTTTTGCTGATTCAATATATGCAGTCATGTATTCATATGCAGCAGCTTGTGCATTGACACGTGTTTCAGTACCTTCTACTGGCAATGCAAAGGCATCCATTACTATCATTGTATCTCCTTCGACTTTCCCAAGCATCAATCCCATTACTTCCAATGTTCCACCAGATCTTGCATGCATTACCTTCAAAAGCAGCAATCATGCAGTACTTAGTATTGGCTTAACTGCATTTAAGACATAATATACTACAGTGTAGTGGTTTGTACTCATATTACCAATAAAGGTGAGGATTTTGATTTGATCCCCCATTGCAAACTTGATTTGTGCAACTTAATGTATTCCCTTAGAAGTTGCTCTTTGATGTAGTGAACCCTTCAAGTCAAGTCCTCCCTATTGTTATGCTGCTTAATACTGCTTAACATATTGTAATTTGCCTACAACATATCATTCCCTTTGGTCCCTTTAGGTACCCAAAAACAAGACAAACTGTATACTCAGTAAAATTTGAGTGACCCATATTTAGGCATCAGCTTTGAGCTACAAGTCAGATGAGGGGCATGGTCTTCTTCTTAATGTCACTAGAAGAGTGGTTAATCTAAGTAAGAACCTAATAAGCTATCAAAAAGTTCAAACTGAGAATCTTAGTATAGCAGATGTGTAATATACATACCATTTTCAAGAGAGCCAGTGCTGAAACTTTTATATTCTTGAAATAGTGAGGACTACAACAGAAAATGAAGAAAAGCTATTAATGAATTAATGCAATGCATGCAATGGTTTAAGATATCAGCCATTAAAACTTTCAAGTCCAACATAGTCAGACTAGGTGCGATGATGACAATGGTGATGATGACGGTTATGCCAATGATGATGATGATGATGATGATGATGATGATGATGATGATGATGATGATGATGATGTTGTTGATGATGATGATGATGATGATGATGATGATGATGACAATGCAACGATGATTGTGATGATGATGGTAATGATGATGATGATGATGATGATAATGATGATGATGTTGATGATGATGATGATGATGTTGATGATGATACAATGCAATGATGATGGTGACGATGATGGTGATGATGATGATGATGATGTTGATGATGATGACAATGTTGCTGTATGGCAATGATGTGAATGATACTGTAAAGATGGTGATGATGATGATGACAAGGATGATAAAGATGAGATCTGACCTTGCAGGGAATTAAACAAAACTCAAAGACTGTGTGCCAGAACTGAGTTATTGGTCAATAACCCTATAATCTTTACTTGGGTCAATGAAATACAGCAATAAAGCTTACTCTTTAGTCCATGGTTTTCTTTGCAATATTGCCTGTTGTTCTTCCTTGCTGTATCTGTAGATATCATCAATATTTTGAATTTGTTCAATGTTATTTGACAGTTCAAATGTTTTCAGTGCCATACCAGAATCCATAGTGACTAACAGGGAACTACAAAATAATAATAACAAGCATTAGATAATGTATTAGCTAGTAACCTTAAAAACAACTTGATGGAATACTAGAGATTCTTCCAAACCAGGCATAATGACCTACCTACTGAATTTGCAAACTTGAATCTGTCCAAGATAAAGAAGACAACTATGGAGCCCTGGATGGACTGGACTGTGGACCTTCTTTAAAAGACTATACACGTAACTGTAACTCTAACTGAGCAAGTTCACTTTTTCATCTCTCTGATAAACAGGGGTTATTGGGGCTGCCCCAATTTTTGTTACTAAATCACTGACAAACATTTTAAAAAAATTTTACGAGATTTCGATAAAGCTGAATATCAATATTTATGCTGGACCAACAAAACAACAAACATTTGCCAGTACAACTTGATATTACGGCAATAATATAATACCTTCCCACTGAGCTTTCCACAGCATAGATCTTTTCAAGAGTAAGACAACACTGTCACTCTCTATACCCACTTACTGACCCTTTCCTGGGAGCTGAGTCTGAGTTGACTGCTGACTGGTGATAGAAATTATAAACTTGTCGACTTAGGCCGTAAGCAAGCATAAGCCTCGTTTTGATACCAAGAAGGAAGTGGCGGGGTGGCGGGGGCGTGGGTGAGAATTTTTTCGGGGTTTTTCTCCCGGGCTATTCCGTCCCGCACAACTTGCTAAACATGACTTCCCGCCAATAGGGAAAAAGCTACTCTGTTTGGAAAACAGGTATCCAGTACCTGCTGACATGTGACATGGTGTTCTAAGGTTTTGTTGTTGTTGTCATAAATTGTCTGATGTCACGAGAGCAAGAAGCAAGAAGCAAGAACCTGGTGCAAAGGAAATTCAAAACTTTTGGTTTTGAAAAGCAATGGTATGAAGAATGATTGCCTCATTCTGTTTTGTTAAAATCTAATCCATCAAGCAATCAAAAGTTGAAGGCCATAAATCGATATTTTTGTCCTTTGATTTGAGCGGAAGGAAGAGACGGTCTCACGCCCCCACAGAGTCAGAGGCCACTGTTTGGTTTCTTCAATAGAAATGGTTTCTTCACTTCAAAAAAGAGTCTGTTTAGAGATCATTGGGTTTCTTCCGCAGTAGAGGAACAGCCCTTTCTTAACAGGAGCATCACAGGCTCAGGTTCTGTGGCGTTGTGGTGTAATCCAGCTGACTCGTGGTGTCAGAAGCTCAGTGTGGTCAAGGTTCGAGCCCAGCCACGGTAGCGTCACAGCCAGGGTCTCGATTAGTTACCCTACTACTGAGATCCTAGCGACTGGTGCAAAAACACCATTTCACCTTCACCCTTCACCTTCTGGTGCACTTGTTCACAGCAGATTTGACTCCCCCTGCTGGTCCTTCCTTGAATTATTGCTAAACCCTAAGTTCTTTGATTTTTCTGAGTATATGCAGTAAATTTTATTTTTTTATTTTCAGGCAGCTGTCAAACTAAACAATGGAACATCTATGCCACTGATAGGACTTGGGTATGTGAAAATTCTAGGATGGGCAAAATGGCACATTTTAGGACAAAGTGAGGGCATCAGAATAGAGTATCATTTACAGAAGATGCAAGGACCAGTCAAGACAGCATGACTTAGCACACCCTTTCTTTTATTCAAAGAAAAATCACTATTACAACCCTAAAATTTCAAAAGAATTTAATGCTCAAAATCATGACAAAATAATGCTCTCTAGACTGGCAGGAGGGGTGGATAGGAGAAAAAGAAATGAGGGTAATACTCTTGGGTACAAATAGAAATGGGGCAATATTTGCCAGGAAAAAGGTTTAGGCTATCACCTGGATAAAAAGGGTTGATGCATATCCAGAGGTGCCAGAGCCAAGGCATTGGGGCACCAGTTAGCAGGGACAGAAGCAACAAATTCAGGGTTAAATAACCTGAAGGTCATAGAATTTCACAATTTTTATGGGGACAAGGGGGCAATTACCCCAGCTGCCCCTGTGCTTCCAGTGCCCCTGTACATATCTATACAGTATAGTATATAACCATATTAGATATCTGTTTGCTTCTTGTAGAACATGGATGTCAGACAAGGGGAAAGTAGGAGCAGCTGTGAAACATGCACTTGAAATTGGTTACAGACACATTGACTGTGCACAAGGCTATAGGAATGAAGATGAGATTGGTGAATCTTTGAATGAAGTTTTCAAGCAAGGAAAGATAAAAAGAGAAGATGTGTACATTGTTTCAAAACTTTGGTATGTGGTGTGTTCTCATCAAGCTATGACTGGTTTACCTGAAGTAAAGTACTGTAATTTAAGCTTCGAAATGTGCTTAGGAGAGCACAGGTGTACTTTAAGTTGGGTCTAAACCTAGAGTGGTCCAGCACTTCATTTCATATCTGAGGCCTAGGGCCCAAATTGGAACTTATGATCCTAAGATCCCATACAACCTTGGGTCCTATGTCCTAAGGTCCTTTGTTCGTCTGCAGAATAGGGACAAGACAAAACACCAACTGTCGTCAGAGGTCATCTGCATGCTTTGCATTTCAATGTCATGGATTTTTGAATAAGGAAACCCAGAAAACAATAGTCTGCATTATTAACTTGATTCCATGTCAATGGAAAGCCTTTGGCAGTGACTTAACCTTGTTTGTATGCCTGATTCACAAAATCGCCTGAGTGAGCCTTCTATCAAACTCTCTGTTCTGTGATCCAACCTTGGGACATTAGTCCCAGCTAAGATAAGAAGGCAAACATTCCATAATAAGTTGCAGTTCCTGGGTCTTTCCTAAGTCTTTTGGTCCTGCTTTTACAATATATGATATTCGTTTCAGAAAAGCTAATCCTCCAGTCATCACTTATACTTTGTCTGCAAAAAGTAAAATTTTAGCCAAATCCTGGTTGTCACTCCCGCTTTAATCGTAGTCAATAGAAATGTTGACTTGTGTTGACTTTGCTTTTATGCACTACCATTTGCAGCCAGCAGAGAATCATCACTACTGCACTACTACTGCCCATACGTATTGCGATTTTTACCATTCTCTTTACCCACAGAATTTCACCTATGAATATCTGGCTTAAAATGTACTGTGAATTCTTGGCAATTGGTTGCAATGTAATAACTTACCTTTTATCAGATTTGTATTGCTTCAGGTGCAGTTACTTTGCAAAGGAAGATGTAGTGGAAACTTGTAAATCAGCACTGAAGAATTTCCAGTTGGACTATCTGGATTTGTATTTGGCAAGTCTAACTAATGTTTACTTTCAGACCTATTTAATAGCTTGTAACTGGGCTTTTTAGACTCTCTTTTTAGTTCTGTGGCTCAGTGGCTTTGACAGTTATTCAACGACTTAATTATTCTCTAATAGCTCAACGGAGTCGTCGTTGGCTCGGTTGATATGCAGCCAACGTTTACATCTAATCTATTGCCGTGTGCCACTTATGGAAAAATATATACGAATATGTATGGTGCTGAAGAATGCTCTCGCCGATTTCATTGAGCTCTTGAACTCAGTGGAAATGTCATTGGCCCTCTGTCCTGCATTCCTTGTTCGACAAATATATATATATATATACATATGTATGGTGCTGAAGAAGGTTCAAAACAGCTGAAACAAAAAAGACAAACGGGAGAAGAGCTTTGAGCTTTGACTTGGAGAGTTACTCGCCCATTTCACTGAGCTCTTGAACTCACTGGAAATGTCATTTGCCCTCTGATTATGCAGTTCAGGTTCTAATCTCGTGTATCTCCGTGTTTGCCATTCATGAAAGCACATATTATTATCGCTGTTGTTAGTGATATGTTTCTGTTCTTACGTTGCATTGCTTTTAGGTGCACTTGCCATATCGACTAGATAAGAGCATTGGTGTCGACATAAATGGGCCCGACAAGAAAGGATTGATTGGCTACACACCAGAGCTTATGAAAGAGACTTGGCAGGTAAAATTCTGCTTAAAGACACCATGCTTATTATTATCTTCCTCCCACTCTTGTAGTAACGGCTTTTTTCCGGCTACACGCGCGATTTTTTACCTGTTCTGGCGATGCGACACTCTTGAAGATGTCCTGTTGTGTAAATTCCTGAGGTGGCTACACGCTGGGACAAGGTGCTGCGACAATCAAGTTGCGCAGTAAGAAGAATGCGTCTAAGAAATTTTCCAGGAAAGCGCGCGAAAACAATGCAATGTGTTTCAATGGAAAGAATACCAGATAAACTGATAAATTTATGTCTAATATTAACTTTATGATTCGGCGATTTTCCTTCCATGATTATTGTATATATGAAACGAAACTGATAAGCTAAATTGTTTGTCTCAAAATGGTATATACATAGTGAAACGGTTCTATGCCGTCATGTTCAAATGAAGTAGATAAAGGTTCTTTTCTCTTTCCATGTCGATTGCCAGATCACACTGTAAATCTGTTTTTCATGCGATCAAACATTATTTTTCAAACAATCAAAGACCCGAAACTTGTTTAAAGGTAAAAGTAAAGGTAAAGGTCATGATAAGGCTGTTATATAACCACTGGACACATAGGTTACTAAATTTTTAAGCGAAAATTTACAAACTAACTGGGATCTTTTTCTGTATTTTAGGAAATGGAGAAGCTTGTTGAACTTGGTCTTGTCAAATCAATTGGAATAAGTAACTTTACTTGTAAAAAGATTGCAGAGCTGTTTGAGTTTGCTAAGATCAAACCTGTTTGCAACCAGGGTTAGTATTAGCATTTTGTATGTTGTTTTGAATTTTAGGAAGCGTTTAAAAAGGAAGCGTTTACGACATACCTTAAATCTTATCAAGTTTTAGGCTCTGCCCAAACGATCAAACATTGTTGGTCCAACGTTTGAATTTGCTCGTCAAGCAAAATGTTAAACCGTTTGGCCATGTGGCAAATTATTGCTCGTCCAACATTTTTTGCTTGCTTCAAGCAAATCATGTTTTTGAAGGAAAAACATCTTGCCACAAATTTTGCTTATTTCTGTTTGTCAGTTATTGTTTCATCGTTTGGCCGCCTTTCAAACAATGCCTGTTGAACATTTCTTTTGTTTTTTGACAAAATGCAAAAAACTTGTGCCATTTCACCGCCTAGCAGCATTGGCAATAAGTTTAGCAATAACTTCGTTGTTCCAAAGTGTTGGACAGTAATGTTTTTGGACGTGACCAAACGGTCAAACATTTGTTGTAAAGCAGATTTGAAATGTTGGACGAAAAATGTTTGATCCTTTGGCCGGGTCCTTAGAAGATAGGTTTACTCGAGGGTGTTGTTTAAAAGTAAGAGGCTTTTAATTCAAGTAATACAACAATATATCTCTTTTTATTTCAGTTGAGTTGCATCCTTTCCTACCTCAGCGCAAGCTTCTTGACTTTTGCAAGGAGAAGGGTAACTACCACTATCAAATTCCTAACCTACTTCGTTTTCCTTTATTTTGGCTTCTCGCGATGCATTTGGCAGTCATATCTATCGTTCACGAATGGAAAACATTAAGATAAATTTTGCCACAAGTGAACCAAGACTGCATAATCATAGAGTCAGCGTCGATTCCACTGAGTTTGAAAGCTCACTGAAACTGTGAAGTTACTCTCCAAGTCATACAGCACAAGGTTCTCCTCCTATTCGACTTTGTGTTTCTGCTATGCTTATCTTTCTACCATACACAGTCATATTTACAGTATTGTTCGTGAATCAAAACATTAGGATGGGTTTTTTTACGTAGTGGCATTGTTGATAGGATTTGAACCAAAGTTCATGAACGAAAAAGAAAGAGCAATGCAAAACATACGGGGATTTTTTCGACAACTGGCGGATCATAACTGTTAGGATTCGAACAAAATTTTGCCTTATCAGTTAGTCAACGAAGATTCTACAGAGTGTAAAAGCTTAATAAAACAAGTAATTCCCCGAATAAGTAAGTCTCTAAGTAACCATCGAGAGAATTCAAGCCATACAGTCCAAAATTGTCCTCCCATATGATATGTTTCGCCTTTGTGAATCTCGAACCAAACTCAAAAGGATCTGAACCTACTAAATCTAAATATTTTTTTGTAAGCCCCTGGCCAAATTGTCAAACATCGTTTGTCAAACATTGGTGTAGCAAAATGTTTTACCGTTTGACCATGTCGCAAACGCTTTTACTTGTGTCATTCAAAAATATTTCTGAAATTTTCATAAACATCGCACAGCAAGTTTTGCTATATTCTGCAGGTCAACCAATGCAATGTAACTTGTTGCTTAACGCTCAAACATCAAATGTTTGACAAACATTGTTTGATCTTTTCTTGGGCCTAATGTTTACCGTTTGTTTAGCAAATATCTTTCTATCTGTACTGTTACCCTATTTATTTCAGAATTTTGCAGGTTAGAATTCTTAATCAAACGAATCAATTTACATGTTTTAGATATCGTTTGTGTTGGATACTCTCCTCTGGGTGCTCCTGGCAGACCCGATCTTTTCAGAGATAAATCACACACTGTCCTGATTGAGAATGATGTCATTGTTTCTGTTGCAAAAAAACATGGCTGCAGTCCGGCACAGGTACCCAATTCAAATAACATTTATCAAACTAGTCGGGGAACCCACAAAGGGACCTTTGTGGAGGTACTCCAATTGAGACCCGACGGGGGTAATTCTGTAGCTACAAACCCTTACATCCAATTTCCTAGTGTTTTGAACTTAGTTTGCAACCTTGTGTACACGTATTTTTTTTATAAGAAACTAAATATTGATCCAGTACTGAAAGTTTCTTAAAATTTTCAAATTTTGAGTACTGAAAGTTTCTTAAGAGTTTCTTGAATATCCATATTGGCACCAAAGTTATTCTATCTGAACGATGTTTCAAACCCATTCATCGATGGTATTTGAATGGATATGGGTTTCCTTTTTCGGTCTGCTTGTCACAGAAATGCGTCATTGCAGACGAAACACAGGAATTGAAAAACCATTTTTCGCTGTCTGATGTGAAAAGGTTTCCTAGGTAAATATTTCCAGTACTGGAGTTTCTTAATTTTTTGGCCATTCGAGAGTCTGGGTTTCTTATAAAGGGTTTCTTATAAAAAAATACGTGTATTTGAACATTAGCAAACTTTAACAGGACATTTTATTGCCGGATTGGAGGCTATCAAAACGGCATGACTTTCAGCTTTAAACACTATACCATTTAAGGGTTATTTTAAAAATTTTCCACAATTTGACGGTTATATTGAAAAATGTAAGCTTTGATCCTATATCTCCCGGACTGGACCCCCTGCAAGACCTCAATGGGAGTACCCACTGGCTTTTGTCAAACCATCAACCAGTGGCGTAATGGAGCAACTGTTGGGGGCGAGAATACTGCTATCCAGACAAAGATCGTGTTGTTTTGAATCTCTTGATTTGTTTAACCCAAGTGAACGCAAAACCATTCGCCTAAAAACCATTCAATGACGGTGATTTTGATTTATGAAGCAAATCAGTTAAAACTAGTCTAAGTACATAATACGATCCCTACACCCCAGACGAAGCAGAGCTTATCTAGTCTGGGGCGCTTAAATTAAGTATTTCAAACTTACAGAAAATATTATACAAGAAAATATTCATTTTATGGGCCATTTTTTGAACACACGTTTACTTAGTACTTTAAAATTTCAAAAACGTTCTTGGTTATTGAACACCTTGTATCATCTTAACTTTACCTATGAGCTTGTGAGTATTATATTCCGTCATGATATTCAGAGGCCGAATCTTGAGTTGTCCTCAGTTCCATAGCTCAGAGTCTCTTGCGCTGTGAGAACAAATTTGCGTTATTCCATCCTTTGAAAATAAACAGCAGCGCAGCTGAAGGTGGAAACGGGCGACCCCTTTCCTTGGTTACGCCACCATTTAGTTGAATGTTTCAAGAAATTAGGTCTTCATTAGAGCATAGTTGGGAGAAAGAAAAAGTTGATAAAGCTAATGCTGATTCAATGCCATTCCCTAACCCTAACCTCCATTGCCAACATCAATCCAACAATAGAATTCAATTCAATTCAATTTTGTTTGTAGAATAAAGAGCCTAAAACTATGTATAGTTAATAATATAGAAACTTTATTCTACAAGACCCAAGAAAAGCAAAGCTTATCTAGCTTGGGCCGTTAACAAAACAAGATAACAAAGATACAAAAAGAAAACTTAAAATACAATTTGTGGTTGGCTAACTACAAGATCATAAATGCATATTCAATCTAATTAAGATATATTAAATATCAAAAAAAGTGCAAGAAGCCTTAAAAGAATTCTGTATATCTTAAAAGTCAGCTGTATTCGTTTGTCTTTTTTCTCGTTTCACGAACCATCGAGCACTGATCGCATCCATAAGCAAAAAGATAATTTCAATCAGCGATATACAAGATGCTCCAATAAGCAACCCCATTTGTCCACCAACATCACTTACAATGTTCAAAAAACCATACAGCTCCTTTTCTTCGTAAATCACCTCCGACAATTCATCGTAATAAACGCTTATCTTCAGCAGCTTTCGCCTAATCTCGTCGATACTGTAATTCCGAGTCTGCTCTCCAGAAACTGCGGCGACAACGGGCGAGAACATTTCGTCTTGCCAAGATTGCGGCCAAGGGTGTCGCGATGTTTTCGTTTCGTAGATCTCTTCGTAACAAGGCAATCGGCAGTTGCACTGACTGTCAGAGAATTTTTTTCGAAAGAAATTGCTTTTACAAGCCGCATATTCCTTTTCCGACTTAAAAATATCTTTGTCCGGATATTTGTTATTAGGCATGAAGGCCCGCATTGTATGAGGCACATATCCGCAATCATTATACATTGCAATGTATAGGCACGAAAAGAAGCAATTTTCCATGACATGTTTCCCTGTTACGATTGATTGGTACCCCTCCTCGCCGTCCTTGACACAGTTCGATCTAAAGGGGCTCGGTAATCGTTTCTTGATGATCTTTTTTATTCTGATGTGAATGTGGTACCCAGGGGACAGATAAACCCCAGTTAATACACGCATGTGCTCTTTAGGGTCGTGAAAATTCATGTATAGTCCTTGTCGATCGTCATCAATGGGCTTTTCGCTTAATTTTGTCCCACTGTACTCGTTTTCATCATAATAAAGGACCATCCTTAGGCCGTGTTTCTCCCTCCCAGTTCTGTATCAGAGTGGAATATCGATTCATTGTGAAGCATGGCCATGTGTTGGGTAGAAACACAAAATTGTTTGGAAATTGATAATTTCCAGACACAAACTTTCTCGAAGCAAGCATCCCAATGCTGCCTTCAGAGTAATTCGCCAGAAAGAGTCTGCAAGCCATTTTAAAGTATCTTTTGTTGATTTGGTTTTCAAAGTACCAGTCATCCAGCAACGAACAGTTCTCTGGTAGATATTGTGGTATTGGCGGTGGGTCTCCAGGCGTGCTATACATATTTGTATTGCAGAAAGTCATTGCTGGTAACGCAAGGGAACTATACTTCTTTCTATCTTCCTTCACGTAGACATCTCTGTTAAGGTGCTTGATCATGGTTTCCACGAATGTTGATATCAGAACGCCAACTGAGCTAAGAAACAGCACTGTCCATATCAGCCTTCGCCATTTCGAGGTCGCTGATGCGATTCTTGATGGCCCGTGAATCGTTAGACATTCCACTTCTTGGGCGAGCTCTTTCTTTTTCGTGCTTGAACTAGACCGGCGGACTTCTGACGTATCCATCTAACAGAAAAGAGAATTTTGCGATAAAATGTTCAAACATACTCAAAGCTTCTTCTTCTTACCGTCTCTTTGGAGTCCAAAACTACCCTGGCAGGGCTTCTGGACAACAAGCCACACTTCCAACACGCCACACATTTCAGAGCAAGTCGTCACTGGGGTCTAGTGAACTCTCCACGCCTACGTGGGCAACTCGCCTCAGTTTGAAATTCAAATTAAAAGGAATGAAAATCTTTTCGTAAAAGCTTTCTAGTAGGCCCGCGGGCAATTTGTTTAAAGATATTGGGGGGCACTGCCCCAAACCCCAGTTTGTCACGCCGATAGAATCTGCTTGTTCAGTTAAGTGTGGTGAGTCGTCGTTTGAAGAGGCGAGTTGACCAGTTGTGTAGTGACTTCATTGTGGCGAATCCACGGTGTCAGCTATAGAGAGCCACGGCATTAGCCTCAGTGAGAGGAAGAAGCTCCCCGCAGTTCCTTAGAAGTTTCCTCGCAGCTCCCCGAAGTCCTTCCGAGGCTCCTGTAACTGTTGCTCTGGTACCCAGGCTCAGTATAAAAGTAAAATGATTGAATGGAAGAGTCTAATCGAGAACATGAACTCAGCTTCAGTCGTCACAGGACCAGCCTTTTGTTTCGATATGGACAGATTCGAAAACCCCTTTTTTTTTTTTTATTCCAATAAAATTTACAGTTTAACATACAAGGGTTACAAGACGCTGCCACAGGGAGCATGGAAATACATAGCAACCCTGCGGCATAACATTTAACAAAAAGAGAAACCTAATCAAATTACATTTAAATATTACCAATTACAAATTACAAACAGCAGTTACAAATAACAATATTACAGAAACAATTACAAATAATTACAGCAACAAATAATTACAAGAAATGGAAAAAAAGACACATTACACATTACACGAGAGAGGAGATTCCGAACAACAACTTGTTAAAACCGTTCTGAGGCCTGAATATATTTCAAAGTTGCCTCGATAATTGTTGTATTTGAATCTAAAGATAACTTTTCGTGGCCATACAGGATAATTTTTAGTAAATTTTCATTCGAAAGGTTTACTAATCCATGGGGTCGCAATATCGCATTCACGCTGTCGAGAAGATCACGTCTATATGTATTATAAGCATGGCAGAGCAGCAAAAAATATTCCGTATCCTCAATACCATCATTTATCGGGCACAAAGAATTTAAAGTATCGTTAAAGTTATGTTTGAATTTGTGAAAATTCAGTTTGCTGAGTCCAACACGAAGCTGTGTTAAAATTGATAAGCCTTTTGGGTCATGAATGTTGTAGACCAGTTTTGGAGGTGGACGGATGAGTGCTAATAGTTGTTTCTTGAAAACATTGACTGAGCAGGATTGTTGAATCACAGGGTCAAGTTTTTCCCATTCCGATAAACAGTTAGGATAGAAACTTGATTTGAATCTCTCTGTTCTCGCACGTATTTGCCCTATTGCAGCTCGTCTGCGGAGATTGTAGTCAGATTCCTGAAGCTGAGGTAAAGGATCTCTTGTGTAATCTGGAGTTAAATTGTTGATGATCTTATAGAAAAGAACAAGGCGTCTACTCCAACGTCGGAGGTTGAGCGATTCCCAACCAAGTTCATCGTAAATTTTTTTGACGAGACGTGCCCTTCCCAAGCGCCAGTTACTGCCAGGGCGGCAGAGTATTGCACCGATTCGAGTTTTTCCATTGAATTAGTCAAAGTGAAAGTTTGGCTAAATTCACAATTGTTTTGTGGAATGTGATATATTATATCACCATAATCAAAATGTGGTCTAACATAGAGTTTATAAAGTTCGTTGAGCGTATGTCGTGGCAAATATTTTGAAAGGAATCTCAACATCCCTATTCCTTGTCTACATTTAGAAATTACTGATTGAATGTGACTAGCGAAGGACAGTTTAGAATCTAGTATGACACCAAGGTGTTTTTGCTCTTGGACCCTCATTACTGGAACACCATTAAAAAAGATGGGAGGATGATCCGTTGGAATTCTCTTTTTCGAAAAGGTAACCTCTGCTGCCTGCTTAGTTGGGTCAGGATTAAAGGACATTCGCCAATTGTCAGCCCACAGCTTAATAAGATTCAAATCATGGTTCATATCAAGAGCAGCAGTATGTGGATCATGAACAACTGTGAAGATAGATGTGTCATCGGCAAATAGTTTCACGTTACATTTTAAGCCATCAGCCAAATCATTAATATAAATAAGAAAGAAAAGAGGACCCAGGATAGAACCTTGGGGAACACCGGCTAAGCATCAGTGTTAATAGTTTACCAGAGACACCACATCGAATGAACCCTCATGAAAGACCTTGCGTGGGATTGCTGCTGATTCAGATTCATTCTTCGCTGTAACTCGTGTGGTCGTGTTGAACATGTGGAACCTCCATCAGCGGACACCTCTTAACAGCGGACAAATACTTTTGCCCCTATGAAAATCAAAATTACAGGAAACATCGGAAACATCTCTGGACATATACTGATAATCTTTTTTCGTCTGACACTTCTCAGAGTATAAATGTCAGAAACAGACCGAAACGCTTGAAAAAGGCGGAATTTATACCCAGATGAGGATCGAAAAAAGATAACAAAAATCGTTTCCTTGAAAAAGCATACCTTCGTACTGCGGACACCTTCTACAACGGACAATAACATCCCCCGGTGTCCCTTTTATTGAGTGTCCACTGCATTGCCTCATGGCAGTGTTGTGTTTGAGCGTAGCTTGTTGCCTGGAGGTGCGACGTGGTTCTTCTCTTTGCCGAAATTAGTTTTGAAGAATATGAAAATTTTGATCATTTTTGAAGAATAGAGATAGAACATGCTGTTTTATCCTATCTTGTAATCATCTTCAGACGTAAATACCCCTCTCTCGCTTCATATCGGGACGAAAATTAATAAAAGCCTAATATTTTGTGCTACAGTACCTATGTACTTAATTTTTACAAGTTCCATGTCACTTTTAACAAATTTCATACCTTTTGAAGCTCCTGTACTCTATTCTTCGATACACAAGACATAGGAAACATGATTGTTGAATGATAATGATTACCAATCTTTAGCGCTAACGGTCAACATCCATCTTTGCGAAGCCAGGAATGAAATTTTCAACTACGCAACCGGCAATACAGTACAATAGTTCTAACAGCTTTCATCGGACTTCAGACGTAATTTCATTCTCTGTTTTATCATTTAATTATAAAGACGTCCTTTTTTGTTTTGGACTTTACATTTTTAATGTGTCTTATTATTATTTGCCTCATTATTTCTCGAGCAAGAGAGCTTTTCATTGCAAACAAACAGCAATAAAAGTGAAATTAAAATACAAGTTTACAAAGATTGTTAACATCCACTGAGAAAAGTTAATGATTGATAAATAGAAGAAGTATTAGTTTTCTAAATTTGCCCGAAAACGAGCAAAATTGAAGCTTATGTTTTGAGTTCTATTATAAAAGCTGATGCAAGAAGCATATGTTGAAGGACTACACTTTTTTTAATAAGCAACTTGACTTTTGTCCAGCCCTCTAAGAAAGTTGCTTAACATTTTTTGTACCTAACAACCACCCCTGACTTCGCGGGTCAAAATCGTCATCTGTTAGATTTCATACAAAGAAGCTCAAAGTGAAATAAGTTAAAATCATCGACATCAAAATTGATGCGAATCTTAATAAGTGGGGGGTCCTAATAAGAGCGGGGGGTTTGGAAATTTTTCAAAAAATTAATTAGCGGGGGGACGGCAATTAGGCACTTAAGGGTATTTTCACAGATAGCGAGGAAAAGAAGATCCTTCAGAGCCTCTCCTATGGCTTCTATATATTGGGTAGAAAATATAACATTTCGATCTGCAGGCTCTTAATAAACGAGGGTTCTTGTGTGCAAATTTTTACTGCATTATACAATTTTTCTTATTTTAGGTTCTTCTTGCTTGGGGTATTCAACGCGGCACACCGTCGTCCCTAAATCAGTCAGTTTTTCAAGAATTGAGGAAAATCTAAAATCAGGTGATGTGACTCTTGATTCTGATGACATGAAAAGGATTGATGATTTAAAGCAAAGAACAAGGTACGTCGATCAAAACTGGGCAATGCCAAAAGGAATGACAATGGATGAGTTCTGGGATGGCGAGTATCTTTCATAAAAATTACGGTGTTGTTTTTCACTGAACATTAATTTGGCAATGTCCTGAAGTAGCAAATGATAGAATGAACTCTGATGATAGATTGAAATAAATTTAGATATTCTAACAAGTACAGAATGAAATTAGTTGATAGATTATATTTATGAATTTCAAATTAGCAAATACAGGATGCCAGTTATCGGTTTTTTCCATCCTTTGAAAAACGAACTCTGCCCAGAGAATAGAACCGAAAGAATACATTCACAACATTCACAACGAAGTCGACCATTTCGAGATACAATACACTTTTTTAATGAGCAACTTGGCTTTTGTCCAGCCCTCAAAGTTGCTTAAAGTTTTATACATTTCAGCCCTCAAAGTTGCTTAACATTTTTTGTACCTAACAACCACCCCTGACTTCGGGGTTCAAAATCATCAACTCTAAGGCCTAGAACACGACTTTTGGGAGACAAAAAGTGGAAAAACGTTAGCTAACGTTAACTTTGCTCAATGTTAAGGTCAGTTCAGCCCTAGTTGCTTATTGAGCGGTTGTTTATTAAGAAGTGTACACGAAACATCGAAGATTTCGAAATTCCCCCACTTCGTCTAGAAAACTGTAAAAAACCATCCACTACCAAGGAGCAAGTACTTGGAAGGAGATTCCAAAAGAAATGAGATTCTGCCCTACTAATTTCCTTCAAACGGAGACTAAAGAAATTCCTGAGGTAATCGCCCAACGTGACCCAAACACGACCGCTTGGAAGAGTAGCTATATTATATTTTCTTGTATTCATACATTTTGTATCAATAGTACTTTCTTGCAAGGCTGACAGGGTATTGCACATAAATAAGATTAAAAACGAAAATGAAATTGTCAGGTTCCTCCGCAGCGTCATAAATTTTTCCAATCGAAAAGTTTAGGACGGTGCGGAGGAGCGTGCCTTATTATCATATTCAAAATCGCGGCTGCAATCTAGGACTGTTCTTGCTTTCTATTACGGCTTCTTCTGTTTTCGATTCATTAACATTTAGGTTTTCCTTTCGTAGTATGTTTTTTATGCTTTTCTCCATTTTTTCTTTCTTTTCCAGCTCTTGAGTAATAAAATCTGCATCGTCAGCATAAATGGCTTCATTAGGCAGCAAAGTTGATGTTTAATCTATATATTGCTTAAAACTTTCCTTACTTCTTTCAACGCATTGGGCTTATATATGGTATGTATAATTATGATGATTATAAATGAAGAGAAACATTTGTTAAGCCTGGCCAAATAGCCAGAAGTGACGGCGTCAGTTCTGAGACACGGCTGTACCAGTGCTGAGACAGTGCTGTGAAGTTTTTAGTATTAATTGAACCACGAATGGCTCTACCGTGGTTGGGCCGCTGGACAGTTGCTCTATTGCGGTGGTGCGGACATAAAAAGTTGAGTTTGGTTCTTTCCCGGCCCTTATGACGCTTCTGCAACTAAAATATTTTAATGGAAACATGCATCGAAGCCCTCAGCAACGTGTCTGTGGGACTCATTGAGTACATGACTGTAACAAGCCAATCAAATGCGAGGAGATACCAAACCATTTTATAGCAACGATTGTCTCAGCACTGGTACAGCTGTGTCCTAGCACTCGTGTAGCGTAAAAAGAAGTCTCTCATGTCAAGGATCTGACAGTCTCAAAGTAGACCTTTTTGCTTCAGTTTGGTATATCGACAAAGACAGTGTAAACATGAAGCGGTTCTTTTTGCCCAAAACATGACCCTTGCCTCGATTTCACTCGGGTTTTTTGCGTACTGATGGTGGATACGCACTACTGTGGGGAGTTATTATGCGTAATTTGGTGGTATTTTTTGCATACCGTGATGGATAAGCATTACTGTGGTTGGTTATTATTCTG
Source organism: Chrysaora quinquecirrha (assembly GCA_014526335.1). Lineage (NCBI taxonomy): Eukaryota > Metazoa > Cnidaria > Scyphozoa > Semaeostomeae > Pelagiidae > Chrysaora > Chrysaora quinquecirrha. Next base: position 3,194,550 of record JACTAT010000029.1, on the reverse strand, counting down.
GATTGTGTGGTATTTTTTGCGGCGTACCGGAAAAGTGGGACCCGGGACCCTAAGGTGAGACCCTAAGGTAGGACCCTAAGGTGGGAATTGAACATACCTACTGTGGTTCCATAAGCACTGCTGTGGTGGTATTTTTGCGTACTGTGGTGGATGCGAAATCATAGCAGAAATCTATAGATTAAACAAGAAAAAGCCTCAAAATCCACCACAGTACGCAAAAGATACCACAACATCAAGCATAATAACCCACCACAGTAGTGTCTATCCACCACAGTACGCAAAAAATACCACTACATCAAGCATGATAACCCACAACATCAAACCAAGCAAAATAACCAAGCACAGTAGTGCTTATCCACCACAGTACAGAATTATGCCACCACATCAAGCATAATAACCCACCACATCACATCAAGCACAATAACCCACCACAGTAGTGCTTATCCACCACAGTACGGAAATATGCCACCACATCAAGCATAATAACCCACAACAGTAGTGTCTATCCACCACAGTACGCAAAAAATACCACCACATCAAGCATGATAACCCACAACATCATATCAAGCACAATAACCCACCACAGTAGTGCTTATCCACCACGATAGAGTTCCTATTGACTCGCAAATGACTAAAATGATCGCTATTTTAGAGGTGAGCTTCTATATTTTTCAGCCCATCTTCACCCCGTCCCCCAAAAAAACGTCTACGAAAATATAGACGAACTTGGACGTTTTTGTTCGGAACAGCTCACAGCTGGATAAGTTTGGTGGTTACTTGGACCAGTGGTTACCAATAAGAGTGTGGTCATTGTTTAAACTGACGGGGACCAACATAGACCATGGGTAATTGGATATGAATGAAACAATAACAAAACAAGCGTTAACTTAAGAACACTAGTGCTAGGACAGTGAAACTTTGTACATAGACTATGTTTTGGGTGGTTTACACGTTTTTTTTTATAAGGAACACCCTTATAAGGAACTCGAGGCTGAAAATTCCCAAAAAAAAATAAGGAACTTTAAGGAACTGTCGAGGCTCGGATGAAAAACTAAGAAACTCTTTTTTAAAGAACAAGACTATTTGTTCGAAAAAGAAACAGAAGTACAATATATTTCCCATCGTTCTTCCCCACAAGGCTCCATTTATACTTATAGTTAGAAATGAAGAATAGTTTCTAATGAATTTGTTGTAAAAATTAGTATTTAATATCCTTCGACAAGGAACAGTATAATGAACTTTCAGCCTTATTTTGTTGAAAAATTAAGGAACTCCAGCCTCAACTCAGACCAAAGGTTCCTTATAAAAAAAAACGTGTATGCGATTTTCATATCGAAAACTCGATACTAAATGATTTGGGAAATTTCAATGCTGTGGAGCGTTTACCGAAATGATCTGGTCATCTTACTGTACTCCTTGAATCATGAAACGATTTTAAGAGAATCTATTACGAGGGAATCTACTGTATTACTTTTTCAAAAGATAAAATACAATTTTTTTTAATAAGCAACCGCTCAATAAGCAACTAGGGCTGAACTGACCTTAACATTAAGCAACTTGAGGGCTCAATTGAATTACTGTAAGCAACTAAGAAGTCAAACAACCAAGCTTATTCTCTTTCTTGTGTTAGGAAATTGTTCTTCGTTCTTATGTTTTGCATGTTGAAGTTCGTTAGCTAACGTTTTTCCACTTACTGTCTCCCAAAAGTCATGTTGTAGGCCTAACAGATGACGATTTTGACCCGCGAAGTCAGGGGTGGTTAGTAGGTACAAAAAATGTTTAGCAACGTTTAAGCAACTTTGAGAGCTGAAATGTCTAAAATTTTAAGCAACTTTGAGGGCTGGACAAAAGCCAAGTTGCTTATTAAAAAAAAGTGTACTTTTTCAAAAGATACAATAACCTCTAGCTCATACGTCATTAACAATAGGCTCCCCAATATAGTGGGGGGATTGAAATGACAGATGTGGGAAAATGTTTGGGATTTAAAAAGTAAAGGCGTTAAAACAAAAGGGTTTAGGAAAGTAATCACAAAAAGTAATGTTATGTTTCGATACAGTCACATCATGGAGTGATTTTGAGTCACTGAGTCAAGCACGACATTGCTTGGAGAATTCTCAGGCTTATTGCTACAGAAATCATGATAGGAGATGGGAAGAGTTCTTTATGTAGAAATAAAGGGGATGATCTATTGTAAGGAACCCTAGAATATCATTAGGTAACTCATATTACCCGTTTCAATTCGTACTGTTTATTTGGATAGTGTTATTTTATCATAAAGTGTGCACATTTCGTCTATTGATTTAAGACCAAAAATCTCCTTATTTCTCTTCGCATAATATTCTAAAAACCTTTCAACTTTCTTGTAATGTTTTTGCTGTTCAGCAAGACATCTTTTATCCCAAAACCACTGATACCACTCAAATGAATATAGATTATAATGCACTTTGTTTTGATCCCATTTTTTGCATTTATCTGGACATCTATGAAACCCTCCAGAATAACACAAGCCTTCTCTTATAAAATCATCAACTATGTCTGGTGCTGGCTCTTTCCCAATTAAATTTTCGCCATTTGTGATTGAATAACGAAGATGAACTGCACTACGTGGGATTGGTATCTTGTGTTCTGGTTTTACTTCAGTGTGGAAGTATTCTGGCATAACCATGTTAGGAACCCAATTTGTTCCTATCCAATTTCCATCAGGAACCATTTGGAGGTGCCACGCGTATTCATCTCTGTGATGATACCATACATAGTTGCACATTAAGCTAAACTGACATAGACAATACAATCCGCCAGCTTTCCTTCCTGAATCACTGAATATAGAGGCAAAAGACTTGCCTTGTTCTTTAGCTACCTTTTCGCGTAGTTCTTTCAAATGGCTTGTCTTGATCATCACAGGAAAATATGACATACATTGCATCACCTCTTTTCGACCAAGCACTAATTCAGTGACCTTCACCCAGCATGGATATGGTGGTTGACCTATCTTTGCTATGATAACTGGCTTACCATTCTCAAATAACAAATCTGGAGTAACAAGCGTGCTGAAAAATGTATCTGTGTCGATAAAACCGACATAAGTTGCACTGGTGCATGTTTCAGCGTGATGCATATCCCAGAGCATCCTACCTTTTCCCCAGTTGTGATAAACTGTCGGGTCTCCTGGTGCTCTGTAGCAAATTTCTGGATACGGCCATTCACTTCTTAGCCGCTGTCCTAAGCTATGGTCCTCTGGTTTTTCATCATCTAATACGACTAATAGTCTCAAACCTTCTGTTGGATAGAATATTTTCATTGTTCGGATTAAAACGTTTTTATACTCTTTTTCCCAACGTGGTCCTGAAGTTAGGCGGAGATACAGCACATAACTTGGCACGCCCTTCCATGGCGATTCAGGATCGTTGTCCTTCCATGGCGATTCAGGATCGATGTCCTTCCTTGGCGATTTTATTTCGTAAGCATTTCCACCATCCTTAATCTCGGGTTGATAGTTTGCTAAGTGAGCAACGTAGTAAGAAACAAGTGATAAAGTAATAAGAATCAATCCAATAATTATACTTCTTGCCCGTGTAAGCATCTTTGGTCGATCCAATGCAGAGCGAGAAGCAGAAATGAAATTTTGTCAATTTTCTCTTCTCAAATTGCAAGACTGGTGAGGAAAACGAGAAAGGCTTGGTCCACGTACACGTACTAATAGTGAAAGGTTTTATTTTGTCTCTATTCTCTGTCCGTTATTCTTTATTTGTTATTCTTTATCCGTTATTTTTTATTCTTATTCTTTGATCCATGCCGTCGTTACTTGGAGACTGGAACCGAGTATTTTCCCATATAAGGAATCTTATCCACATAGACAGGGAAATTACTACAACCATCTAGCAAACTGCCTAACCCTAAATTTTATTTCGGATTCGAGTTCTCCATGTTGAAGAGTATCTAAAACTGCCAGGGGCCATTTTGGGCGTGGCCTGGTTTTCACGTGATTCATGACCACACCTACCCACGGTCTGAAAAAATTTTTTTGGAATTTTTGGAAAATTTTTCACCAATGTGTAGTGTATCACAAGGCAAGAAATAAATTATAAAACACTTACTACTTTCCTCTTACCATTCGGGAGGTACAGCGTCTCAAAGTTTGTGTTGTTGTTGTTGTTAAAAACATAAAGATGTCAATATTGCGCGTATAAACTGGAGTTTTCGAGTTGGAATCCATAGTTATAATCAAGATAGTTTAAGTGGTGTATTTACACTATTTACAATGTATCTTTGCCTTGTCTGGTAGCTTTACTGGCGTATCAAGGCCCCGGGGAGGTACTTAGTATAATTAGGGTACGGGTATGTGCCGCCCATATGGGTGGGTTTTGGGCACTGAAATTCTCTAAACATGGGTATGATTTTAACCAAAACCCCATAAAAGTGGGTGGCAAATTGAAGAAAAGTCGAAAGTTTAACTTTAATTCGGTCAGAAAAGTGGCAAAATCGCCCCAAAGATGTTCGTAGTACAATATCAAGCAATAATAAGGTCTACAAAGTCTTATTATTCTCATATTCCGCTTATTTTACTCATAAAATAGGGTCTGTTTCTGCAAAGGTTTACATTATAAGTGGGTGGGTTTCCGAAATCTGGGCGGCACATCCCCGTCCATTCATAAGTGAAGTACCCCCGGGATCAAGGCAGCCATTCGTCGCACAAATCTTCACTGGACAGAAAGTCCGAAACCTCCCAATCGCTTTCATCTGCTTCCGATAATATGGCTGTTAGGTTGGATTGTATTGACAACGTTGTGCTTTGCCTAGCCATAAGTCCTCTCTCGATAGCACTAAAGGCATCCAAACGTGTCACAGGTTTCAAAACGGAGAAGGGACGAGTTAACTCACACCTCCTCTACATGGATGACCTGAAAATCTTTGCCCTTGCAAGACCTCTCTTGAGAAGAGCATGGATGTTACCATGCGAGCGTCAAAAGCCATAGGCCTGGAACTGGGATTTAAGAAATGTAGCATTGCCCACAAATATGTTATCACAAACAGTATCGAGATGGTCGATGATACTGAGCCCCAAACATATCGACAAATCCCAATCCTGCAATCAGATGACACATACAAGTACCTTGGACTGGATCAGCTGCTAACGGTCAACAGAGAGAATACAGCGAGCCGAATACTCACGAAAGTGAGTAAGCAAGCTCGCCAGATTCTCAAAAAAACCTTAACAGCAAATGTGTGACTAAGGCCATAAACCAGAAAGTAGCAGGAGTACTCCGTTACTTTCTGGCGGCCGGCCTTAGGACCAAAGGTGATATGAGACGCCTTGACGCTAAGATACGAGCCCACCTGCGGAAAGTGAGATATCAAGATGGTTCAGCGTCGGCCCATCGACTATACTTGCCAAGAAAGGCCGGTGGCAGGGGTATTTGCAGGCTGGAGGAGCTATACTGTCAAACCGCCCTCTCTGTCGTATGCTATCTTAGCGAGGCAGAAGACGAGTTTGCACAGTTGCTTTGCCGAGACATTAGAGCCCTGGAGACGGACAATCAGGGCGTAGGAGAGCTGCAATTATCGCCAAAGCAAACAGGGTGTTTCAGTCTTTGAGCATGACTGAATACTCTGTCGAGGAGACGGTGAAACGCAACGGCATTCAAGTGCGAAATCATAGCCGGAAATTGAAATCCACAGTAGCCAAGACATATGAGCAGCGAACAAAAGCAGCCATATACAACACAAAATGCCATACTAAGTATGGCAAACTGGTTGAACGTGAGAATGTGTATATACCCAACTTACGCACAAATGGCTCGTCGAAGGCTTACTGCCACCCCAGATAGAGGGCTACGTCATGGCCATCCAAGATGGCACCTTGTTATCCAAGGCAGCACATGCTGCCACGGGCAACCGGCGTTACGACAATGTCGACTATGTGGCAAAGGCAAAGATGGTCTGACACATATCATATCCGCATGTGGCAAACACAACTTTGGGGCTAACAAAGAAAGGCATGATGAAGTTGCAAAGGTGGTGCTCAACCACCTATTACAGAAGTATGACATTGAAATCTGCCCGGCGGAAAAAGCCCCAAAGGCGGAATATAAGAAAGATCAATGCAGGGTTCTCTGGGATACGCAGCTCAAACCTGTAAAGCGAATATTCCGGCCGGACCTAGTGGTATGCGATAGGCCGGCGAAAGAAATCATCATAATCGAAGTCACTGTGCCGTATGATAAACGCCTCACACAGGCATATGAAGAGAAAACAAATAAGTATGCAAAGCTCAAGCGCGATCTTTATAGAGCCAACAAATCCAAAGGTTATAAAACTGTAACCTTACTAGTGGTGACCATCGGAGCTTTAGGATGTGTCAGTAAGCAAGTAACAGCCGAGTTACAGGGACATAGACTCTTCAAAGATTGTGTCCCAAGGCTTATGTCCGATGTTCAACGAGCAACTTACGTCGGCACTCAAATGACGGTCAAAAGGCATCTCGTCATGTGATTCCCTCAGGGATCCGCTCTTTTATGTGGCTAGCGTGTATGGTAACATACAGCCGCGACATACCACGTCAAATACGTGAGTGATCTGTATTGGATAAAAGCACTCATGTCAAGCCAACGATATCGAAGACATAAAGGAATTCATTCGAAAAAACATTTACAGTGGAAAAGCAGGCAAGGCATACTTGAGTATAAGAATACGACTATATAAAGAGATGAAAACCAAATCATCCATGGGCATACCACCTGATCCCAAGTCAGTAGAACAGGCAATCAAACGCTGCCATCATCAAGCATTTTTATGGTATCATTGTCACATGCCGCAAGTGCCATCGATACTTTTTGACGAAAACGGATGGCGATGGGACCCAGTAGAAAATATCGTCTCGCCAGTATGGTTTACTGGAAGCCAGGTACCAGAGTCACAGCGCCGAAACCAAAAAAAAGAAAACGTAAGATATCTTCTATTCTTGCAGCCACGAAAGATATCTCAGAAGACGAATATCGCCTAGCATTTACGATGGTGATGACGAAACAATACAATCCAACCCAGAAACAGCCATATTATCGGAAGCAGATCAAAGCGATTGGGAGGTTTCGGACTTTCTGTCCAGTGAAGATTCGTTCGACGAATGGCTGCATTGATACCCAAGTAAAGCTACCAGAGAAGGCAAAGATACATTGTAAATAGTGTAAATACACCAATTAAACTATCTTGATTATAACTATGGATTCCAACTCGAAAAATCCAGTTTATACGCGCAATATTGACATCTTTATGTTTTTAACAACAACAACAACACAAACTTTGAGACGCTGTACCTCCCGAATGGTAAGAGGAAAGTAGTAAGTGTTTTATAATTTATTTCTTGCCTTCTGATACACTACACATTGGTGAAAAATTTTTCCAAAATTCCAAAAAAATTTTCAGACCGTGGGTAGGTGTGGTCATGAATCACGTGAAAACCAGGCCACGCCCAAAATGGCCCCTGGCAGTTTTAGATACTCTTCAACATGGAGAACTCGAATCCGAAATAAAATTTAGGGTTAGGCAGTTTGCTAGATGGTTGTAGTAATTTCCTGTCTACTTTCGGGGGTACTTCAGACCGAGCTAACCTGTTGAAAACCCCTCCCGGGGTACTAGATGTGCCGCCCAGTTTTTCCAAACCCACCCATATCTACCAATAAATTCTGTTAGTCGTGGCACCCATTTATAGAAAAAGCAACGAAATTTTACACCCATTTGTACCAATATCTCAAATATTTCAACCCAATTTAAACGCCTAAGTAAACTCTAAATGCGGCGAAAAGGCATTTGCGCTGAAAAAGAAACGCATTTACCCGATTTGGACCATAAAATTGACTCTAAATACAAAGATTTGTCAGGCTTTTAAAAGCAATGCACGTCTAAAAGTTTTTACTTCCCATGTGTAGAGATCCTTTACAAAAAAAATCAACCCATATGTAGGGAAATTGTCGCTGAAAAGTTACCCATTTGGGCGGCACGTCTAGTATACTGAACAATGGAAGTACTTATTGAGATTTGTCTTGTGAAGTCAATTGGAATAAGTAACATCCCCGGTGGGGGGTGCAACTATCTGACGTACGTACGAGGGTGTGCCTGCCAAACACAATTTTTGTGCCTAATCCGGAATTCTAGAGCCCCAAAAGTAATACTCTTTCCGGAATTTCTTCTGGAAATTTTTGAGAAACCAAACCATTTCAATTAGACACGAACCACACCCTTTCGGGAAAACATTGTCCTCCCTGCTACCCCATTTTGGCACTTTTACAGACAATCCTTTATTTTCTACTCGGAATTTTCCCCAGAAATGATACCCTATTGGCAGGCACATCCTGAACTTAAAAATATATTAAGTTAAAATATATACACCTCCGGGGCTGGTATAAGCCACCAAATGTTTTTGATGATACAGACTTATTCTCTTGAACTGTGACGCGACTCCTACATTTTTTAATAGTTTCTCATGGACCGTTTCTTATTTAAGACTTTAAGACGTTTTGACGTTTCAAGCTTACAGTTCTGTTAAAACTGCTTATCTCTTAATTCTTGCCAAAAATTCGAAACTCAGTGTGTCATTTCTTTGAATTTTGGCAAACTCAATTTTTATACTCACCTATTATTTCATCTTGCATTATCTTTCTTATTCTGGTTGAGCTACACCCGTTTCTACCTCACCGCAAGCTACTTGACTTTTTCAAGGAGGCTACCATTGCGAATTTCTGATATAGTACCCTGGGTAGCAGATTCTTGTGAAGAAAAACTTCCTTTTCGAGAATCTGGTACCTTGGGTACTGATATAGCTTCTTGGTTTTCCTTTTTTTCTCTATTACTATTTTTCTTCCTGAAAATGCTACGATGTATTTAGGGCCTGTTTCAATTGAATCATTTCTGAAAACGGTAGTCTTGGTAGTTTTGAAATTCGTGTTTAATTTTTGTCCATTGATTGTTGAACCCCATTTGCGGGTCAGAATACCCCTATCCCCTACCCATTTCTCTAAACACATCCCTGTTCGCTTTCTCCATTTTATCCCAAAATTTGCCAAAAATATCCCTTTATTTGGACCAGTATTATCCCTTATCCCACATCCCTAATATCCTGATATTACTTATATAGTTCGATGAATCAGGAAAGCAACGCAGACAATCGCAGACGGTCGCCGCTCCTCTTAGATCCCTCTACGATTTTATGAAAACCAGGCTTTATGTTTCAATACAGTCTCGTCATGATTGCTTCACTGAGTGATTCTGAATCAATGAGTCAAGCACGACATTGCTTGCAGAATTCAAAGGCTTATTGCTACCAGAATCGTGATAGGAGATGGGAAGAATTCTTTATGTAGAAATAAAGGGGATGATCTATTGTATGGAACCCTAGAATATCATTAGGCAACTCATATTCATCATAAGTGGGCTACCACAATTGTTATAATTGCCTTGGCTGGGAATCGAACCAGTGACCTTCTGGACAACAAGCCAGTTGACCACTCCATTGCACTAAACAGTGCAATGAAGTAGCCAGCCCAACTCGAAGTCCTTCCAGCCACAGGTCTCCTCCACAGCCAAGGGGTTTCTTTTGTGTTTCGGCTTAAAGCCTTCATCAGAGCATAGAACATATAGTGAACTGAACATATGCTAATTAGGCAACTCATATTAACAGTTTCAAATACTGTTTATTTGGGTAGTGTAATTTTATCATAAAGTAAGCACATTTCTTCTATTGATTTAAGACCAAAAATGTCCTTATTTCTCTTCGCATAATATTCTAAAAACCTTTCAACTTTCTTGTAATGTTTTTGCTGTTCAGCAAGACATCTTTTATCCCAAAACCACTGATACCACTCAAATGAATATAGATTATAATGCACTTTGTTTTGATCCCATTTTTTGCATTTATCTGGACATCTATGAAACCCTCCAGAATAACACAAGCCTTCTCTTATAAAATCATCAACTTTGTCTGGTGCTGGCTCTTTCCCAATTAAATTTTCGCCATTTGTGATTGAATAACGAAGATGAACTGCACTACGTGGGATTGGTATCTTGTGTTCTGGTTTTACTTCAGTGTGGAAGTATTCTGGCATAACCATGTTAGAAACCCAATTTGCTCCTGTCCAATTTCCATCAGGAACCATTTGGAGATGCCACGCGTATTCATCTCTGTGATGATACCATACATAGTTGCACATTAAGCTAAACTGACATAGACAATACAATCCGCCAGCTTTCCTTCCTGAATCACTGAATATAGAGGCAAAAGACTTGCCTTGTTCTTTAGCTACCTTTTCGCGTAGTTCTTTCAAATGGCTGGTTTTGATCATCACAGGAAAATATGACATACATTGCATCACCTCTTTTCGACCAAGCACTAATTCAGTAACCTTCACCCAGCATGGATATGGTGGATGACCTATCTTTGCTATGATAACTGGCTTACCATTCTCAAATAACAAATCTGGAGTAACAAGCGTGCTGAAAAATGTATCTGTGTCGATAAAACCGACATAAGTTGCACTGGTGCATGTTTCAGCGTGATGCATATCCCAGTACATTCTACCTTTTCCCCAGTTATGATAAACTGACGTGTCTCCTGGTGCTCTGTAGCAAATTTCTGGATACGGCCATTCACTTTTTAGCCGTTGTCCTAAGCTATGGTCCTCTTTCTTCTCATCATCTAATACGACTAATAGTTTCAGACCTTCTGTTGGATAGAATATTTTCATTGTTCTGATTAAAACGTTTTTATACTCTTTTTCCCAACGTGGTCCTGAAGTCAGACGGAGGTACAGCACATAACTTGGTACATCCTTCCATGGCGATTCAGGATCGATGTCCTTCCATGGCGATTCAGGATCGTTGTCCTTCCATGGCGATTCAGGATCATTGTCCTTCCATGGCGATTCAGGATCGTTGTCCTTCCATGGCGATTCAGGATCGTTGTCCTTCCTTGGCGATTTTATTTCGTAAGCATTTCGCCCATCCTTAATCTCGGGTTGATAGTTTGCTAAGTGAGCAACGTAGTAAAAAACAAGTGATAAAGTAATTAGAATCAAACCAATAATTATACTTCTTGCCCGTGTAAGCATCTTAGGTCGATGCGATGCAGAGCGAGAAGCAGAGATGAGATTTTGTCAATTTTCTCTTTCAAATAGCAAGCGTGGTGCAAAAAATGAGGAAGGCCAGGTTCACGCCGCGTAACAGAATAAGGTTTTATACCTGTTCTTTGTCCATTATAATCATTGTTGTTATGGAAATAAGATAAAATGATGAAAACATCATTGTGGTGAGCCATTGATAATGGTTACAGTAATGGCTCACCAGAAAGATGTTTTCATCAATTTACAATGCTTGGCTGATGTTGAATAATATCTGCCATAAGTCAAAATAGGCGCCCTTTTGCGATATACGAATCATGCTTGGTACGCTTGCATTTGGTTGCTAATTCGATCGCTCAGTAAGCAAAACAAAAAGATTCTGAAATCACCTTTTCAAAGAGGCCTGGATCGGGTGCGACATTCTTTTGGAAAATGGTAGGCTTTCCAGTAAGGGAATCCTCTCCGCGTGCAACAACTGGAGTTACGGCCATGCCACGAGATCAACGAATTTATATAAAGCAGGGATAGATGGAGCAGAAGTAGAATTTTTAAAGAACCTAAACACCGATGCCAAAGTCACAATAGAAACACCATATGGGTGTACAACACCAATAAAGATTAAATCGGCAGTACAGTAACACAGGGAACAATTTTCGGCCCAACAATGTGCGCCGTGGAAACGGATAAAGTTAATTCTATAAGCCAAAAATCATACACTATGGATAGAACTGACATCAGTGTAGGAAAAGTACGACAAAATAAGAAACCAGAATGGAAAAAAGAAGTAAAAGGAAAGATTATTAAATGGATACAGGAAAAACTAAGAACTAAAAAGCAGGAAATGACCAAGTTAAGAAATATACAAACGAAATTCACACAACAAATATACATAACACAAACTGCCCCAAAAATATGTACAGGAATAATGCGAATGGAGCTAAATATGGTTAATGCAGAATCAAATTATAAAGGTAGCCATACAGTTGCAACATGCAATCTGTGTCAACGCCAAAAAGAAACTACCGAACATTTATTGCAATGCAAAGAATATACAAAACTAATGGGGTACAAAATAAAGATAGACTTAACAAATGAACAAAATAAAGAGAAACTGAAGAGAGCAGCAGAATATATTCAGAAGATAGAAAAATATAAATAAGAAGTGAAACAGTAAGAACAATGAATATTTAGATAGCGATGATTAGGTAGTCTTGCACGTTTAATGTAACTATGTTCAGTAGACTCAGTTTACTGAAGTGGACTCTGTGAAAATACAAAAACATAGGGGCCCTATGGGCATGTTCGAAGAACGACTCTGGTTGAATATAGCTATTTCGGTCAAATGATGAAAGATGTTCATCGGTATGCACAACGATGACGATAATGATTATGGTGATAATGGTGGTGGTTATGATGATGATGTTGATGAACAAGATGATCATGATGCTGGTTGGTAGGGGTGATTGTGGTTGTATGGTGAGTATGGTGGTGGTGGTAGAGGTGGTTGTGGTGCTGAAGGGGTGGTTGTGGTGGTTGTGATAGGGGTGATCGTGGTGATGGTTGTAGGGGTGGTTGTGGTGGTGGTGATAAGGGTGGTCGAGGTGATGGTTGTAGGGGTGGTTCCGGTGGTGGTGATAGGGGTGGTCGAGGTGATGGTTGTAGGGCTGGTTGCGGTTGTGGTGATAGGGGTGATCATGATGCTGGTTGGTAGGGGTGATTGTGGTGGTATGGTGGGTGTGGTGGTGGTGGTGGTGGTAGAGGTGGTTGTGGTGCTGAAGGGGTGGTTGTGGTGGTGGTGATAGGGGTGGTCAAGGTGATGGTTGTAAGGGTGGTTGTGGTGGTGGTGATAGGGGTGGTCAAGGTGATGGTTGTAAGGTTGGTTGTGGTGGTGGTGATAGGGGTGGTCAAAGTGATGGTTGTAAGGTTGGTTGTGGTGGTGGTAGCGTTCCTTTAGATGTTGCACACCGTCAATGGTGGTGATGGTAATCATGATGATGATGATGATTATTATTATTATGATTTTCATCGTGAGGATAATAATAATGACGATTTGTTTTGAAAACTGTTTTGAAATTGCCGCTCTTTGGCAAAACTCTTTGATAAATGTTGAGAATGCCTGAAATGTCATTTACCAAAGCAAGGTGGCAATTTTCCAGTTCCATTTAGTAAACAAGGATGAGTCAATTGTCACATGACCCCAGATTGACAAAAGTGCTTGCAGGCCGAATTGTGAACAACTAACCGCAAATTGCGCATAAATGGCTGAGACAATGGCCCTAATGGCATTATTGAGATGCTTATACTATTGTTACACGTTTTCCATTGTTCAAGCGTTGGTTAGTAAGTGAGTGAGTTAGTTAGTTAGTTAGTGACACGCCACTCCACACCAATGTGTTCGGAATTCTTCGAACACAAAAAGGAGATGTTGTGCGTCAAATTTAACCTCAAATTCACGTTTAATTCAAATAAAAGTGAAAGAAAGGCTTCAAATCCGACCATATCTGCTCAAGGAGACATTTAATGAAGTATTTTCCTGTTTGTGAGTTGCTTGTATCTTGTTTCCTGGATTTATTTCTGTACCTTTTTTCAACATTTATTGTTCCAGGTTCCTTTTTGTGTTCGAAGAATTTCGAACACATTGGTGTGGAGTGGCGTGTCACTAACTAACTAACTAACTCACTCACTTACTAACCAACGCTTGAACAATGGAAAACGTGTAACAATAGTATAAGCATCTCAATAATGCCATTAGGGCCATTGTCTCAGCCATTTATGCGCAATTTGCGGTTAGTTGTTCACAATTCGGCCTGCAAGCACTTTTGTCAATCTGGGGTCATTTGACAATTGACTCATCCTTGTTTACTAAATGGAACTGGAAAATTGCCACCTTGCTTTGGTAAATGACATTTCAGGCATTCTCAACATTTATCAAAGAGTTTTGCCAAAGAGCGGCAATTTCAAAACAGTTTTCAAAACAAATCGTCATTATTATTATCCTCACGATGAAAATCATAATAATAATAATAATAATGATAATAATAATCATCATCATCATCATCATGGTTACCATCACCACCATTGACGGTGTGCAACATCTAAAGGAACGCTACAACCACCACAACCACCCCTTCAGCACCACAACCACCTCTACCACCACCACCATACTCACCATACAACCACAATCACCCCTACCAACCAGCATCATGATCATCTTGTTCATCAACATCATCATCATAACCACCACCATTATCACCATAATCATTATCGTCATCGTTGTGCATACCGATGAACATATTTCATCATTTGACCGAAATAGCTATATTCAACCAGAGTCGTTCTTCGAACATGCCCATAGGGCCCCTATGTTCTTTCTATTCTTCCATTATTCGTAAGTTTGGAGCATAATTTGCCGAGCTACCTCTCCTAAAACAACCGAAATTCCAATCGTTACACACAGAGAGGATTCCCTTACTGGAAAGGTCTACCATTTTCCAGAAAAATGTCGCGCCTGTCCCAGGCCTCTTTGAAAAGGTCTGTTGTCGATTTTGCGTTCGGTGTCTCAAAATTAAGCCCCTGTTAAGTTCCCATCTTAGGATTCATTCTTGGAAATAAGCCTTTTTCGGATAAGCCCGCCTACAAAGAATAAATTTTTGTTTGAAAATAAGCACCTCTCGAATATGCCCTCCACTAGGTATGCACACTGTAATTAAGCATTTCTCGAATGAGCTGCAATCTAAGAATTATGTTACGAATTTGAGCCCCAAACTAAGAAATAAATTCACTGAGCCCGTTTTGAATAAGCACCCATTTAAGAATTCACTGTTTGCAACTACACGCTTTTTTTTATAAAGAACCTGGCTCAAGGCCTAGTTCTTAAAGTTCCTTATTTTGGACTTCTTTTGAGACGATTGTAGTTCAAAAGTTCCTTAATAGCTCCTTAATTTTAACTGCTTGTTCAGTTTCATAACTACTATATAGAGACACTTAGATGTGAGCAAAGCTCGAGACTACTCACCACGGAAACACTTGATACATCCGTAACGTACAATTTATGTGATTTTCGACTGCAAATGAAAGGAACCGGCATTGTAATTCTTGATTGTTTGCAGTGATAAAAATATTCAACAATAAAAAGTTCTTTAGTTATTTTCTCTCTAGTAGTATAAGTTCTTTAAATTTCCGGGCCTTCTACATGTAGGTTCCTTATAAAGTGGTTCCTTATAAAAAGCGTGTAGTCAAACTGCTACAGAGATCCTAGCGACTGGCGCTAAAAACACAATTTCACCTTCATTTCCCTTTCAGTTAAATAATTGACAGTATAACTCACACAGCAATCAAGACATCATCCAAATTTTCATCCGTGTTAAATGTTATACACTTATTTTTGAATAAGAAACTCTTTATAAGAAACCCAGACTCTCGAATGGCCAAAAACCTAAGAAACTCCAGTACTGGAAATTTTTACGTAGGAAACTTTTCACCTCAGACAGCGTAAAATGTTCTTTTATTTCCCGTGTTTCGTCTGCAATAAAGCATTTCTGTGATAAGAAGATAAACAAGAAACCCATGTGCATTCAAATAAGTTCGATAAATTCATTCAGATTGATAGAATAACTATGTTGCCAATATGGATATTCAAGAAACTCTTAAGAAACTTCCAGTACTCAAAATCTGAAAATTGTAAGAAACTTTCCGCACTGGATCAATTTTTTAGTTTCTTATAAATAATATGTGTAATGTAGGAAGAATCAAATCTCATTCTTTATGACATTAGTAGGGGTTTAATTATTTTAGATTATGTAGGTTTCATACTACCATGTTCATGCAAATAGACAAAACACTAGAAAAATAGAAAATTTTTTGCTGGAGTTAAGAAAACAGTATTTCATCCACTGAACTCTCCATTTGGTTAAAAAAGAAAATACACTTTAATTAACCATTAGTATTTTTAATTGAACAGCACTAAAATTGAAGATGTCTGAAAGAATGCATACAAGAATCTGAAATAAGACATTATCACATCATAATTTCTAGTTTATTTTACACTTATTTTACTTGGAATTTGTCAGTGTTCATCTGGAAGATTATATGCCTTGCCAGAAACCAGTTGGAAGAAATTACCACACTCACACCTCTGTGCTGCACCTTTTTTCAAAATCATCCAAGTTATCATGGTGGCATCTTCTTCACCTAAAAATTAATTATTTCTGATTAGATGTTAATCATAAACAAGCCTGCAGTCAACACAGCTGTCCATCCCAAGTTGGCTATTAATGAGTACCCAGGGTATTCTTTCTAGAATATCAGTCCCGAGCAGCAAGCAGTTTCAAAGCTGTCTTACATTCTGACACGGACCAACAATAGAATTACTTGCCCCTTGCTTAAAACAAGATATCACATTTAGGCCTTCCATGAAAATTGTCTACATTTGTTTTCTAAAACACAATGAAACTTGGAAATTGCATGTTTGCTTAATTGCTAAGTCGTGTGATCTTGGGAAAAGCTATGATCTAATGTACCAAGCATTTCAAACACATTCAAATCCAGAGAACAAGTCATTGTGATGTTCAACTGAAGAATGATAAAATCACCAAACATTTCATTGCACACTCAGGCACAGACAGAAATTCTATCATCACAGAGTCCTTGTGGCATAGGCACCAAGAAAAACCCAAAAATTGAATGAAAATGTTTGGTGAAATGTTGAAAAAATGGTGAAATGCATTGAACATTTCATCAAAAAGAAAGAACAGTGGAAATTTTTGGTGAAGTCTTTCAAAGATATCAAATGACATTTGACATAATCAAACAAGATGTTTATCAGCAAACAAGGTGTTCAGGAAACATCTTTTTGTGACAAGGAGCCAAGCCCTGTGACAAGTAAATTCAAAACTACAGTGATTATTTTGAGTAAGTTTAAAGATACTTACAAATGCATCCTACAATTCTTTGGTCAAATGAAGAAGGAACTATTGTGGGATTTTCTCTTGTTCCTGCTGGTCCTGTTTTTACATTTAGATTAAAGGGATCCTTGAAAAAAGATATTAAAATTAGCTTTTAGTACTACAAGACATCATCGCTGTGGCAAGGATGTAAATGATGGGGCTTAAACTCAGTGTCAATCAACAAGCAAACATGTGTTGATGTAACAGCAATTCTTTGTAGTTCTAGCAGAAAACAAGCAAGCACATTACCATATAAAACTGAGGCTTTATATCCAAGCATGCTGCCACACTCATTATCAAAAATGCCATCGATTAACCCTAATTTTCAATTATAGATATTGAATGATGATTGAGACATCAAAATAAAACCTGTGCAAAATTGCAGGATGGGAAGAGTTTCCTATTGGTAGTATCAAGAAAACGTTATTGCCTACCATATCTCCAGCCAACATTGCTTCATATTCTCTTCTTTCTAAGCCTGTTGCTTGTTCATCTTCAGTTGGAATTGTGTCCACTGATGGTACAGCTGAAAAATGAAATATGGATCACATTATAACCTGATGATTACGATGATACTGATGATGATGATTATTATGAAAGCTATGGGGACCTTTGTGATGACGATCATGATCATCATGATCATGATGATGACACTGACGCTCATTATTATGATGCTGATGATGATGCTGATGAAGATTATGATTATGTTGATGATTATCGTAATGATCATGATCATGATACTTTTGCTGATGCTGTTGATTATGACAATGATGATGAATGATAATGATGATGATTATTATGATGGTTGTGATCATGATTATTGTGATAGTTGTGGTTTTGGCAGTGTTGATGATGATCATGATGGTAATGATTATGACTATGATGATGATGATGATCATGATTTAATTATTCAAATAAAAATCTACAATGAAATAAAATTTTTGCAATGTGAATTCAAGTGGTTTTAGGTCATGATAAGATGTTTGATGCTTATTGAACAAATTCAAGGAGGAAGTAATGTTTGTCTCCCTGTGTCCAATTCCAAGAAGCAAAAATATCAAAACCACAAGGACACAAGCAAATATTGGAAAGAAAAGCTTTTGATTGGGCAATCCCATCACCAAACCTGAAAAATTAAACAAGTGGGGAAACCAATACAACAATGGAAAATTCAGTCAGAAGCATCTGTTTTTGACAATAGTTGTTCAATGTAATATTATATTACAAATTTATAAGATCATGGTGAATAAGTCTTATGAAGTCTGGGTATTACTTCTAGAAGACTTGTGTTACTGTAAAGGACTAATTACAGCTATTCATGGTGGTCAAAAATGTAGGATCCTTACTATGTCAGATAAACCAGTTGTTTTTCTTATTTCTGCTTAGATTTAGCATTATCTTTATGCAACAAAGATTTTAACTATGTTGATGTTTTGTTAATGAACTGTAGCTTTGATATTTATGTCTTTGTGAGGCAAATCTAAGAGGCTTCGTGCAAGAAGTGCAAATATGATTTTATGGAAAAATAAAAACAAAGAAACAAAAAATATGATTTCTGAGCCTTTTTTCTTGCATACATAGTCTTGAGACACCCATCTGAACACCCTCAAAAAGATCTTTGCAAATGTCCTACTTCCAAATTTAGTAGAGAAATTACAAATGCAGAAATATCTTCAAACTCTTGAACCTATGAAGAAGGTAATGGTTGAGTGGTGATTTCAGTGCCAGTTGCTAGATCTCAGTAGTAAATGAAAGACATAGACCCTTGCTGATGATACCATGGCTGGGGCTTCAATTACTAAATGACCTTATGGCATAGAGGGGCATTTTACTCATTCAAAAGGCTCATGAGATTCATGTTCAAAAGGATTTCTAAGTGATTCCTATGAAAACAATAGAGATCCCAGCAATGGGTGTAGAAGAGTCCTATGAGTGAGTCTCCCCTCATCTAGTTGTACTGGCTAGTTGGAATAGACCAAGACACTTTGGATAAAACTATGATGCCAAAGCATCCATGATCTTAAACTGGAAATGCAAAAACTTGCTATGTAATTCATAGAAGAATTGATTCAGTGAAAGAAAGAATGCTGGGAAATGAATGTAAACAAATAATAAACAACCCTGCATTCAAATCAGCTCTTTCCTTGTTTATGGTAAACAAAGGAAAGGCCAGAAAAGACATCAAACAGCCCACCCTCAGAGAACTCCAAAAAAATGCAAAACTTTCAATTTAAAACTTGCTGAACTTCTTGTTTTAGTAATCTTTCTGGAAATAAGATTCAAATGCTTTTGCAAATTTATTTCGTTTGCCATAGAACATACATAAGTAACTATCTGCAAGGAAGACCAAAGAAGGGAGATCATTACATAACTGACCACTACAATTTAGGCCCGGTGCCCGGTACCAAGAAGAGGAGACAGACAGCGTCCTTCCCACCAGACATCAGACGGTAAATTATTTCGGTCTTCTACCTAATGCCTTATGAAAGCGAAGAAAACTTTTGTTGTTAAATAATTTTAACTTATTTTCTTGGAGCTCCAACATTTGCGGTCCTGTAAATGAATGAGATCAAATTGAAAGAATGCGCAAGCATGCGAGCTGTCAGGTTTACAAAAGGCGACCTTAGGCCATGTCTCATGAACGAAACTGTCCGATCAAAAGAGATAACTTACGTCTTTCTGCAGCCAGTCGTACATGGTTTGTCGATATCCTAGCACACTGAGATAGTGTTGTTGGTTTGAAAAAACATCTTGCTGAATTCAGAAGTCGAAGGGCCATGGTTTATTAGAAAGCAGAATCTATCTTTATACCATCCGGAATGATTTCAGAAAAGGGGCAGTGGAAAAAGCGGTTTACTGATTGTGCATGCGCAAAAATAAAGAAAAACTGCGCAAATGTGGTTTGAACCTCCTTTTCAAAATGAGTTTTAAATAAATACATGAAGTACTTGATTGTAATAATAAGAAGCCATCTTTTTTCAATGGAATATTATTGTCCTGATTTTTGTGCTTTTTGGTTAGAAAGGCAATAAATATTTTGGAATATAATAAAAGAATTCTAGAAGAAAGGTAATGTATTAATCTTGGTAAATCTAAGATGTGCTGCTAATACCTCTGGATGGTTGATGCATTGTTGTTTTGTCTGTCTGTTTTTTTTGTCATTTTATGTTCGAAGAATTCGAACCAACATAACATGGGTTGGCGCGTCACTTAACTAACTCACCAACTAACCAACGCTTGAACAATGGAAGACGTATAGCAATAGGGCCATTGTCAAGAATGCCATTAGGGCCATTGTCTCGGCCATTTATGCGCAATTTGCGGTTAGATCTTCACAATATCACGGCCAGCAAGGCAAGCCCCGTTGTCGATTTAAGGTCCATGTGACAATTTTTCTCCTCTCACAGCAAGCTTGATTGCATATGACTCATTGTTGTTTACCATATGAAACTGGCAAATTGCCACCTTGGATTGGTAAATGACATTTCACACATTCTCAACATTGATCAAAGAGTCTTGGCAAATTCAGATTCAAAACAAATCTTCATTATCATCATCCTCACCATGAAAATCGTCATAATAATAATAATGAAAATGATAATCATCATCATCATCATCATCATCATGATTACCACCACCATTATTGATGGTGTGGCTGCGGCAAGATCTAAAGGAACGGCACCACCACCACAATCACCCCTACAACCATAACCACCACCACCCCTATCACCACTACCACAACCACCCCTACAACTATCACCATGATCACCCTTATCACCACCACCCCCCTAGCATCACCAACACAACCACCCCTACAACCATCACCATGATCAACCCTATCACAACCACCACAACCACCCCTACCTTCAGCACCACAACTGCTTCTACCACCACCACCACACCCACCCTACCACCACAATCCCCCTACCAACCAGCACCATCATCATCATGGTCATCAACATCATCATCATAACCACCACCATTATCATAATAATCATTATCTTCATTGTTGTGCATACCGATAAACATCTTTCATCATTTGACCGAAATAGCTATAGGCCTATTCAACCAGAGTCGTTCTTCGAACATGCCCATAGGGGCCCCTATGTTTTTTGTTGGTAAGATTTTTAGATACCTATCTACCTAGTTTTGTTTTTGTGTTGAATAACAATTAGATCCAAGTCTAGACTAAAGGACTCTAGAGCTATCAGAAAGACCAAGAGGCCTGCGTCATGATAGTTATTTTAATAAGGGAAGATATAGACCCCAATATCCCAACATGTAAACAAACTAACTAATAAATAATGTCATTGACTTACATTGCAGTAGGCCAACTTGTCCATGGGGCAGATAGGGATGGGCTGACTTGATAGTGGGCCAACTTGGCAGTGGGTTGACTTGTCTAGAAAGCATTTTGTACCCCCCCCCCACCAGCCACTACTGCCCCCTCTCCCTCTGACATTGTACTTTTGCCAATTCTGAAAAATTCTTTGTTCCTCTTGTTTTAGAAGAACAGCCACCACTTGAAAAAATGACTGAATCTGTTCATGTTTATGGAGCTCATCAGGTTTGCTAATGTTTATGACTTGATATTAGAATAGAACATAGCTGCACTATCGCAATGTCCGAAGGACAATAATCATCATCATCATCGTCATCATCATCATCATTACATATCATCATCATCATTGGTTACTCTCATCTCTCGATTATCCAACTCAAATATCTAATTATGCAACAAGAACAGAGAATATTCTGATAACCATCGAGTCAGAATAAATGTGGCAAAAATATCCAGAACACAACATTTGACTCTAATCTGCACGGTAATATCTTACCACATCTCATTATGCAAATGAAAACTTAGAGAATTTTCTGATTGGATGAACTTCGACACATTCTGCCAATTAATCGGCCGCAATGAATCATCTACTTGTTTACGTTGATCGAATTCAGTAATTGCTGCTAATTGCCAAGTAGTTGGTTTTCATGATGACCAATTACGGCGACTTCAAAGTTTACTTCCTCATATTTGTGGCTTATCTATTGTTTTGTGAAAAGCGTCTGTGTGTCTATACATACATACATACCTACATACATACCTACATGCGTTCCGCAAACACCCTTTCATTATGCCCTTCGGACATAAAAAGCTGCTTTTCATTCAACGGTCAGACCTCCTAGGGAAAATTTTATAAGTGGGCAGTGATTGCTCCCTTTAGAAACTTCAGGTGGGTGATTTTTATCACCTTCAAATGGTTGTTTAATGTTATCAGTGCAGTAGGTACTAGATTCAAGAAAAGTATTGTAAAAAAGATATCAGAAGTTTGGCATACGAGTTTTTTGCAACTTCAAAATTGCAATGAACTGCTGAGATAGTAAAGTGAGCACCAATCAGTAAAGGGAAGCTGAATTGATATGGTGTTTTCAACATGGAGGGGGGCCAATAGAATCAACTGAAGAGTCCAAGAAGGAAAATGAACTCTTACAGTTTACACAGAACAGAAATTTTGTACCTCTGACACTCCTTAGAGTATAAACCTTGGAACAGACAGAAACAATTGACCAAGATGGAGTTTATTATATAAAGTATGCATGTGGTACATTTTGATCCAAATCTTTATATAAATTCCATCTTAGTCAATTTTTTCAATCTGCTTCTGACATTGTTTCTCTGAGAAATGTCAAACAAAAAGAATTTATATTTCAAAAAATGTTTCCACTTTTGCTCCCAATTTTGAGATTTTTAAAGCTCAAAGATTGTATTAGGTTGTTATATGACCAGTAAGATCAATTTTCTCCTATTTTCTATTCTAGTCAAGCTCTGAAGCTGGACAGTTATTGGCAACTTTTTGGCCAAGAGTGATGGCAGAAGTCAGGACTATGGATATTGTAAGTACTATGAACACTGGTTTCAAATGCTTCTATCCAGTGAAGTAGTTTTCAACAAAAGGCTGCAGTGATTGAAATTTTCTATTCACAATTTTTCGATGCTACAATCGTAAACAGCACTTAAAACTTTGTCTAGGTGCGAATTTTCATTGTCCTAGTGCAAGTACTATTGATTTTATGAGCATTAAAAGTTCACGATTCTATAAGGGCTTTGGCCGTGAAAAGTGATTGGGGATGAAACTTTTCACCTCAACTGGCCAAAACCCTTATCAAATTTTAATCTTTAAATGCTCACAAAATCAATAATACAAGCTCTAAGATAGTCAAAAATGGAATAAAATGTCACTGGTGAATCGAATTTGATATCGAAAAATCTATATCTCAAAGTTTTGATAACATTCCATTATTGTGGCTGCTCGATGAAAAGGTTTATTATAGAAGATTAGATAGTGTATTGTCAAAAAATGAACATGTTTTTCTTGTTTTTCTTTACTTCATGAAAATAAGTTCCCATGACATGTTTTATTTATTATCTTGTGAACTTTTCCTTCAATTTTTTTAGAATCAATTCAAAACACAAGAGCTGCCATTGGCAAGAATAAAAAAGATAATGAAACAAGACGAAGAAGTGAAAATGATTAGTGCAGAGGTATTATTACCATTGTTACATTTACTTTTTCGAGCTTGTGTATTATAATACATAGTCAGATAATTGCACAAACCAAACAGGCCGAAAATATGGAATAGTCTTCCATCTGAGTTATATTCAACAAACAATGTCAATATGTTCAAAGATAAGATCAAAGAATTTTTTTTCCAAAGTATACAGAAAGAGGAAAGTGATATATATGTCTTCTATTAAGACCCTTCATTATCTCCCAATCATGATGATAACCCTATCATAATGATTTGGTCTTATAAACCATGTTTTACATAGATCTGAATTTACCTTCAACCAACATCTTTTCCGTTTTACTAACAACTCTGATGGGGCCATTATGGAAATAAGGTCAGCTTGACCTTTTAATGCTATCCCTTGCACTGTAATTAGGGGTCTTGCTTTTTAAGTTTTTAACATTTTAACTTATATATTGTATTTTATCTATTTTATACAAAAAACCTTGTAAATATTTTAATAGTGGGAAATACTACATACATACATACATACATAGACACTTGTTATGTATCAGCATAAGAAGGTCAAAGTCTGATCATCAAGGCCTGACAGGTTTGCTGGGAGTGTTCTGCTTGTCATCTTATCTTCTAGGTTTCATGACATTCTGTTTAATTCTCATAGTATTTGTCTAGTTCTCTAGATTTTATATTGCACTATTGGTGAAGGTGAAGGTGAAATGCTGTTTAAGCACCAGTCACTAGAATCACAGTTGTAGGTTAACTAATCGTCACCTCGACCCTTGCTGTTACGCTACTGTGGCTGAGCTTGAACCCTGACCACAATGAGCTTCTAACACCACGAGTCAGTTGGATTACACAACGACGCCACAGCACCTTCAAATTATAAAGCACTGCTTATCTAGCTTGGACCATAAAGAAAAGTTTTTAAACTACTTAATCGAAAGAAATACTCAAAAACTACAAGTTACTAAAATATCAGTTATCCATACCATAAGCATTTACCAGCGAATAGGAGCTAGGATAAAACAACACATCCCAACTAATATCCATCAACACAATTTTCGGCAAAGAGAGCAACCACCCTACGTGTCGAAAAAACAGCCTTAAAAATGATTCTGCCATAGGACGGCACTTGATTGACAGCCCGCTGTTTATCGCAATTTTGAAGTTACCAATCAAGTAGATATCTGCCCGAATATATAGCTAAAATAAAGTACTAACTAAGTATTACTGTGTTACCCTTCAGCACACTGTGTTATAATTTAAGACTACGACACGCTCCCTTCAGCGTACAGTGTTTTTATTTTTGACTGTGACACGCTCCCTTCAGCGTACGGTGTTATTATTTATGACTGTGACACGCTCCCTTCAGCGTACTGTGTTTTTATTTATGACTGCGACACGCTCCCTTCAGCGTACTGGGTTTTATTTATGACTGTGACCTGTCCCTTCAGCGTACTGTGTTATTATTTATGACTGTGACACGCTCCCTTCAGCGTACGATGTTTTTATTTACGACTGTGACACGCTCCCTTCAGCGTACGGTGTTATTATTTATGACTGTGACACGCTCCCTTCAGCGTACGGTGTTTTTATTTATGACTGTGACACGCTCCCTTCAGCGTACTGGGTTTTATTTATGACTGTGACACGCTCCCTTCAGCGTACTGTGTTATTATTTGACTGTGACACGCTCCATTCAGCGTACTGTGTTATTATTTATGACTGCGACACGCTCCCTTCAGCGTACTGTGTTATCATTTATGACTGTGACACGCTCCCTTCAGCGTACTGTGTTTTTATTTATGACTGTGACACGCTCCCTTCAGCGTACTGGGTTTTATTTATGACTGTGACACGCTCCCTTCAGCGTACTGTGTTATTATTTATGACAGTGACACGCTCCCTTCAGCGTACGGTGTTATTATTTATGACTGCGACACGCTCCCTTCAGCGTACTGTGTTATCATTTATGACTGTGACACGCTCCCTTCAGCGTACTGTGTTTTTATTTCTGACTGTGACACGCTCCCTTCAGCGTACTGGGTTTTATTTATGACTGGGACACGCTCCCTTCAGCGTACTGTGTTATTATTTATGACAGTGACACGCTCCCTTCAGCGTACGGTGTTATTATTTATGACTGCGACACGCTCCCTTCAGCGTACTGTGTTATCATTTATGACTGTGACACGCTCCCTTCAGCGTACGGTGTTTTTATTTATGACTGTGACACGCTCCCTTCAGCGTACAGTGTTATTATTTATGACTGTGACACGCTCCCTTCAGCGTACGGTGTTATTATTTATGACTGTGACGCGCTCCCTTCAGCGTACTGTGTTTTTATTTATGACTGTGACACGCTCCCTTCAGCGTACTGGGTTTTATTTTTGACTGTGACACGCTCCCTTCAGCGTACTGTGTTATTATTTATGACAGTGACACGCTCCCTTCAGCGTACGGTGTTTTTATTTATGACTGTGACACGCTCCCTTCAGCGAACGGTGTTATTATTTATGACTGTGACACGCTCCCTTCAGCGTACGGTGTTTTTATTTACGACTGTGACACGCTCCCTTCAGCGTACGGTGTTATTATTTATGACTGTGACACGCTCCCTTCAGCGTACGGTGTTTTTATTTATGACTGTGACACGCTCCCTTCAGCGTACTGGGTTTTATTTATGACTGTGACACGCTCCCTTCAGCGTACTGTGTTATTATTTGACTGTGACACGCTGCATTCAGCGTACTGTGTTATTATTTATGACTGCGACACGCTCCCTTCAGCGTACGATGTTTTTATTTACGACTGTGACACGCTCCCTTCAGCGTACTGTGTTTTTATAAAGACTGCGACACGCTCCCTTCAGCGTACGGTGTTATTATTATTATTTATGACTGTGACACGCTCCCTTCAGCGTACGGTGTTATTATTTATGACTGTGACGCGCTCCCTTCAGCGTACTGTGTTTTTATTTATGACTGTGACACGCTCCCTTCAGCGTACTGTGTTTTTATAAAGACTGCGACACGCTCCCTTCAGCGTACGGTGTTATTATTATTATTTATGACTGTGACACGCTCCCTTCAGCGTACGGTGTTATTATTTATGACTGTGACGTGCTCCCTTCAGCGTACTGTGTTTTTATTTATGACTGTGACACGCTCCCTTCAGCGTACTGGGTTTTATTTATGACTGTGACACGCTCCCTTCAGCGTACTGTGTTATTATTTATGACAGTGACACGCTCCCTTCAGCGTACGGTGTTTTTATTTATGACTGTGACACGCTCCCTTCAGCGTACGGTGTTATTATTTATGACTGTGACACGCTCCCTTCAGCGTACGGTGTTTTTATTTACGACTGTGACACGCTCCCTTCAGCGTACGGTGTTATTATTTATGACTGTGACACGCTCCCTTCAGCGTACGGTGTTTTTATTTATGACTGTGACACGCTCCCTTCAGCGTACTGGGTTTTATTTATGACTGTGACACGCTCCCTTCAGCGTACTGTGTTATTATTTGACTGTGACACGCTGCATTCAGCGTACTGTGTTATTATTTATGACTGCGAAACGCTCCCTTCAGTGTACTGTGTTATCATTTATGACTGTGACACGCTCCCTTCAGCGTACGGTGTTTTTATTTATGACTGTGACACGCTCCCTTCAGCGTACTGTGTTTTTATTTATGACTGTGACGCGCTCCCTTCAGCGTACTGTGTTTTTATTTATGACTGTGACATTCTCCCTTCAGCGTACTGTGTTTTTATAAAGACTGCGACACGCTCCCTTCAGCGTACGGTGTTATTATTATTATTTATGACTGTGACACGCTCCCTTCAGCGTACGGTGTTATTATTTATGACTGTGACGCGCTCCCTTCAGCGTACTGTGTTTTTATTTATGACTGTGACACGCTCCCTTCAGCGTACTGGGTTTTATTTATGACTGTGACACGCTCCCTTCAGCGTACTGTGTTATTATTTATGACAGTGACACGCTCCCTTCAGCGTACGGTGTTTTTATTTATCACTGTGACACGCTCCCTTCAGCGTACGGTGTTATTATTTATGACTGTGACACGCTCCCTTCAGCGTACGGTGTTTTTATTTACGACTGTGACACGCTCCCTTCAGCGTACGGTGTTATTATTTATGACTGTGACACGCTCCCTTCAGCGTACGGTGTTTTTATTTATGACTGTGACACGCTCCCTTCAGCGTACTGGGTTTTATTTATGACTGTGACACGCTCCCTTCAGCGTACTGTGTTATTATTTGACTGTGACACGCTGCATTCAGCGTACTGTGTTATTATTTATGACTGCGAAACGCTGTGTACTGTGTTATCATTTATGACTGTGACACGCTTTCAGCGTACTGTGTTTTTATTTATGACTGTGACACGCTCCCTTCAGCGTACTGTGTTTTTATTTATGACTGTGACACGCTCCCTTCAGCGTACTGTGTTTTTATTTATGACTGTGACACGCTCCCTTCAGCGTACAGTGTTTTTATTTATGACTGCGACACGCTCCCTTCAGCGTACAGTGTTTTTATTTATGACGCTCCCTTCAGCGTACTGTGTTTTTATTTATGACTGATACACGCTCCCTTCAGCGTACTGTGTTTTTATTTATGACTGATACACGCTCCCTTCAGCGTACTGTGTTTTTTTATTTATGACTGTGTTTTTACACGCACGCTCCCTTCAGCGTACTGTGTTTTTATTTATGACTGTGACACGCTCCTTCAGCGTACTGTGTTTTTATTTATGACTGCGACACGCTCCCTTCAGCGTACTGTGTTTTTATTTATGACTGATGACACGCTCCCTTCAGCGTACTGTGTTTTTATTTATGACTGTGACACGCTCCTTCAGCGTACTGTGTTTTTATTTATGACAGCGACACGCTCCCTTCAGCGTACTGTGTTTTTATTTATGACTGTGACACGCTCCTTCAGCGTACTGTGTTTTTATTGCGACACGCTCCCTTCAGCGTGACTGTGACACGCTCCCTTCAGCGTACTGGTTTTTATTTATGACTGTGACACGCTCCCTTCAGCGTACTGGTTTTTATTTATGACTGTGACACGCTCCCTTCAGCGTACTGGTTTTTATTTATGACTGTGACACGCTCCCTTCAGCGTACTGTGTTATTATTTATGACAGTGACACGCTCCCTTCAGCGTACGGTGTTTTTATTTATGACTGTGACACGCTCCCTTCAGCGTACGGTGTTATTATTTATGACTGTGACACGCTCCCTTCAGCGTACGGTGTTTTTATTTACGACTGTGACACGCTCCCTTCAGCGTACGGTGTTATTATTTATGACTGTGACACGCTCCCTTCAGCGTACGGTGTTTTTATTTATGACTGTGACACGCTCCCTTCAGCGTACTGGGTTTTATTTATGACTGTGACACGCTCCCTTCAGCGTACTGTGTTATTATTTGACTGTGACACGCTGCATTCAGCGTACTGTGTTATTATTTATGACTGCGACACGCTCCCTTCAGTGTACTGTGTTATCATTTATGACTGTGACACGCTCCCTTCAGCGTACTGTGTTTTTATTTATGACTGTGACACGCTCCCTTCAGCGTACTGGGTTTTATTTATGACTGTGACACGCTCCCTTCAGCGTACTGTGTTATTATATATGACAGTGACACGCTCCCTTCAGCGTACGGTGTTATTATTTATGACTGCGACACGCTCCCTTCAGCGTACTGTGTTATCATTTATGACTGTGACACGCTCCCTTCAGCGTACTGTGTTTTTATTTATGACTGTGACACGCTCCCTTCAGCGTACTGGGTTTTATTTATGACTGTGACACGCTCCCTTCAGCATACGGTGTTATTATTTATGACTGTGACACGCTCCCTTCAGCGTACGGTGTTATTATTTATGACTGTGACGCGCTCCCTTCAGCGTACTGTGTTTTTATTTATGACTGTGACACCCTCCCTTCAGCGTACTGGGTTTTATTTATGACTGTGACACGCTCCCTTCAGCGTACTGTGTTATTATTTATGACAGTGACACGCTCCCTTCAGCGTACGGTGTTTTTATTTATGACTGTGACACGCTCCCTTCAGCGTACGGTGTTATTATTTATGACTGTGACACGCTCCCTTCAGCGTACGGTGTTTTTATTTCTGACTGTGACACGCTCCCTTCAGCGTACTGTGTCTTTATTCATGACTATGACACGCTCCCTTCAGCGTACTGTGTTTTTATTTATGACTGTGACACGCTCCCTTCAGCGTACGGTGTTACTATTTTTGACTGTGACACGCTCCCTTCAGCGTACGGTGTTATTATTTATGACTGTGACACGCTCCCTTCCGCGTACTGTGTCTTTATTCATGACTATGACACGCTCCCTTCAGCGTACTGTGTTTTTATTTATGACTGTGACACGCTCCCTTCAGCGTACTGTGTCATTATTTATGACTGTGACACGCTCCCTTCAGCGTACAGTGTTTTTGTTTATGACTACGACACGCTCCCTTCAGCGTACAGTATTTTTATTTATGACTGCGACACGCTCCCTTCAGCGTACTGTGTTTTTATTTATGACGGATACACGCTCCCTTCAGCGTACTGTGTTTTTATTAATGACTGATACACGCTCCCTTCAGCGTACTGTGTTTTTATTTATGACTGCGACACGCTCCCTTCAGCGTACTGTGTTTTTATTTATGACTGATACAC
Source organism: Chrysaora quinquecirrha (assembly GCA_014526335.1). Classification (NCBI taxonomy): domain Eukaryota; kingdom Metazoa; phylum Cnidaria; class Scyphozoa; order Semaeostomeae; family Pelagiidae; genus Chrysaora; species Chrysaora quinquecirrha. Next base: position 3,164,239 of record JACTAT010000029.1, on the reverse strand, counting down.
GCTCCCTTCAGCGTACTGTGTTTTTATTTATGACAGCGACACGCTCCCTTCAGCGTACGGTGTTTTTATTTATGACTGTGACACGCTCCCTTCAGCGTACTGTGTTTTTATTTATGACTGCGACACGCTCCCTTCAGCGTACTGTGTTTTTATTTATGACTGTGACAAGCTCCCTTCAGCGTACTGTGTTTTTATTTATGACTGATGCACGCTCCCTTCAGCGTACTGTGTTTTTATTTATGACTGTGACACGCTCCCTTCAGCGTACTGTGTTTTATTTATGACAGCGACACGCTCCCTTCAGCGTACTGTGTTTTTATTTACGACTGTGACACGCTCCCTTCAGCGTACTGTGTTTTTATTAAGACTGCGACACGCTCCCTTCAGCGTACTGTGTTTTTATTTATGACTGATACACGCTCCCTTCAGCGTACTGTGTTTTGTTTATGACTGTTACACGCTCCCTTCAGCGTACTGTGTTTTTATTTATGACTGTGACACGCTCCCTTCAGCGTACAGTGTTTTTATTTATGACTACGACACGCTCCCTTCAGCGTACAGTATTTTTATTTATGACTGCGACACGCTCCCTTCAGCGTACTATGTTTTTATTTATGACTGTGACACGCACCCTTCAGCGTACTGTGTTTTTATTTATGACTGATACACGCTCCCTTCAGCGTACTGTGTTTTTATTTATGACAGCGACACGATCCCTTCAGCGTACGGTGTTTTTATTTATGACTGTGACACGCTCCCTTCAGCGTACTGTGTTTTTACTTATGACTGCGACACGCTCCCTTCAGCGTACTGTGTTTTTATTTATGACTGTGACACGCTCCCTTCAGCGAACTGTGTTTTTATTTATGACTGATACACGCTCCCTTCAGCGTACTGTGTTTTTATTTATGACTGTGACACGCTCCCTTCAGCGTACTGTGTTTTTGTTTATGACTGCGACACGCTCCCTTCAGCGTACTGTGTTTTTATTTATGACTGATACACGCTCCCTTCAGCGTACTGTGTTTTTATTTATGACAGCGACACGCTCCCTTCAGCGTACGGTGTTTTTATTTATGACTGTGACACGCTCCCTTCAGCGTACTGTGTTTTTATTTATGACTGCGACACGCTCCCTTCAGCGTACTGTGTTTTTATTTATGACTGTGACAAGCTCCCTTCAGCGTACTGTGTTTTTATTTATGACTGATGCACGCTCCCTTCAGCGTACTGTGTTTTTATTTATGACTGTGACACGCTCCCTTCAGCGTACTGTGTTTTTATTTATGACAGCGACACGCTCCCTTCAGCGTACTGTGTTTTTATTTACGACTGTGACACGCTCCCTTCAGCGTACTGTGTTTTTATTAAACTGCGACACGCTCCCTTCAGCGTACTGTGTTTTTATTTATGACTGATACACGCTCCCTTCAGCGTACTGTGTTTTTATTTATGACTGCGACACGCTCCCTTCAGCGTACTGTGTTTTTGTTTATGACTGCGACACGCTCCCTTCAGCGTACTGTGTTTTTATTTATGACTGATACACGCTCCCTTCAGCGTACTGTGTTTTTATTTATGACAGCGACACGCTCCCTTCAGCGTACGGTGTTTTTATTTATGACTGTGACACGCTCCCTTCAGCGTACTGTGTTTTTATTTATGACTGCGACACGCTCCCTTCAGCGTACTGTGTTTTTATTTATGACTGATGCACGCTCCCTTCAGCGTACTGTGTTTTTATTTATGACTGTGACACGCTCCCTTCAGCGTACTGTGTTTTTATTTATGACAGCGACACGCTCCCTTCAGCGTACTGTGTTTTTATTTATGACTGATGCACGCTCCCTTCAGCGTACTGTGTTTTTATTTATGACTGTGACACGCTCCCTTCAGCGTACTGTGTTTTTATTTATGACAGCGACACGCTCCCTTCAGCGTACTGTGTTTTTATTTACGACTGTGACACGCTCCCTTCAGCGTACTGTGTTTTTATTAAGACTGCGACACGCTCCCTTCAGCGTACTGTGTTTTTATTTATGACTGATACACGCTCCCTTCAGCGTACTGTGTTTTGTTTATGACTGTGACACGCTCCCTTCAGCGTACTGTGTTTTTATTTATGACTGTGACACGCTCCCTTCAGCGTACAGTGTTTTTATTTATGACTACGACACGCTCCCTTCAGCGTACAGTATTTTTATTTATGACTGCGACACGCTCCCTTCAGCGTACTATGTTTTTATTTATGACTGTGACACGCTCCCTTCAGCGTACTGTGTTTTTATTTATGACTGATACACGCTCCCTTCAGCGTACTGTGTTTTTATTTATGACAGCGACACGATCCCTTCAGCGTACGGTGTTTTTATTTATGACTGTGACACGCTCCCTTCAGCGTACTGTGTTTTTACTTATGACTGCGACACGCTCCCTTCAGCGTACTGTGTTTTTATTTATGACTGTGACACGCTCCCTTCAGCGAACTGTGTTTTTATTAATGACTGATACACGCTCCCTTCAGCGTACTGTGTTTTTATTTATGACTGCGACACGCTCCCTTCAGCGTACTGTGTTTTTGTTTATGACTGCGACACGCTCCCTTCAGCGTACTGTGTTTTTGTTTATGACTGCTACACGCTCCCTTCAGCGTACTGTGTTTTTATTTATGACTGCGACACGCTCCCTTCAGCGTACTGTGTTTTTATTTATGACTGCGACACGCTCCCTTCAGCGTACTGTGTTTTTATTTATGACTGCGACACGCTCCCTTCAGCGTACTGTGTTTTCATTTATGACTGCGACACACTCCGTTCAGCGTACTGTGTTTTTATTTCTTACTGCGACACGCTCCCTTCAGCGTACTGTGTTTTGTTTATGACTGTGACACGCTTCCTTCGGCGTACTGTGTTATTATTTATGACCACGACACGCTCCCTTCAGGGTACTGTGCTTTTATTTATTACTGTGACACGCTCCCTTCAGTGTACGGTGTTTTTATTTATGACTGCGACACGCTCCCTTCAGCGTACGGTGTTTTTATTTATGACCACGACACGCTCCCTTCAGCGTACAGTTTTTTTTATGACTGCGACACGCTCCCTTCAGCGTACTGTGTTTTGTTTATGACTGCGACACGCTTCCTTCAGCGTACGGTGTTATTATTTATGACTGCGACACGCTCCCTTCAGTTAACAGTGTTTTTATTTATGACTGTGACACGCTTCCTTCAGCGTACGGTGTTATTATTTATGACGGGCCTTTTTCATTTTGGCTTGTACAATTTCATTTTCATATTCACAATACAATTTTATGTTCATGCTTTAATCTGGAAGTGAAAATTGAAATGAGAAAGAGAGAGAGAAAAACTGAAACAAGCAGTCAATTGACAGACATCGCTGTTGAGTTATTTTGCCAAGAAACGCGTTGAAAACAGGATTGCGTGGCATTTAGAAAGCTGGTGGCGGTTTGTTTCATAGGAGCTGTATTTGGCATTTTTATTTCAATATTATTAAAACTGTAAACGAATGAAGGTCCTTTTTGGCTGTTTTACCTCATTAGTCGGAAATCCTTGGACCCATGAGTATCCTTCTAACTGTCCAGCCTATTTTTCTTTTTTTGGGAATGGATCCACTCGGTATTGTTCCATTGTAAATTGGGTCTTAGAAGCTCATGATGTGTATATAAAGCGAAAATCTTTTAAACCACTTTCGGTTCTCCTTAAAACACGCAAGATGCTTGGTTTGTCCGAATAATTATATTTTCTGGTAATTGCAAATGTTAGTCAATACACCTTTTGAACTAAAGGCCTCGTTTTCAAAAATTTGAAAGTTACAGAAACATTTCGACCTCAGATTCGAATTCAGCACCTTCGTTTTAGTGTTGAGACAAATTTTTCGCCTCTAGTTATTTCAATGTTGATTTTATTGCAATTTAAAGTTTGAAAATTTATAAGGGATTTGACAATGAAAAATGACTGAGGGTGTAAAATTTCACCCCGATCGACTTTTCACCGTCTAATCCCTTTTAAACTTGCAAACCTTTATTCGCTATAGAATCAACATCGTAAGGATAGGCGGCGCGAAAATTTCCCTCAACACTAAAATGAAAGTACTCAATCTGAATCTGGGGTCAAAATTTTTGTGCGAAAAAATTTTCTTGAATTTTGAAAACGAGGCTCTTAGTTGAAAAGGTGTATTGAATCGTTGAATGTATTTCCACAGGCTCCTGTACTGTTCTCGAAAGCGGCAGAAATATTCATCAGTGAACTGTCACTCAGAGCCTGGATCCACACAGAAGACAATAAAAGACGAACTCTACAGGTCAGATACACGTTAACTCTCTTAAGAACAAGCTAAGAAGGTGAAGGTGTAGGTGAAATTGGCGTGTTAGCGTCAGTCGCTGGGATCTCATTTGTAGGTTAACTAATCGAGACCTCTGCCCTCGCTGTGACGCTACCGTAGCTGGGGCTCGAACCCCGACCTTGCTGAGCTTCTGGCATGACGAGCCAGCTGGATTAGGCCACGACGCCACCGACAGGCTCCATCGAAAAGCGCCACACGACGCCACCGATAAAAACAAACAGAGGCTGGCCTTAGGTATAAAGAAAGCTGGGATACAGTGCTTACGATGATAATTTGTATACCTTATACCCTAGAGCCTAGGTTGTATAATTTGAAGAGTTCCTCGACGATCTCATTGAACTCTTTACCTCAATGGAAACGTCGTTGGCTCTCTGGCCATCCAGCCCAGGTTCAGATCCCATTTATTGTGGTATGCCACTCGTGGTTTTTATAAGATTGGTAGAAGGTGTTAGTCAAACATTTTTGTACTCTGGTTACGAAAATCTACCAGTAAGGCTTGAAAAGCAATACAATTTGGGAAAAGTAACTGAGTTTTGGGGAATTTACTTGAATAACAAATTTTTTTGTTGTTAGAAGAAATTTGATGCCCAGAGTCCTGGGTGCCCGGGGATACGATGCTGCTGTTTCATGCATCTTTGCTTTTATACCGTCGGTGACTTAACTCATTCTTGCTTCGATTTACAGCGAAATGATATTGCTCTTGCGATCACAAAATACGACCAATTCGATTTCCTCATCGATATTGTACCACGAGATGAACTAAAACCCCAAAAAAGACAGGTTTGTTTAAGAAATATTATAACAGTGTCGTATATTCCCCTATATTGTATGTATTTCTGAATGTTATACTGTCCTATTTACTTAATGGCAGAGTCCAGACAAGTGTCCAACCTTCCTCCAGACAAAATTTATGTGTTGGTTCGGTTTTCAATGTCTTGCCAACATTTTTGCACAATATTTTTGATTTCTGACGTTATTTCGGAAACCTTGAAAAGAGAAATAGATTTAAGCTAGCGGTTCGAGTTGAATGAACCACAAGTTTTTCTTCTTTGTCATCGACCAAAGAGCGAGCAATCAACAAATAGCTGCTTCCTTTTCCGCCATGTTGTCAAACGATCATTAGTCGATGGCTTCAGGCGTCAGCAACCTAAAACATCTCAGATGCTGTGATGGTATGGCAAACCGTACCAATATGTTGGCCTATTTTCAGCCAACATGTTAGCCAGAAATATATGCACGGTTTGTGCTTGCCTCATATATGTAACCAGACTTATTACCTGAGTCCCCCTCTTCTCAAACAACAACAACATCCAGAACAACCTAACAGCTCTTTGCGAAAAGAGGCAGCTAGTTTGAGCGGTTTAAAGATTGGTCGTTAAGGTGGTAGCGATAACTTTGACTCATGTTATAAGTCTAACATACAACATGGACTGTAATATCTTTCTGATTTTTCCCTCAATAGGGCTCAATGGTTCCAGAGCAAGTACAATATTATCTGCAGCTAGCACAGATGCAGCAGGTGACAAAGATTGCTTCGCTTTCAGTATCTCTTCTTTATTGCTTTTCCATTTTTTTCAACGGTATAACATTATATGGTTGTTCTTAATAACAACTTATGGGGCCTGTTTATATGTGGCGGGCTAGCCCGCTAGCAAGCTAGCTCGCTTCCAGCCAGGTCAGTTTTATATGATTGATTCACAAATGAGCCAGTTGTCAATCAAATGAGCCGTGTTCGTCCAGGGTTAAGGTAACTCACCTGGTGGGTTACTTTAACCTGGATCAAACCCGGGTAAGTCGCGTTTACACTATAAAATTTTGCAAACTTTCAACCCTGGTTAACTTTCTCGTGATGTGATTGGTACTGATTGGACTGTACATTGCCGGAGGTCGTGTGATCCAGACAAGTCCTTATGGTTGTATGCACTCCCCTGTCAAAGGTATTCGGACGGCTGAAAAAATGGTCGCCAACAGCGATCAAAGGGCCTATCAGTATCTCTCCTTTAAGGCGGGCTAGCCCGCTAGTAATTTAGCTCGCTTCCCGCCTGCTCATTTTTATATGATCGACTCACAAATGAGCCAGTTCCGAGCCAGCTTAAAGTGGTAATTGGTGCTTAAATGTGGCAAGCTGACTGTTCTGTACTTACGTTATGGTCCAGATGCAAGGGTCACTGCCGGGCTGGCTTGTTTCGTATATTTATAGTTTGTCAAACAGTTTGTCATTTTGTAACATGTTAAGATACATCTTTTACCATACTAAAGCCGGGCGCACTGCTATCGATGTTGGCCTAATGAACAACATGTTGTTGACGAAAAAATATTGTCCAACTTGTTTAAATATGTTGGATAATTTGTAGATGACGTCAGCGACCTCTCTGATTCTCAGATTTTTCTCAGATTCTCAGATGTTGTGATGGTATAGCAAACCGTAGCTACCAAAATTTTAGCCTATTTAGCCAACGGTTTGCGCTCACCCTTAAGGCGTTATTGGGTTTCTCTTCTATCAGAAGCTAGTTTAAGTAGGTAATAACGAAGACTATCTATTCTTATCCTAATTAGGCTCAGCAGCAGTTTGGAAGCCAAGCGACACAAGTTGTTGCCAGCCAAGGAGGACATGCCATATTAGCTGCGGCCCCTCATGTGGCTGTCTCCATAAACCCAAATACGGTAAGCCAACACTTTTTCCGCTTTCACAACTGTAGTCATAAACTTGGTAGACGATATTAATTTCGCGTTTCACTTCATTTAACAGTGTAATTTATAGCACTTTGTAATTGATTTGTTAGAGCATTCTACCCTATCCATTATTTGTCAGTCACTATGCTGTCCATCTTAGTCCGTACTTGGCATCTATTTTTTGGCTTGTTGCCGATAATGTCACAGCGTATAGCCAGTTTTTTGCATTCGCACATTCGCACGCAACAAAGCCGCGTTTTTATACACAATTTCTCCAAGACCAGACGTTTTCCTGCAAATTTTCTAGGACCCATTCTTCTTATCGCGCAAGTTGATTGTCGCAGAACCTTTGTCGCGGCATTTTTGCCACAGCGTATACGTAAAGCTACCTCAGGATTTCTCAGAACATGATATTTTCAGTTGTGTCGTTGCGTCGCCAGAACAGGTGAAAAATCGCATTTGTAGCCGCGGCTTGATATTGGCCTGAACAATGACTTTTTGTCTGGAAACAATGGAAGAAAACATTGTCTGTTTGCTTGTATTTGTATAATTATTTGTCCAATATTTTGTCCCAAAATAATTTTCAGAGCTTCTACTTCTTTTTTACTTCAATTTTTAAGATTATTCTGCTCTCTTCTCCAGTCACAACCACAGCTAATTCAGATTCAAGGAGCTGATCAACAGCAGCAACAACAACAACAACCGCAACAACAACCAGCCCAAGTTCAGGCGACTACGCCTGTCCAAGCGTCGACTGTTCAAGTTGCCCAGCAACAAAGTCAGAACGGCCAGCAAGTCACTCTTCACCCGCAACACAGCTCATCTGACATACAACAATATGCAGTAAGTTTCTTAATGCTTGAATCAGAGAGAAAACGTGAGAGATATATTCAGTAAAACGCCGCACATAAGAACCTACATTTTTCAATGCAGCCAGTTTAGGTTCTGACGTTATGAGATGCATACTTTAATCAAGGTTTAGGTTGTTAAAAGGAGTTCTTAAGGCCTGTTTATATGGGGAAAATCATCCCACCTTCCAGCCCTGTAGCTGAGAGGTGAGATCTCACCTTCCAATACAAAGCTTTGTGATTTTCATCTTCTGTTTATATGGAGAACGTTTCATCCCGGTCTGGAGAGATCTCACTCGTTGAGAGGTGGTATCTCACCTGAGTGGGATGAAATTCTCTCATATAAAGGCTGGAAGTTGGGATGAAAGCTGGACGGTGGGATGAAATCGCTCATTGTGCGCAAGCGCCAGACATAATCCTATTGTCTGAGAAAATTAAACAAAAGTGGAAATATGAGACAAGTGGCTGGAAGGTGGGATGGAATTCTACATGTAAACTCTTGAAAATTTCGTCTCACTGCTCAGCTGACGGGCTTGAAGGTGGGGTGATTTTGTCCATATAAACAGGCCCTTTACCAAAGAAACGAGGCATTGTTCAAGGTTAGGATAGGTTACCATTTGCCGCAATCAATGTTTTGGAATCGATGAGAGATTCTCTCGCCCAGGTTGCTTTTAAACCCAGTGAAATCGTTGAAACCCTTGCTTATCAGGCTTATAGTGGCGTAATGGAGACTTTCAGGGCCCCTTAGGAATTTAGTAAGTAAGGTCCCTTATTTAGGGACCCCAAATCGAAGTGAACTCCGCGAAGGAAGGGGAATCGATGTAATGGGAAATTTTTAAAAACAAAAGAATGAATGCTTCCAGTGTTTTGATAGCAAGGTCAGTAAGGGTATTTTAGATGACATTTGTGAAGTCTTTTATCTGGCCAAATAACACGAAATTTTTTGGGGCTCCTTTGGTCGGGAGCCCTTAGTTCTTGAACCAAAGTAGCCTAAACTACGTTACGCCACTGGTGAAATAGTTCTAATTTATTGAGGCCCTTTCTTAAGCGCCTATTCGCACACTCTAGACGACCATGGAAACCATCTACTATGATATGTAACGCTGATAATACAGCAAAGTGTTTCTTTTCCATAGTTGTGTATTTAGCTTTGAAGATAAAATTGTCAAATAGAAATTTTCTTTCTTGGAAAATCTTGGAAAATCAGCTCATTATTACCCTGGTCGGTTCATTATCTGCAGATAAAACCTCTGCTCTTATCTGATAATACTAGGAGTTTTCCTCTCCCCCCCCCCCTGGGTACCATGTTGGTAATTTTTAAGTTGCTGCATGATTACAGGGTCTTTTTGTAACCAAAAGTCAAACTATAAAAGTTTCGCAGAATCGCAAAATCTCTTTACAAGGATGGTTGAACGTGTAACAAAATCCGTATACTTCCGTTCCGCTACAATCATCCGGTTAATTTTTGTCTGTTCCAAGATATAGTTTCAACCGTAGCCAGCCAACCCGTACATAGAAGTATGTATAAATTAAAAATCCTTCAATTCTCTTAGGTTCAGCTAGCATCCGGTGGTCAGATGCAATACCGATTAGTACCGCAAATAATACAGCAACCCGGTTCGTCTCCAGTTGTTCAGTTACAAGCTCAACCGCAACAAATACAACAAACCAGCTCCGGTCAAACTGTCATTGCTGTCCAGCCGTCTCAGAATCAACAAGATGGCCAACAACAAACCTCAGAAGTCAATTACAGTCAGGTAAAGATTTTCTTTATAATTTTGTATACTGTATTATAGTTATATTTTTGGCTTATAAAAAAGCTGTCGTTTATGTAAAAAATACCTTGAATGCCTTGGCTGCTGCTTTTAATCCACGTACAGTCTTCACCATTATAATACCATTTCTCCTATCAACCCATGCATCTACCACACAGAATATTGTAGCTATTTACGAAGTTTCTTGCCGATGGGATACCAGGTCTATCAGTTTCGCTTCCCAAAGACTAGGAGGTAGGATGAAACTGCCATTTTCACGTAGTTAGATCCTTCAAATTAGCTACTAAGAATTGCTGGTCATTAGGTATAGAATAAGGTCCTAAAGTTAATTCTAAGTGGTTTGTAGTTGTAGTTAGTCGCTTGCAGTCATTAATCATCATGTAGTTTTTGTTATCAGTTACAATAAAATCCCACACATAACAACCTTCATCTATTAACAACCTGCAGCCTGAAATTATAAATTTGCTCACAATAAATAAGAACCATTTGAGGTTACTATTCAGAGAGGTTGTTTTAAGGGGGCTCGGATCATTCACTGGGGTTTTAATGCAATTTATGCTGTGGTTAACCACTTTCATGGAGACCAAAAACACTGCTTTCAAAACGAAACATTGATATGCAGGAGCATACTAAAGCTGCTAAACCATATTTTTCGTGCAGTTGCTTTTTTGCGCCCATTTTTAAGAACCTCAATTCTTATGATGGCATACACTTCGATACTTAAGAACCTAAACAGGCTGTGTTAAAAAGTGAAGGTAATTCTGTGCGGGTTTTTGCTGTAGTAGTTTCTTCGATAAACAGCGGAAACATCGCAGAATATCAGGAACAGACCGACATGATTGACCAAAGACGGAACCCTGATGCGGATCGGCATCCACCAACCAAAAAAGTGAAGCTAAATCGGTATTTTGTTTTCAGCACCAATCAGCTTGCGGGATACAGCGAGAAGAACAGCAGAATCAATTGAACAGTCCAAATGAGAATACGAACTCCTTCTGTCTACACAGAACCGGCCCTTCTTCTGTTGATCGTTCCTCTGTATCCGTAAGCTGTGGCTGATGATTGGTGTTAAGAACATTTTGTAAGTAGCCCTATAGGAGTAGTTAAGAGCTCGAGTTATTTTCGCTCAAGGCATTTTCCTTTCGTTTTTAGATCTATCAATTGGCAGCACAAACTGGCGGACAAGGGCCAATTTTTATTTCTGCCCAACCCGATGAACCACACGAAAGCGAGCAAGAAACAGACCAAACAGAGTAAAGGATGGATAATTGATATTAAATCGTGGCGGAATGATATCTCTTAAGTACGGTGCGTTGGCTGTTTCAGTTTCTGTGGACTTGTCAATCAGAGAAAACTTAAGAAATTCACTTATAAACAAAGCAACAATGCCTGCCAAAATACTTGGAACTCTTATAACAGATTGGTTTTTCTACTCCACGCAACACCCCCCCCCTCTGTAAACAATCTTGGTTTATGGAATAATACTACGTTTCCAGGTAGGCATGACCATTCAGATCACCTTAACGCATTTTTCAACATAACAAAACAACTTTGTTTTCGGGTGCAGGGGGCTGTCGATTCAGCGAGTGTTTCCCATCACTAAGGGCATAAAATATGATGGCTGGTTCTTCTGGTCAAAATAATTCTGGCAGGCGTTGTAGTTGTCTTTGAAGCAGACTTACGAAAATCTTATGCTGAATAGCAGGTCACATTTTTATCAAACCTATCGTATTGATATTGAATAGATGGCATTGACATTGTAGTTTATTAAAACAACAAAGTATACAAACTCAGAAAGGTATTGATGTTATAAAGTATTCCATGGGAAGATCTGTAAAGTGTGAAGTAGTCTTAATGCGTTTACTGTGAATTGTGTGATATACTTATAATGTTCCTTTTCTTGTTAAATTGTTCTCGTTTTTCACTTAATAATTCTGATTCGCTAGAAGCCAAATACTGTAATTGGTAATCAATTTATTCCATTATTCAAGAAAAAAACTAAAATCGCAAATTTTCGGAAAAAGGGCAAGGTTATACTAAGGCATAACAGTCAAAAGTCGCCCAAATCGAGTGATTCCGGAAAATGGCTAAAAATCACCTAAATCGAAGGGTTTGAATCGCCCAAAATCGAGGGTTACTGAAATGCTCCAAATGGTCAACAAAGGACCCCTTAGACATGAATAGACAATTTCTATGGGTTCTTAGCGCTAAAATAAAGCACCAGAGCCCATAAAATTGCAGAAACATATCACTCAAAAGTCGCCTATTTTTGGGCAAAAGGCAAGGCTATACTAAGGCAAATAGGCCAAAAATAGCCCAAAATCGAGGGTTTCCGAAATGCTACAAATAGTCAAAATAGGACCCCTATGGCATAAATAGACCATTTTTATGGGTTCTAAAGGCTAAAATAAAGCACCTAAACCCATTAAATTGCAGAAAAAAATCCCTCAAAAATCGCCCATTTTTGGCAAAAAGGCAAGGCTATACTAAGGCAAAATGGCCAAAAATAGCCCAAAATTCCTAAATTAAATAATAACTTTATGTTTGCAATTTAATTACAATTTTATCACATATCCGAACTGATGAGATTACATGAGAAACGCGCACTCGCCTGGCAGGCCATTCTTGAACATGTGTGACTGTCTCAATAAAAGACAAGTCATGCTCAAGTATACTCCGTATACGCTGAAACAACCGTATCTGAGCAATGAATCAGTATCTTTCCCATGAAATGGTCAAAGAACTGATACTGCAAGGGAAGGTAGAACGAAGTCTTGTCGGGTGGGCATGTAATCTCATCAGTTCGGATATGTGATAAAATTGTAATTAAATTGCAAACATAAAGTTATTATTTAATTTAGGAATTTTATCACATATCCTTCCTGATGAGATCACATGAGACTTCAAAGCATTGAGACAGGAACACATCAGAAAATAACGGAGTGCCCTGAAAATGCAACAATGTGTCCAATCAACACACAATAAATAGTTGTAATGTAACTATTCAAAATCACAGTTGTACTGTGAGAATTACACTGTAAGACATGGTTACCTTAAAGATAAGGTCTATGAATGTGCAATTTATAAACACGGTGTGCATGTAATAATGCAGAAAAAGTATTTTAATGATAAAATAAAATACTTATGTTTCCTGTAAAAACAGAAGCTGATGTTAGGAGATCTTCAATGTCCCAACAGATTGTGATAGAACAGGCCTCAGCCTTCGTACTGCGGTCAAAAAATCCGCGACTTTGAGTTGCAACTGAACAAAAGCACTACCGGCATATAGGGAAAAATACATGCAATTTATGCAATAATGGTTGCATGCCTCTAGCATTAGACGGATTCTGTAAACGTCAAGTGTACCCAGATGAATGATAGCCAGACAGACTGTCTTCCATGTTGTTGGAAGTGTTACAATAGAAAATTGACTAACATCAATGTGCAGCAACTAAAGCAAGGATAGCATCCTAAAAAGCATACGTTGTCTTGCGCACTGTAGCTCCAATGTTGTAAAACATTAAGTACCAAACTGCAGGGGACTGCAGGACATTGGAACAGGAGAATAATCTCCGAGCTGCATCTGACTAAAACGCAGGTAAAAGGCTAAATAAACTATATAGAGCCTCATGCTAATATAATAGCTACTTGCTGTTCTGAAAACAACAAAGTGATAAAGTGATAAACAGGAATACCTTGATGAAAAGCAGTTATAATGGCAACAAGATTGCCACTCTCCTCTGCAGATTCTTCATTGCTATTTGTGATCTTATTCTCCAAAAAGCACAGGTTTAACCACAAGGGTTGAGTCTGGAACTCCTTTAAAAAACTCAAGGAAATAGTTTTTGATTACACAAACAATCCAATTAGATTTTCGAAATAGGATGAGCATCCTTGTTGCTGAAAACAGCAGAACTGCTTTCAGCTCCTAACTCTCCTTGTAGCTTAAAACTTCCTTTCCTTTCTAAAGGCATGGTTATGCCAGTAAAGTACTGAAGAAAAGATTTATTTCATTGTGTCAAACTCCTACAACGTCATGTAAATTACCACTGAATAGAGTAAAAAACATGGAAAGCTAGCTAAATAGCTAGGTTCACTGAACATCTGAAATATCAGCAAGCAATGCATATTGCTTAAAAGCTAGCTATAATCTAATGAATACACAAATCAATAATATTTGTGAAGTCTTAATGATACTTTTTCATTAAGACTATGTTGACATAGCTTATGCTAGCTTCTCTATTTGATCATCAAATTCGTACTCCGAAGGTATGACATTCCAGCGTATTCCTTCTTCTTCTTGGAATAGCAGCAGTAGTAGAAAGCCAAATTTTTAGGCCTGAGCACGTTTCACAAAATGTGCACCAGATATGATATGATGAAACAACATGTTCCATTTGAATAATCTACCATCAAACCTAATACACTAGGTGAAATTAAAATTTGCAAAAACAAATCATATTCTATGTTTGATCCAAACATCTTCAAATGTTGATAATGATTCATGCAATAGCTGAGCTATAAAATAATGGCCAAAAATAGCCCAAAATCGAGGGTTTCAAAATGCTCCAAATAGTCAAAATAGGACCCCTAAGGCATAAATAGACCATTTTATGGGTTCTAAGGGCTAAACTAAAGCACCTAAACCCATAAAATTGCAGAAAAAATCCTCAAAAATCGCCCATTTTTGGGCAAAAAGGCAAGGCTATACTAAGGCAAAATGGCCAAAAATAGCCCAAAATCGAGGGTTTCAAAATGCTCCAAATAGTCAAAATAGGACCCCTAAGGCATAAATAGACCATTTTATGGGTTCTAAGGGCTAAACTAAAGCACCTAAACCCATAAAATTGCAGAAAAAATCCTCAAAAATCGCCCATTTTTGGGCAAAAAGGCAAACCCATAAAATTGGCTATACTAAGGCAAAATGGCCAAAAATAGCCCAAAATCCAGGGTTTCTTAAATGCTCCAAATAGTCAAAATAGGACCCCTAAGGCATAAATAGACCATTTTTATGGGTTCTAAGGGCTAAACTAAAGCACCTAAACCCATAAAATTGCAGAAAAAATCCTCAAAAATCGCCCATTTTTGGGCAAAAAGGCAAGGCTATACTAAGGCAAAATGGCCAAAAATAGCCCAAAATCGAGGGTTTCGAAATGCTCCAAATAGTCAAAATAGGACCCCTAAGGCATAAATAGACCATTTTATGGGTTCTAAGGGCTAAACTAAAGCACCTAAACCCATAAAATTGCAGAAAAAATCCTCAAAAATCGCCCATTTTTGGGCAAAAAGGCAAGGCTATACTAAGGCAAAATGGCCAAAAATAGCCCAAAATCGAGGGTTTCAAAATGCTCCAAATAGTCAAAATAGGACCCCTAAGGCATAAATAGACCATTTTATGGGTTCTAAGGGCTAAACTAAAGCACCTAAACCCATAAAATTGCAGAAAAAATCCCTCAAAAATCGCCCATTTTTGGGCAAAAAGGCAAGGCTATACTAAGGCAAAATGGCCAAAAATAGCCCAAAATCGAGGGTTTCCGAAATGCTCCAAATAGTCAAAATAGGACCCCTAAGGCATAAATAGACCATTTTATGGGTTCTAAGGGCTAAACTAAAGCACCTAAACCCATAAAATTGCAGAAAAAATCCTCAAAAATCGCCCATTTTTGGGCAAAAAGGCAAGGCTATACTAAGGCAAAATGGCCAAAAATAGCCCAAAATCGAGGGTTTCCGAAATGCTCCAAATAGTCAAAATAGGACCCCTAAGGCATAAATAGACCATTTTTATGGGTTCTAAGGGCTAAACTAAAGCACCTAAACCCATAAAATTGCAGAAAAAATCCCTCAAAAATCGCCCATTTTTGGGCAAAAAGGCAAGGCTATACTAAGGCAAAATGGCCAAAAATAGCCCAAAATCGAGGGTTTCCGAAATGCTCCAAATAGTCAAAATAGGACCCCTAAGGCATAAATAGACCATTTTTATGGGTTCTAAGGGCTAAACTAAAGCACCTAAACCCATAAAATTGCAGAAAAAATCCTCAAAAATCGCCCATTTTTGGGCAAAAAGGCAAGGCTATACTAAGGCAAAATGGCCAAAAATAACCCAAAATCGAGGGTTTCATAAATGCTCCAAATAGTCAAAATAAGACCCCTAAGGCATAAATAGACCATTTTTATGGGTTCTAAGGGCTAAACTAAAGCACCTAAACCCATAAAATTGCAGAAAAAATCCTCAAAAATCGCCCATTTTTGGGCAAAAAGGCAAGGCTATACTAAGGCAAAATGGCCAAAAATAGCCCAAAATCGAGGGTTTCAAAATGCTCCAAATAGTCAAAATAGGACCCCTAAGGCATAAATAGACCATTTTTATGGGTTCTAAGGGCTAAACTAAAGCACCTAAACCCATAAAATTGCAGAAAAAATCCTCAAAAATCGCCCATTTTTGGGCAAAAAGGCAAGGCTATACTAAGGCAAAATGGCCAAAAATAGCCCAAAATCGAGGGTTTCGAAATGCTCCAAATAGTCAAAATAGGACCCCTAAGGCATAAATAGACCATTTTTATGGGTTCTAAGGGCTAAACTAAAGCACCTAAACCCATAAAATTGCAGAAAAAATCCCTCAAAAATCGCCCATTTTTGGGCAAAAAGGCAAGGCTATACTAAGGCAAAATGGCCAAAAATAGCCCAAAATCGAGGGTTTCCTAAATGCTCCAAATAGTCAAAATAGGACCCCTAAGGCATAAATAGACCATTTTTATGGGTTCTAAGGGCTAAACTAAAGCACCTAAACCCATAAAATTGCAGAAAAAAAACCCTCAAAAATCGCCCATTTTTGGGCAAAAAGGCAAGGCTATACTAAGGCAAAATGGCCAAAAATAGCCCAAAATCGAGGGTTCTCGAAATGCTCCAAATAGTCAAAATAGGACCCCTAAGGCATAAATAGACCATTTTTATGGGTTCTAAGGGCTAAACTAAAGCACCTAAACCCATAAAATTGCAGAAAAAAATTCCTCAAAAATCGCCCATTTTTGGGCAAAAAGGCAAGGCTATACTAAGGCAAAATGGCCAAAAATAGCCCAAAATCGAGGGTTTCCAAAATGCTCCAAATAGTCAAAATAGGACCCCTAAGGCATAAATAGACCATTTTTATGGGTTCTAAGGGCTAAACTAAAGCACCTAAACCCATAAAATTGCAGAAAAAAATCCCTCAAAAATCGCCCATTTTTGGGCAAAAAGGCAAGGCTATACTAAGGCAAAATGGCCAAAAATAGCCCAAAATCGAGGGTTTCCTAAATGCTCCAAATAGTCAAAATAGGACCCCTAAGGCATAAATAGACCATTTTTATGGGTTCTAAGGGCTAAACTAAAGCACCTAAACCCATAAAATTGCAGAAAAAATCCCTCAAAAATCGCCCATTTTTGGGCAAAAAGGCAAGGCTATACTAAGGCAAAATGGCCAAAAATAGCCCAAAATCGAGGGTTTCCGAAATGCTCCAAATAGTCAAAATAGGACCCCTAAGGCATAAATAGACCATTTTTATGGGTTCTAAGGGCTAAACTAAAGCACCTAAACCCATAAAATTGCAGAAAAAATCCTCAAAAATCGCCCATTTTTGGGCAAAAAGGCAAGGCTATACTAAGGCAAAATGGCCAAAAATAGCCCAAAATCGAGGGTTTCAAAATGCTCCAAATAGTCAAAATAGGACCCCTAAGGCATAAATAGACCATTTTATGGGTTCTAAGGGCTAAACTAAAGCACCTAAACCCATAAAATTGCAGAAAAAATCCTCAAAAATCGCCCATTTTTGGGCAAAAAGGCAAGGCTATACTAAGGCAAAATGGCCAAAAATAGCCCAAAATCGAGGGTTTCGGAAATGCTCCAAATATTCAAAATAGGACCCCTAAGGCATAAATAGACCATTTTATGGGTTCTAAGGGCTAAACTAAAGCACCTAAACCCATAAAATTGCAGAAAAAATCCTCAAAAATCGCCCATTTTTGGGCAAAAAGGCAAGGCTATACTAAGGCAAAATGGCCAAAAATAGCCCAAAATCGAGGGTTTCAGAAATGCTCCAAATAGTCAAAATAGGACCCCTAAGGCATAAATAGACCATTTTTATGGGTTCTAAGGGCTAAACTAAAGCACCTAAACCCATAAAATTGCAGAAAAAAATCCCTCAAAAATCGCCCATTTTTGGGCAAAAAGGCAAGGCTATACTAAGGCAAAATGGCCAAAAATAGCCCAAAATCCAGGGATTCTCAAATGCTCCAAATAGTCAAAAAAGGACCCCTAAGGCATAAATAGACCATTTTTATGGGTTCTAAGGGCTAAACTAAAGCACCTAAACCCATAAAATTGCAGAAAAAAATCCCTCAAAAATCGCCCATTTTTGGGCAAAAAGGCAAGGCTATACTAAGGCAAAATGGCCAAAAATAGCCCAAAATCGGGTTTCAAAATGCTCCAAATAGTCAAAATAGGACCCCTAAGGCATAAATAGACCATTTTTATGGGTTCTAAGGGCTAAATTAAAGCACCTAAACCCATAAAATTGCAGAAAAAAATCCCTCAAAAACGCTCCAAATAGTCAAAATAGGAGCCCTAAGGCATAAATAGACCATTTTTATGGGTTCTAAGCCCTAAACTAAAGCACCTAAACCCATAAAATTGCCCATTTTTTTTGGGCAAAAAGGCAAGGCTATACTAAGGCAAAATGGCCAAAAATAGCCCAAAATCGAGGGTTTCCTAAATGCTCCAAATAGTCAAAATAGGACCCCTAAGGCATAAATAGACCATTTTTATGGGTTCTAAGGGCTAAACTAAAGCACCTAAACCCATAAAATTGCAGAAAAAAATCCCTCAAAAATCCTCCATTTTTGGGCAAAAAGGCAAGGCTATACTAAGGCAAAATGGCCAAAAATAGCCCAAAATCGAGGGTTTCCGAAATGCTCCAAATAGTCAAAATAGGACCCCTAAGGCATAAATAGACCATTTTTATGGGTTCTAAGGGCTAAACTAAAGCACCTAAACCCATAAAATTGCAGAAAAAATCCCTCAAAAATCGCCCATTTTTGGGCAAAAAGGCAAGGCTATACTAAGGCAAAATGGCCAAAAATAGCCCAAAATCGAGGGTTTCGAAATGCTCCAAATAGTCAAAATAGGACCCCTAAGGCATAAATAGACCATTTTTATGGGTTCTAAGGGCTAAACTAAAGCACCTAAACCCATAAAATTGCAGAAAAAATCCTCAAAAATCGCCCATTTTTGGGCAAAAAGGCAAGGCTATACTAAGGCAAAATGGCCAAAAATAGCCCAAAATCGAGGGTTTCGAAATGCTCCAAATAGTCAAAATAGGACCCCTAAGGCATAAATAGACCATTTTTATGGGTTCTAAGGGCTAAACTAAAGCACCTAAACCCATAAAATTGCAGAAAAAATCCTCAAAAATCGCCCATTTTTGGGCAAAAAGGCAAGGCTATACTAAGGCAAAATGGCCAAAAATAGCCCAAAATCGAGGGTTTCAAAATGCTCCAAATAGTCAAAATAGGACCCCTAAGGCATAAATAGACCATTTTATGGGTTCTAAGGGCTAAACTAAAGCACCTAAACCCATAAAATTGCAGAAAAAATCCTCAAAAATCGCCCATTTTTGGGCAAAAGGCAAGGCTATACTAAGGCAAAATGGCCAAAAATAGCCCAAAATCGAGGGTTTCGAAATGCTCCAAATAGTCAAAATAGGACCCCTAAGGCATAAATAGACCATTTTATGGGTTCTAAGGGCTAAACTAAAGCACCTAAACCCATAAAATTGCAGAAAAAATCCTCAAAAATCGCCCATTTTTGGGCAAAAAGGCAAGGCTATACTAAGGCAAAATGGCCAAAAATAGCCCAAAATCGAGGGTTTCCGAAATGCTCCAAATAGTCAAAATAGGACCCCTAAGGCATAAATAGACCATTTTTATGGGTTCTAAGGGCTAAACTAAAGCACCTAAACCCATAAAATTGCAGAAAAAATCCTCAAAAATCGCCCATTTTTGGGCAAAAAGGCAAGGCTATACTAAGGCAAAATGGCCAAAAATAGCCCAAAATCGAGGGTTTCCGAAATGCTCCAAATAGTCAAAATAGGACCCCTAAGGCATAAATAGACCATTTTTATGGGTTCTAAGGGCTAAACTAAAGCACCTAAACCCATAAAATTGCAGAAAAAATCCCTCAAAAATCGCCCATTTTTGGGCAAAAAGGCAAGGCTATACTAAGGCAAAATGGCCAAAAATAGCCCAAAATCGAGGGTTTCCGAAATGCTCCAAATAGTCAAAATAGGACCCCTAAGGCATAAATAGACCATTTTTATGGGTTCTAAGGGCTAAACTAAAGCACCTAAACCCATAAAATTGCAGAAAAAATCCTCAAAAATCGCCCATTTTTGGGCAAAAAGGCAAGGCTATACTAAGGCAAAATGGCCAAAAATAGCCCAAAATCGAGGGTTTCAAAATGCTCCAAATAGTCAAAATAGGACCCCTAAGGCATAAATAGACCATTTTATGGGTTCTAAGGGCTAAACTAAAGCACCTAAACCCATAAAATTGCAGAAAAAATCCTCAAAAATCGCCCATTTTTGGGCAAAAAGGCAAGGCTATACTAAGGCAAAATGGCCAAAAATAGCCCAAAATCGAGGGTTTCCGAAATGCTCCAAATAGTCAAAATAGGACCCCTAAGGCATAAATAGACCATTTTTATGGGTTCTAAGGGCTAAACTAAAGCACCTAAACCCATAAAATTGCAGAAAAAATCCTCAAAAATCGCCCATTTTTGGGCAAAAAGGCAAGGCTATACTAAGGCAAAATGGCCAAAAATAGCCCAAAATCGAGGGTTTCGAAATGCTCCAAATAGTCAAAATAGGACCCCTAAGGCATAAATAGACCATTTTTATGGGTTCTAAGGGCTAAACTAAAGCACCTAAACCCATAAAATTGCAGAAAAAATCCTCAAAAATCGCCCATTTTTGGGCAAAAAGGCAAGGCTATACTAAGGCAAAATGGCCAAAAATAGCCCAAAATCGAGGGTTTCCGAAATGCTCCAAATAGTCAAAATAGGACCCCTAAGGCATAAATAGACCATTTTTATGGGTTCTAAGGGCTAAACTAAAGCACCTAAACCCATAAAATTGCAGAAAAAATCCTCAAAAATCGCCCATTTTTGGGCAAAAAGGCAAGGCTATACTAAGGCAAAATGGCCAAAAATAGCCCAAAATCGAGGGTTTCGAAATGCTCCAAATAGTCAAAATAGGACCCCTAAGGCATAAATAGACCATTTTTATGGGTTCTAAGGGCTAAACTAAAGCACCTAAACCCATAAAATTGCAGAAAAAATCCTCAAAAATCGCCCATTTTTGGGCAAAAAGGCAAGGCTATACTAAGGCAAAATGGCCAAAAATAGCCCAAAATCGAGGGTTTCGAAATGCTCCAAATAGTCAAAATAGGACCCCTAAGGCATAAATAGACCATTTTTATGGGTTCTAAGGGCTAAACTAAAGCACCTAAACCCATAAAATTGCAGAAAAAATCCTCAAAAATCGCCCATTTTTGGGCAAAAAGGCAAGGCTATACTAAGGCAAAATGGCCAAAAATAGCCCAAAATCGAGGGTTTCGAAATGCTCCAAATAGTCAAAATAGGACCCCTAAGGCATAAATAGACCATTTTTATGGGTTCTAAGGGCTAAACTAAAGCACCTAAACCCATAAAATTGCAGAAAAAATCCTCAAAAATCGCCCATTTTTGGGCAAAAAGGCAAGGCTATACTAAGGCAAAATGGCCAAAAATAGCCCAAAATCGAGGGTTTCAAAATGCTCCAAATAGTCAAAATAGGACCCCTAAGGCATAAATAGACCATTTTTATGGGTTCTAAGGGCTAAACTAAAGCACCTAAACCCATAAAATTGCAGAAAAAATCCTCAAAAATCGCCCATTTTTGGGCAAAAAGGCAAGGCTATACTAAGGCAAAATGGCCAAAAATAGCCCAAAATCGAGGGTTTCGAAATGCTCCAAATAGTCAAAATAGGACCCCTAAGGCATAAATAGACCATTTTTATGGGTTCTAAGGGCTAAACTAAAGCACCTAAACCCATAAAATTGCAGAAAAAATCCTCAAAAATCGCCCATTTTTGGGCAAAAAGGCAAGGCTATACTAAGGCAAAATGGCCAAAAATAGCCCAAAATCGAGGGTTTCCGAAATGCTCCAAATAGTCAAAATAGGACCCCTAAGGCATAAATAGACCATTTTTATGGGTTCTAAGGGCTAAACTAAAGCACCTAAACCCATAAAATTGCAGAAAAAATCCCTCAAAAATCGCCCATTTTTGGGCAAAAAGGCAAGGCTATACTAAGGCAAAATGGCCAAAAATAGCCCAAAATCGAGGGTTTCCGAAATGCTCCAAATAGTCAAAATAGGACCCCTAAGGCATAAATAGACCATTTTTATGGGTTCTAAGGGCTAAACTAAAGCACCTAAACCCATAAAATTGCAGAAAAAATCCTCAAAAATCGCCCATTTTTGGGCAAAAAGGCAAGGCTATACTAAGGCAAAATGGCCAAAAATAGCCCAAAATCGAGGGTTTCGAAATGCTCCAAATAGTCAAAATAGGACCCCTAAGGCATAAATAGACCATTTTTATGGGTTCTAAGGGCTAAACTAAAGCACCTAAACCCATAAAATTGCAGAAAAAATCCTCAAAAATCGCCCATTTTTGGGCAAAAAGGCAAGGCTATACTAAGGCAAAATGGCCAAAAATAGCCCAAAATCGAGGGTTTCCGAAATGCTCCAAATAGTCAAAATAGGACCCCTAAGGCATAAATAGACCATTTTTATGGGTTCTAAGGGCTAAACTAAAGCACCTAAACCCATAAAATTGCAGAAAAAATCCTCAAAAATCGCCCATTTTTGGGCAAAAAGGCAAGGCTATACTAAGGCAAAATGGCCAAAAATAGCCCAAAATCGAGGGTTTCGAAATGCTCCAAATAGTCAAAATAGGACCCCTAAGGCATAAATAGACCATTTTTATGGGTTCTAAGGGCTAAACTAAAGCACCTAAACCCATAAAATTGCAGAAAAAATCCTCAAAAATCGCCCATTTTTGGGCAAAAAGGCAAGGCTATACTAAGGCAAAATGGCCAAAAATAGCCCAAAATCGAGGGTTTCGAAATGCTCCAAATAGTCAAAATAGGACCCCTAAGGCATAAATAGACCATTTTTATGGGTTCTAAGGGCTAAACTAAAGCACCTAAACCCATAAAATTGCAGAAAAAAATCCCTCAAAATCGCCCATTTTTGGGCAAAAAGGCAAGGCTATACTAAGGCAAAATGGCCAAAAATAGCCCAAAATCGAGGGTTTCGAAATGCTCCAAATAGTCAAAATAGGACCCCTAAGGCATAAATAGACCATTTTTATGGGTTCTAAGGGCTAAACTAAAGCACCTAAACCCATAAAATTGCAGAAAAAATCCCTCAAAA
Organism: Chrysaora quinquecirrha; assembly: GCA_014526335.1. NCBI lineage: Eukaryota > Metazoa > Cnidaria > Scyphozoa > Semaeostomeae > Pelagiidae > Chrysaora > Chrysaora quinquecirrha. The sequence goes on along the minus strand of JACTAT010000029.1, from coordinate 3,141,077 downwards.
ATCGCCCATTTTTGGGCAAAAAGGCAAGGCTATACTAAGGCAAAATGGCCAAAAATAGCCCAAAATCGAGGGTTTCGAAATGCTCCAAATAGTCAAAATAGGACCCCTAAGGCATAAATAGACCATTTTTATGGGTTCTAAGGGCTAAACTAAAGCACCTAAACCCATAAAATTGCAGAAAAAAATCCCTCAAAAATCGCCCATTTTTGGGCAAAAAGGCAAGGCTATACTAAGGCAAAATGGCCAAAAATAGCCCAAAATCGAGGGTTTCGAAATGCTCCAAATAGTCAAAATAGGACCCCTAAGGCATAAATAGACCATTTTTATGGGTTCTAAGGGCTAAACTAAAGCACCTAAACCCATAAAATTGCAGAAAAAATCCCTCAAAAATCGCCCATTTTTGGGCAAAAAGGCAAGGCTATACTAAGGCAAAATGGCCAAAAATAGCCCAAAATCGAGGGTTTCGAAATGCTCCAAATAGTCAAAATAGGACCCCTAAGGCATAAATAGACCATTTTTATGGGTTCTAAGGGCTAAACTAAAGCACCTAAACCCATAAAATTGCAGAAAAAATCCTCAAAAATCGCCCATTTTTGGGCAAAAAGGCAAGGCTATACTAAGGCAAAATGGCCAAAAATAGCCCAAAATCGAGGGTTTCGAAATGCTCCAAATAGTCAAAATAGGACCCCTAAGGCATAAATAGACCATTTTTATGGGTTCTAAGGGCTAAACTAAAGCACCTAAACCCATAAAATTGCAGAAAAAATTCCCTCAAAAATCGCCCATTTTTGGGCAAAAAGGCAAGGCTATACTAAGGCAAAATGGCCAAAAATAGCCCAAAATCGAGGGTTTCCGAAATGCTCCAAATAGTCAAAATAGGACCCCTAAGGCATAAATAGACCATTTTTATGGGTTCTAAGGGCTAAACTAAAGCACCTAAACCCATAAAATTGCAGAAAAAAATCCCTCAAAAATCGCCCATTTTTGGGCAAAAAGGCAAGGCTATACTAAGGCAAAATGGCCAAAAATAGCCCAAAATCGGGGGTTTCCAAAATGCTCCAAATAGTCAAAATAGGACCCCTAAGGCATAAATAGACCATTTTTATGGGTTCTAAGGGCTAAACTAAAGCACCTAAACCCATAAAATTGCAGAAAAAAATCCCTCAAAAATCGCCCATTTTTGGGCAAAAAGGCAAGGCTATACTAAGGCAAAATGGCCAAAAATAGCCCAAAATCGAGGGTTTCCGAAATGCTCCAAATAGTCAAAATAGGACCCCTAAGGCATAAATAGACCATTTTTATGGGTTCTAAGGGCTAAACTAAAGCACCTAAACCCATAAAATTGCAGAAAAAATCCCTCAAAAATCGCCCATTTTTGGGCAAAAAGGCAAGGCTATACTAAGGCAAAATGGCCAAAAATAGCCCAAAATCGAGGGTTTCGAAATGCTCCAAATAGTCAAAATAGGACCCCTAAGGCATAAATAGACCATTTTTATGGGTTCTAAGGGCTAAACTAAAGCACCTAAACCCATAAAATTGAAGAAAAAAATCCCTCAAAAATCGCCCATTTTTGGGCAAAAAGGCAAGGCTATACTAAGGCAAAATGGCCAAAAATAGCCCAAAATCGAGGGTTTCCGAAATGCTCCAAATAGTCAAAATAGGACCCCTAAGGCATAAATAGACCATTTTTATGGGTTCTAAGGGCTAAACTAAAGCACCTAAACCCATAAAATTGCAGAAAAAATCCCTCAAAAATCGCCCATTTTTGGGCAAAAAGGCAAGGCTATACTAAGGCAAAATGGCCAAAAATAGCCCAAAATCGAGGGTTTCGAAATGCTCCAAATAGTCAAAATAGGACCCCTAAGGCATAAATAGACCATTTTTATGGGTTCTAAGGGCTAAACTAAAGCACCTAAACCCATAAAATTGCAGAAAAAATCCTCAAAAATCGCCCATTTTTGGGCAAAAAGGCAAGGCTATACTAAGGCAAAATGGCCAAAAATAGCCCAAAATCGAGGGTTTCAAAATGCTCCAAATAGTCAAAATAGGACCCCTAAGGCATAAATAGACCATTTTTATGGGTTCTAAGGGCTAAACTAAAGCACCTAAACCCATAAAATTGCAGAAAAAATCCTCAAAAATCGCCCATTTTTGGGCAAAAAGGCAAGGCTATACTAAGGCAAAATGGCCAAAAATAGCCCAAAATCGAGGGTTTCGAAATGCTCCAAATAGTCAAAATAGGACCCCTAAGGCATAAATAGACCATTTTTATGGGTTCTAAGGGCTAAACTAAAGCACCTAAACCCATAAAATTGCAGAAAAAATCCTCAAAAATCGCCCATTTTTGGGCAAAAAGGCAAGGCTATACTAAGGCAAAATGGCCAAAAATAGCCCAAAATCGAGGGTTTCCGAAATGCTCCAAATAGTCAAAATAGGACCCCTAAGGCATAAATAGACCATTTTTATGGGTTCTAAGGGCTAAACTAAAGCACCTAAACCCATAAAATTGCAGAAAAAATCCTCAAAAATCGCCCATTTTTGGGCAAAAAGGCAAGGCTATACTAAGGCAAAATGGCCAAAAATAGCCCAAAATCGAGGGTTTCGAAATGCTCCAAATAGTCAAAATAGGACCCCTAAGGCATAAATAGACCATTTTTATGGGTTCTAAGGGCTAAACTAAAGCACCTAAACCCATAAAATTGCAGAAAAAATCCTCAAAAATCGCCCATTTTTGGGCAAAAAGGCAAGGCTATACTAAGGCAAAATGGCCAAAAATAGCCCAAAATCGAGGGTTTCGAAATGCTCCAAATAGTCAAAATAGGACCCCTAAGGCATAAATAGACCATTTTTATGGGTTCTAAGGGCTAAACTAAAGCACCTAAACCCATAAAATTGCAGAAAAAATCCTCAAAAATCGCCCATTTTTGGGCAAAAAGGCAAGGCTATACTAAGGCAAAATGGCCAAAAATAGCCCAAAATCGAGGGTTTCCTAAATGCTCCAAATAGTCAAAATAGGACCCCTAAGGCATAAATAGACCATTTTTATGGGTTCTAAGGGCTAAACTAAAGCACCTAAACCCATAAAATTGCAGAAAAAATCCTCAAAAATCGCCCATTTTTGGGCAAAAAGGCAAGGCTATACTAAGGCAAAATGGCCAAAAATAGCCCAAAATCGAGGGTTTCAAAATGCTCCAAATAGTCAAAATAGGACCCTAAGGCATAAATAGACCATTTTATGGGTTCTAAGGGCTAAACTAAAGCACCTAAACCCATAAAATTGCAGAAAAAATCCTCAAAAATCGCCCATTTTTGGGCAAAAAGGCAAGGCTATACTAAGGCAAAATGGCCAAAAATAGCCCAAAATCGAGGGTTTCGAAATGCTCCAAATAGTCAAAATAGGACCCCTAAGGCATAAATAGACCATTTTATGGGTTCTAAGGGCTAAACTAAAGCACCTAAACCCATAAAATTGCAGAAAAAATCCTCAAAAATCGCCCATTTTTGGGCAAAAAGGCAAGGCTATACTAAGGCAAAATGGCCAAAAATAGCCCAAAATCGAGGGTTTCAAAATGCTCCAAATAGTCAAAATAGGACCCCTAAGGCATAAATAGACCATTTTATGGGTTCTAAGGGCTAAACTAAAGCACCTAAACCCATAAAATTGCAGAAAAAATCCTCAAAAATCGCCCATTTTTGGGCAAAAAGGCAAGGCTATACTAAGGCAAAATGGCCAAAAATAGCCCAAAATCGAGGGTTTCGAAATGCTCCAAATAGTCAAAATAGGACCCCTAAGGCATAAATAGACCATTTTATGGGTTCTAAGGGCTAAACTAAAGCACCTAAACCCATAAAATTGCAGAAAAAATCCTCAAAAATCGCCCATTTTTGGGCAAAAAGGCAAGGCTATACTAAGGCAAAATGGCCAAAAATAGCCCAAAATCGAGGGTTTCAAAATGCTCCAAATAGTCAAAATAGGACCCCTAAGGCATAAATAGACCATTTTTATGGGTTCTAAGGGCTAAACTAAAGCACCTAAACCCATAAAATTGCAGAAAAAATCCTCAAAAATCGCCCATTTTTGGGCAAAAAGGCAAGGCTATACTAAGGCAAAATGGCCAAAAATAGCCCAAAATCGAGGGTTTCGAAATGCTCCAAATAGTCAAAATAGGACCCCTAAGGCATAAATAGACCATTTTATGGGTTCTAAGGGCTAAACTAAAGCACCTAAACCCATAAAATTGCAGAAAAAATCCTCAAAAATCGCCCATTTTTGGGCAAAAAGGCAAGGCTATACTAAGGCAAAATGGCCAAAAATAGCCCAAAATCGAGGGTTTCAAAATGCTCCAAATAGTCAAAATAGGACCCCTAAGGCATAAATAGACCATTTTATGGGTTCTAAGGGCTAAACTAAAGCACCTAAACCCATAAAATTGCAGAAAAAATCCTCAAAAATTGCCCATTTTTGGGCAAAAAGGCAAGGCTATACTAAGGCAAAATGGCCAAAGATAGCCCAAAATCGAGGGTTTCCGAAATGCTCCAAATAGTCAAAATAGGATACCCTAAGGCATAAATAGACCATTTCTATGGGTTCTAAGGGCTAAACTAAAGCACTTAAACCCATAAAATTGCAGAAAAAATCCTCAAAAATCGCCCATTTTTGGGCAAAAAAATAGTCAAAGGCTATACTAAGGCAAAATGGCCAAAAATAGCCCAAAATCGAGGGTTTCGAAATGCTCCAAATAGTCAAAATAGGACCCCTAAGGCATAAATAGACCATTTTATGGGTTCTAAGGGCTAAACTAAAGCACCTAAACCCATAAAATTGCAGAAAAAAATTCCTCAAAAATCGCCCATTTTTGGGCAAAAAGGCAAGGCTATACTAAGGCAAAATGGCCAAAAATAGCCCAAAATCGAGGGTTTCCAAAATGCTCCAAATAGTCAAAATAGGACCCCTAAGGCATAAATAGACCATTTTTATGGGTTCTAAGGGCTAAACTAAAGCACCTAAACCCATAAAATTGCAGAAAAAAATCCCTCAAAAATCGCCCATTTTTGGGCAAAAAGGCAAGGCTATACTAAGGCAAAATGGCCAAAAATAGCACAAAATCGAGGGTTCTCAAAATGCTCCAAATAGTCAAAATAGGACCCCTAAGGCATAAATAGACCATTTTTATGGGTTCTAAGGGCTAAACTAAAGCACCTAAACCCATAAAATTGCAGAAAAAATCCTCAAAAATCGCCCATTTTTGGGCAAAAAGGCAAGGCTATACTAAGGCAAAATGGCCAAAAATAGCCCAAAATCGAGGGTTTCGAAATGCTCCAAATAGTCAAAATAGGACCCCTAAGGCATAAATAGACCATTTTATGGGTTCTAAGGGCTAAACTAAAGCACCTAAACCCATAAAATTGCAGAAAAAATCCTCAAAAATCGCCCATTTTTGGGCAAAAAGGCAAGGCTATACTAAGGCAAAATGGCCAAAAATAGCCCAAAATCGAGGGTTTCGAAATGCTCCAAATAGTCAAAATAGGACCCTAAGGCATAAATAGACCATTTTATGGGTTCTAAGGGCTAAACTAAAGCACCTAAACCCATAAAATTGCAGAAAAAATCCTCAAAAATCGCCCATTTTTGGGCAAAAAGGCAAGGCTATACTAAGGCAAAATGGCCAAAAATAGCCCAAAATCGAGGGTTTCGAAATGCTCCAAATAGTCAAAATAGGACCCCTAAGGCATAAATAGACCATTTTTATGGGTTCTAAGGGCTAAACTAAAGCACCTAAACCCATAAAATTGCAGAAAAAATCCTCAAAAATCGCCCATTTTTGGGCAAAAAGGCAAGGCTATACTAAGGCAAAATGGCCAAAAATAGCCCAAAATCGAGGGTTTCGAAATGCTCCAAATAGTCAAAATAGGACCCCTAAGGCATAAATAGACCATTTTTATGGGTTCTAAGGGCTAAACTAAAGCACCTAAACCCATAAAATTGCAGAAAAAATCCTCAAAAATCGCCCATTTTTGGGCAAAAAGGCAAGGCTATACTAAGGCAAAATGGCCAAAAATAGCCCAAAATCGAGGGTTTCGAAATGCTCCAAATAGTCAAAATAGGACCCCTAAGGCATAAATAGACCATTTTTATGGGTTCTAAGGGCTAAACTAAAGCACCTAAACCCATAAAATTGCAGAAAAAATCCTCAAAAATCGCCCATTTTTGGGCAAAAAGGCAAGGCTATACTAAGGCAAAATGGCCAAAAATAGCCCAAAATCGAGGGTTTCAAAATGCTCCAAATAGTCAAAATAGGACCCCTAAGGCATAAATAGACCATTTTATGGGTTCTAAGGGCTAAACTAAAGCACCTAAACCCATAAAATTGCAGAAAAAATCCTCAAAAATCGCCCATTTTTGGGCAAAAAGGCAAGGCTATACTAAGGCAAAATGGCCAAAAATAGCCCAAAATCGAGGGTTCTCGAAATGCTCCAAATAGTCAAAATAGGACCCCTAAGGCATAAATAGACCATTTTTATGGGTTCTAAGGGCTAAACTAAAGCACCTAAACCCATAAAATTGCAGAAAAAAATCCCTCAAAAATCGCCCATTTTTGGGCAAAAAGGCAAGGCTATACTAAGGCAAAATGGCCAAAAATAGCCCAAAATCGAGGGTTTCCAAAATGCTCCAAATAGTCAAATAAGACTCCTAAGGCATAAATAGACCATTTTTATGGGTTCTAAGGGCTAAACTAAAACACCTAAACTCATAAAATTGCAGAAAAAAATCCCTCAAAAATCGCCCATTTTTGGGCAAAAAGGCAAGGCTATACTAAGGCAAAATGGCCAAAAATAGCCCCAAATCGAGGGTTTCCTAAATGCTCCAAATAGTCAAAATAAGACCCCTAAGGCATAAATAGACCATTTTTATGGGTTCTAAGGGCTAAACTAAAGCACCTAAACCCATAAAATTGCAGAAAAAAATCCCTCAAAAATCGCCCATTTTTGGGCAAAAAGGCAAGGCTATACTAAGGCAAAATGGCCAAAAATAGCCCAAAATCGAGGTTTCCGAAATGCTCCAAATAGTCAAAATAGGACCCTAAGGCGTAAATAGACCATTTTATGGGTTCTAAGGGCTAAACTAAAGCACCTAAACCCATAAAATTGCAGAAAAAAATCCCTCAAAAATCGCCCATTTTTGGGCAAAAAGGCAAGGCTATACTAAGGCAAAATGGCCAAAAATAGCCCAAAATCGAGGGTTTCCGAAATACTCCAAATAGTCAAAATAGGACTCCTAAGGCATAAATAGACCATTTTTATGGGTTCTAAGGGCTAAACTAAAGCACCTAAACCCATTAAATTGCAGAAAAAAATCCCTCGAAAATCACCCATTTTTGGGCAAAAAGGCAAGGCTATACTAAGGCAAAATGGCCAGAATTCGCCGAAATTCGAGGGTTGTCTAAATGCTCTAAATCGTAAAAATAGGACCCCTAAGGTTTGAAAAGACCATATTAATGGGTTCTTAAAGCGAAAATAAAGCACCTGACCAGAAATTTAAAGAAAAAAATCCCCTGAAAATCGACTGTTTTTGGCAAAAAGTCAATTCTGTCTTAAGGCAAAATATAACTCCCCTTTCAATTCAGTTCTTCCAGACATGATGAATTTTGTAGTTCTTACTTCAAGTAGTGATCTCACAAGTGAAAAAGACGACAATAACAACAGTTGTAATTGTACAATTCAATAAATTTAAGAAAAATAAGGCAAAACTTAAATTACAGTAATATAATTGAAATAAATGGGGCACTGAGCTCGATAACCATCTTTTTTGGTTAAACTCAGTGTCCTAGGCAACGATCCGAATTGTATTAAGTGCTTTTGTAAACTGAAATGTAATTTTTATTTTCAAGTAGATTTTGAACTGTAAACTGTAATATTGTTGCTGAATAAAATGAATTGAATTGAATTGAATTGTGCACAGGCTAGTTTTGTCATTTTGTCATTGTCATTAATTTTCCTCAACACACCCCCCACGACCCTGCTGGTCATTGAAAATAAGACAGGGAAAGCTCGAAATCATAAATTCTCGACGAGGATCACAAAATCAAGATAAAAAGGGTAAGAAGCAAGATAATGTATCTGCTAAACTGGAGTTTGTAATATATTCGGTGTTGAATGAGAGAATTACATCATATTACATAAGACTTTTTAGGTCAAACCGTCTGGCGGGAAAGGGGGAAACAAATTTTCTTGGCGGGCTATCATTTTACATTGGCGTTTTAGGGGGGTCGTTACTGGGTGTTGTCTCAACGATGTATCATTTTTGTAAGCAAAATTCTTTCAGAAACTTGAAAAAAAGGCATTACTCGTATCATGTAAACATAAACAGTCAAATTTCAATGTGCAATAAAAGTACATCATCTAGTACATCATTAATTATTTAAGACTCAAGCACATGATAATCTTCATTTCTTGATTGATAACTGAAAAAAATATACATGAAATCATCAATATAGGAAATAAAATAGTTAAAGTTAGTATAGGCATACTATGCAGACTCTAGAAAGATATACGAGCATGGTCTACAGCAGGGCATTACGCTAGGATTTCTGACTACACTCTTTTTTATAAGAAAGTAAGATTTTTTCAGTACTCAAAGTTTCTTAGTCTTTGGACGATTTTGGTACTGAAATTTTCTTAGCAGTTTCTTAGGGTTCAAAATTTGTAGTGCCAAAACAGGTTTATTGACACTTAAATTTGACAAATAGAAGATACTATTCACGTTTGCAACAGCTGTTTTTCTGTAAGAATAGACACTTACGGTGTAACAAAAGTTCGTTTTTCGACGCTATGTATATTTCTAATTCTAAAGATTGTTGAGACGTGCGAGTTTCTTATCACTTTGGTTCGAGTACTCAAAGTCTCTTAACCAATATTGATCTCAGTACTGAGTTTCTTATAAACGGGTTTCTTAAGAAAAATGTAGTGGGGAAAACAGCAAAAGGGACCTAATACTGTTGGGAATGGCGGCTACTTGCTTTGCGGCAGCAATTAAGCGCTATTAGCAGAGTATACACGCCCAACCAGGTTTGCCTGCCAAGCTATGTGCGTCAGTCTTATGGTTATTTTCGTATATGCCAATTAATGCTTTTAATTTTTTGGGGATAAAAGAGTTGTAAGGGAAGGGTAAATTGTTGTTCGAGTTATTAGTTTGTGTGTTTTTCAGTCTTGCTAGAGTCTTAGCTTTGAGTTATTCTTCGTTATGGATTCTTTTATGCTTATTAATCTTCAAGTTTATTAGAACGGTGTGTTTTTTCGTGTTTTCTCTGTTTTTGCTGTCATAGTGCTGCGTAGGGGGCCTGTTTCGATAGGTTTCCCACACAAACCGCCACAAGCTTTGTCAAAGACACACAATGCCATTCCTGTTTTCAACGCGTTTCTTGACAAAAACATTTAACAACAATGTCTGCCCTTTCGTTGCTTGTTTCAGTTTTTCTCTCTTTCTTTCTCCTCGCTTTTCACTTCCAGAGTTATGATTTCTTTCATATTTAAACCTTCCATAGACAAGACAAAACTGCAAGTTCCCGCTCAAAAACAGAATTTATTACGATCCAACTCAATTTTGGGACACAAAAAGCTCTTCATTAGTTAGTATCGCTCCTCCACAACACATCTTATCAGGGACGTGTCACAGTCATAAATGATAACATAGTACGCTGAAGGGACCGTGTCGCAGTCATAAATAAAAACACAGTACGCTGAAGGGAGCGTGTCACAGTCATAAATAAAAACACAGTACGCTGAAGGGAGCGTGTCACAGTCATAAATAAAAACACAGTACGCTGAAGGGAGCGTGTCGCAGTCATAAATAAAAACACAGTACGCTGAAGGGAGCGTGTCGCAGTCATAAATAATAACACTGTACGCTGAAGGGAGCGTGTCGCAGTCATAAATAATAACACAGTACGCTGAAGGGAGCGTGTCGAAGTCATAAATAAAAACACTGTAAGCTGAAGGGAGCGTGTCGCAGTCATAAATAAACACTGTACGCTGAAGGAGCGTGTCACAGTCATAAATAAAAACACAGTACGCTGAAGGGAGCGTGTCGAAGTCATAAATAAAAACACTGTAAGCTGAAGGGAGCGTGTCGCAGTCATAAATAAACACTGTACGCTGAAGGGAGCGTGTCACAGTCATAAATAAAAACACAGTACGCTGAAGGGAGCGTGTCGAAGTCATAAATAAAAACACTGTACGCTGAAGGGAGCGTGTCGCAGTCATAAATAAACACTGTACGCTGAAGGGAGCGTGTCACAGTCATAAATAAAAACACAGTACGCTGAAGGGAGCGTGTCGCAGTCATAAATAAAAACACAGTACGCTGAAAGGAGCGTGTTGCAGTAATAAATAAAAACACAGTACGCTGAAGGGAGCGTGTCGCAGTAATAAATAAAAACACAGTACGCTGAAGGGAGCGTGTCACAGTCAAATAAAAACATCGTACGCTGAAGGGAGCGTGTCACAGTCATAAATAAAAACACAGTACACTGAAGGGAGCGTGTTGCAGTAATAAATAAAAACACAGTACGCTGAAGGGAGCGTGTCGCAGTCATAAATAATAACACTGTACGCTGAAGGGAGCGTGTCGCAGTCATAAATAAAAACACAGTACGCTGAAGGGAGCGTGTCGAAGTCATAAATAAAAACACTGTACGCTGAAGGGAGCGTGTCGCAGTCATAAATAAACACTGTACGCTGAAGGGAGCGTGTCGCAATCATAAATAAAAACACAGTACGCTGAAGGGAGCGTGTCGCAGTCATAAATAAAAACACAGTACGCTGAAGGGAGCGTGTTGCAGTAATAAATAAAAACACAGTACGCTGAAGGGAGCGTGTCGCAGTCATAAATAAAAACACAGTACGCTGAAGGGAGCGTGTCACAGTCATAAATAAAAACAAAGTACGCTGAAGGGAGCGTGTCGCAGTCATAAATAAAAACACAGTATACTGAAGGGAGCGTGTCACAGTCATAAATGATAACATAGTACGCTGAAGGGAGCGTGTCGAAGTCATAAATAATAACACTGTACGCTGAAGGGAGCGTGTGGCAGTCATAAATAAAAACACAGTACGCTGAAGGGAGCGTGTCGCAGTAATAAACAAAAACACAGTACGCTGAAGGGAGGGTGTCGCAGTAATAAATAAAAACACTGTACGCTGAAGGGAGCGTGTCGCAGTAATAAATGAAAACACAGTACGCTGAAGGGAGCGTGTTGCAGACAAGGGGAAACTAGCAGAAATTTCTTGTGTGACATTGAATTTGGCAAGTTTCCCAGGATGGCTAAATACGCTGGCCACCAGAAATGTTTCTGTTGTCTCCTAGAAACATTGGTGTGTCCCTCGCTATGAATCTTGTTGCGCACTTCAAAGATTCCAAGATGGTTAAACTAGGAGACATGTCACGTGCGACAATGTCCCACCCGATATGTCTCTTAGTTTAGACAGGCCTTAATTGTTACCAACTGTTTCTAACATTTACGCTCTGAGGAGTGTCCGACAAAAAAGCTTTTTTTGCCCGCCCAGAGATGTTTCCGCTATTTCTCGCAATGTTGAAATTTTGTTCCGCAAAAAACTTTTTGAATATATAGACTACATATCGTGCAATTGCATTTCAAAAGGTACACATTCAATGCACATCATACCTAGTGTCTGGACTGCAACAGAAGCTGCGAGAAGTTGAACATACAGGATGTCATAGTGGCCCTACGAGCTGCAAGAGAAAAAATACAAGATATTAATGTTACATACGTTTTTATACAAGAAATCTAGCTTAAGCCTCGCTAGACAAAGTTTCTTAAATGTTCTATCGTTTTCTATTGTTTTAAGAAACAAAAGAATCTATTGTACTTTAACAGAAATCTTACTAGTGGGTTTCTTATAAAGAGGCTTCATAAAATAAGAAACATGTAATGTTTTATAGGGAACTCTAAAATAACCTTTATTTCCAAGTAATGCAGAGTGTTGATATTGCTTTCGAAATCTTATTATCCATCTCTACTGTAACATGTACTGTGAAAATACAGAAAACTATGTTAACAAATGATACATTAAGAAATTAAATAATCGTAACTTAGCTAAATTATATCAAGCAACTGCACATCATTCGTAATCCCAAACCCCGAAAATTCCGAACCATCATTAAATTTGTTCATGCCCCTCAGATCTGTTAAGCCTTATGTCTAACATGACAAGTTAGCATGATGGCCTATGTTCTGTCATCATAGGATCAAGTTGTGCGAATGTGCACAGGCCAAATTACAAGTAATCCAAATTTCAGCCCAATGGTTGGGGTTTGGTGAAGAAAAACCGGCTATTCCCGCCAAACAAGAGCACAAAGTCAAATCACAAACCGATGGCCAAATTGACAGAACACAGTCCAGCAAACACATTGTAAAAAGCAATTAATTCAAAAAGTCAATCGCAACGCAAGGAGCATAAAACATGAAAAGGCAATAGATGATGCAACAAGCAGCAAACAACACAAGCCTCGACAAAACAGCATAAAAATTAACACTCGATTTCAAAGAATCGTTGCACAGAGGCATTGCTCCAAGGTGGGGCACCCAACATTTCAACACTGCTCAAAGCTAATTGAGCGAAACCATAATTCCCAAAGCTGGGAAAAGCAGCATATATTTCATGTTTTAACACATTGAATCTGCAAGAAAAAAATTGAAACACAGGTAAAGACCTCGAGCAGTTCATTACCACACATGCAAAAATTCCTGCCGGAGCGCGGAGCAGGGCCAGCAAATCGATATAGCTGAAATTTAGGCCTACAAGACCTACACAATTTATTCCACTGCAACCTCTGAAAGACATGACCAAAGCAACAAAGGTAAGAATAAGAAGACTAAACAACACTTAGCTGAAGCACTCGACGGCTCTTTATCTTCTTCTTCGTGTGGCTCTTTATCTTCTTCGCTCATTCATGTGTTGAGAGGAGACATGGAAACACCTGTGTTTCAAGCCAACAGCTAACTAACTTTCAAATATGTTTACACTCTTTTATAGTTTAAGAACTGACATTATTACGTGCGTACAAAGATGCATGCATATGATGTATACTGTCTCTTGGGTAAAAACAATTGGAATAGATAATAACACAAAATTCACTTCACAAATTTTGCAAATGTAAATGAGAAAGTTCCCAACAATATTTCAGCACTCGAAACGGCACAGAGGCCCTGGCAAGAGGGACAGCCCACACAGGGAGACCAGAACGCTCACTCACTCCTGCTTTAATTCCAATTAGAAATGCTTTCTAATTTTCATTCAGAGATCAATGTAAGAAGTAGATATTTTAACTAGCACGACCCGCTCGAGGCGGACAAAGTCATCTAGTGTGGTATGGTAGCACAGACCGCATGAGGGGCCAGGGTTACAGGCCACAGCAAAGTCTAACTTTTGACGAGTTTTGGGTTTTAGACTTTGCACTTTTGACCCTCGGAAAATGCAATGCTTGCTAAAAAATATTTTTAGAAATATCAAAAGTGCAGACTGGATGTAATTGAAAGAATTGATTAATAGACTTTCTTATCGTTGCTACCCATGAAACGAGCTAAAATCGGGAGTATAGTTGTGAGCAGCTTTGTGACTATGGTGTATGGTCAAATCTTTTCGAAAAATGTGAATTTGCGACAAAAATTTTCATTGTCCGTTGCTTCGATTTTCGCGCATTTTTTCTCTGGATTTCATAACGAGGCTTGTCAATAATGGTTCTGGTTCATGGAAAAGGAAGAATAGAATCAGGACTACTTCCTCTTGGAGGAAGATTTTTGTGCAAATGTGAAAGTCCAATCAGAGCTAGTCGGTAAAAGCCAGTAGGTCGTCTCAGTCAAGCTCAAGTTTGTCCATCGAAAGCAATCAAGATCAGAAGAAAATGATGAAGAAAACAACAGCCGAACAAGAAATATCCCTTGGGTATCACGTTTTCTGTCTGGTCATCAATTTTCTTGCAGTAAAACACTCACTTATACCTCAATTCAAGTGGTTCACTTTTGACAGATATGGCGGCCAGTGGAAGTACATGTCGCATTTGCTCATGTACTTCAACCTGTGTTACAGTGTCTACGCCATTTTCGTAGACATCTACTGCATTCTTTTTGATCACAACTGTAAGCCGGTTGAACACGATGAAGAAGACGAACGTCCTGTTGTTGTGAAGGTCCGAGATGAACTGTTCAATTCCGTCTCTTTCCCTTTCAGTCTCTCACACACAATCATCTACATAACAGCAACCTCAGTGAATACCGGGTTCTTCGTCTCAATGATCAACCGCAGGAAGGAAACATTAACAGCTTACTACATGATGTATCTTCATCTGTTCCCACTCATCAACTGCCTGCTCGAATCCTCCTTGGTTTACCACAAATACAAAATAGCACCACCAAAGAAGGCATTCAGCAAAACCGCAATTGCTGCAATGTTGTACTTGGTTTGGGTTTTGTGGGTGGCATTCTATGGCCAGTATTGGGCCTATCCTTTTCTGAGAAGAGCTCATGTTTTGGTCAGAATTTTGCTTCTTGCCTTTTTCCAGCCTTGACCACTGGCTGCTACTGGGTTGGAGAAAAGATCACAGAAAAGATATGGTTATCAGATTTGGAAAAAGTCAAATGTGAATGAAGTGAAGGGTTCACCAACAATTTTACAATTGACAAGAACAACTTTTTTAGCTTTACGTTTTATATTTTTGAAGAGACATTTTTCTAACTAACCCAAATAGTTTGCACAGCCTTTTTTCAAAACAGACCCACTCGACAATTAAAATTTAAGATCAAGCTTGAAATCCCTGTGAGAAATTGAGCTAGGAAAGTCTACATAAATATGTATACACTGAATACACTGAAGAGCCAAAGTAGTTTGAACTAGCCATATTTCACTTCGATATTTGAAAAACTTTTGGACTTTTGCTTTCTACTTCCATGTAAGGTTAAACCAAAGGCTGTTAACTCAAATTTTATTAAAAATCCTGTCTCACTTTATAATCTGGAAATTTTTAGTATTTTATAGCTCAAGTAGAATATGATATTTTCTAACTTCATTCAAGCAGAACTAAGTTTTTTCCTAATCTCACTGAGGTAGAAGACTATTATCTTCTGTTTAGGCCATTGTTTAGGGCAAACCACAAATTTCTAAAGGGCTATCTTGCTGATTTTGCTGGCTAAGGTTTATTTATAGTTTCTGTGATTCATAAACCATTTTGTGTTGCTTATTCATAAAAAATTGCTGAAATACAAAGTTGTGTTTTTCTGTTAGAAGAAACATCTACATGATGACTTTCTGGTTTTGAACCATAACTGTCTGTTTTCACAAATTGCTCCTTAGAGATAAAAGATAAAGTATATTTAACTGCAGACAAATTGTACCCCAAAACTTTTGAATCTCTCTGTCGTTAAGGTCTTAAATTTCCAAATTTCCTGTATTTTATTTGCCCCTTTTCTAATAAGTTTCCCATCTTCCTTCAATTAATCCTGGCCTGGGCAAACCCCAAGGTATTTCTGTTTGTTACATTTGGAATTCAGAGGGGGCATGTGGAACCAGGAACCCTATTTTCATCAAACAAATTCTGTTTCACTTGCCTGATTACTTGCTTTGCTGATCAACTGAAAGCAACATAAAACTTTGTTTTAAGATCAGAAGTAACAAGGTACCAAAAGATAACTATTTCTAAATATTAATAACCAAATTTTGCTGTTGATTTACAGTAAATTCTTTAAATTCATATATAATTGCATTTGCCTTTATGGACAGAAAGTTTAAATACAAGCAAAGAGAAGCTTCCTAGAGTTTGGGTCATTTTTGGGAGGCATAGTGGCTCAGCCTCATATATAAATAATAAATATTAAACAATTTTTGCTTGCGAACCTTTTGAAAGACATAGTGTAAGAAAATAAGCTCTTTTGCTTATCAACAAATGTTTTAAGATGTGGCCAAACGCTGTTTGTTCAACAAATTTCAAATGTTCAACAATGTTTGATCATTTGGTGAGGGTATTAATCAAATGTTTCCAATTGTTTCTGAGCTTTAATCTCTGAAGAGTGTAAGATGTGGAGATTTTAACATAGTTAATAGAAAGGAGGTTGTTAGAATAAGTTGATAAAAAGCCTTCCTTTCTATTGACTACAACTTTAAGTACTACATATCCTAAGGTGTTCTCGTTTTTCACCACAGTTTTAGTACAGGAATCAAGGCTAGAGCTAACCCACAATGTTGAGCATATCATATAATTTCACTTAAGTAGAACAGAGTCCTTACTTCTTATTGTCATGTAAGCTTTAAGCTTTGAATATTAAATCCATCACCTTTATGTCGACTGACCAAGTCGAGAAGCTTCTGTTTCTTTTGAAAAGCACGAGATGTTTCAAGTTCATAAATTGTACACAAATTGAATATAATGTCCTCATGTAAGTTTCGTTTCGGCGATTTCCAGATTAGAGTTTCCAGTAATGTCGAAGCCTGTAGAAGAAGAAAATATCACAGTAAATTAAAAGTGGAAACAAGGAAGTAATTTTTTCCTTCTGGGTACCTTTAGACTTGTCCCAAGTCTGTTTCTCAATATCCTCTCCTTTGTTTTGTTGTGGAATCGTGGATCCTAGGAGTGGGATATTGAGAAATACACCTTTTCAACTAAGGGCCTCGTTTTCAAAAAAAGTTAAAATTGTGTCACAGAAGCATTTTGACGTCAGATTCCAATTCAGCACCTTCGTTTTACTGTTTGGGCAAACTTTAACGCTTCTAGTCCTTACGATGTTCATTTTATAGCGATTAAAAGTTTGTAAAGTTATAAAGGATTTGACCGCGAAAAATGACTGAGGGTGTAAATTTCACCCCGAGCGATTTTTCATGGTCAAATCCTTTATAGATTTTCAAACTTTTCGTCGCTATAAAATCAACATCGTAAGGACTAGAAGCGCACAAATTTGCATCAACACTAATATGAAGGTGCTGAATCTGAATCTGGGGTCAAAATTTTCGTACAAACAAATCTTCGTAAATTTTGAAAACGAGGCTCTTTGTTGAAAAGGTGTATAGACTAGGGCAAGTCTCGGGAACCGTGGACTATGGTTTAAAAACTTTCTGCACGGTGTTTCAAGGGGTAAACTTCAAAAACCCCTACTTGCAAAACAATTGAAAATTCATATGACTATGAAAATAACGAACCTCTTTGACCTTTCCAAGAAATAGTAAACAAACTGCAGAGTTATTCCAAGCCTAGAAATACCAAACAGTGCAAACATTTAATATCGATTATACCTTGGAATACAAACAGCCAAAATCAAGCAAGAAGCAATCCTTATTGGTTAACTCATTAGGTCAATGGTTTTGGAAGCTATGTAGCTAAGCTGATGTGGATCAGCTTGTACCCCTTGCATTATTATTCTGCTGGGTACAGGGTACTCATTTAACAAACTATGAAAGATAGACAGTTAAGTTGACTTGCAGTTCATGATTCCGATAATAGCAAGATTCAAGCCCAGACACACAGATCTGATGAAAATTGAAACCTTGGGCCTTAACCACTAAGCTAAAAGCACAGTCTTGTAGAGGGTCGAAGGGTAAAGACACAGAACAACTAAAGACTTGCCAAGGCTTACCCTGTGTTCTCTGACAGCATTTTTAAGTGAAAGAGGTGGGACATGGCATATTTAACGAAAAAACATTGTTTTCTATTGTCTATGAAAATTGATAAAGTAATATTTACGACTGCAAGAGGTATTTGCTGTTTGAAAGGTCCTTCGCATCGCTATACTGTTTATCAGGGTACACTACAATTTACTGTGGCGAAGTAAGAAAAAGAACATTATGATTACTTACCGAAGAATTTTCGGGATTTAATTTTGTTACCGATTGAAAATTTTCGTATGCTTCATCGTACTTTCCTTCAGCTAAAGCAACGAAACCTCTGTTCATCACTGTGATGCTTAATGTCTTTGGATCTCCTAATGAAATCTGTTCAACTTTCTTGAAATACTTCTTCGCAAGATTGATATCACCAAGCTGTAAAACGACAGAATAAAATGTTATTCAAAATCATAAGGAAAGCAGAAATAAATGTGTGCGATTTTCTATCAAACTTGAAGATTCGTTTAACACCCTTTTGGAGAATGAAATACCGAAATACCGAAATATAAGACTGGAATGAAATCCTGGCCCGTGTACCTTGTTAACGTTGAACTTAATCTCATCATCTCATTAATCTCTTTATCCTTCTATGAAAGTTGACTTAAGAGTCATTTTGATATTAGCTATACAGCATTGATATGGGGGAGGTGGGGGGAAATATAAAAACAGGAAAATTTTTGGAGGGTTCCACCAACAATTTAGGAGATTGCAGATGTGAATCAAAAGAGTGAACCAGAACAGTGAAGCTATAGTGGTACTGTGTTCGAGCTCCAATCAGCTGACAGGAGACGGCGAGATTGATAAAAGGGCCTATTCTTTTAAATATACTTCTATAAACTATTCCATGCGTTGTAGACAGAAATGCGAGTTTTTTCGGGACATAGCTCCATATGGTATGGAGGACGTGACTTAGGAATGCATGAACAGAGAACAAACGTCCACTGAGCTAAAAAGCCCAATGAAATTGTCGAGTAAATCATATAGCCAAAGGCTTCAGGCTGCATTGAACTTCATCAGTGCCATACATATTCAAGTATATTTTTCCTTCAAAACAGCACTGACCAGAGAGCAAACGACAAGAAATAATCAGGGCGCAAACACCCAATTAAATTGTCAGGTAATTCTCAAAGTCATACAGCCCAAGCCTCTAATCCCAGTTGGGTTATTACTGCGTCGGCGGCATCGGCGGCATTAAGCCTTCATCAGTACCATATTTTCCTGTATTGTCGATTAGTCACAAAAGAATAAGACAAGCATCCATGATGTAAAGGAAATGTGATATTTCAAAATAATACAAACCTGCAGATGAAGGCGCCCAACACCCGATATAATAGCTGACTTTGTCTCTGGTTTCTTCTTTATAATTTCACTGAATATCTTAAGGGCAAGACTGTATTCCTGAAAAATAAGGCGAACATAAGAATAGGTTATATGTTATTCACGAGAGGCGAGAAAAGCTGTAACTGCAATCGTTGAAAATATAGCTGCACCATCAAGTTCTTTCTACATTTTCACAATCATGTAACTCCTTCCGTACAGTGTTCGGCTTTTATACTAGTAAGATACTGATGCAGATTATACCGGTACATCACATGAAGATAACTCCTCTAAGAAAATCAACTTCGTACAGGGTTAAGGGGGAAGACTACGAGCCGTACTGTGAAAGTTTCAGAAGTCACATATAATTGCCTTGCGCCTTGCGACCAGAAAATTAATAGTGAAAAATTGTAGAGTTCCAACAAATTTCGGAGAGGATTGTAAGTAATAATCTTGTTGAAAGGGATAATGCATACAATTGAAAAGGTGAAAGCAAGATTCTACAATACCTTGTTACCAAGAAGGCAGTTTCCAATGGAGAAAAGAATCCTAGTATGCCTTGAGCTCCACAATTCTATCGCACCTTGAAAGAAATGGAAACGAAAATGCAGTGGTACTTGTAGTACTAGAGAGAAATATTTTTGTGAACTAACTAAAATAGAAATTTTGCGCTGTTATAGAAAGCTATATATTTTCTCGTTAGTTTCATGCCGCCAACGTTATAACTACGAACAGTCACAAGAAAGGATATAAGTGAGAAGCAATGTTTATTCTTAATTCCAGTTTAGGACAAAATAGACTTGTACAACTTCAAATCGTTAAATAGGTGGAAAGCTGGCGAGTGAAAGGCATTTTCCAGTACATTTCAACTACTTGTTCTCTGTGCAACTGCATTTCTCAAATGAAAGCCCAGACAGAGCGCGCGTCTAACTGAAGGTCTTCGACAGGGCAGAATATTTATCTCAGAGAGCCACTCTCGAGAAAGCCGTTCATTTACAATTAGCTAAGAATATTGTTAAGCGAAGAAATGACATTTCTAGAAACAGGGTGACTTTCTTACTTACTTAATTGAGAGATTATGACAGAAAAAGTTTAAAAACTGCATATTCTTATCATAGTATATTCGTATTCCTTGAAAGTTGTCTCTGTTTATCAATATGCCCCCAACGGGCGACCCGTCCAAGAACACTTCTTTGAACCGGCCCACCACTTCTAATTGAGTAAGTAATCAATCAAGTGAGACTTAATCAACCAAAAGAGGAACTTATTTGAGTAAATATGGTACTTTAAAGATATATAAGAGACGAAACTTTTCAGAAAAAGTTCGGAGCAAATACTTATTATTCAGCTAATGTAATAACGACAAAAGATTCCAGAAATTGTTATATCAATATCCTCATATTTGCGACTTTGGAGTATAAGGGTGGAAACATTGTTTTAGGAAATGAATTTCGTCTTGTGCACGACAAAGTTCCATTGCAGTTCATCAAAAGCATATGACACAGAAAGCATGCAACATTTACATTCAAAAGGTCCACATCAGCTGTACAGCTGCCAGAACCCCTAACCTTCCTGCGTTTTCAAACAAAGATTGCTTGCTGTATTAGACATGATAGTCACCACTTATCATGACAAGCCTTTGATATTTAGTTGGGCAACGTTTCTGGAGAGATCCGTCTCCCATCATCGGGCAACGAGAAATGTGGTTTCTTTCCTATTTATTGCAAAGGTCGGATCGGAAGGTGTGAAATTGACGCTGAAATCCACGCTTGACAGGCCCTTGAAATTGACCGGATTTTTTGGCGCTCAATTTCTAAGATTTGTGGCGCCGAAATTGCGTTCAGTGCAACTTTTGATGTTATTCAACCAGATTTCTGGGATTGAGTAAGATACTTGATTGATACAAGGAGTTGATAGAACTGAGTGAATGCTTTCTTTAACAAGTCTGTTTTTCCAGTTCTTATCCTCATCAGTCACTGAAATGTTATCCCAATCCATCTGGTATTTTTCCGTCCAACAATGATTGGCAAGATCACTTTTGTCAATTCGACCATGGGTCACATTTGATTTATGTTCTTTGAGCCTAGTTCTTATTCAGATTGCTTGATTCATTGCTTACATGCTTCTTATGAATAAGCCATTCATACACCACTTACCAGATCGGTCGGTTTCATTTAGAGAGATTTCTTCTCCTTGTTCAGAAAGACCATTTTTAAGGTTATTCAATACGTCATCGATGATGGAAAGTAACCGGTATAATCGGTCAAGTGTTTCTTGCGGTCGTCCATTGTGTTGCGGAAGCTCAGCATGAATGATTCTTAAAGAAAAAGGCACCAAACTACCTGAAAAACAAGCAAAGAACATTTCAGAATGGAAGCAATGTGCGCAAACGGGGTTGTCGAATGTTCGTTTATGGATAAAGTTACGAGCTCTGTTAACATATTAATTAAATAACGATGCAGAAAAAATTCAGTCACAAAGCCGATACACTCATTTTGATTAAGAACTTGGTCAATTAATTACAGTATTGGGCTTCTAAAGTTTTGGTACTTTCGCTTTCTACTTTACTGACACTGCCCGCAGATAGAATTATATGCCACTTTTAAGTATTAAGTAAGGCTTGAGTCGACACACAATAAGCACTTGATGCCGACTACTAATTGGCTATTTTTTGGAACACGTTTATCGCAACTGACCTGTTGACATAAGCGCCCTGGCAACTAATTCCTTTTTGATGGCAACTAGTTAGACATTACCTGAGTCGTAGTTATCGCTATTGAAATGAATTGCCTAGACGCTCAAACTCAAACTAGTTTGAGCGATCTCGGTTTGGTGTAACCTCGGTCTGGTGAGCGAAAACTGGGACTCATGTAATAAGCCTAGTAACTAGTCACACAGTCCTGGAGGTTGGGCATGTTCTATTTCCGCAATTAGCTGACAAGTGATTCCCGCCAGTCGCAGTCGTCCTAAGCACCCTTGCAAACGCGATCAACTGCATACTATAAGTTCTGACTTGCTGTTGACTTGTGGACAGAAGTTAGCAGCTATATATAGTTGGCATTGGCTCTATCGTATCTTAGGTGGACATGAGTGCTGAAAAAATAAATGACTTCGTGACATGAAGTTTCATTGATTTATGTATAAATATCTGATGACCACAAGAAAAGATAATTATCGTGAAGTTGCAAAAAAGTGTCTATTTGGTCTAAGTTTTAAGTTGACCTTCTATTCTATTCACAAAGTTTCTTGATTGCCACCAAAAGAGCTTCTGTAGTTTCTTATAAGAGGTTTCTTATAAAAAATTTACTATAGCGTAGAACATCACACCAGCTTGTTTGCTGGGTCCAGTTAATTTACTGAACACACATACTGTATAGCTATAATTTTTCACCTTACCTTGCATCCCTGGGTAAAGATCAGGATAATAATCATAGTACAAATCAGGATTATCGAAATCTCCGAATGCATTCAGTTCAGCTTCAGCACTGCTAAATGATTTCAGCTTAAAAAGAAGGGCTATCCTTACGAACCAGATCTAAATGGAGTAGAAAAAGACATTTTACTCAACAAAACAAAACAAGTAAAAATATTTGTATAAGTGTTTATTTAAATAGGGGTAATACTTTGTCCATCAACCAGAGGTGATTTGGGGTGGATAATTAAAGATGTGTGATAAATTAAAAAACTCTTCCTCCAAAATCGACTATATCTTTTGAGGCTCCATTCAAACGATCAAACGTTATTTGTCAAACATTTTAAAGGTGTTTTTCAAACAATTTTAAGAGGTTTGGCAACGTCATAAACATTAATGGACAAGCAGAATTAGCTGAGCAGCGGTTTTGAAATATGTTCAAAAAAGTTTTGCATGACGTAAGAAAACATATATGACGAGCACTGTTTTGCAAAGTGGTTGCTTGACAATACATCTTACTTGACTTTGGGCTGTATGACTTGGAGAGTTACTCGGCAACTTCATTGAGCTCTATAGCTCAGTGGAAACGTCGCTGGCTCTCTGGTCATGCAGTCTTGGGTTCGGATCCCATCAACTGTGGTATACCACTTGTGGAAAAATCTATCCTTGTGTTCGTCATTCCATTCATGACATGTATATATAAATTGATATGGTGCTGAAGAAGGCTCAACATAGTCGAAACACAAAAGCAAAACGGGATGCGAGTCTGAGGCTGTATGACTTGGAGAGTTACTCGGCGAATTCATTGAGCTCTATAGCTCAGTGGAAACGTCGCTGGCTCTCTGGTCATGCAGTCTTGGGTTCGAATCCCATCAACTGTGGTATACCACTTGTGGAAAAATCTATCCTTGTGTTCGTCATTCCATTCATGACATGTATATATAAATTGATATGGTGCTGAAGAAGGCTCAACATAGTCGAAACACAAAAGCAAAACGGGATGCGAGTCTGAGGCTGTATGACTTGCAGAGTTACTCGGCGATTTCATTGAGCTCTATAGCTCAGTGGAAACGTCGCTGGCTCTCTGGTCATGCAACCCATACCTAATATAGAAAAAAATATTACAAACAGAATTAGATCAAAAGTCGCTAACCTGTAGCAATTTCGGCGTATGATTGAACGGTCCAGTAGGCGAGCCGCTACTTAGTCCCTGTCCATGAGCTGTTAGGTATTTTGCAGTCCAGTCGACAGCACCTCGCCAGCACTGCGCTTCCTTCAAGAAACGAATTTAAACTTATATTTCAAAACTAGGTTTAACGATATCAAATATCTTTCCAAAAGTATATTGTCGAAATGTGAGACACAAATAACAATGAACAGACCATTAAAAAGCAAAAAGCTAAGATTCTTACGATTACGACTGAAAGAAAAATAGAGATGACAATTCATCTGGTTTCAAAACTTGTGCTTTCCTTTACTTATTAATTTTTGAAAAATCCCCAGGAAATTCTTACTTCTCCTTCCTATAGTTAATATCTAAGACCGATAATTCCATCTCCGTTCCTGGACAAACTTAATTCAGAAAGCTTCACAGAGATCTAAAAAATAGACATCTGCATCACATTTACGAGATACCAATCCTTTCTGTTTGCTGCATTTCTATCCACACCTGATTATAAATTCCGCCTCACTAAATGGTTCGGGTCTGATTCTGAATCGCAACTGTATTACTCAGCTTTTTCTGACATCCTTGTATACAAATACGAATCTTCTAATCTAAGCTGAAACCCCATGCAATCCGACTCTCTATGCCATAAAACTTTTAGAAATTGCCAACCCTATCACTGTTCCCATCCCCTACAATTAAGGGACGAGAGAGTAGAAAATTATTCACCAAAAATCCTCACCAGCAGATCCCTTAATCCAGCATCATTCATTGTAACGCTATCAGCTGTAGGTACAGGGCGCTTCGCAGCTTCCTGTTCACCAAGGAACTTTGCAACGAGATCTTTCACTGGATCACCCTACAATAATAATATAATTATCTATTGGTGTATATCAATGTTTGTTTGCTATTGTTGTGAGGCCCTGGGAAAACGATCAAACATGGTTTGTCAAACATTTGAGATTTGCTAGTCAAGCAAAATTGATTGGCTATGTCGCAAACAATGCTCGTGAAGCATTAAAGCCCTTGCTGAATAGCACTTTTATAAGTTAAATTTGAAGATTTCACACACTGTAAGAGCAATTTTTATTCTATCATACCGAATCAAAGACAATTGTCGCAAATCACGATTTTTATGACATTCTAATGTACACTGGCGAAGCAACCTCTCATACTTCATGTGTCAAAGCATCCTACTATTCCAACCCCTAATATTAATTTAACCCTACTAATGTCACTTTGTCCAACCCCTTATAATCTGACCTCTATAGTTCTAATATTTTGTTACAGTAAACTGAAAATGATGAAGAAAAAAAAGATTGTACTCAACAAACCATCGAAGTTTCCAACAGTACTGACGGATACGTTAGATGAGTTTTGTCAATCACATTTCCTCTTCTTGTGGCCTCGATTAGATGACTAGTTTCTACAGATGGTTGCCATGCTGCAAGTCTCGCTTCTGAGAGGACGCTTTTGCTGTCTTCTAACGATGGAGAAGTATCGAACTCTTTCATTTCGGCTAGCTGTCGCAACGTTGGTTTGCCTATTGCGTGCTCGCTTGGAGACAGATCCACGCTTGACAGGCCCTTGTCAGACGGAACATTTAAAGTCGCTGGACGCTCAGGGAAAAAAGTATCGTCTGTTGCCAATACCTCCTTAAAACCCGGAGTGGCTCCATCCGAGTCCGGTCTTTCATAGTGTGTAGTTTTATCAGACTTCAACTCAGAAACAGTGTTAATTTTCTGAGTTTCAACAAAACCTGCAATCTGTTCCTTGTGGTCCTTCGTAGGATCCAGGGTAAGGTTTTCGGTACCAATTGTTTCTTCAGATAGAACATCATTAGTCAAAGTTGTTCCTGAAGTCAATTCATTGTCAACCAAGTCGTTATCAAGGCTGATGTTCACTTCAATAGGTTCTGTTAATAAATTCGGTTTAGTTTCAGTGCTGGTTTCATGGACAACAACATCAGAAGCATCTTGAAAAATAGGTTCATTCTCCTCATCGTCGGGCTTTTCAGTTACTAATGAGGCATTAGTTTCTTGCAGTGGATGCCATGATAATGCTTCTGTTTCATCTGGAGAGGTACTGGGTTCTTTAACAGTTGGTGAATTGTCTCCCTGTTCATCAGGTAATCCTGAGCTGAGTTCATCAATATCAGCAACCGACTGAACCGGCTCCTGCTGACCAACAGTCACCTGAACACCCTGATCAGCAACAGCAGCCTCGCCATCAAGTGAAGACAGGTCTCCAGTAGATTGACCCAAACTAACCAGTGACATTTGACTGCCTCTAGAAACAATTGGCTCTTCAGTTAGATGGATTTTGTGATGCGAAATGATATCCTTAGCTAGTTCTGGGACAGTAGGATCTCCAATCTCTTCACGATTGTTTTCGCCGACAGTCAGATCTCGGATCATTTCGCCTCCACTCGGTTCACCGAACTCTTCGCTATCGTTTTCGTCTTCCGCAGTTATGATCGCAAACGGCGGCAAAGCACTAGAATCAGCTTCAGTTTGCTTTCGTGTGCTGATGCTATCAAAGAATGATTGCCCGTCTATGTCCTTTGTAGTTGTGACGTCACCACTGAACAAGTCGCTAAGGCGGGTTGTAGAACCTTGGCTGGTTCCTGCGGCATCACCAAAAGCAGCTGGTTGGGTAGATGAGATGGGCGTTGCAATCACCTCATAATTTTCTGGTTCAGCTAAGAGTAAAGCAAAAACAAAAACTGATGCAGTTGGTGGAATAGCGAATAGACCTGTTGAAAGAGGTCCGGTCGCCGCGCAATTTTTCTGGAAGATGGCAGACATCTAGTGTAAGAGAATCTTATCCACGTGCAGCTTCCTGGAGTCGCTACAGGAGAGGCAGTTCAGCAAATTTTGCTTCAAATTCCAATTAAATTGGAGTAAAATTAAAAGAAAGGATTCAAGTCCCACCTAGCTGCTCAAGGAGGCGTTGAATCAAGTGTTTTCCTTTTGCCAGTTACTTGCAACTTCTTTCATTGGTTTCTGCAGATATTCTAGCATATATTATTGCAGATTCCTATTCTCTCTTCGTCTTCCATTATTCACGGTTTTGGAAAAAAATTGCTGCACTACTCCTAAAGCGACCGCAATACCGGTCGTTGTACGCAAAGAGGATTCCTTAATCAAGATTTCCGCCATCTTCCTGAAAAATATCACGCCACCCAGACATCTTTGAAAAGGTTTATTTAATGAATTCATAGTGTGGTATCAAATCTAGAATCCGCAAAGCACGACAAAGCCTTTCGGAAAGGGTGCAGGGAGTAGGGCAGATATGACCAACTTTCTTAAGAAAATTCATTGCATTTTTTCTTAGAATTTACCATGTTACCATGAATGTTTGTTAATCAGGCACAGGAACATTAAATACTTTGGGCAGTTAAATTGCAAAAAGAAATGAAGGAGCTGTACCTGTACTTTTAGGACAAGATATCATAAAGACACTGTCAAAAAGCTTTGGATTTTTGTGAAGCCAATGCTCAAATTCCTGGAAAGAGGAAAAGATTTTAGAAAAGTTGAGGGATCCATCCATCCATCCATCCATCCATCCATCCATCCATCCATCCATCCATCCATCCATCCATCCATCCATCCATCCATCCATCCATCCATCCATCCATCCATCCATCCATCCATCCATCCATCCATCCATCCATCCATCCATCCATCCATCCATCCATCCATCCGTCCATGCATCCATCCATGCATCCATGCATCCATCCATCCATCCATGCATCCATCCAACCATCCATCCATCCATCCACCCATCCATCCACCCATCCATCCACCCGTCCATCCATCCATCCGTCCATCCGTCCATCCATCCATCCATCCATCCATCCATCCATCCATCCACCCACCCATCCATCCCCCATTCATCCACCCGTCCATCCATCCATCCATCCATCCATCCATCCATCCATCCATCCATCCATCCATCCATCCATCCATCCAATGTGTGAACCTGACTTAACGAAAATTACATGAAAGCAAGAAAAAACACTAGCTTACATTTATTTCCAATTTACCATTTCTTGATGTGTCACATTTATCAAAGGCATCTCTGACAATCCTAAATGGAGAAAATTACACCATATATTGTTAATTTAATTTCCGCTAGTTCCGCTAGTGACATTCACTAATTCACTAATTAATGCAACTACACGGCTAGGAGAGCTGCTCGGAGAATTAATTGAGCTCTACATCTATAGCTCAGTGGGAACAGTGTTGGTACTCTCATCATACATTCCAGGTTCAAATTCAATATATTGTGTTATGCCGCATGTGGAAAAATCTATCCGAGTGTTTGCCATTCATGAAAAATATATACAAAATATGTTGGTGCTCAAGAAGGCCCAACAAAGCTGAAACACAAATCCGTCAAACAGGAGCAGAGCCTTGGGCTGTATGACTTGGAGAGTAACTCAGCGATTTCATTGAGCTCTATGACCATGCAGTCCAGGTTTGAATCTCATCTATTGTGGTATAGATCATTTTGGTAGACGGCCGACAGCATTAAAAATTTTCGAAATCACAAGATATCGAGTTTTCGATGCAAAGATCTTATAAAGCATCCAAAACTTAGCCTAGGTACAAAGTTTCACTGTCCTAGCACATGTGCTCATGATTTTATGAACATTAAAAGTTCCCGGTTTCATAAAGGCTTTGACTGCAAAAAATGAACCTGGTGAAACTTTTTACCCTACTCGGTTAAAGCCCTTATAAAATCGTAAACTTTGAGCGCTCGTAAAATTGACAATACAGGTGCTAAGATAGTAAAACTTTACACCTAGACTAATTTTGGGTGCTTTATACGCTTTTCGCATCGAAAAATTGATATCTTACGATTTTAAAAAATTCCAATTCTACCGATTTAAGTGATATGCCAATTGTGAAAAATCTATCCTGGTGTTGGCCATTCATGACAAATGTATACTCAAAAAGAACAATAAAAAACAACGAAGAATGTTACTTTTCAACTGTCTCATTGATCTTCATGTCCCATCCTACAGTTCCTTCTTCCTGGTCAGTTGAAGTTAAACGTTTCAGCAAACCATGTGTTGACTGAAGAACATTTATCAATACAGTCGATAACTCATCTTTTGTGATACCTTCATCATCGTTCTAAGGAATTAAAACATACAGAAAATAGATAGACAACAGTTTAAAAACAAGAAAGCTTGATGGATAGAACTTAGGTTTATGATGATATTGTGATGGGTTGTTTTGCTTGATTTGTCATGTCTTTGGTTATAATGATCAGCACATCAAAACAGAATAACTTGCTTCTGCAGTCATATCTACCTTTGAAATATTTACAAATAACCTGTCTATAAATTATATTTTATTAAATTCTCTGAAGTTGCTGTGGTATCATAGTCTTAGCCTGCAACAGGGGCTTCACGCACATTGGGCTTTGATCTCTAGCCAAAGTCAACTTAATCCATCTACCTCTGTCATACTAGTCATTAATGCTAAAAACACCATTTCATCTTCACCATTTCAAAAGCATCACAAGTCCAGTGAGCGAATTTACCTGCTGCCCCTAAAATTTTTTTTAAAAACTCCATAACTTTGTGCATTGTAATAAAACAATTTCGTGCACTCTTCACTGCTAATAACATATGCTTTTGCTCAGGCACCTCATTCACTGAACACATCAAGCATTTAAAAACTTTCCTTACTTGTATTGCATTTCCCAATACTAATGAATATAAGTTAGCTTACATGTCAAAATAAAGTGTGCATTCGATTTATATAATTTTAGGACCTGGAGTTCAATGCCTAAAGGACGGTCAGGAGGAGTCATATTTTTCATGGCACAAAAGAAAAGTTCCTTACGTAAAGCCTATTGCACACAGGAAATTTAATAAACAAAATTCTCTCGTGTCCCTTAAGCATAAGCAAAACTATATTTGAGTTATCAAAGGTCTACAAAATTGGTTAGAACTTTTTATTAAATGAGGGTAGAATATAAATAAAAGCCATACCAAATTAAACAATTTGAACAGCAATTGGCATTTGTCTTTCACGCTACCATGCAGGCAAAGCGCCATGCCAATCAGGAACTCATCCAAGTCAATGACCTCATTCTAAAAGGAATACAAAATAATCATTATTCTTCCAACATAATTTTTAAACCAAATGTCACAGGAAAGTAACTTTTCAAAACTTCAAGATATGAAGTTTTTGATAATAAAATCGTACAAAGCATGATCTCACAAACTTAGTCTAGGTTAAAAGCTTCAATCCTGGCCTCCTAAGTTCCTGATTCTATAAGGGCCTTGATGGACCATTAACAGTGACTAAGGATGAAATTACTAACCCAAACTGCACAGCCTTTAAAAATTGTAAAATTTGATTGCTCATAAAACCTATTATTTTGATTGCTCAAATAATACATGTACCCTAAGATAGTAAAACTTTGCACACAGACAGAATTTTGGATGCTTAACATGGATTTGGCATCTGAAATTCTATATTTAAGTATGATAAAAGATGTTTCTGCTTTCAACATACATTTGATGTAAACGATGGTTATTTAATATATCCTACCTGGTCTCTGTCAAAGGCAGCGAACAACTGCTCTCCGAGAAAATCAGGAAGACCAAATTTACTAGCAAAGTTTTCTCTATTAAGCCAAGTTGGCCGTTTAATCAATCTTTTTCCATTCTCGGAGGTATATGAAAGATCCCTGCAAAGAACAACAGCAAGTTCTATAATTATTTCCTTTGATATTTGCGATAAGCATCCAAAAATGATAACTAGATAACTAGAAAATTGAAAGATGTCTAGCAAGAAAGGAAATAAGGTAGAATACTCTACTTTCGTTTCATGGGGAAAAATTGGCCATGAAAAAGTCAAACAACAAGGAAAAACCTGTGTTGTGAACATTTGGTGCAAGATTTGTGCAAAGCAATAGTGGAATCTTCAAAAGTGATACCATGTCTCTCAATAGGGCGATTCGGTAGAATTTTAATTTTCCCCAAATGAAAAGATATCAAGCTTTTGACGCAAAAATGGTATAAAGCATCCAAAATTTAGTCTAAGTACAAATTTTGCTGTCCTAGCACTTGTATTCTAAATATTATAAGCATTCAAACTTCCCGATTCTATAAAGGAGGTGTGACCAAAAAAATGAAGTAAAGTATATGAAAATTTTACACCTATTTATTGGGTCTAACCCCTTGTAAAATTGTGAACTTTGAACGCTCGTAAAAACGATAATACCAGTGCTGAGAAAGTAAAACTTTGCACATAGACTAAATTTTGGGTGCTTTATATGATTTTTGGATAAAAAACTTGATATCATTTGATATGGAGGAATTAAAATTCTACCGAGTCAACCTATCGAGATCTTGGACACCAGTATGGACATGGTGGACCCCTCAATAGAGCCAAGGGATTACGTGGATTGAGGGGTCTATTGCGGACCTCGCAATCTAAACCTTGATGCACGTTGAAAAATGAAAAATGGCAAATGAAAAAGAAACAAAATATTAAAGTTAAATAACAAGAACAACTTCAGGATAACTATAATTGCAAGCTTTAGAGTTGATTTTTCACGATCACGAGAATCGCATAATGCAAAGCCTAAAATCTGGATACCACAGCACATGCAAAATTGAAGATGAACGCAAAATACAGCTCATGCACTGTTTTCTTCCTGGGCATGGACTGGTAGTACCACAAGACTCGCTCAAGTGTATCTAGTATCTCAATTAACGTAAAACCTAAGAAGTAAGTTGTTAACAAATAGATAGTTCTTAATCAACCAACAATTTTAAATGATCTACCCAAACACTTTTTCAATGTATTTTAGCTCTACTTTGCTGAGCTTGTGAACAGTAGCTGCAAGTCGGGCCTCCTCCTCTTTTGATGTTCCAACACCCATGTTTATATCTGAAAAAGAACAGATATTCAATTAACTTTACCCCATACACTTTAAATTTCAGGAGGGGCAGGAGCATTTCCTAAGGCTATGCAGTATACAAAGGTTTCTAGTCAACTTGCCATGCTACCGCTCACCCCACTTTTAGCTTAAACTCACCCCACTTTCAAAGTCACACTGCCCCATCTAAAAAGTCAATTCACCCCCGGGGAAACATAAATGTTTAAAGTTGGGCTCTGCCCCCAAACCCCCTTTCATCACACTGATAAATGCGCTCAATTATATCAATTTCTATCATTACTTCATGGCCAGTCTGCAGAGTGTGCACCATCTCAACGAGATTTCAGGGGTGTCCATGTCATCGCAAATAAATTCCTGGTGGGGGTGCGCCAAAGAAGTAATACTGTCGTAATGATTGTGAGAGCATGTTTATATTGAATCGGGAAAGCAATGCAGACGATTGCAGAGGGTCACTGATCCTTTAATGATTAATGGTAGGGTGAGTTGACTAAAGAGATGGGGGGAGTTGGATGAACATAAGGGGCCACATGACTAAAGGTAACGACATTAAATTTCTCAGAGCTACTTAACTACCAAACAACAAGTGATCTGCTGCGACAGGCTCTTATAGCCTGATACAGTGCAGTATCTTATGTTATGATCTGTCAATATAGTAACTCTTACTTACTATATAGGTGGATAGCCTAGCCTAGCCTACCCTAGAGAAAAGACACATAAGAATATAAGGAGGGACGGGTAGTGGTCAAGTTTTAAGAACGCCTCCTGTGATTGGCTAGCTGAGAGGGCAGGGGATGCCTGCGGTAACAAAGGTATCAAGAGCGCTGATTGGGTAGTTGGTTGGCGATACCCCCTAATTCTACTCTGTGATTGGTTTACAGGGCTGTGACGATAATGCGTCGTCCAGATCCTTAAAAACGGGCAACGGTTTCCCTCTCAGTTTCCAATATGGCAGATGTTTATGAGAAACGAGCTAACAGAATTGAAGTTTATTTGCAAGGAGGAAATGGAACTGAGATTATCTATCTCTGAAATGTTATCATGGGGCAGTAAGGCCCAAGCAAATCAAGGAAACAAATTGTAATTAAGCTAGAATTGTGCTGAATGCAAATGTAGATATATACATGGCTTCAGGCGAAAGAAGGCCTAGTAGAGCAGGAGGCCTAGGCCTAGACCTAAGATACAACAAAAAAAATTCTGCATTGTGTTTTTGCAAAGAAGCAAATAAGCAAAACGGTTTTGACAAAGAACAAGACTAGCACCTCTTCTTGAATGAAATAAACGTTGCAGTGAGGTGAGATGGCCTAGCCAGGATTCGGAAGCCGAAAAATGATATGATTAAATGGTGTCAGCTGCTCAACTGAATTGAAATTTCCTTATCTGTTGCCTGGGCCCAGTGAGCAGTCATCCAAATCATGGTTTCTTGCTCTTCTTTCCAGAACTGTTGTGCTTGTTACCCTACATACCTCAGTCACTTAACGCCAAAGCAATTGAGAACAAACAAAAACTATCTATGCCTTGCCTGGGACTACTTTACTATCCACTTGCAATTTTTGCAGTTTATCAAAATAAAAAACAAACAAAACTAAGCTAAAAGTAAAGTATTTTTGTGTTTTCTATTTCTTACATAATTTTAGTTTTGTTTGCTTTCTATTTTTAAACAATTCTCAAATTTGGTGGCCAAATTTGAGAATTGTTTAAAAATAGAAAACAAACAAAACTAAGCTAAAAGTTAAGTATTTTTGTGTTTTCTATTTCTTACATAATTTTAGTTTTGTTTGTTTTCTATTTTTAAACAATTCTCAAATTTGGCGGCCAAATTTGAGAATTGTTTAAAAATAGACAACAAACAAAACTAAGCTAAAAGTAAAGTATTTTTGTGTTTTCTATTTCTTACATAATTTTAGTTTTGTTTTGTTGTCTATTTTTAAACAATTCTCAAATTTGGCCGCCAAATTTGAGAATTGTTTAAAAATAGACAACAAACGAAACTAAGCTAAAAGTAAAGAATTTTTGTGTTTTCTATTTCTTACATAATTTTAGTTTTTTTGTTTGTTTTCTATTTTTAAACAATTCTCAAATTTGGCGCCAAATTTGAGAATTGTTTAAAAATAGAAAACAAACAAAACTAAGCTAAAAGTAAAGAATTTTTGTGTTTTCTATTTCTTACATAATTTTAGTTTTGTTTTTTCTATTTTTAAACAATTCTCAAATTTGGCGCCAAATTTGAGAATTGTGTAAAAATAGAAAACAAACAAAACTAAGCTAAAAGTGCCTATAAATCGAGCTTATATTTTTAAAATCCCTAACCCTTTTTTGTTTTCTTGAAAATAATTTGTTTCAGTTTTGAAAGTGCCACCAAAACATGTTTATGCAAAAGCATGCTCCTGTTGGTAACCCGAAAACCTTTAGAAGAGAAGTTCTATTACACTCTATTGTTCTAACTAAACTTTTTTCTAATAATCAACTAGGGCTGAGTTTTTTTTGGTGAAATACCTTTCTTTATACAGAACATCCTTGCAAACATGTCAATTACACTGAGAAGCCAAAAAAGGAGATTTCAGGGTTGCTTACTGAAAAAAAGTGTATTAAACTATTTACATGCCTTTCTACAGGCACTACTAATGTTCAGACGTTCTCTCTTCTACAGTATGCTAGAATATAAAAGATCAATGAACAGTTATTGGACAAATAATTTGAGAGTTTTGTTAGTGTAAATCTCTGTTACCCCTGACTATGTGTGTGTGCATGACTATGTGTGTGTTTGGATGCGTGTACGCTCTTGTTACCCCTGATACCTTAGCACTCTGGACACATATGTGTACTACTAAGGGCTTGTTACCGCTGTTACCCTTGTTACTTGTATTCTCAGGGGTGGGTGCGTGACTATGTGTGTGTGTATGTGCTTGTACGCTCTTGTTACCCCTGATACCTTAGCACTCTGGACACGCATGTGTACTACTAAGGGCTTGTTACCACTGTTACCCTTGTTACTTGTATTCTCAGGGGGTGGGTGTCTGACCATGTGTGTGTGTGGATGCGTGTACGCTCTTGTTACCCCTAATACGGGGACCCTGGGTCTCCCATTGTGTGTGTGTATGTATGTGTGCGGACCCCCTAAACTAGTCACTGTTGCAATCTGCAGTAGCAGAACAACTTGATGAATTGTATCTGCTTCAATGGGTCACGGGGTGTTTTGGTTGAATTTGTGAAGCCCATTGTATGCAAATGAGCAAATTTTCAAACTAGCCAATCAGAGCGTCCGTTCTTAAAAGCTGACCATGGCCCGGAGGGACGGAAGAGGGACGGCCTGAAGGGCCTTTTTTGCAGGTCCCCTCATTCATCTCTTCTTCCAGTCTTCTTTCTTTCATCTTTCACAGTCATATATCGATATTTGAAAATTAGAAAGCATACGAACCTCATCACTTATTGTTCTACGTCTCTATACTATTGAGAAATTAGAAAAGCAGGGATTAAAAAACACCAAACTTGCAGCAAAATAACTTGTTGACTGTTGACTGTCAGTTGCATTGATCTTGATCTCACAAAGCAAACGAAATATAACACGCATCAAATTTTGATATTAACAAGTCCACAGGGAAACAAGGCTTCCTTCTGTTGGAACACTAAAGTCCGCGACTGCACCCTTTACCTTCACCAATGACTAATATTGAAACATTCAAGATTTTTCTTGCGTACTTCTCTTATTTTAAGCAGAAAATGGTTTTCTGGGTCGTGAGTTTTGAAAACCCCCTAGCGTGCAAGCTGATAGTAAGCATGCATGATGCATGCAAGCTTGTAAAAGTTGCTCAAACCTCAAACGTGGATCTTTGGGTCTTCAAGATAGGATATCTATGACTGGGTCATTGGCAGGGCACTTTCTGAGAGTGGGGAAGGTTTCAAGCAGGCCCAATGCCTTCCCTAGTAGTGAGCGCCAAAATCACACAATTTCCCCAGTAGTTTGGGCCCCGCCCTTGTCAATTCCCACTTACCAACGTATTTTTTGAAAATCAACTGGAAGTTTTTCAAAGTGACAATGGCTGTCTTTAATAAGCTACATTATGTATTTTAGACATGGCAGTATTGGAAAAGACAATGTTGAGCTTCGTACAAGAAAATTGCGACTTCGTGTCTGAATTCGTCCTTTGCCGTTTCTCGTTTGGAGCAACTGTGACAACATGAATATCACTTTTCTCTCCGCATAAGGCTTACATACCTCTGTAAGATGAATATTACTGTATATTATTTCACAGAAACAAATATTAGACCTGCCCTTTTCACATTAGATATCTTTAAGCGTCTTTAAGCGTCTCAAAGCTGTACGTACAAGTATACCGGTAGTTCGATTGCATATTTACGATTTTTGATCTTAGATGGAACAACATGTCCAAAATAATGTCCATTGCTATACGCTATTTTCAGCCCAGATTAGCTGGTAAATTGATAGGTATACCGTTCACCATGATGGTACTTTTGCTTTGATCATTTGTCGCTGCACCTGGGATACATCCTCTTTTCCTGGTGGACAATCAGGGGTTCCAGCCGCATTTTTACCATCCATGCTGATGTTTACGGTAGATGCTACATTCGCGTCTGTGGAGACGAAACATATTTTGTTTCAAATAATCTATTTCACTCGTTCACAGAGTAAAAAAATTTCTATTTTATAGTGTTCGAAAATACTGCTGTTCGGACTAGCAACGGCGTCTGATTTTTTCTCAATAGGTCTGTAAAACTCGTGTTTCTCAAACTGTATAAACCGGGGTCGCATTGACAATGAAATACCTGCTGGCGCATGGACAAATTAAGTTTCTAGAGTTTGAAAATATTCTATACAATTTTCGAACACCATATAAAGCCTATCGAACTATTGCTCGAGCAATGCTAGAAAATATTCGAATTTCATCTCCTTGAACGTCATGCTCCGGTTCGAATATTTTTCAGCATTGACCTAGCAAATCGTCCCATAACCGCTTAATGCGTATAAATCTCTTTTAGTAGAACATCAAGCATTATCTAAAATTTCAGGTATTGGGAAAACAATTTCTCGTCGCTTTTCCAAAAATTTAAACTCCAAATCACTTACTTCCTTTCTTGCCGTCTGCTATTGGTGAGCTCGGTGCAGCTGCTGGTGCTGGTGCAGGAGCAGGAGCCGGTGCTGGACAAGCAGGTGGAGTACATGGCGGTGGAGCAGGAGCCGGAGCGGGAGCCGGAGCAGGAGCTGGACATGGAGGAGCCGCACAAGGAGCAGGAGCTGGGGCTGGTGCAGGAGACGGTGCAGGGGCTGGTCCGGGAATAGGCACAGGAGATTTTGAGGCACTGCCACCACCACCAGCTCCCATTCCGAAACCACCACCTCCTCCACCGCCACCACCGGCTCCGAAGCCAACTCCGGCACCACCAGCGCCTCCGCCAACACCTCCTCCTCCACCGCCGCCGCCGACTGGTCTTGGTGGTGTGATGTCGCTAGCGTGTAGTTCAGGTTTTGACTGTGCAAGTGCGTTTACGACAGTAAGGGTAATTCCAGCCAACATTGTTGTGTTCTGCAAAAAAATTTGAGTATTATACAACGAAGATAACTTTCTTAACTTGTAATGGATTTTATGATGCTACATACGAGCCTCTGCTAGATGAATCTATTACAGAATGCATATATCAACAACGGCAACACAGGAGAATGCTATGCTATAAGCGAAGGTTTAAAATGATCTTTCATATTGTGATATTAGGTCACAGCCAGAGTCCTGAAAAGTGTTCAACCTTCCTCCAGACAAAAAACCCCTAGCTGAAAGCCTTCCTCACTTGACAATGAAAAATAGGCGTGTTTCAGGTGTGGCAAAAGATTTTCCTTTGTTCTAACTGACATTCCTCCGGGCAGTGACCGTGTGACCGTAACTTTTTCCTGACTCTGGTCACAGCCTCACTGGTCGGAACCCAAGTTCGTAGAAGAACACAAGATTAAATTGGTGTAGTTTTTTTTACAAAAGACATGTCAAAAATCATAACTTCCAATAAAGAAAACATTCTAAAATTCGAGGGAATAATGCTAATGGAAGATCCAGATAGCGTAAGATCGGTAGCTTTATACTTGAAACATGCGTCTGAAATAGGTCCTTAGAATGCGGGGCATAGTGCAACGTGATCCATTTACACTCCTTTTTTTATAAGGACCAGGAAATTTTGATCGCAGCTTACTGCTCTTACGTTTTTGCCTTTTTAAGCCTGAAATGTATGTGTTCTTAATTCCTCGGTTACTTAGACATCTATATTTTTCAGTGACTGTCTGGGGTGGTACAAGGTTTGTGTAAAAATGCAGCATGCTTTTCTATTTCTTCATTCGTTTGCGTTTTACATTCAGTCTGACTGTCTTACTTTCATAAAGCTTATATTCTTAGGGCTTATGAAAATGCCATCCTCAGTATGTTCTTGCATGGTTCTTAAAATCTGGGCAAAATCCAGGCTCGTGTCCTATAAAATTGTTCTTACAAAATAGGAATGTAACATATGAAATTCCACGCATCTATTATTCTGTTTTTGTTTCGTTTTATTCCTGGGCTTTCTCTACTTGCTAATATTGTGACTTATTTATGTTTTTTTAAATGCCTGTCATACTTGTAAAGTAGTGAATTTTGGCTTAAAAAAATACCATCTCTCGCTTAGGAGAACTGGGTAAAGCCCCCACAGACATAGCAGAATTCAAGTCACTTCCACATCTTTGGTTAGAACGGTTGCGTTGAATCGTAACTAAGGCTTTTATAATTAAAAGAGACAGAAACAAAATGAAAACTTTATCAAATATAACTCCATATATCACCATAAAAATTGTCAACCTACCAAAACACATTCTCGTTCCAGTTTGTCAAGTCTCTGAGTAAGGACACTTATTGAGTCAGGCGTACATCCTTTCTAAATAGAAAAAAAGAAACAAGTGTTAGGTTCAGGCCAAACAATCAAATATTGTTTGTCAAAAATTTGCAATTTGTTTGTCAAAAAAGTGCTGACAACGTGGCAAGACATTGTTCGTCAAACTTGCGTCTCAAAAAGCAGCACCCAACTACCTACCTCTCTCGGCAGTTTTGTAGGATTGCATGGTTCACCGGCATCGCCTTTTGGGCCCTAGATGAAAGAAAATAAAAATAAAAGTTTCAGGTACTCCTAGCTTTCTTAAGCATCTTTTTTCATTTCATAAATGAATAGTCTGAATAGGGTTAAGAAAGATAAATCATTTAACTACATACCGGCGGGCCTTGAGGTCCTTGTGGACCGGCGTCTCCAGCTGGACCCTGCAAAATCAAAGCAACATTAGGCCTACAACTAGATGTCAAAGCTAGGTTGTTGAGAGGATAACATAACAAGTAAATAAGGAGAATATTGGATGTGATAGCGTTGCCGAACATAGCTTGGAAGTGCATTACTCAAGGTCTTGCGACATGACATAACATTCC
Organism: Chrysaora quinquecirrha; assembly: GCA_014526335.1. NCBI lineage: Eukaryota > Metazoa > Cnidaria > Scyphozoa > Semaeostomeae > Pelagiidae > Chrysaora > Chrysaora quinquecirrha. The sequence goes on along the minus strand of JACTAT010000029.1, from coordinate 3,102,145 downwards.
CTTTGAACTTGATGGAGTAAACATGCATGGAATGAATCGTGGCAAACTAGCTTTTAGGATAACATATATAACATTTATGAAAAGCACAGAGTAACATCTTCAAAATGAAAAAAAATTTGGCTTACATTTGGTCCATCTTTTCCTTTCTTTCCATCTTTGCCTTTCAGGTTGAGAGTCAGTAAGTCCTAAAAGAGAAATGAGCATTGTTAAATAAAAGAGGAAAAGAAAATGCAATCGTATGATTCACAAACATCGATGAGAATAATTGTTGCTTGTTACACCCAGTACCCGTAAACATTCCATTTCTACTACTGGCAAATGTGGCATCATTAACTCAGCAATTAATTTTGAGGCATCATTCGCTCAGCAGTCATTTGGGATATCAATGTCATGTAAATCAATGATATCAATGTCTTGACTAGCACTGCGAGCAGCGAGTAGTCATTGCCATAGGGTTTTTACGTCCAAAATGACCGTTTAAAGGCCAAATATTTCTTAGACTGGCCCACAATAAAGAAACGTGAAGATTTTAATGCTAATAAGCATTTATCTTTTGCCTTTAATACCAAACATTACCATTACTTAAAATTGTATCATTGTAGTACGATGCGTGGTGCATTGCGCGGTTTTTGTCTCCGCAATAATTCTTCTTGCGGTCAGGGAAATAGATTTTTTAGTCGGCAATGCAACCGTTCAAATGCTGTGTTAGAAAAAAGGACATACAAAAGGAAGAGAGGGTCTTTGAGTGGGTGGGGAAAGCTGCAATAATCAATGCAAAAAAGGGTGTGTAGCTACCATAGAGCCCACACGTCTTAATGCAAGGCTTCCTGAGATAGATTAATCGACTCGCAGCCAGTTATCACCAGGAGAGAGCCCGAATTCTATAACGTTTCATACTTATTGCCCTCGCACATTAATCATCGTTAAAGCTGTTGTTAAATGGTACAAAACCGCGAATTCTAATCATTTTCTTTTCGACTAGTCTTGAAAATGGAAAAGGCTCATTAACTGACTCACCGGATGAATCTCACCAGCAGGTGCCGATTGTCCTACAGAAAACACAGGAGCCCCCTGATAACTTGTGGATGCACCACCTCCATTCATAGACACCTCTGACGTGGATTTCCCACACATACTAGACAGACCGCCGCCACCTCCTCCAGGAGGGCAGTTCTGACCACCACCACCTCCTCCTCCTCCACCACCTGCTCCTCCACCTGAGCCACCTTTCAGAAGACCAAGTTCTTTAGCTATTTCCATTGGCACTTGAATGTTGGAGTTCGAATTTATGTTCTGCGAAGAATAAAAAAGTCTACATAAAAGGGCGATATTTTTCTGATAGAATACAAGAAGAACTTGAACTTTGAAACAACAATTTTGTGAATTATATACGAATAAAGATAGTGTAAAAATGTGAACGATTGAATATAAAGCATAAGACTGTAAGTCACACTATATTTGTTGGCTGACCATTTTTTCATGAAAGTGTCCCCACAAGGAACATTGAATTTTGGAGCTCAGCCTTGAATAGTTAATACAGCACTGTAGGTATAAACCCTCCACATTACTTCAAGAAAGCCCTCCACATTACTCCGCACCCTCCACATTACTGATGATATCCCTTCACGTTATCCCTCTACTTGCTTTAAGATAGCCCTCCACATCACTGATGATAGCCCTCCACACTACTTCAGGATAGCCCTCCACATTACTCCGCACCCTCCACATTACTGATGATATCCCTTCACGTTATCCCTCTACTTGCTTCAAGATAGCCCTCCACATCACTGATGATAGCCCTCCACACTACTTCAGGATAGCCCTCCACATTACTCTGCACCCTCCACATTACTGATGATATCCCTCCACGTTACTTGTGATATCCCTCTACTTGCTTCAAGATAGCCCTCCACATCACTGATGATAGCCCTCCACACTACTTCAGGATAGCCCTCCACATTACTCTGCACCCGCCACATTACTGATGATATCCTCCACGTTACTTGTGATATCCCTCTACTTGCTTCAAGATAGCCCTCCACATCACTGATGATAGCCCTCCACACTACTTCAAGATAGTCCTCCACATTACTCCGCACCCTCCACATTACTGATGATATCCCTTCACGTTATCCCTCTACTTGCTTCAAGATAGCCCTCCACATCACTGATGATAGCCCTCCACACTACTTCAGGATAGCCCTCCACATTACTCTGCACCTCCACATTACTGATGATATCCTTCACGTTATCCCTCTACTTGCTTCAAGATAGCCCTCCACATCACTGATGATAGCCCTCCACACTACTTCAGGATAGCCCTCCACATTACTCCGCACCCTCCACATTACTGATGATATCCCTTCACGTTATCCCTCTACTTGCTTCAAGATAGCCCTCCACATCACTGATGATAGCCCTCCACACTACTTCAGGATAGCCCTCCACATTACTCTGCACCCTCCACATTACTGATGATATCCCTCCACGTTACTTGTGATATCCCTCTACTTGCTTCAAGATAGCCCTCCACATCACTGATGATAGCCCTCCACACTACTTCAGGATAGCCCTCCACATTACTCTGCACCCTCCACATTACTGATGATATCCCTCCACGTTACTTGTGATATCCCTCTACTTGCTTCAAGATAGCCCTCCACATCACTGATGATAGCCCTCCACACTACTTCAAGATAGTCCTCCACATTACTCCGCACCCTCCACATTACTGATGATATCCCTTCACGTTATCCCTCTACTTGCTTCAAGATAGCCCTCCACATCACTGATGATAGCCCTCCACACTACTTCAAGATAGTCCTCCACATTACTCCGCACCCTCCACATTACTGATGATATCCCTTCACGTTATCCCTCTACTTGCTTCAAGATAGCCCTCCACATCACTGATGATAGCCCTCCACACTACTTCAAGATAGTCCTCCACATTACTCCGCACCCTCCACATTACTGATGATATCCCTCCACGTTACTTGTGATATCCCTCTACTTGCTTCAAGATAGCCCTCCACATCACTGATGATAGCCCTCCACACTACTTCAGGATAGCCCTCCACATTACTCCGCACCCTCCACATTACTGATGATATCCCTCCACGTTACTTGTGATATCCCTCTACTTGCTTCAAGATAACCCTCCACATCACTGATGATAGCCCTCCACACTACTTCAAGATAGTCCTCCACATTACTCCGCACCCTCCACATTACTGATGATATCCCTTCACGTTATCCCTCTACTTGCTTCAAGATAGCCCTCCACATCACTGATGATAGCCCTCCACACTACTTCAAGATAGTCCTCCACATTACTCCGCACCCTCCACATTACTGATGATATCCCTTCACGTTATCCCTCTACTTGCTTCAAGATAGCCCTCCACATCACTGATGATAGCCCTCCACACTACTTCAAGATAGTCCTCCACATTACTCCGCACCCTCCACATTACTGATGATATCCCTCCACGTTACTTGTGATATCCCTCTACTTGCTTCAAGATAACCCTCCACATTACTGATGATATCCCTTCACATCACTCTAAGATAGCCTTTCACATTACTCCGCATCCACTCCATTACGGCAAGATAGCCCTCCACATTACTGAACATCCTCAAACATTACTGCAAAATAGCCCTCCACGTTACTGGTAACAGCCCTCCACATTACTTCAAGATATCCCTGCACCTACTCCGCACCCCCAAAATACTGATGATATCCTCCACATTACTGAAAGATAGCCCTCTACATTACTCCACACCCACCACATTATTGAAAGATAGCCCTCCACATTAACGAACATCCTCCACAAAGATAACCCTCCACATTACTAATGACATCCCTCCACATAACTTAAAGATTGCCCTGCACATTACTGAACATCCTCTATATTACTGCGAAAATCTATCCACACTACTGAAGACATCCCTCCGCATTACTGAACACCCACCACATTACTGCGAAAATCCCTCCACATTACTGCACATCCTCCACAATACTGCGAAGACATCACCTAGGGAGAATAAGGGTGCACTTTCCTCTCCAAAAGCCCAGATTCTTCAAGAGCACACCGCCTAGTTGTCTTACCATTCTCTTGCTCCTAATTTCGTCTCTCCTGTATAAATTAGTATCTTTCTTTATTTCAAGACCCATTCGTTGTAATATTCTGAATGGCATGATTATGTAATCTGGCTCCTACAAAGTAAAAAGATACAATGATTCAGTAACAAGCCTATAAAAACAATCAATAAATAAGGCCTGGCTAAACTAGGAGCCATGTCGCGCGCGACATTTTGCTCGACTAGAGTAGAGCATATAATTTCCTTTAAGGCAACATATAATTCTGGATGGAAATATGAAAACGTTGAACAACTGTAGCACGGAAGCTCTTAAGTAGGTTGCTAAACAGAATAAAGTGTAGCAGAAAAACAAAAAATGTATGTACAGATAAATATAAAAAATGATTTAGGGTACAGAGTCGAAGAAATTGGAAGCATTGCCCTAATATCGGAATCATAGCCGATAAGCCAGGCAAGGTAAACTTTGTGAAAATAACCGCAAACCGTAATGTTGCTTTAGGCATGCCAAAATTATGACTTGCGAGCAACAATTCTTATTATCAAAAGAACAATTGAGGGTACAGTGTTGAAAAGCAGGGCAAGATGTATGCGTTAAAAAATCACTGCAAAGCTATAAAATCAAAAAAGCAGTGCTCTTCTTGAAAATATTCACAACTTTGCTTGCTGGAAATTCTAAGATTTTATATGGCAACAATTTCGAACTACTCTGGTTAAGCAGAAGTCTAATTCGCCTTTCTGAAGAGTGGAATGATTCTCGGCTTAACGTTTACTTTCAAGTCTGAAATCTTGGCTTCTGGTTTTTAGTTGCTGATATTTCGAAGATTTTAAAGCAATTTTGACGCTAGGCAGTGAAAACTTGACATGCTCTTGCTCTTTTGCCTGGCTTACTAAAAATGAGCAGTACACGGCCCGTTACATGTATGTCGAGCAATTGAAACAGAAATATATTTTAGATTTTCACACTTTAACTTCAAAATAGGAAACTAATTTGAAACAAATAAATGAAGGAAATTAATTTGAAATATTATTACCTGTAGCGAAGAGGGCAGGAATGCTGCAATTCCAATTAGAATTAAAAGGGTGTTCATCTTCTTTGGAGTAAATAAAGATTCAAATATACGAATTTTAGTGTTGCAAATGTTTAATATGATTTTATAAAGAACTCTGCATTTTCGCAGCGAAACTTCAGTTGCTGTTGTTTATAGTTTCAAATAGTAAAAACAGAATTCCTCAGATCAGGTCAGGTACCGGTTAAAGTCAACCGCGCGATCACGAGGGGCCTGGGAGCTTGATCACGTGATCTTTCAACGATACCTGCTTCAGAAAGCCAGGTAAAGCATGTTCAAGATGAAGGCAGAAATGAAAGAGATGAAATAAACTTAAGAATTGTACATCAGGTGTTCAAATTTTCCAAACTTGGACGATGAGAACGAGAGGAAACCCCAACAACGGCAAAGAACCAATTACAGCAAAACTCAGCAAGAACTGAAGGAGAAGTTCAAAATTTGCTTTTCGCAAAAATTCTAGCATCTATACGAAAAGACCATTGCTGTTGCTTATTGCATGTTCCTGCTCCTGTTAAAAGTGGAACTTAGTTTGCATCTAGGGTAAAAATTTCTCCCGCGTTCTGATGTTCGTTTCACATTTTTATGGTAACGCTACACAAAAATTTCGGCAACACGTAATGCAGCAGTTGTTATACCAAGGTGATCATTTTGACGATGAAAATTATACCAGAAAGTCAAGCAACATCCAAACGGGTTGCAGTTACTACAGCCCGGTGCATCCCGTATCACGTCCCCCTTACGATAGACGGTGGTGATACCATCTGGACATCAGGACCGGAGAGACAAATACGTCTACCTAAGTCCTCCCTAAAACCTAAAAAACGACCAGATTTAAACTCGATAAATAGCAGTGCCGAAGGAAATTTCCAGTCATTCACAAACCATTTTTCTTCATTTTCATATCTATCATTTAATTGAAATGGGTTTTATCACGTGGTCATGCAAGCTGCAAGTTGCCTCGCTATTCAATGATGTAAAATAATATAGACGTTTTACCGTCTTGAGTCTGTAACTGGTTAGGTAGTCCTTCTTTTGAGCATAGCAAGAACACGAAGATTACTTATCAATAATAACAATAATACATTTTAAATTCATTCTATATTCACCGGTGTCCTGTCTGTTATTGGGCTCATACCCAAAAGATAAGATGGTGTAATGAAATCGAATACTCTTTTTGGTGGTCTCTTAGCCCAACTTTGCTTCGTTCTCTAATCTTTCAAGGTTCCATTTCATGGCATTAATCTTTTAAAACCTTTGACATATACGGTCCATCAAGTTCATAACCAAGTTTTCGGTAATAGTCTCTGGTACCAACACCTATAATGTAGTGAAGAAGACAGCATAGAAGATTACTCCACTAAGTACCCGAGGGGCTTATTTGAAAGAACCCGTCTCAAAGAGGAGCGGTGATTGTCGTTCTTTATGAGAAGTAAGTTTTGCAGCAATTGACAAAAGGTATCTCTTGATTCATTTCATCAAGAGCTTGCATATACACTATCAAAAGCATGTCTGGGACCAACAGGATGGGCATCTCTTCCCAAAGGGGGGGGTTATTCAAGAGAGGGCGCTCACTCGAGGAAATACTTAGCACTATGAAATAGCGGACTCAGTCAATGAGGAAGGCTTGCTAAAAGAATGTGATGTACACGAATGATAAAAAATGTTGGTGTAGTAGTAAAAGACAATCCAGTATATGAATTCCTAACGTTGTCATGCAACTGGTCAGCTGTGATATGGGGTTTGGAGCCTCGATCACCTTAAGACACTTGGGTCATACTTCTTACCGTACTGAATGATTGCTATCATAAGTCAGGTGGTAGAATATAGTGGCTATTTGAGACTACAAGCTATGCACATTTTTTCAACAAGCGACTCAACATTGACGGCGAGATAGGATGATATGGGAGGGAGATTGGATGATAAGGGACGGATATTGGATGGCAGGGGTGGGAGATAGGATGATGAGGGACGGAGATAGGATGATAAGGGACGGAGATAGGATGATAAGGGACGGAGATTGGATGACAGGGGTGGGAGATAGGATGATAAGGGACGGAGATAGGATGATAAGGGACGGGGATTGGATGATAAGGGATGGAGATTGGAGGATAAGGTACGGAGATTGGATGATAAGGGACGGAGATTGGATGATAAGGGATGGAAAAAGGATGATAAGGGACGGAGATAGGATGATAGGAGACGGAGCTAGGATGATAAGAGACGGAGTTTGGATGATAAGGGACAGAGATAGGATAAGAAACGGAGATTGGATGATAAGGGACGGGGATTGGATGATAAGGGACGGAGATTGGATGACAGGGGTGGGAGATAGGATGATAAGGGACGGAGATAGGATGATAAGGGACGGAGATTGGATGACAGGGGTGGGAGATAGGATGATAAGGGACAGAGATAGGATGATAAGAGACAGAGATTGGATGATAAGGGATGGAGATAGGATGATAAGGGACGGAGATAGGATGATAGGAGACGGAGCTAGGATGATAAGAGACGGAGTTTGGATGATAAGGGACGGAGATAGGATAAGAAACGAAGATTGGATGATAAGAGACGGAGATTGGATGATAAGGGACGGAGATAGGATGACAGGAGACGGAGATAGGATGATAAGAGGCGGAGCTAGGATGAAAAGGGATGGAGATTTAAGCTCCCAACAATGGTAGCAATCATACAGTGTGAATATATACAATTCCATTACCTGAAATGACAGCTATCTTCCAAGAGCCATGCTCTTCCTTCGCAATTCGTGCGGCTTCATTCATTAGAAGGGTACCAAATCCCTAAAAATTCAGAAGGAAAAAATATCTTTATCTCTAAACTCGTTAACTCAAATAACCCAAAATGCCATGAAATGTGCATAAGTAAAACAAAGCAAGATTTGCATAAAAGAAGCAATTTTCATCTAACATCATTTAAGTATACTTTACCTGATGTTGGAACTTTGTAGGGTCACGTGTATCGACCGGAACAACACTACCGTAACTAACAGACAATTAAGGAAAAAGTACGCATTTTACAACAAATTACTTAACTCTGCTACGTATAACTAGCACTTTATCATAGCCAAAAGAATTACCATAAAATTTCATCTTTGCTCTCTCTTTTGTTTCACATTTGAATTATGATTACTATGCCCAATTTTGGTGGTCTGCAGGCGTTCAAAGATTGCCTTGAGGCAGAAACAATGAACGTTCTGTTTTCAACAAAACGATATCGATTAATTTCATTAGAAAACGTAAATTTAAGGTTGGTACCTGGCCTAAGTTACCGAAACGCATGCAGTTAGTCTCATATGACATCAGTGACATGGGTAAGAGTCGAAACGGGGTTCATTGTGTGAGAACAGAAGCTAATTACACGATCACCGGAGCTGAGCTGACTGGCGAGTAACTACGGTCAAAGTGTCGATATCTTACGAAAAGATACACATGCAGCTCTCGAATAATGGAACAGCCTCCTTTCAGTTCTGGTCGGAAGGTCTCTGGTGAACATTTCCTCAGGCGTAATAGTCCAACTAATATGTCTGCAAAAGAATTAAAATTTCACGATAAAAGAGCTTAGGGTTTAGGGCCACTTTAAATACTGCTGTATTATTGAAGACAAGGCTGAAGAGTTTTCATTTGGATGTATTAGATTGGGATCAAAACTTTCATTCGAAGAATTGGATTTGTATTTTTTGGCTAGAATTTAAAAAATGGTAGGCTCAGGCCTTCAAAACATTCTTCTCCAGCAGGCAGTTCTAGGATGCGTTCTATTGGGACTTTATATCAGTTAAAAAGTAGACTTCGCTGGTTTCCGATTGAAGACCCCCCCCAAAAAAAACGCAATAGGCTCTGGAGAATTCAATTTTGGAAACAAAGTCTCTGCGAAGTTTGCGAAATCTTCCAGCGTTAAAGTCAGGACAGCCTAGATCTGCAAAGTCTCCGATTCCAGAGCTTGAAGATTTCGCAGTATTCACATATTCCTTGTTTCCAAATCAACCCTTCTTAAGTCTAAGTAGCTCAAGTCTACTTATTCAAAATTCAGTAGAGATAACAGTCCAAAAAGAATGTCCCTTAGCTTCATTATCTAAGTGACATTACTTGCCTTGTTCAGGATCTTCATATGATAGAAACGTTTCCCACCCACCATTGGCTGTATAATCACGCCTTATTAATTCAATCTGAAGATAAGATACGACGGAAATGAGAAACGTACAGCAAACATTTACGGAAAAATTTTGCAATATAAATGCCAAAAACAAGGATAGATTTTTGGCAACTGACATACCACAATGCATAAGATTTTAGCTGCCACAGTGGAATCTGAGGGCTGGCAGCTTTAGCCCTTTCCTGCATGGTGGGACCATATGATCCCATGACATAATTTTCCGTTTGAGCCAAAGATTTGCTTTATAAGTAATGTTTGAGAGTTTGTTAAGGCAACGTCACGAAACATTTGCTTGTAAAGCAGAATTCGCTCAGCAATGTTGTTGAACAACTTCTACATTTTATGCGTGTATCAAACAAACATTTTTAACGAGCAATGTTTTGTGATGTAGCCAAACGATCAAACAATGTGTTTGACAAGAAAATTGTAAATGTTTGACAAACAAATGTTCTAAATGTTTCGCAAAGAAGGAAATAAATGTTCAACCGTTTGGCCACGGTTTCACATCAACTTTTAGTCTTAGCTATTATCCACAGTAGATCTGCATCAATGAATCAAACTAGATAATATCATAACTTCTTGTTAAGTAAAGGCTGAATAGCTTTTCTAATGCTTTTACCTCGTATGGTCTGACATTGTGGTGGATTTCTTGGATTCCTACCTCTCGGGTTCTGACGTCACGACACTGAAAAAAGAACAAAGCAAGTAACCAACATAATACGCAAAAACGTCCATCAACAATTCAGTACGATGTACAATAGATAAGGCAGAACATTAGAAAAATAGGTCGAGGGCCATGAATAGATACAAAAAATTATGCCACACATGATACTCATCATAAAATATATAATTTTAACTATTTTCAGAGAGTGAAAATGATGCATACTGTTTATAAGCAAAATGAATTTAACTAAATAGGAAGTGCGATCAAATCCGACGCATTGGAGAACTGTCTACTTTATTACACGCCTGTATTCTAAAAATGCATGTAACGGAAAATAAGCATTTCTACACACAGAGTAAATATCGCGAATAAAAGAGGGCAATAGCCGAGCATATAACCTACCTTTGTTCCAAAATCGTTCATTCTAGCCAATGCAAGTTCACGAAGGTTGCCATGTTCAACACCAGATGTTACCAGGGGCATTGGTATATCTCTACAGACAAAATGTTATTATGGAATGTCATTGCAAAGACTTTCTGTGACATATTCATAGAACTTTTAGCCTTACGTTTCTGCTATAGATTCAATTCCGCTCATAAAATCTATACAAAAACCACAGATGCTCCTTTGTGGCTACTTGAACCTTTGATGCATCCAAGGGGTGATTTTCATATGGATAAGAGATAGCCCCTTCCATCATATGCAGATTTATTCGAACGTTTGAAATATCACTACTTTCCATACCAGCCACATCATCAGCCAACTAAAAGTAGACTATTTAAGCTTCATAGAGAGCAATCAACAGGCAGGTGAAGCGTAATGATGTTTGATTATAAAATGCAAACTAATACAGCTAATTTTCAACTGGGGTTACCTTTGCACCCTGTAAACTCTTGTCCATGGGGGAACCAAGGCGAGTATCCTAGCAACAAGATCAACAAGAACGCCAGGAGGGTAGCTCTTGTAACGTCCAGTCTTCCATAGTTCATATAAACCTATGTTAAAAAAAATACATCTAAGTCTACATACAAATCGTGAGATTTAAATAAAAATCATAACTAAATGCAGGAACCACTGGAAGTGGCCCGTGACTTTCCACATGTCATTCTCGCTATTGTGTTAGAAAAGCCTAAATAATAGATGCTTCCAAGCATTAAAGATATTTCCAACATGGTATAAAATGATACACACGTCGTTGCTGTCCTTGCTTTCTTTTGTATGTTGTACTGAAAAGCGGTGCACTTCTGGAAGGATTGTTGCAAACTGCTCCATACCGCATGATTTGGCATCACTTTGATGCCATTACATTTTGTCAAAAACACTAAGCCGTCCTCAAAAAGGTCCAAAATAATCTTGATCCTATACGAAGGGTTGCTTATGAGAGAAAAAAGGTAACTCAGTTAAACTTAGGTAAAGAATTATCAGTTCTGTTATTTTTGGCTTATTATTCAACAAAGTTATTCTACTTTATGATCAAAATATGACAACAACGGCAGCCCATCCCTCCGACCCATCTCTCCATAAAATTTGCCACCCATATTTTTAGAAGAAGATAACTCATTACACCAATCCTTCAGAAAGAACTTGACCTGCCATTTGCACTATGCGCACCCTCCAGTGTGAAAATGTGGTCACTACAAACCATTGGTTTTTTTTATGAAGCTATAATATAATATGATTATAGCACAGGGAAGGAGTAACAGACGAAGTTAACCTTATTTCATTGCGAATATGTAGCTCTGTATTACTGTATTAAAAACTAAAGATCAAAAAAGTTAAAAGATGCTAACCTGTGCCTCTGATAACAAGTGTAGGGTAGATTTTTAGACCATCTGCTCTGAAAGCAGGATTCTCGAAGAATTCCTAAAAGTTCAAATTATAACAATGAGATTCAGGAAAAGCATAATAAAGACAAGGATAGATAATGGGGCTGTTAGCTCATAGAGATTTCTTACGCGAGGGTTTAAACTGTATTTCTTTACAAATTTTGAAAACTACACGGAAAATCAAAATTTTGAAGTTTTCATGTGGGAACAGGTTTTTCATGGGTAATGGGACCCTCCGTCCTTTTCGGTAGCCTTTTCTAACCTCCAGGACAGGACATTTGCAGTTTCAAAAAGTGGTTTTCTTGCAGAAAAACGATTTCAAGGTCCAGATTTATAGTGCCAGATCCAGAATAAACGCGGAGTAAAAATAAGCGGGGGAGGAGAGCAAAATCATCTTGGGAGAAAATAAATGGGGACACTTGCAAATCCATTATTTTTTATGACTTTTGAATCAGTTTACTGAATAGGTTTCTTGGAAAATGCAGAATGCAGACATTGCCCAGACCTAAACGTTTCAAAATTTATAAACGAAGGGGTAAAAAGGGCTAAGGGGTTCTCCAAAAATGCCAAAATAGATAAACTTTCCTCCAGTTTATTCCTAACCTGAGTGCTTACACGGGATGTAGACAGAGCCAAACACGAGTTGGCTCTGCATATGAACAGATCCAGAACTGGTTCTTAACAGAGTCAGATCAGAAAAGACACGGATCAAAGACATTCCGTGTAAACGGAAGACGTAGTCAAGCCGAAACTGACTATGGATTGGACCAGAGACGATCTAGTCACTCTCGTGTAAACGGAGTCTGAGATTAGACTTATTACCCGGGTCCCTCTTTTCGCAAATAGCAACAACAACAACAACTACCAAACAGCTGTTTCATCATAGAGGTTCTAGTTTGAGCGGTTTTTAGGTCAGTCGTTAGCAGTTGCAATAGCTAGTGCTCGTGTAATAAGTCTGAGAGTATATTTACTGCCAGATTTGGGTAATGCGACTTACAATAAACTGTTGAATATCTCTCTCCAATCCAACATTTGGAAGGTCAGGCATCATATGAGCAATAACCTTGAAACCAGCATCTTTGGATTGTTGAAATGACTCACAAACAGCGCGTACAGTGTGTCCTCTACAAAAGAAGTACCCAATCAGAAAACCTTACTATTGCGAAAGCTAAAGATTGATAATTCAATCACTTAAATCATTATTTATTATTCATACCTTCGACTGGTTCGATATACCGTAAATCCTCGAAGTAACCCCCTGTGGGCTTAATCATTTTTCATTATTTTGGAGGGGGCTAATTCGAGATGGAGGCTTCAACGAGGGGGGAGGGTTATAAAATTATTCGCAAAATAGTGATTTATCATCGACTCAGAGAATTCATTTTTCTGTCATAACTCGATAAAGTACCTATATGGACTCAAAAGGCTAACACGAACATGTTAGGGGTGGGGGCTCAGTTGAAGGGGCTTATTAGCAGTTGATCGCTCTAGGGTGGGGGCTAATTCAAGGGGAGGGCTTAGAGGGAGGGGGGCGATGCGAGGATTTACGGTAATATAAGTTTCACGATAAAAAAATAGGGAATATCAAGCACTTTTTCTTCACTGACACAAATTTGACTGGGGCCAGAAGTACGCTTGAAACAAGATAACAGTGTCATTAACGTCTGCAACACAAAGCTTACGCAAAAAATTTATCAAGACTTGCCGTGATAAGCAGAGATCATCATGTATAATATTTTGTCACAAACACTCTTGATACAGTAAGTGCGAAGATATTTACTCAGTGCTACCTAATAATAAGAATATTGTTACCGATTTGTATCTCTTGCCACATCCTCATAAACACTCTGCACTCCGATTTCCAAACGTGTGCAACCATAGGACAGCATTGAACTAAAATGAAAAGTTAGAAAGGAGATAAAAGTCTTGACAGAGAGGGCAATAAGTATATGAAAGTAAGACTAAGCATGTAGCTATTGAAGCATATACTTTAAGAAGGCTTACTTAAGATGTCTTTTAAGGCAGTAGTCTGGTCTGGTTTCTATCGTTATTCCAATGCATTTGGATTTGCTCTTCTCAGAATACCTAGAAAGATGAAAGGGACAATGCTGAAAACAAGTCAAACGAATAAAGCTTTAAGTATGAATGATGTCTCCGCTAATTTTCGCAATTCAACTTGTATTCATAAATATGTAGACAAATGGAAAAAGTTTCCAGTAAAACACCTTTACCTAACTGCTTCATCGACATTGTTACTTGAATGACCAGATAACGCATCATGTAGATTTCTCACAAAGTAGTCCCTGTATTCTTCATCAAGGGCCATAAATGTGCCACCCATAATGATAAACTCAACCTACAATTACAAAAGAACGGGTATAATAATTCGGGAACGAGTTTGACGTGGTACAACGTGAAACTCTTGAGAGCCCCACTGTTAAAAAGCAGACATGGCATTAGAAAATATAACACCAATAACAACTAACCTTGTCAACGCTATGCCCAAGATTTTTCAACTAAAAAGCAAAGAAGATTTCTCATATGAAAGTGCCTCTACATATACCAGAAACATTCAGAACTGGGCAAATTTTTAGTAAGCATACGCTTATTTTCAAACCTTTTTTATTTAGTTACAAAGTTCATTAGCACGGAGAAATCCTATGAAGTTCTGAAGGCCAGACATGCATAAGCATTTAGTATTAGGACCGCTGCCCGGGGGATACTTGTCTTTAAATAGTACCGGGATGTGCACTCCCAGAAATGACTTTTACCAGCTCTATAAATTTCCCTCCCAAATGACACCCCGTTTTAGAAAAAATGGGCGAAAAGTATACCCAAAAAACGTAAAAAATGCATTGCGCAACATTGAAAAAACCGTCCACTCTAACAGAATATTCCTTTTGACAAACGTGCCTTCAGAAAACGTGCCCTCTTTCGATACCCAGCGCTAAAGAAAGAGGCGAAAACGATACCCCGAAAGGAGTGCACATTCAGTTAGGAAAATATATCAAGTACCCGCTGACGCTAGGAAACGGAAAGTAGTGTCTATAACAGCAGAAACAAGAAGATCAATAATGCGTAAACATACTTGCTCCACTCGATGTCTTGTCTGGAGGAATGGATTATATCGTGCACGAATCGCTCTCATTGATGTTGGCTAAAAAGAAAACAACAATAGCTTAGAAGGATATAAGCATCACGTCTAGCAGGATAGATAGTATTCGTGCATTTAAAACAAGCTTGAAATTGTTTGGATAGTAGAGCTCGATCTTACAGAACACCATCCCCCTCCCTATGGTACATGACTTTACATGGACGGGGATGTACTGATTCTACAGACCCAGACACTCAGTATATAGACCAGGCACAAACTCTAAAGGCCAATATATTATGAATGATAACAGGCAGAATATGAGACTTTCCAAGCAATATTATTGCTTGAAATTGTACTATGAACATCTTTGACACTGTATGAACACTATTCTTTTTAGTTTTCTTCAATTTACCACCCTGTCATATGAGGCATTGGTTAAAATCACACCAATGTTTTGAAATTGTCAGGGCCAAAAACCTTCCTATATGGGCGGGACATACACGTTCCGAACTATTCCCGTTCTACAAAAACTTTCTTTGATAAGTTCGAAGTACAAATATACTCGTTCTCATATAAGACTTTCATCACTTAGAATAACATGTTGCAAAGGGAATATTTACAGAAACGGGCAGAAGGAATTCCGCGGAGATTCTTTAAATAATCCGACAACAAATTTCTAGATACGCTTCAAGACAAACAAGAGTGTACACTATAAAGAAAACTGTGAAAACTTGGCAGTGAAAGGAAAAAGGAGGGAAAGAATGGTCCACTATAAAGCCTAAGTGCTTACCTCATATCCAGTATATGACTGCGTAGAGTATTCAAAGTCTGAATCTGGTCCACCTGGACAATACCTGAAGCAACGAAAATTGAACATTAGGATCTTGGCAAAGCTAATTCACGTCGAATCTGAAAAGCAAGGTAAGGGGTGGATAGGATAAAGGGCAAATTTGAAAAGAGGTAATCTTACAAGTCAAACAGAGAAACCTCAATATTAGGGCAAGTGTTATTGTCTGTTGTAGCGAGGTGGTGAGAAGGTGTATTTAGCACCAGTCGCTAGGATCTCAGCAGGAGATTAACTAATCGTGACCTTGGCCTCGACTTTGACGCTACCATAGCTAGGACTCGAAACCCAACCTTGCTGAGCTTCTGACACAACAAGCAAGCTGGCTAAGCATTTCGCACGATGAAGGTGAATGTGCTATGCCGTCGTGAAGGCATTGTAGCATCGTGGTCTAATCCAGCTGGCTTATGGTGTCAGGAGCTCAATGAGGTCAGGGTTTCACGCCCCAGCCATGGTGAAGGTAACGGCCAGAGTTGTGGTTTTGATTAGTTAACCTACTACGGAGATCCTAGCAGCTGGCGCTAAGTAAACACACCACTTCACATACACCTTCACAATCAATGGTTTAGACGTTTTGCAAATTTTCTCTGTATTATCTATGCTGCAGCTGCAAAACTCTGTCAAGTTCAGGTGCATAATATTTCAAACAAGACGAGAGCTTGACTCACTTGAGAGTTCACATTTGCATCCTCTGACAGAGCAGAGGCTCGATGTCTGAATCAACGATGTGCTAGTAGAGTCGAGCCAGTCACTGTTTGCAACATGGCAAAATGGGTCATAAAAAGTGATAAACTGAGCTGTGTTGTCGTGGTTTTGGAGGATATGTTATTTACAGTTTGGTGCAAGTTACAACGGATATGCTACAGAGGAAGAAGACGAGATCATGAACATAATTGAACTTTAATGCCACATTGAGTAGAAATTATGCTTATGAAGGATTTTTGACCTATTAGAGATCCCTTTCATGTAGTAAAAATAGCAACGCTGTAGCAATGTCCGAAGGACGCTGATGATTATGATAATAATGATGAAGATAATGTTAATAATGACGAAGATGACGAAGAAGAAGACAACGATGATGAGAATGATGATTATGTTGGTGATGATGATGATGATGATGATGATGATGATGACTTTGAAGAGGATGATAATGACCATAATGATCATGCTAGAGACGATCATGATGATGATTATGATGCTCGACGACGACGACAACGATGATGATGATCACGTTGAAGACGAAAATGATGATCACCGTCTTCAACATGATGATCATGTTGAAGACAATGATTGGTGATTGTGAATGATGGTGATGATGATAATGATCCATTATGATGATGATGCGATTGTTGACAATGTGATCAGATGAATCTTTCCTGGAGGAATCCCAAAACTTTGAATCGAAAATAGAAAACCTCTAGTAACGTATATGTACTAATAAATTTGAACTCATAGGTTAAACTGTGTAACAAATAACTCCCTTCAGTGCACCGAAACCTGTAATCTTCGCTACAAATGATGAATTTAATTCTAGAATCTCCAAAAGCTATCATAACAATTCGCATACAATGCAGATGACTATATTCGATAATTAATAGCACTTTGAAGAATTGATTGCCAACTTTGAACCATTTATTTTCAGATGATTTTCGAAGCCGCAAACTGTTTTGAAAAATTTCTTCTGTGTAACTTGGCAACAATTTCTACTGCGCCACAATCTCCTCCTCTTTTCACACGAAAGTACCTTGCATGTAATAGGACTTCTAGAAACCTCTTTTTATGTTTGAAGAATTCAAACATTATGCAGGGTTTATCTTTTGTTTTCGGCAAACCGGAAGAAATAGACCTAGATAGATATATAGATAGATAGATACCTAGGAATCAGGAATGTGGTAACAATAGATAGGAATTTCTATTCTCTGTGCACACAATCTAAACAATCATTGAGTTAATTAATTATTTTAATTGCAATTCAAATGCATACAATCAAAACAATCGAAGAGGTTGTTCCGAGTCTTCGAAATTTGGCATGAGTTTGAACAACAAACTCATTAGGAAATCATTAGCCAGCATGCGCTAAAATCTGGAACAAACAAAAAGCTGGGAACTCGTGGAATGAGTGGGAATAAACGGAACTGAATGGAACCATTGTAACATGCTGAAACGAAATGGGAATAACTTGGAATCGGAGGGAACAACTGGGACGAAGTAGAAATCGGTAGGAATAAATGAGAACGAGAGGTGACAAGGTGGAACATACAGGGAATCACCAAAGAAGATGAAGGACCAACTCAGAAAAAAGGAAATTACCGTAAACAAGCGAGAGCAAATTGAAACTAAATAGGGATCAATGATGATTGCGGGGGAAAGCAGGAACAAAGCCTGAAACAGTTAGAATCACAGGGAACAATTGTGGAGATTGTTCAACACTGCAAGTTTAGGCTGCTCAGCTAATAGGCTTATCTCGTGCTGATCTGAGCTGATCTCATTCTTCAAACATGGCTAATGGGTACCAGCTCTCACAGAATATCCCTAAAAACTCGTTATTTGGCCATTTTTATGTTTGAAGAATTCAAACATTATGCAGGGGCTTTCGGCAAACCGGAAGAAATAGACCTAGATAGATAGATAGATAGGTAGACAGATAGATAGATAGGTAGATAGATACCTAGGAATCAGGAATGTGGTAACGAAAGATAGGAATTTCTATTCTCTGTGCACACAATTTAAACAATCATTGAGTTAATTAATTATTTTAATTGCAATTCAAATGCATACAATCAAAACAATCGAAGAGGTTGTTCCGAGTCTTCGAAATTTGGCATGAGTTTGAACAACAAACTCATTAGGAAATCATTAGCCAGCATGCGCTAAAATCTGGAACAAACAGAAAAGCTGGGAACTCGTGGAATGAGTGGGAATAAACGGAACTGAATGGAACCATTGTAACATGCTGAAACAAAGTGGGAATAACTTGGAATCGGAGGGAACAACTGGCACGAAGTAGAAATCGGTGCGAATAAATGAGAAGGAGAGGTAACAAGATGGAACAAACAAGGAATCACTGAAGAAGATGATGGAACAACTCAGAAAAAAGGAAATTACCGCAAACAAGCAAGAGCAAATTGAAACCAAATGGGGACCAATGACGATTGTGGGGGAAAGCAGGAACAAAGCCTGAAACAGCTAGAATCACAGGGAACAGTTGTGGAGATTAATCCACGCCAATAGGCTTATCTCAGGCTGATCTGAACTGATCTCATTCTTCAAACATGGCTAATGGGTACCTTTAATCTATGTATACATGCGTTCCACGACACCCTCTTAATATGTCCTTCGGACATAAAAATGAAAACGTCGGACTCCATGCTTTGAATATTTATTTCTCTGACACTCTGGAGTCTATATTTCTGATGATTTTTCACTGGACAAGAAATAAAGTGAAAAATCGACTCATCTTGTCGAGCGAGTCAAATGGCGTCGAGTGATGTTGAATGAAGCTTGATCTTAATTCAAAAAGTCGAGTAAAAAGGTGTTGTCGATTGAAAATCAATTGTTTGGTCACCTTGTCGAGTGAGTTGGATGTCTTTCCGCAGTGAAAAATCGAATCGCTTTGCCATCCATGCTTGATTTTGGCTGGATTTTGAAAACAAATGTCGAGAGAAAGATCGAGTGCAAAATCGAGTCGTTTGGCCAGGGCTTTACTCATTTCACCAAACTAAGCCTTTGGTAAACATTTATCTGCTTTCTAAAAGCAATAAGAGGGTATAAAAACATTCTTACACACATATGTTTCCAGTCATATTTATATGGGGACATCTGTGTGGCTTGCACATAACAGCAACAACAGCAATCTGCCAAAAGAAAAAGTTTTGTAAAAACATTGTCTAATTAGGGGAAAAATTTCCCTAACGATAAACAGATAGACTTGCGTGACTTTATTCCAGTTTTTGCTTCAAAACTCTGACAAAATGATAACTCTATTTACAAAAGGTAAATGTTCACACTTATCAAGACTGTTTCTAGACACATATACAATAAGTATTTCAATTATTTCAGGAGAACTGTCTCTCATCATCAGGTCATGATCACGAATGTGGTTCTTCTCCTATTCATTGTATTGATCAGATCAAAAAAGTGTGAAAGAACTGTAAATGTAACCTGTTACAAGGCTTTTTGCACTTTTAAGGTCTGACAATTGATTGTAAGGGTTGAATTTTCGGCACTCATTTTTTAGACCTTAAGGCACAAAACGAACAAAAAATTGGACCTTCGGATAGGATGTTGAAAAAAAGGGGAAGATATGCTGTTTCGCCTTAACAAGAGTTATGGTTAAACTTACCCCTGAAGCAGTTCTAACAGGCTTTGCCTTTAACTTTGGAACCAATATCTACAAAACAAAAACAGGAACTATTAATACTGCAATAGTCAATTAATAATCTATTCAAGGCTGATACAGTTATCTTCAGCTTTCTAATATACCATAGTTGTTGTACCTTTCTGTGAGAAGCTGGCACTGCAGCAATAATATCAACAAGTCGAGGCTGTGACGAGAGTCCATACTTTCTGCAAATGCTACCTTTAAGTCTAAAAAAGAAAAGAAGTATGGTGAAAAGTCTGAAATTTTACCAGAATTTAATTTGTATAAAAATTTTACAACAGAATACCTTTATCTGTGCAAAGAAAATGCTAAACAGTAAGAGTGCTTTGTCAAGCCCTGGAATCATTGTATTTGACCATGATGACGTTCTTAATGGTGACACAAAAGTGTCATTTTCAATTACAGACTTGATGAGAATGTCACTTTTCTGCAAGGGAAAAGATTCCACAAGCCTTGAGGGCCATCGTAGTCTTCAAGGTGAAACTCGCTATATAAAACAAGCGTTCAAGTGCAGGTCATCTTGCAACATTACACTGCCAACTCACCTTGGCAAAATATGTTACACTTAACTGGAACAGTTTTTGTATCAGCATGATAAGTAGGGGTTTGAGCACAGGAAGCCAAATATACCCCAATAAACTTCAATCTCTGACTGAGACAAACTGACTGCCAAAGTGAAGTTGACTAGAAGACAAAGTCGGCTTGACCTGAAATGTATGCTGACTTTGATGAGTAGCGAGTTGGCAGTGTGGTGAGTTGACAACAACAGGTTCAGGTAATGAAATGAAATTCACCACCAAAAAACCAATTTTCAGTTCTTAACAGTTCAATTCACAGTTTTTAAATTTGGTTTTAAAATGAATTTACTTGTTCAAGTTGACATCTTTTTTCTTTTCATGTGCATCTATAAGCTGAGATATAATCTCAGAAATTGTCAACAGCATCAGCTCTGCTTGGGACAAATTTGGATCTAAAACAGAGTTGAGATACGCAATCAATAAGATATAAACTCTATGGATGATTGATGGATTGGTCATTCCAGACTTGGAATCTTTGCACAAGACAAGATACTAGAAAAGGGAAGGGAGGGTTATATATTTCATTTTGCATCAATATAGGAACCTGTTTTCTCTTACCAACTTTCGGCCTATTCTTTCCCATTGCTGCAACAGAACAGCGATGTCAAATCTCAAGTAATCTCAATGGCAGTGATCAAATCAAAGCACAAGCAGTTTATGGGCACAAGGCATTAAGAAAATAAATAAGGCCTAAATACAATTTTGAAAGCCTCATCTTCAATCGAAAAACCTCGGTTTGATTCAAACCAGCATCTTATCTTTTTTTATCATTCGCATTTTAAAGCTCTAATAAAACGCCCCGGGCGTTTATTTAGTTTTCGAGAAGGCATTTATTGTAGACAGGCGTTTAATTGAGGCTGTGTGTTTATTAAAAACCTTAGAAATTCTAACACTGTACATCAATTAAGTCGTCTTTGACTGGCGAGGGCGTTTATTAGAGACTGGGCGTCTATTAAACTTATCAGTATTTTAGGGAGGCGTTTATTAGAGCATTTACGGTTTCTTTCTTTCTTTTTCATTTCAGTAACCGCTCCCCATTTGTCTTCTCGCCCTGCGCACAACTTTCTACTTACTAAAAAAACATCTACCCAAATAACTCTTCACAAAAAAGCCTCCCAATCTGTTTGAAACTTGAAAGTCAACAGTCTCACCCCATACAACATGTGCAGCAAATGTGGTGTATCATTGTTGAGAGGCATCTCCAAGACAAACAGCAGTGCAAATTACCCGTGCATGCAGGCAGGGCATACCACAAAAGCTGTTAAAATGGGGAAGATCCTATTTGCCATGTCATGATATAACAACACCCCACCCCCAAAAAAGACTGACACAGCCTCTTAACCACAGAAACAACTTAGGATAGGACACAGAAAAAATACAAAGACACATTTTAAACCACTTAATTATTATTGCACATTACACATTACAATCATTCTGAATGTACTAATATGCAACAATAATGATCAGTCAATAATTCTAAATGAAGTCCACAGTTCATAAAATTACTTCTCAGTTCACACAATCTTGACAGCATCTTCATATGAAACTCCCTAAAATGAATGCGAAAAAATTAGGAACATGACATTTTTACAAGGCTAAAAACATTCCTTAAAAATTAACAAAACAACGCTCAGATGGCCCCTGTGCATACTGCTTCATCAGATATCAGAAACAAATCAGCACAAATCATCATTGCAATTGAGCAAACATTTATCACATTTCTTTTAGATCCCAAATACTTGTATACTCGGAAATTACCTTCTGAAATCCATTGCAATTTCTCCAGGTGAAAATTTCTTGCAATCAGCATCAGCATAACATTTCTAGCAAATGGTATAGCCTCAGTTTCATTGCTCCTTGTAGTTCATCTTGCATTAACTAGAAAGTAACACAAGCATCTTTAGAAACTTGCAAGATACATGCCGGCTCTGTGCCAGCCCTTACAAAATCAAAGGAATCATGAAGACAGTACAGATATAAAGGCCTCAGTATGGTGTTAGTTTTATCTGCATCTCCAAAGATAAGAGTGGTGCATGATGTTTCATCATTGGCCTTTTAATTTATTGAAAAATACTAAAGCAGAAACAAGAGAATGATTCAAAAAGGAAAATTCACCTTGAGAACTACAGTAGCAGGAGCTAACATCCACAATAAAACAGGAAATGGATATCCTGAAAATGGAGTGAATTTGATTAATACTACTAGGGTGATTAAAAAAATAAAACTTGCAGCAGTATGGAATTAATACAGAAAGAATCACACCTACTTTCTTGTATTGGTCTTACATTTTCTATTTATTACCCAATTATTTTTAAAAAAATTAAGGGTCTGTGTTTGTCATAGAGTTGTTCCTTAAAGTTGAGACTTCATGGTAGTTGATGCTCAGTTTTAAAAAGCTCTTTTAAAATCTTCAAACTTGATATCAGCTTAATTTGATCATCACAGCATCATTATGAAAACATTTTTCCAAAAGAACAAACATTTCAACTTACTTTTGACTTTCTGCAAAGAAGAAAATCTTGACTTCTGCAACCTGCAAATGAAACAGTCAATAAATACTTAAATAAACATGTGATTTAGATGTCTTTTAAAACAAGTTCATGCATGACATTGCTCAGAGATGTTATAGGTTCTTCATTCTCTTTCAGGTGAAGAAATTCAAAAGACATCATTGCAATGTAATCAGAACTTGTGGCAGATATTAGGGAGAAACAATGGGCAAGATTATCCTGTCCCAAAACAGACAGCCCATCTTAAAAAAAAAACAGGAACATTATAATAAAGCTTAAAACAACATTTCACCAACAAGACATGATATGCAAGCAACTGACTTGAACAAGAATACAAACAAAGATCACAAAAGAAAGTTAAATCTCACCCTTTGGTTTTTTCAAATGAGATAATAAACTGAGGAAGCATGTTGTACCCTTAAAGGTCCTAGAAAGTAAATAATGTCTCAGTGATTGGGAAACTTTCTTCCAGTTGGAAAAAAGGCATTTTTATCTTAACAATGGACGACTCTGATCATGTAGAATTCATCAAGATTCTCTTGTTCAGGAGAACGGAAATCATAATTTATTCTTCATTGTCATCCAGTATAATTTTCTTTTGTACAACTACTTGTGTAATCACAATTGTATGATGTTCATCATAATAAAAAACAAATGAGCTTCCACAACACTTCTAGAACAATAGTAAAAAGATGTTAAACATACCATCACAAGAGCCCAGTCAACTTTTGCTTCTACAGCGTGCTACCTAAAATGGGATTAGAATTCATTACCAAACTTTCTTACAGCTCATTTAAAGTAAATCAATGGAGCCAAGGCTATGCATATTAAATATAGCCTATTCAATTGCTTTGAATTTGAATGCTAGTTTGTTACGGCAATGATTTTTCCTCCTGCACAATAGAAGCAGTTTATTGTTCATATTACTAAGATACAATAGTTTATTCATCGACTGTATAGGCCCTTGGCGTTTGCCACTTTTATATTCATAGATTTACTTTAAGACAATGTTTCCATATAAATGGCTGTGTATAGCCATTTTATAAAATATTTCACAATATACCCTATGATCACGAGACAGTTATCTAAAAATGCTGCTATCAGTGCAATATGTATTTCTTCAGGAATTCTCAGTAGAACGAAAGTAATTTAACATCATCATATAGCAGCAGCAAAAATCAAAATATGTGATTGGAAAATTACAGGTCAGCTTGAATCCATCAGAGGGGCTCATCACAGGACCTTCACGCCTTAGGATCTTGAACTTTGTGTTTATGCATTTTTCTTATGTACGAAGCACCACCCCTTTGAAAAAATAAACAAGAGATTGATTGATAAAGGTCTGCTGAGTGTTCAAACAGTATACAGCAAAAAGGAAAAAAATTCCCACCAAACTGTCCAACTGGAGGGCTTATAATGGGAAAAATTTCAGTTACAGCAAGTCAAGAAATGTATTGGCCTACAAAATTGAAAAGGAAATTTATCAAAATGTCTTGAAATATATTAACATCTCCAAACAATATACTGGATGTTAAGTAAGGAACAGTCTCCAAACATTTGTTTAAAATTTGTTTCCAAAATTCGTAATTCGCACCAATTTCGTTCCAAAGTTATTCCTAATCAGACCAAATTCTTTTCAATTTTTTGCCATTTCACAGAAGGTGAAAGAAACAAATCAATTCATACCAAAATGAAACCAATAATTAGAGATGGTCCCTAAGAAAGATGCACAGGCCATCATAGACTTAAATAACGCATTCATACCATTCAAAACCACTGAATGGTCTACCTCTGCAGGTTGTAATCATCTGGCCTTGCATAATAATAATTGAAATAGACATAACCAGAATTTTTGGAAGAATTACACAAATTAATAGGAGCCAGTTAATTTGATCAGAGGCTGGATGCTCATAAATTTTCACCCATCTTCGAAATATTCTTTATCTGTTCTTAATTCCGAAAATATCTTAAAAACAAACTAGCCCTAGGGTGTACATTTCCCACTGGACAGCCAAATCGCAATGCAACTAAAAGAATGTGAAATCAAAAATTGATGGTGGCCCTACACGTCCCAGGCTTAAGATGATAGCAGAAGCGCACCCAAGATACAAGGGCACAATTGATAACCTGCATAGGCTACAATGTATGTTATGCAAGTGTGCCTGTAAAATCACAAGAAGTTAAAAATTAGGGCCTAAAAAAGTGCAAGTCAAGCCATGCTTCTTTTACACAAATCTTTCTTAAAATGGCTCGAATTTAACAATTAAGTGGCACAAACATCCCAAAAAGCTAAATATTCTAAGAAAAATTGCAATTTCTGCACTTGAAAAGCACACTTGAAGACTTTTTGGCACACCTCAGCTGAAGCGCAGCAGGCTACACACACCAAAGATCTTGGGGAAAAGTGCCACACTATGCAGACTGGCTTTTGTCTTTGTTGATTTGGTCCAATGGTCTCAGTTTCAAACTAAGCTCAATTAGGGTCACCCCCCCCCCCAGTCTCAGCCTCTAACCAAATACTTTCATATCATAATCTTACCAGACAGCACACTTTAACTCTACCACCAGACTTCTTTTTAGGTTGTGTGCACAGAATGTGCTCCAAGAAAAGAAAAAAACTTTTATAAATCTCTGCCATGCTGGTGATACAATGTCACTTGTTACCAAAACTGACATTCTTTAAGGAAATGGCTTTTGGGGACCAAGAGTGCATTTTTTGTAAAATGGAATAACCGGTTTGCCAATGTATGGTTTCTTCTTGAGATCTCGGGTATGCAAGAGCCTTTTTCTATTGCTTTATTCTATTGTTAGCCTATTTTTCTACTGAAAAACTTGGGGTGTTCAAATGCCCTCCTCTGCAGTAGAAGATGTGAACTGTACCATTATTTCCTCTTGCTGCTCAGCGTATTGTTGGTTACATGTGTGTGCTATGCCACATCAATGTATATTAAAGTTTTAGACATCATTGCAGCTTGCTGCTATTTTTTCCAAACGAAACATGGCAATAAGACAGTTGACAGTTCGATTGGTTAATGGTTAAAGTGTGATTAAAGGAAGAACGCCAAAATATTACTCACTGAACAAACTTGTCTTGCATTCCAAACCTTCCTTCCATGACTTTGCCTGCCTTCAGCTCAACGGTTGTGCTTTATGGCCAGGATGAGGATAGGGTTTGGTCTGGAGATGCAGCTTTTCTTTCATGTTGGCTAGGCATAGGCAGAGAATAGCTTGCCTTGCATGTGCTAAGACAAAATATGTGAATCTTTCTTAGTCTCGAATGAATCAAACGCGTCTGTCTTTCACTTTACTTTACAGTACCTATAGCCTCTCACTCAGTTAATTTTGAAATCAAAGGAGTCGATCAAGAGACAGACATCCTCATCGATTTTGATCAAGAGACAGACATCCAAATTTAAATTTAATGCAAAACCTAATTACGAAACTAAAAATTGTTACGCAGGCTTACGTGAAATTTATGTATTGCAGTATCAAGGCTAAAATGAAAAGTGTAAGGCCTGTGATCAGCTAGATTGCAAAAGATTTATACCTCAGCTTTTCAACTTCGCAAGTACTCCACTGTCACGTCCTCCCTGTTGAACCTTCAAAAGCAAAGAACGAATTTTGCTGGGCCATGCGACTTTATGATTCTCTCACCTGATTACGAGGCCAAATCAACAGCAAAAAGTTCTGCTTGCTTATTGGCTTGCAGGGCATTCAAACTTTCAAACTTTGTTTGATACCTTATTTGCTATGCATCGGTATAACGTTTCGGGATCGGGAGAGTTCGAACTCCAGCCACGGTAGGGTAGCGTCACAGCCAGGGTGGTCGACGGTTCATCCGAGCATCGAGCATCTGTTTCTGAAAGCTTACCTAGCGCCTAAGCGACTGACTGGGGTGTGAAAAATAAAATTTCACCTTCACTATGTACTATATACTGCACATGTTGTAAGTCAGATAACATAGGATTCTAGCAAATTCATTTTTATTTTCTTCTTCCTTGTAAACAAACTAGTAGATTATCAAATTACAGTTCTTGGCGCTCCCGAGGAACTCTGGCAATGGCAATTTCGGCATTTCTCATTAAAGAGGAAGGCAGAAAGAGAAATAGTATTAACATCAGCATTTCAAACTTTCAACACAAAAATGTATTAACAACGGTCCAGGCACTGCCAAAGCATTCTATGCATTGAAGGAAAAAGATGGAAATCTTGACCGTCTATAGGCCTAACATTACTAAAAGTGAGTCCAGGAATGGAATCTTCACTTCTTTAAGCAATTTTCAAAGTGAAACGGAGGAGGGATAAATCCTTAAGCAGGAGTGGTGTTGTACATGTACCGTCGCGGGTAAGTGGTTTTTCGCCTATCATTTGATTTGGTTATAAGTTATGTAATGGGAAAATTTGCCCAGGAACGCGTCTGTATTTTCGGGTAAACTTTGCTCTGTTTGGCTCTGTTTGTCTCTACGCCTCTACTATTTTCGCATCTGTATTTTGTGAAAATTTGTCCAGGGCACATATCAGTATTTTCGGGTAACTTTGGCTCTTATCGTTTATTCGATGTCTAAGTTCAACGCTTGAACATTAGATAATATTTTGACATTCTCCAGCGGTCTTAGGAAGACAGAGGGTGTAAAAGGTTAGAGAGCTTGAAATGGCCTAAATCTCATTTTTAAGAAACATTTTCGCCCTGGCTATAGGATACATTGGTATAGCAAATGTCGTGGTTTGGGGGTTATAATTTCAAAATTATGCCCTGGTTACCTTTTACCACCTCAACTCTTCTCGCTAATGTACACCTTATTCCATACAGGAATTTCTCCCTCCACCCCCTCCAGAATGAAACATAAGCGAGAAAGAGAACTTCAAGCTCTATCTGCAATATTCAACATACAGTCTTGTTTAGGAAGATAATATGGATCATCATAGATGAAGTCAGTTTCCATAATTTGCTCTACAGAGTCGAACAATGACGGTCGTTTCTTTTTTATTGACAAATGCTTTGAAATACAACATTGAAACAAAAGCGAGAGAGAGAATTCAAGCTCTATCTGCAATATTCAGCATACAGTCCTGCTTAGGAAGATAATATGGATCATCATAGATGAAGTCAGTTTCCATAATTTGCTCTACAGAGTCGAACAATGACGGTCGTTTCTTTTTTATTGACAAATGCTTTGAAATACAACATTGAAACAAAAGAGAGAGAGAGAATTCAAGCTCTATCTGCAATATTCAGCATACAGTCCTGTTTAGGAAGATAATATGGATCATCATAGATGAAGTCAGTTTCCATAATTTGCTCTATAGAGTCGAATAATGATGGTCTTTTCTTTTCCTCGACAGATGCTTTGAAATACAACCATTCAACTCCAGAAACTGCAGAATATTTCTCATCGCCATCGGCCTTAGGAGTGACTTGAAGTGATTATAAATTGTAGATTCGGTTACCCCAGGACACATCATGATAAACGACAATACAGCTCTGTGAAATTTATTGAATAAGGTGTGGTTTACTTCGCAGTTTAACTTCAACCAAGGCTTGCAAGTTGCTCGTTTGTATCCTAACTCGTTTGTCATTGAGGTTGGGCCTAGGACATGTCCCATCGTGCAGCCACTGCCTTTTTCATTAGCCGCCTTTGTCTCTGTATCACAGCTATCAGGAGCTTCATGCCCGATTCTCGCCTTTGCTGTTATGGGCTCAGTTATATCTTTGCTCTTATTTTTGTTGACTTTCAGGATAGTAGCAAACGGTTTATTTTTTCTTTTAGCCGCAGTAGGTTTTGTGATATGAACGACCGTCTGAGCTGATCTAAGCGGTTCTGGAAGCTCCAAATTCTTCGATGATTCATCAGCGGGATTCGGTTTACTTTCAGTCGTTAATCCTTCAGCAGTTTTTGAACGAGAAGAAAGATCTTCTGAACCAGAGACGTTCTCAGATCCAGCATCAACATCGTTTTTTGCCATTTCATTTGCAATTGCTTTATCTTCTATGCCACCTCCGATTTGATTTTTTTCCACGTCATTTCCGGTCAGTTTTCTCGCATCTGGCACGTCATTTCCGGTTTTCGTACTTGTAGCGGCGGAATTTCCTACGCCACTTTCGATTTTCTTTCTTCCAGCAACAGTATCTTCCACGTCATTCCCGGTCTGTTTACTGGGAATTGTAGTATCTCCCAAGTCATCTCCAGATAGATTACGTGTATTCACTTCTGCTCCTCCGCTTTCTGCCCTTTTCGATCTTTCTCGTCATCCCCAGAGGTTCTTTCTTGCCTCGTTCTCTTTTTGCAGCCTCATGTTGGTTCCTTGCAATGACGTCGATGATGTCTTCCTCATTACCCTTTGAATATGGCGCATTTATAGACCAGCCTCTAACAAACATGGGCGATACATATCTCACAGTATACATACCAACACAGTAGGCAACTTCAAGATTCAAAAACATTATCATCAGATGTTGCATGGGTCGCAGATTATCGTATCTTCTATAAATCAGCTCTATTTCTGCTCCAGTCATCCCCAATTCTTTATGCTGTCGTAAACCTGCCAAAATCTCTTTGGCAAACTCAACCTCATTTCCATTCCAATTGAAACGATCAATCATAAGCGAACAGAAGTCTTTATCGGACAATGAATGCAATCCACAATCGACTTCACGTTCAGTATACAGCGATTCCTCTTTATTGATAAAACGCTGTAACATAGCATCAGTACCCTGGGAACTAGAGTCCACAGACGCCTCCAACTGATCATGTACTTTCGAGGAAGTCAGTAGATCTAAGGCGCCATCATGAAATGGCCTCATTTGCAAGTGAAAAGTAATTCCCAATGGTTTGATATTAAGTGCTTCATGTACTGTTAATGCTTGTGTATTTATATCAGCGCCTTCAGAAGCTAATGATCGATGAATCATCAATGTTGTTCGTGACGTATACAATTTGCTTTTAGTCACTCCAAACGCTCTGCTTGGAACAACATCCATCCCTGGTCTCGATCCGGATGAATCCGCTGAACTCGGTAAATAAACGAAATCCTGTTTCAGATTCGCAGTGTCTGTATACTGGTCAACATATCGATCAATCAATCGTTTATCAGAAAAGAAGGATGTCGAAACAAAGTTTCCTTTTGTTTGGAAACCAACAAAACCAGATAACTTGGCTTTTTAGTAACACTATCCTCTTCACAGTTCCCAATATCTTTCCGCTTTCTCTTGGAATCTTGCTCCTTGACACCCTCATTCTTCCGCCTATCTTCTTCCCTTTGAAACGTAACTCGTTGCTTCTTCTTCGGCATATCGGCCCTATCTCCGCTCCCCCACAAATTTCCCAAATCAATTTCTTTCACACGCAGAGAAGATTTTCGTTTCTTTCCAACTCCACTTGCTTTCACTTCCAATTTACTTCCCATCGTAGAACTTTCTCCAATTTCTATGTCAGCAGAGCACTCTTTAGTTTTCGATGTACAGGCTAAATTAACGAAAGAATCTTTACCTTTGGAGACATCCTTCTTAGCTGGATCTTCCGACCGTTCAACGACTTTAGAAGAAGGATCTTTAGTATTTTTTGAATTCCCTTTAAATGATAAGGAACTCTGTTTTGTATCATTTTCCGTGGTTAACTCCACAGTATCTGCTGTTATTCTATCCGGATCCTTGCCAATATTCTTTACGTTACCACCCTTTAATGACGAATCTTTATCCAGATGGTCTTTATCTTTATTTGGATACGTGCCAGCAGTCAATGTATCTTGCTCCAAATCTTCCACTGCCTTATCTTTATCTTTATCCATAGCTATCGCTACTGTATCTGTTCCCTTGTTCGCTTTCTCTGGTCTCCTCTCTTCACCACCTTTCAGCATCAGATCTTCATCTTCATCTTTATCAAAATCAGCCACACCAATCGCCTTATCTTCTTCTGCCTCAAACTCTTCCATTGCTTTATCTTCCTCCTTCTCCAAAGCTTCTTCAAGATTATTAGCATACATTTTCCTTTTCATAATAGTAATTTTCCTACCTGAAAACATGTCGGACTTTTCCAATTTTTCCATAGTTTCAGCATCACACTGGACCACGTTATCGGGAATGTCGATCTGCAAAATGGCCTTATCAGTAACAAGCAGACTCAGCAAACAGGCAATATGGCCGCCTAATGCTTCGTTTTTTGAATAGGAAATCGTTCCTGGGTAACTGACCAGCTTTGAATCTTTGGATGTTTCAAATATTCCTTTACCCTAGGAACAAACAGAAAGAAGAAGATTTGATACTTCACCTTTTTATAAAAATCATAAGAACGCGAGCCATGATGTTGGCTTAAATGTAAGAACAAGGGCTAACTGAGACCAGGTATAAGAGACAACACAATGCTCAAAATGAAACGAAGACCGTCAGACCGAATGAATAAGCAAACAAAAAAAGACGTAACCAAGAACGTTACGTTTTTGCAGGTTACGCTATGTTCGGGGAGAGGCTTACTATTGTCGACAAAACTTGGCTTGACTGGGGTATGCTTGTACGCATTACAACTAGTTTGTTTTGCAATGGCCCTTATTTTAGAGCAGAAAACTTTTAGAATGCCACTCTCTCAAATAAGCCTCCCCCACCAGAAATCCTGTACACCTCAGTCAAAAAGGCAACTTGCATGTACAATTACATAGATTTGGTCTATCATTGTTGACTTTGCCAGGTTACGTGGCGCATACAAAACAGATAAAACTTCAAAATTGCCAGAAATAGCGGAAGCATCTTCGGACATACTTAAAAAACTTTTTTCTCTAACACTCAGCAGAGTATAAACGTCAGAAATGTTAGAAGTCTCGAACTGAAAGATCAGGAAATATAGCAACATACCTCTTTTTCCTTAGGCTGCTCATCCTTTGTATTTTTCTCATCATTCTCATTTGCTGAGATTTCCTTGAGACTAGAATTCTTCTCAACGTGGCCTTTACCTGTAGTGAATCGAAA
Organism: Chrysaora quinquecirrha; assembly: GCA_014526335.1. Classification (NCBI taxonomy): domain Eukaryota; kingdom Metazoa; phylum Cnidaria; class Scyphozoa; order Semaeostomeae; family Pelagiidae; genus Chrysaora; species Chrysaora quinquecirrha. Next base: position 3,069,951 of record JACTAT010000029.1, on the reverse strand, counting down.
ATCAGAGTCAATCAGTGAAAATCAGTAAAAAACGTCAAAAATAGAAAAGCACGAAAAGCAGCAAACAGACCATCAGGCATGTTTTATACGTCGAGCTGTACTGTGCCGCAGCAACAGAAATTTAGTTCGACTGTGGTTCGACCCAGTACGCCTCAGTTTTATAAGACCTTTTTTAGTCGTGCTGTACGACACCAAAACATATAGCTCTTGTGCAATATTTTCAACAAACATCAACTACTGAATTTCCCAATTCTTTACGTATTCGGAAGAAGAGCCAGTGCAGGGTGACTGATTTTGGTTGTATATATCGCTGTTTATCGTGTGGCACCACCCAGTCAAAGCGAGTGTGGCATTTGTTCAACCCCTGAAATCAATCAGAATTTATCCGGTAAAAAGCTGCATGGGAAGACGTATGAAACAGGTAGACTTACTACATGAGTTGCAGTTTTCGCTGCCTTCACATCAATTCAATTTCATTCAGAAAAATGTAAAATCAAAAAACAGTTGTTACTGTTGTTAATGGAGGCAGCTCAACTACGTAGTATGAGCGGGCTGTTTTGCGTGGGGGACTGGGAGCGAATCTACGACATTTGTAGTGAGTCTATGAAACAGGCTTAAAGAAGCTTTAGCCTCGTCCCATGATTAATACATGAAACGCAATGAAAAAACCGTGCTGTCCGTATTCGACAATGCAATCTGGTTGCTAAATTCAAAAATTTGATTGATATTTTAAACAATAGAATCAAGAAAACGACGTCACCATTTCATCAAAACGATCTGACGAAAACTTATTTTTCCAGCAACTATCAAAAGGCGTCTCTTGATTCTCCTATCGGGAGCTTGCCCATATGCTATCAAAGAAGTGTCTGGCGACCCACATGATGGGCAGCTCAATCGAAAGGGAGCGCGTATTCGAGGAAATACAGTAATAACAAAAAATTAAGATGAAAGATGATAAAAATTACCTTCTCTGAACATCTTCAAAAAGCTTTTTGCAGCGGGAAACAAATGAGGCGACAGAGGCATTTCAAACAAGCGTTCATACGCCACCGACAGACTGTATGACATCGTTGATATAGGTAATGCCCGTCTTCTTGGTACATGAACACGCAATCTGGCTACAAGTGATTTGGACTTTCATTGCAAATAATGCCTCCTCCAAAGAACTAGCTGGATATCGGTCAAAGATACGGAATACCAATGATGGCATGTATTCTTTGGTGTTCTGTCCAGCCAGAGAGTTATGAATCAGTTCTTCCAGCACCAATCTATCCAAATCTTGACTGCTAGTTAGTTGAGACGTCGCTTCTTTCTTTGAGCCTTTCTGTTCAAATGCTTTGTTGATGTTGAAGGCTTTTCGTAGATCTTCCAGAGTGTCTGGGATTTCAAATGTGAAGTCGTCAGGTTCCAGTCGCGTCTTATACTTCTTTTGAACTTTGGCGTAAAGGTCTTTGAATTTTTCTTTCCATGTATCTCCTACAATAATAGAATGAATTTTTCCACAAATGGCATATCACAATACTCTAGATAAGATTTGAACCTGGCCTGCATGACCAGAGAGCAAACGACGTTTCCAACTGAGCTATAGAGCTCAATAAAATCGCCGAATACCTTCCCAAGTCATACAGCCCAAAGCTCTCCTCCCCGTTTGACGTATTTGTGCTTCGGCTATGTTGAGTGTCCTTCAGCACCATACATATGTATATATATATTTCGAACCTTGGCTGCATGATCAGAGAGCCAATGACGTTTCCACTGAGCTATAGAGCTCAATGAAATCGTTTAGAAACTTTCTAAGTCATACAGCCCAAAGCTCTCTTCCCCGCTTGACGTTTTTGTTATTCGGCTATGTTAAGTGTTCTTCAGTACCACACATATGTATATATATTTTCGAACCTTTGCTGCATGACCAGAGAGCCAACGACGTTTCCACTGAGCTATAGAGCTCAATGAAATCGCAAAGTAACTCTAAGTCATACAGCCAAAAGCTCTTTTCCCGTTTGACTGTTCTATGTTTCGACTATGTCGAGCCTCCTTCTACACTATACATATTTCTAAGATTTCGTTGAGCTCTATAGCTAAGTAGAAATGTCATTGGCTCTCCGGGCTTTGTGGTCAAACGTTAAAACATCGCTTAAGAAGCAAATTTCAAATGTTCCACAAACACCGTTTTTTCTTTAAGTAGGTACTATAACAAGTAAAAAAGTACATCATACCTTCAACGCTAGGGGGCTTAGTATCAAGATTCTTGTCAGCACGGCATTCCAGAACACAACTCTTCATATTCTCAACAGTTAAAGCATTCTTCAGTATATATCTTCCACGGCGAGCGAGGGCTTCGACAGTTTTATCGTGGGTTTCAGGGATTTCCGAATGCAAGATGTCTCTGGCTGTTGTCCAGTAATTCAACTGCAAAATAGGTAATATGTGTTAAGACGCAATTTACACGAGAAGCGTTGGTTTGGTCCATGTGCGATCCAGAGCAAATTCTAGCTCAAAAAAACCTTTCGTTTACACAGTATCTCCTTGATCCGTACCCTATCTGGCTCTATTTGGAGCCAGTTTTAGACCTGTTGAGATCAGAGCCAACTCATCTCTGACTCTGTTTAGATCCCATGTAAACGCCTTGGATCGATTCAAAACTGGTATGGAAACAAAGTGCATTCAAACTGATTGAATAGAGCCTACAATAACACATAATTGTTGGAGGAGAAATTAAACATGCTGCTTTAGATTCCAAAATGCTGCTGTGACAAAATGAACAATTTTTTAAGTAATTTGTAGCAAGAAGTGTGGCAGTGCATGCACAAACTAAGAAAATACGGTAGTCAAGTTTTTCTTGATCGGATCAGAGCTGGTCCAGTTCTTTTCGTGTAAACCCGCTGGAAAAGCGCCAGAACTTGCTCTGGATCGGACAAGTACTGATCTAGTTCCTATCATGTACACAGGGTCTTGGATCCCGTTTACACGAGAGAAAAAGATACGGATCCAAAAGATCCGTTAATTTTGGATACGATATGGGTACAAATTGCATAGCAATTACACGGTAACGGACTCTAAAAGTTGTTGAGATGCACGGGAACGGATCCAATTACTGAGCGTGTGCAGTTGTTCAAGTTAAATGGTGTTTTTGTTCTTTTGTTTTAATAGCTTCCGTTAAGGATCCGCTCCAAGTGTTTACACGGCACGAATACAGGAACAGATCCCAATGGATCCGCTTCTCAAGAATATGACAAAAGATAGAATACCGCTCCCTAAAGGAACGGACCCATTGCGTGCCATAGTAAACGAAATACTTCTTCTTAACAAATAGTAACCAAACACGACCCCTTGGAAGAGCAGCACTACTCTTAGGTTATCTTAGGTAAATTTTTTCTTTTATTAGCTATTTGTAAAACTTCGAATCGTATGCTGAAAGAGTATCGTGTCTAAAGATTGATAAAAAATCCCAGTCGGATCCGTTCCTGTGGAAACGGGTCTTAAGTTTTTTTTTACCTTTCTCTTATCGAAATTCAGCAAATCTGCTGTAATTCTGACCATCAAAATAGCCGCATCTTCAGTGGGTGTAAAATTCACTCTATAACCCTTCATTCTCTTTGTGGCTTCTACGTCAGTTGCATCTTTTTTGCGATGATGACTTGTGTTTCCAGATTTTGTTGGTTTCTGTTTCGCCAATTTCTGTCGATGCCGCGCAGCCATAATCTTCTTTAGTTTAAGATCTTCAGGATTCTTTTTATCTTTTACCTGTTAAGAACGTGAATAACACTAATTAAGGACTAATTCTTTGAAGACTTCCAAAACGAAGAAAAGCAGCTCTTACATTTACCGTATTTCTCGTGACGAGAAGGTGTTGTGGCCTCGTGGTGTAATCCAGCTAACCCGTGGTGTCAAGAGCTCAGTATGGTCAGGGTTCGAGCCCAGCCACGGTAGCGTCACAGACAGGGTCGAAGTGTCGATTAGTTAACCTTCTACTGAGATCCTAGCGACCGGCGCTTAAACACCATTTCATCTTCATCTTAACCAATTCCTCTATTGAGCACCCTGATGGGTGCTCATTTAAAAATCTGTCTCAAAGTGGGGCAGTTATTTGAAAACTTATAAATTGACTAACGTTATGACGTAAACTGAGTTTTGCAGTAACTGGATGAAGGTATCTCTCGATACCTCCTATCAAGAGCTTGCACATACACTATCAATGGAAAGTCCGGGACCAACCTGTTGGGTAGCCCAATCCGTAGAGGGCGTTTAGCCGATGGAGGGCGCTTATTTGTGGAAGTACAGTAGTCTTTGAGTACAGAACAAAATTTTAAAATTGCGAGAATCAGTGGAAACATCTCTAGACATACTTAAAAACATTTTTTCTCTGACACTCCTCAGAGTATAAGCGACAGAAACAGACCAAAACAATTGACATGGGCTGAATTTATACCCTGATGTATATCGAAAAGCACCAGTCAGAAAGAAGCACGAAATTCGCACTGTGTTTCAAACAGCTGATTAGACTTATTACATTGGTCCCACGCAAACAGCAGCAACAACAACAACAACCATGCAGCTGTTTGCTCAGAGTGTTTAGTTTGAGCGTCCAGCATAGACTCAATAGCGATAATTACGACTCGTGTAATAATTCTAACAGCTGCTTGGTATTGAGCTGTAAACAGCTAAGGTGAAGGTGAAGGTGAAATGGTGTTTTAGCGCCAGTCGCTAGGATCTCAGTAGTAGGTTAACTAATCGAGACCTGACCCTGGCCGTGACGCTACACATGGCTGGGCTCGAACCCTGACCACATTGAGCTTCTGACACCACGAGTCAGCTGGATTACACCACGATGCCACAGCACCTTACAGATTTGTGCTTAAACCAAAATGTCAATTCAGTGCTTTTTTCGCCGTTACATAGCCTAAAATACATAAATACATACATCCTGCTTTATCTTTTTCGCCGATGAAGCTCCTGCTACAATTTTATTGTCGAAGGTTCGGTTTCGTTTCTTGCCACGTCCACCAACAGATGCTTTGGCTGCGACAGACGATTTTACGACTTTTTTGAACCCTTCAATGGAGAATAATAGCCTGTTATTCAATAGTAGAGGCAGTTAGTTAGCTTAGAGAGGCAGTCGGTAGGCCTACATGAAACACATTATCTGTCACCAATTCTTAACAAAAATAAATATAAAACATTAATACTTTCAAAAATTAATCACGGCATAATAACCTACCACAGTAATGATTACCCACTACAGCACGCAAAAAGTAGCTATCACCACAACAAGCATAGTACCTCACCACAACCAGTATAATAACCCATCTACAGTAGTGATTACCCACTACAGCACGCAAAAAGTAGCTATCACCACAACAAGCATAGTTACTCAGCAACTCAAGCATAATGACCCTCCACGCAGTAGTGATTATCCATCACAGTACGCATAGAAGATCACCACAATAAGCATAGTAAGCTACCACATCAAGCATGATCGGCCACCCCAGAGATTATCCATCACAGTACGCAAAAACTACCACCACAGCAAGCATAGTAACCAACCACATCAAGCATCATAACCCACCACAGTAGTGAATATCTACCACAGTACGCAAAAATTACCACCACAACAAGCATAAACCCTCAATATGAAGCATGATAACCCACCAAAGTTGTGGTTATCCACCACAATATGCAAAAAGTGCCACCACAGCAAGCATAGTAACCCACCACATCAAGCATCATAACCCACCACAGTTGTTCGTATCCACCAAGTGAGGATAAAGTACCACCACAACAAGCGTAGCAACCGAGCACATTAAGCATGATAATGATAACCCAGCACAACAATGATTAACAAGCAAATTTCAAATGCTGGACAGACAATGTTCAATCGTTTGCCGCCAGGGCCAAACAAAAACAGAAATGGTCCAAATCAAATGCAGCTTACCTCCCACAGGCATACTAAATCTGTTTGGCAAGATCTTTGACGTTTCAGTGGCTTCGTCAATTCGAGCTGGCTTACTTAAAACTTGATTTCTCGACCCTGGGTATGTCCAGTTCTTAGCAAGATGACCAAAAAACGTTGAATCAAATCCACCAGCGCCTAGGCCATCACCAAACAATCTCGTCTTTGTACTCGAGGATTCTTCCACAGGGAAATGTTCCTGCAAAAACGTATGCAGGATAAAAGATCAATATTGAGCAACATAAAGTAATATCTTATAAGACTAAGGCCTCATGTTTAAGAGCAGAATTTAAGGCAAATGTGGTCATTTAAAGGATAAATTGGTCATTTAACCTACTTCTGAGATCCTAGCACCTGGCGCTAAAACACCATTTCACCTTTACATTCACATTCATTAACCTCAGAAGCGTGAAACATGATTCTTACGCAAGATCTGACTACTAAGTTGATACGTCAAAAAATAATTGAAAACTGTTCTTTGAAAAAATGATTGACAGAGAAAGAGCAAACCCTTGCGGTTTTGAAGTTTTGACTCGGGAGGTGGGGGATAATGGGTAATATTATGGCGAAATTTTGCATTATCATTAGGATGCAAGGTTAGCATATAAGAAATGAATGTCAGTTAGAACTGATAACTTTATAGAACACAAGCGAGGTTGCCCTTTAAACATTAATTGCTTTTCATCAGATGATTTCGTTGTGTCTGAAAAATGTTCTCGGCCTTGCTGAATTATGGCCACAGTATTCATCATTTTAGCACAATAATGGGTCACAATTTTTATCAGGTTTGCGGAATTCTGGGTCAAAAGTTTTCGGACATGTGCGGAAATATGGAATAATCCAAAGTTTGATATAATATGGCACGTCCCCATCCATAACTAGGCTTAGTCACCTCTTCCCCAAGAGTTTTGAAGAAACTACATAAGGTGTCTCTTGATTCCTTGCTGCTTGGGGAAGCATATTCAAGGAAATACGATGCATACTAGAATATTCCGGCGTTTGAGGTTGTTATAGAGTCCCTGACCAATCTGGTATTTTGAAGGCGGGACTTTACAAGTCCGCAAAGGCAACGGAGATCAGTTTACAAAGGAAAACAGTTATCGAAATCGCAAACCTGAAATTGGCGCAAGGACATCAATATTCTATTAGGTCTTGATTTCTTTTCCGCGTCTTTACTCCTTGGTGCAGCAACAAGGCCGAGCCTCGTATTCAAACAAACATACTGAACATCTTTCCAGTACTTCTCTATGTTGGCGAGGTTCTCAAATCTGTAGTAAAGCTTTGGAAATGACTTCAGGAATGGCGGCAATGAAGTCTGAAAACAAACATTCGGAATTATTGTCTAGAACGTCTTTAGTAATCTCCATATTGGCTAGACAGTTTACATGACTGCAAGTTATAGCTGCCACTATAGCAAGAACAGCTTCAACAACAATAAGATACTTCATGTAAAGATTATGTATGTCTTCTTGTACGTTATAAACTTTCTGTATATGTTCCATATAGTTACGTCAATGAACACTCGTCACAAACCTAAGAGCTTTCTGTAAGTTTAATTATGCATGTATTTATTGTAGCTATGCCATATAGCAAATGATTTGTATAACTCTATAATTACTAGCTCTCCAAAGTTAGAATTTCGGTCATCTTATAATTGCAACTGTACAACTCTTGTCTTTGTCTTGAGTATTTTCTTACTGCAAACTGCACTACAAAATTGGTGGAGCTCAGTTACACCACTACGGGGGGGGTAGTAAGGTGCTATGGGGTTGTTCCACGCCCAAGCAAATACTTTTCTGGATTTTTCTCTTGAATATGCTAGATTCACCAAGAATGTCAGAGATTCATACGAGAAATCAAGGGCGTCCCAACTACATTTGGCAGCCATGGTAGTCTAGCCAAGGGTATAATTTTTGCAATTTCGGTCTAGGCAAGAGTATCATGTTTGACAAAATGTTGGTCTTGGGAATGGTCTTGCTTGAACTTAGTCAGGCCAAAGGTATCACATTCTGAAATGAAACGAATGGCTTTGAAATACACGCCTTTTTTATAAGGAACCACTTTAAGGAACCTACATGTAGAACGCCCGAAAATTTAAAGAACTTATACTACTAAAGAGAAAATTACCAAGGAACTGTTCGTTGTTGAATACTTTTATCACTGCAAACAATCCAGAATTAGAAAGCCCTTTCCATTCATTTGCAGTCAAATGACATAAATTGTACTTTAAGCATGTATCAAATGTTTCCTTTAGTAGTCTCGAGATTTGCTTACATGCAAATGTCTCTGTATGGTAGTCATTAAACTGTATGTGCAGTTAAAATTAAGGAACTATTAAGGAACTTTTGGAACTACAATCGTCTTAAAAGAAGTCAAAAAATAAGGAACTTTAAGAACTAGGCCTTGAGCTAGGTTCTCTATAAAAAAGCGTGTAGATCTACCTGAGGTGTTCGTGATCGTAGGATGGTAAAAAGCTAAGCCCATATATATGCCTGAGTAGAGAGAGAGTAGCCTGCATGCAGCCTCAAAACTTTTCAGGCCTCAATTATATATACTTGACAAAAGAAAGTTTTGAGGCTGCACGTAAGCTAAGAGAGAGGCACATTTATGTTAACAACTTGTTAAAGGATGTTACTTCTAATATCAAAGAAAAACAAACCATGGCTAGGCGAAACAACAAAACAACAAAACTTACTTTGGAATACGCTTTTTCAGACTGAGTTGTATCAACAAGCATAGCTTGTTTGCTAACAAGCATTTCGATTTGTGTTCGGTTGGTGGGCATGCGTTCAGGTGTTGTATACAATAATCCCATATGTGCCATCAGAATTAGTGAATCAGTGAAATGACTCACGTAGACACCAACACTCTTTGTTTTGAATAGTTTCACTTTGAGTTTTGGAGGCAGATCTCTTAGAGGTGTGAATCGCTTCTTTGGATGACTGAGTATTTTTTCAAGTGTTTTGCTTTTCATGCAAATGCCAACGCATTTTGTGAAGATGATAACCGGCATGATTGCCAATGCGTCACCAGTTTGGAAATAACCTTGAATACAAAGTAGAAAATCATTACCAAGTAGCCATATGCACTACTATTGTGACAATACAACGAAAGGGCTATCATTTTGGATGTTGTGGGTACGATAAACATGAGGACATGATATACATAGTGGCCAGCCCTGATTGGAACAGACAGTTATGCCTGTTTATATGCAAGCTGCATCTATAAAATTAAGCAAAGACTATATGATGAAACTACACAAAAGAATCTTACGGTTGAACAAAATTGCCGCCAAGAGGTTATATATACACCCTACGGAGTTCGTCTGAATGCAATTGGGCATGAAGATGCTTGCCATCACAGCGATTTTCAATTAAAATTAAAACTGAAAGGATGTAAGACTGAAAAACCCGAAAAAACTTTGAAGCAGTAGCTTTGAAAGGAAAGACAATAGATTAGGAGAGTCTTTTAAAAAAGAGCGCATTTAACCATTCACTGCTGGTGCCACAATTTGTTTAACCTTCCGCTTACTTTTAGTAGGGGAATGTGTAAAAGACTTCATCATGAACGTATGTTACTCTTTACTAGTCTTACCACATGGATTGTAATTATCGCTATTGAATTGAATTGCTGGACGCGCAACCTTGCTGGGCTCCCTGGACTGAAGCGAACAACAAATACATCGATTCAATTCAATTTGAACGAAAGTTAGGGACATGGGAAGCAAGTCTAACTCTCTACCTGCACCATGTCGATTTGAAGGTAGTTTGACAAGCTCAGTTAGCCAATCATATCGTTCATATCTCCAGTCATCTTTTTCTTTATCATTGCCACCATAATTTCCATTGTCAAGCTCTTTTCTGCAGCTAGCCGCATCCTCTTGGTTGCCATATACAAGTTGCCATAGATACATGTGCAACATTTTCAAACGTGGAAAACGAGGCAGGTAGCCATATTGGCTTCTCTGATACGCTGAGCCATTTACTGGTTCATACTCTTCGTCTTCAGTGTCAGTCTCAGTTTCATGCCCTCGACTTACATCAACGTAATCCATAAGTGACATATTGTTTGGTGCTGGGGAATCTGTTTTTTCTTTTTTCAATACGACATTCTCCTTTACTTTGCCTTCTTTGAGTTCTCGTTTTGCAACTGAAAAGAAAACAGACGTACGATGTTGGTCAAATTTCCTGAGACCAGAAGCTAAAATAGAAAGAATGTCTTTTCATGCTTCTCCCCTCCCCCCGAATTCAATGTTGTTAATGATTTGACTTTGAGGAGTGGGGATTTTTGGTGAAAAAACTTATCACGTAGAGTAATGGATCCAATTTTGGTTAGAAATACAGTAATCCTCAGTCTCAGTTAATTTTGAACATCATTATAGAACATTATTTAGCAACAATGTGTGCCAAATTCAGGCATATCAACATCTTGTAATATTCATATCAACGGTAAGATTTTCTGTTGCTGTTTCTAAAGGTTTCTATGGTCAGGAATTCTAGACTTAACAATTGGTGGAGTTCGCAGAGATATTTCTCAATCATATGTTGAGGATTGCATGCTTGGAAGTACAGATTAATGGGTTGTTTGGCAATGATGCAGTTTGGCCCTGTGCTGAGAGCATGTGACCACTCTGCATTGCAATTTAGAACGACGCAGCGGATTTTCAGAGCGTTAGCTTGTTTTGTGCTGAGCAGTGAGGTTCTCCCGCAGAAAGGGAAATTGCGGGGGAGAATTTAGAATTCTAGAATTGTAAGTCAGTTGATTGACTGAGACAGATACAGTCCTTTAGAATTGCTTTGTTTTTCTTGTGGATGAAGTGATACCAGTGAAGAGATTTCACATCAGATCCAAAAAATAAAAACGGCGAGCTTGGTAGCTTCAAATTCATTTAGAATTCGATTCGGGCTCGTTTTGATTAGCTGCTGCAAAAGAGAAACTAAAAGAAAAATCTTCGTGACGTCTACCAAACCTTCTGACTAATAGAGTAGAAAACTCAAATTGCCTGCCTAACGAACTTTTACAAAAATCCTGGCTTCAATCAAGCGCTGATTCTAGAGTTTACCAATTTGAAGTCTACGACTTTCAGATTTCGTCTCAACGTCAACCCGACCTCAATCTGGCTAAACGATGCTGAAATTTTCCGTCTGCACATTTTATTAAGAAGATTTTAGTCGATTGTGAGAATGCAAATTTGTTGCCACTTCTACTTGATTTGTAGTTTTTATGTGTTTAATTTGAGTTCTTAGTCATGATTTTTAGTTACAGAAAAACATAATTTTCTTTTTTCAATTGATAATGAGGCCCCATTAGGGTATTATGGATATGATATATTTCCAGAAAAAATCAAAGGGGGAAGGGGTGATTCAAGACAAAATAAAGGGAACAGGAGATATTTTTGCGTCAAATTCTGGGATAAAAAGGAGAAAACAAACATTGCATGAAGGGATATTCGCCCTCCCCCTAATGGGACCTCGAGCATAGCACATTCAAAAGCAAGTCTCAATAGTATCAAACCTAGTATTATCGTAAACCGAGAAATTTTGGAAGATAACTGCGAATTGGGTATAGGAAGCTTTTTATCATATCTCTAAAATTTTTTAATGGTTTTCGTTCGGCGAAAAGGTGTAATAATAATAATAAAAATAATGATAAGAAAATGAAGAATAATAATAACAATAAAAAAACAAGAAAGAATCCTTACCTAGTCCTTTCAATCGAAATTTCGTTTCATTTACAGCATTCTTGAATTCGTCATCTTCTATACTGACACTTGGATCACAGTAATACGTGATATCGGCTTTCCTTTCTGAGTTCTGCATCACAATTTCATATTTCTTGATTAGATTTTCTTCTACCATGCGTTTGAGGATTCGATGTACGCTCTTTCTGCAGACTTTCTCCTTGATACCCTGTTGTTTTTCGTAGAATGCAACAGCTTTGAATATAGCATTTGCACCTAGTCAAGGAATCAGAAAATTCATTGGTATAATCAGCTCAAACCTGGTACAGTACGTGTATAATCAGTAGATACTTGTATGCAGTACATTTTTCATCAATGGCGCATACTTAGGATAGATACTAGGATAGATAATAGGTATATAGCAAAAGATGAGACCAGAGGACAGAGGACCAGCGACGTTTTCACTGAGTTCAATAAAATTGTCGAATAACTAACAGTCGCATAGGCCTTTATTGCGTTTGACTTTTCTGTGTTTCGGCTATGTTGAGCCTTCTTCAGCACCATCGCCAAGAATGGCGTAATATAAATAGCTTACAGCAGACCGGATTTTTTTTCCGCACAGTAAGACTCGTGTTGTCGTTTACGCAAAAAGGAAAGGTCAGTGGATTATAATGGGTTCAGTTTTAACTCTCAAGCTGCATCGATCAGTCAAGGCCTACGAGGACATGTTCGCTTAAGCCTTCGTGTAAGAAACTGCATTTTGAAAATGGGCCAATCGCAGTAGTATAGAGTCGACGATTTCAAGATAGCTATCGAACAAATCAACAATCGCATACCTTTCAATCGACAATAAAAAACAGAGAGTTTAGTGGGTTAGAATAAGTAAGCTTGCTCCTCTACCGTGAACAATAAATGGTTGGGACCATGGACCAGGGAAGGCAGGGCAAAACTTCAGGAGAATCGGAGGTTTGGAAGCAGCAAGAAATCAAGCCGAAACAGGGGGTTGACATGACTTATAAATAGACGGGGATGTGTCCGTTTTTATGGCACTTCAAACATTTTCATCAGACGCGATATTAACACTATAAGGAATCAAATAAAGTGAACTTATTTAGTTTTTTTTTCAATTTTCCATCCTCTCCTGTGGTGTTTTGGATAAAATCATACGCATCTTTGGAGAGTTTTTGAGCCGAAAACCCACCCATATGGACGGCAAACACACGTACCAAATATCAAGCATCCCCAGGTCAAAACATTGTGAAGCTTTCAGCAGATTGGAAATACAATCATTTGTTTGATTTCAATGTTCCATTTAGAACTAGCAATGATGATAACGTAATTTGAAAGCAATTATTTAAAATGAGAAGAAACAGGAATCACGAATCATACAAACCTTCAATTATTCTCAGTTCTTTGACTTTTTCAAGAACAAAATTCTTCCTTTTTAGCCCTCTAACTGTGTCGTTTTTTCTTTCGTTGACAGGTTTTAGTTCTAAATTCTTTATGAACTGTTTATTCCTCTATCTTCCAATCTTATCATTTGTGAGTTCTCCTCAGTTTCGGTGATATTTTCTGCAAGAAAAAAAAGTTATATGAACAGAGCTTTTGGAGGAAGGGTTGGTAGGGTTCAAAATTTTCAAAATCTCAAGAAAATGAGTTCCTGATGCTTAAAACCTATAAAGTATTCAACACTTAATATTCAACACTGAGTATAGAAAGTTCCCAGTTTTATATGGGCCTTGGTAGTGAAAAATGACACATGGTGAAACTTTTCACTCCAATTGGTCACAGCCCTATGAAATGGTAAACTTTGAATGATCGTTAAATACATAAACAATACAAGTGCTAAACACAAAAGAAATTCAGCTTCACATTTCTGAGGGGTGCATGTTGCTCCGCATCTGGGTATGGTTTTCCTTTCAAGTGAGAAGTCAAAAAAGCTTTCAATTGCCAGTTAGAGCTGTCCACTCACATAAACAAAATGAATGTATTCTAGAAAGTCAAAAGCTGTTTTTCAACAAAACGTTTAACCTACCTGACATTCCAATGGTATCTTTGGTATCTTTGTCTTCAATAGAAGGTTGAGTAAGGTCTTCTGCTCTGTCAAACTCTTTATTAATCTGTTTAACAACCTCACTTTGAAGAATATAATCAGTGGCAACTAAAGTATGCACTTTTTGCTTTGCTTTGTCAGTGATCAATACTTTTGCATAATTCTTTCTATCTAGATTGCGAGCAAATGACCGTACCATGGGATATGGCATGCAGGATAAAGTGCCAAACTCCTTCACAGTCATGCCTTTATTTTTACTGCTTTCAATAAGCCAATACATCTGTTGGTTTAAATGAAATTCATTGACAATTTGAGGATCAAGATACTTGCATTTAGAGACATAATTGTCTTCTTCATCATCATTATCATCATCCTTTTCAGCAACTTTAAACTCCTTAATCAACTGCACTAAAATAGGCTGTGAGCTCTTAAGTTTCCTCATTAACGACTGATCCCCTTGACTGTAGTTCAAAATCTTGTCCTTTTGGATGTACTGAATATTTCCATTTGCATATAACTGAGCTCGAATACGTTTGAAAAGCTTTGGGGAGCAATTCACTGCTTCTTTGAGGTCTGAAAAATCCATGACACAGCCTGGCTCTTTGCTGAGTATTTCACAAAGCTTACCAGAGAAAATATTGCTTTCACTTGACATTGTTTGATGGAATCTTGTTAGAAACAACATGTTAGTTTGAATATTGTTGTCATTTAGTCCTCTCATTTGGTACTTTTGCCTTGTGATAAGCCCCTGTTGTGAAAGAATCTTGATTTGATGGAAACTACTTCTTGCATCCATACCATAATCTTTAAAATCTTTTTGCAAAAACCCATGATGACGTCCTATACCTATTAACTCAAGGAACACAAACCTCAAGTCTGTTATTCCAATATCACTTGGTATTTCATTACCATACAATGCATTTCGTCTGAGATCTTGAGATGCAACAATAACAAAACCATCTTGCCATCTTGAATAAGCTTCAGAGTAACTTATTTTTTTTCACGGATCTCAACAGTTACGTTTTCTCTAGAATGGTAGCCAGGACAATAACCACATATTTCATTTTCAGGGTCTGATATCCAGTCTTTTGGTAATTTAGCTCCCCCACAACTGTCATTTGGGTCACCTACAAAAAATAGTATTAAAAGAAGTAAAAATAGCTAATAATCTTAATCCTCAATTAACTGCCCCAAATAAACAAAGCTTGAACCCCCAGGGGTTGTTCCATTATGCTGCTGGATACTTGCTGATTATGGGTACCTTTTCAGGTATTTTTTTGCCAATTTCAGTATACATTTAAGTGTCATTTCAAAAACTTTGGGCATCACTTTTGACTTGGGTGCCCTATCACCCCATGGGTTGATTTTGGAACGCGTCTCTCGGCAGCCTTTACCAATCCCCTGGTATTATGTATAAAAGATCCCATCCAAGTCAAAGTAATGAAATGAGTCTATATGACCACTATGTTAGTCTAGATATTTTTTCACATTGACTTGTACTTCACCATACTTGGTATCCATTTGGGTTCTTCTTAACAATCAGTAGGTATCCATTCGAGTCTACTTTTTGCCCCTTGGAGGCTCACCTGTATCCAATCTTTCTGGAAGGACTCCCCGGCCAGGCTTGAACCTTCTTTTGCGACTTAATAAATGCCCCCCCCCCCCAATTGATTAAGCATCTCCTTCAAATAAGAACCCAGTTGGAAAGCCCAAAAATGAAGCAGTACAGGTGCTGTGTGGTAATGGTATAATCCAGCTGACTTGTGCTCTCAGCCACTCAGTGTTGTCAGAGTTTAAGCCCAGCCACGGTAGCGTCACAGCCAGGGTTGAGGTCTCGATTAGTCAACCTACTACTGAGATCCTAGGGACTGGTGCTAAAACACTATTTCAAGTTCAGCTTCATAGGGATGGGATGCTTTATCAGGACATGATGGTAGTAGCCAGCAAGTATAGGAAGCATTCAGTATCACTCAATGAAAATTAAGTATAGATATTTAGACATAAGTCTTGCACACACTCTCAATCAAGTAACAGCTCTCTAATCAGCAGACAGTCCCTAGATAAAGTAACAATTCCTTGATCGGGAATCAATACATTACTCTATCGGAAAACACCCTATCACTGAGACCAAAGAACAAGAATGAAAATTTTTACCCAAATGCTATTTAGTATCAAATGCTGATTGCATTTGAGTTCCCTTTGTTTTGCAAATCTCATTATTTTTACATTGCACTGATGTTCCATTTTTTCCTCAATGCACAGATAGATTTTTTCTCACCAGGTAAAAAGGGCTTTTAGGGCCCTGAACTTTCATGGTTTATTTGTGAAGCCATGGCTTTCCTTCGTTTTCCCCACAATGCACATTTCTTGAGTTTGCAGCTGGATCATGTAACAGATCCTTTATCAAGGAACAATCTTTTGATTTCTTACAATCTGTTTCTCAATCTAGGGACTGTGCACAGATTGGGGTACTGTTACTCAATCGAGGGCGTGTACTGGAGAAGAAGGCGATTTATCTGTTTTTTATACCTTTCACAGCATCTTCTGCAGGCTTGCTTTTCCTTCTCTTTTTCTTTGGTATTTTCTTATGCTCAGTTTTTTCAGGATTGTGCCAAAAGAATTCGACTTCTTCACATTGCAAAATGCAGCTCCACAGAAAATTCTTCAGATCCTCGTCTGATTCAGATTTGAGCAAAGGCTCTTGTGCATCCATCAAACGTTGCCATAATTTTGGTATGGTTAAACCCTGCAAACCACTAAGTGCAATTTCATCTATAACCTTGATTTTCATATCCATTTCTCCTGCTCCTAAATTTGCCGAGGTCACAACAGTTATAACTGCTCTCAGACTGGGCCTATTTTTTGTCCTCGCTATAAACCTGATCTACATACAAAGTCTATAAAGTCAGGGCGCATATTATTAAAGCTGATTTAATCCTTGGTTTTTTAACTACATTTTTTGTATCATGTGATGGAAAACAGAACTCCTCACCCCTCTTTA
Organism: Chrysaora quinquecirrha; assembly: GCA_014526335.1. NCBI lineage: Eukaryota > Metazoa > Cnidaria > Scyphozoa > Semaeostomeae > Pelagiidae > Chrysaora > Chrysaora quinquecirrha. The sequence continues at coordinate 3,053,267 of JACTAT010000029.1, read as the reverse complement.
TTCATTCACAAGCCCGACCATTTTCGCCAGATTCGATCTCAAAAACGTGAGAACTGAAGTTGGTGTTGTTTTGTTGCCCAAGCTTCGTTAAATTGGATGAATTGGATACTTGGAAGCCCAACATTCCACATTCCCCAAATAAAAACTATCCCGGGGGGCAAAACCTCTCCAAAGAACCAAGATTTCAGGAGCATTCAGGGTTATGTCCATAAGTTACTGCAGTTTTAAAAACTTTGTTGCAAACGAAAGACAGCAAAACAAATGTTTTAGTTCGCTCTTTTCACGTATTTGCGCTCCACTTTCTCGAACGTGGTACACACTTTTTTTATAAGAATATCCTAATTTTTGCCAAGGCTTGAACTTTTCCATTGTTATTCCTAAATTGCCATTGTTTTTTGGCAATTTTGAGCCTGAATATTCTTATAGACCGTATTCTTATAAAAAAGAAAGGGTGTAATAAAAGTCGGTTTTCTTCCAGGGCATCTTTTCAGGAATTTTGACTAGTGGGCCAAACCATCGAAGGGCCCGATTCCCTAGGAGAAAGTTTAATCTGAACAGCCCTGAAATCTCCAAGCATTAGATTATTTATCAAGCAAAACCAGGATTTCAAGGATCAGAGGTGGGGCAGCCAATAGGGCCTGGTGGGGCAATTTCCTCACCACTCAGTATGTTAAAAGATGCCCTGTTTTCTTCTTTCAACTGAAAACTCCTGACTATTTTTAACAAATGTTGCGATTAGGAGATCATCGTTATTACCCTCTGTTGAATAGCTTGAGCGTAGGCTTCTAATGAAAGTGACTAGGTCAGTTAGTTGCTTGGTTAGTAAGTTAGTTAGTTAGTTAGTTAGCTCTTAAAGCCAATCAGTTAGGTAGTAACTTAGCAAGATTGCTTGCTGGAGAGTAAGTTGAATAGTTAGTTATTTACTTAGATTTACTTAGCTAGCTAGTTAGTAATTTAGTAGTTCAGCTCAGCTAGCGTAGTAAGTTCATTAGTTAACAAGTCAGATAGTTAGATAGCAAGTTAATAAGTAACTTAGAAAGATCTTTATTTAGCTGGTTCGTGCGTAAGTTAATTAGCTGGATAAGGAGATTTATTCGTTTGCAACAAAAGATTACTAAAATCAACTTGTCAATCTTGAGAATGAAGAAAACAACTGGAAAAAGAAAATAGTTTTCAGTGCAAAATCCAATTCATCATGCATTACAAAACATACACAATTAAGCAATCATACTGTATAGGCCTATCTTCAAAAAAGGGGTACGAAAACTACAATGTGTATCTCCCTGGTATCTTTGTACTGTTCTCTGCGAAGAATACATTATAAACCCTATTACAAAGTTCTATTTGAAAGCGAATAGCTTACTTCAGCAGTTATCAGCATCACAATAAAAAAAAAAAACAACACAGCTAATAAGGTAAAACCAGTGCAAAAGGCCCAAGTTTATTTTTCCTTAGCATCCTTCTTCTTTTCATTTTCGAAATTCTTTAGTTTCTCTTCAGTCGCTTTCATTTCTTCTTCAGTTGGTGCAGGACCTTCTCCTTCAACTTCATCCCACTGCGCCGTTGATCCCAAAACTATTGTCTCGCCTTTTGAATTGGGAAGTATATCCATCATCCAAAGACGATTTGGCACTAATACTGCAATGCAAGAAATCGGTATATCAGTGAAGATGACAATAACCCCCGGCAAAATTAGCAAACTGTGACGTTTTCCGCTGATTTCCTACTACGAAGCAGCAAATAGTCGGAAGCCAGAATTATCGGCAGGGGGGTTGGAAAATGCTGGTATATTTATAATGTGGGGGGGGGGGGTTGAAAATTGAAACCATCAGTTGTAATCGCCGGGTTCGCGTTACCTCTATTCAGACAGTGTTGCAAAAAAAGATAAACGAAAGTGAAAATTTATTTCAAAGAAATCCAAATACAACGTAAAAATCAAGGGACATTACACTCCACCTAAAGGCGTCCGAGATTCTCGATAAAACAAAAGGATTTTAAGAAGATTTCTTGGGTGTACCGTGTACGAGAATCAAAGCAGTGAATTAACCCCTAAGTAACACTTGTCATAAATCAAATACAAACAAAAGAAAGTCTCCATGTACCTGATTCTCCAGCTTTGATATTACTATTGACCGTTTTGCATCCCTTGAAGTTGGAACATCCTTCAACTGGCACAAGATCAACCAGAATCTCTCCCTTCACCTGAAATGGGACAAAATTTGTAGAATAATAGTTTTCGAACAGAAAAGTTGAACTTGTGTGAAACATGATTTCAGAGCTGATTTCATGTATGCATGCCACAGTAACGGTATGTAAGATGCATAAGAATATACTTTAAAATGCGAGATGAAGTAGATGATGCAGGTGGCTTTAGATAGGTACATACTCAAAACTTATCGAATATTGGTGATGAGACTTTTCTCATGTGAAATTTTGCGTTGTCACCAGATGATTTAGTGGTGGGTGTGGCAAGGAGTGATAAAAAAACCATACCCTACCCGATACTGGAATGATAACCTTAGTCTTAATCAATCTTAATCTTAAACTTAATCTAAATCTTAAACTTGATATTAATCTTAAACTTGAAGTTCAGCGTAATATTTGTCCTCTTTTAAAGTTAATCTTAATCTTTGTCTTAATCGGAAAAAATCAACTAGAAACGGCAGCCATAAGTCCATTTTGCCATAATTAACTGAACAGATGAATTTCTACACTTGCTAAACAACGAATAAACAGAAGAAGGGTGGGGCTGTAGGGGCGTGGTCAAAACCAAAGTTGGTCTGATATATCTTTCTAATGAACCTAAACCCTTTTAAATCATCAAATGTGTGTTTCAGATCGATTTGGGTGTGTTTCAAGAGGTTTCAAGGGGTTGTTACCGAATCTAAGTGCATAGCAGACGTTCTTGACTAACCCTTAGAGAAGTATGACGTCATGGGGTGACCAGGCGACAGTATCAGGTGAGCACATCATACAGATGAACAAAATATCTTTTACTTACCACAGTGACCCAGAGTCCGGAAGATTCTTCATCGATGACAAACTATGAAAAAGGAATCAATAACAATGATGCCAGGAACTAAAATGTTTTGCTTTATGACAAATTTTCTACTCTTCGCAGCAAGTATCCGACGAGACAGACAGAGTGTATTTGTGGCCTTTTCTATTAAACCTTCAATAAAATTAAATTTGTCTGATATAAACTAAAGCTGCGAAACGTCCTGTTCTGAGAAATACTGAGGTGGTTACATGTTGCAACAAAAGACTGCGACAATCAACTTGCGTGGTAGAAAGTATGGGTCCTAGAATATTTCCAGCAAAGCGTGCAAATACAATGCGATGCATTGTGTCACAAATGCAAAAATCCGGCTACATGCTGGGACATTTTTGGCAACAAGCCAAAACATGTCGCATCAATGAAACAAGTTCAATTCAATCAATGTTCCGTGACCATGTTAAAGGTCACAGAAGATTACCTTCGATACTCTTCGATTCCTGGCAACAAATTGGACTCTTAGTTTTTCTCGCGACAATTTTTGAGCATGTTCTGTTGGCATTTCAAGCAAAATGTGGCATGTGTAGATGCGGCTTCAGTTTTGATGGAGCTCTAGCAATAACAAACCTTCAGTGTACAGGGTGCTTTCAATGCTTTACTTGATAATGAGTTAGTCACTTACTGGGACAGGTTCTTCAAAAATTCCTTTTGCCACCAAAAATGAGTTTGTTTTAGCTGCTTCTGCCATTGGTGGGAGAAAGTATGGACGCTTGTAAAATAGTCTGAAGTGTTTGGCTGCTCTAAGGTCACAGTTATCCCTAAAAATAAAAATTATGGTGAAATATCACAACAACTGAAACTTTACTTTAAGGAAGAGTTGTGGATAATGACCGAGGGCTTGGGCTAGTTCTTTGAGCTTGCTGCAGCCAGAACAAACATTTTTCCGTGGTCTGGATAGCTCTGACAAGCACTTTTGCAATAGCAAAGAACTAATAGCTTTTATAATGATGCTGCATAACATAATGCAAGTTGAGAACTATCTAATTAGTGTTACCAGAGAATATTAAGTCCCGAAGGTGATCAGATAAATAGGTAGTTAATCCTTTATAGTTTCTTAGACTCCCTCAGTTAAATCTTAAGTCCATCACGGTTTGGTCAATTGAGAATGTACTGTACCATTATAGGTTTTAATTTTTGTTTAGAGAAAGGCCACGAACTGCAATCTGTCCCGTCGGATCATTTGATTCTTGCGAGGAGAAGTATAAAATAAAATAGTGAAGCAATAACGCTGCAAAACGATGAGAAGACGAAGCAAAAAGAGACTAAATGTTTTTTAAATACTTATATTTCGCCGAGCATTCAGTGCTTCATCAGAGTAATAACCGAATCAAAAGTTTTAAAAGTAATTTAAATTTGGTGGTTGATTATGATTGGTGGAACTCAGTAGGTGGTGTGTAGATGACGTAATAAAGGATGTTGTTGCAGGGGACAGAAAAGCACAGGATGAGATGAAATATTAAGGAAGTGAATAAATAAAGTATGAACAGATGCTGACAGAGAGTATGTCGTGGATAATGCCCTTTTTCTTAAATGCATACTGCACCTGAGTGATTGTAAGTGATAAGGAAAAGTCTGAAACAGATATTCAACAATGATTTGATTGATCTTACCAAGATGCATAGTAGGTTTCAGGCAATTCCTTATTTGTGTACATTTGGAAGAAGTCATAGACATTTTTCAGGTCATCTTCCATACTACTATTGAATCTACAGTCACCAACTGACTCAAGGTCTTCATGATTCGTGTAAAGCTACAAAAAGATATTAAGATTTTCAATTGATATTTTCTGACAGCAGCGAGGTTGTGCAAAATGGTCAATAATGTATAGTCTCACGCAACAATTTTTCCGAGGACTTTCGAAAATTAAAGACATAGTCTTGCTGAGAAGAATACGTGAAAATCCAAAACCGTATAACAATGTGATTGAACCTACTTTAGACATCTGCAAGCGTTTATCGGTGACATAATACATGGCCAATAAGCACCAAAACGACGCAAATCGAACATGCGAGCAAGCGGCAGGCCCCCAACTAAAACAACCTAGGGGACATTAATGAAAGGAAAGGCATTGCTAGTTCAATAGGAGATACATAAGATACAGTGGATTGTGAATTTTGGAGGAATTCAGAATGTTCTGAATGCACCCAAACATGTAATTTATTCATGCGAGTGAACGCTCGACAAATACACAAATGTGAGCTTTTTGACACGGTCCCTAAGAGACAACTGATGTAGAAACCATGAATACAGTTTGGTAGTGTTTTTGAGGAAATGCTTTAATGCAATAAACAAGTTATAGCTCAAATTTAACTGAAAGATTAAGTCTTTTCAACAAACCTGACTAAGCAATGAAGTGGTGATATTTGGTTTTGGCCATCCTTTGATTCCATCTTCTATTATAGCAGGAAAATCAGCCAACAAGAAATCATTAGCAACCACTTCTTCCGATGCATTCACTAAGGACTCAAGACCATTTTTCTGCAACTCAAAACAAGGCGCACATTCTTCTTTAGTGATATTTGGTGTAGGTGCAACATATGGATTTCTCATCAAACAATCTTGGTCATACAGGTAGGTCCAATCCCAGTATGGAAGTAACTAAAACAGAAATGCAGATAAATTAAGATTTAAGATTTTCTCACTAAAAGATAAAATGGCAAAATTTACAGAGGCAAACAGACCAAGGTATCCCTCTTTGACAATAACAGGTTCAAAATATCAAATTTGTCTTATCTGCTTTGGAATTTTTTTGGAATTGTGTCAAGCTAATACATTTCCAGGCAAGCTACTTGAAAAATCAAGAGGTACCGCTGAAATTGGCTACCTAATTCAAGGCTGGGCAACCGTTTGAAACTGTGTCCTGTGTACCCAATATATTTCATGCACCCTCAAGATATCTGGCACAAAGATGTTAACAATTGATTTGGGGCATTACCTGTGAAAAAATGCACGGGTTTAATGTTCTCTTTTTATTGTTTTGCACTGGTGAAAAGCATAGTTTTGAACCTGAAGACCATACCTATCATCCTGGTTGGAAAACATGTTTTCAATCGCAGCGATGATATTAAAAAAAAATTTCAACTTGCATCCTCGAAAGGGAAGTCTTGCACGTTACAAAAGGGTGCCATTGCTTTTCACTCTCACCTCATGCACAAGTTTGTGAGGTTTCTCACAGCTTGCAGCTTTCACTTCCTTGCATGGATGTGTCAGCAAAACGAGCATGTATTCCAACCTTACCACATGATCAGGGGTGCCAGAAGCACGGGGATAGCAAGGGCAAACCCCTTTGCCCTTATAAAAACTGTGATATTCTTTGATTTACTTATTATTTTGCCCTGAATTTGTTGATTCTGTCCCCACTGCCGGGTTCCCCGATGCCTTGCACCTCTGCATATATGATGCATAAATTGTCCCCATCAAATTACTTTGTAACCTCTGCATTCCTGCAATGAAAAAGACGTCGATACCCACCACATAATAAGCGACCTAAAACTCACCTTCATAAGAGCAAGCTTTCCATGGACAGTCAGTTGATAATAAGCGGGATTCCATCCAACAAAAAAGCAATCAAGCCAAAAATGACGGCCAATGTCAGGCAGAACTTCGAGTTGTCCTTTACTACTTTCTTCACGTATTCAGGAGGACTACCAAACAACGGCTTCAGGCACCAAGACATATCCTTTTGAGATAGGCCCTTTTCCAGACAGAAATCATACAGAGTTTGAGCTTCTCTTTCAATCAGTTTCAACTTTTCCTCGTGCGTCATTCCTTCAATCTGATGTTCCTTGAGATCTGGAAATTCAGGAAATTTCACATCGCCTTTCTTTTCAGAGCTATCTGCCTCTTTTTTCGACGATTTTTCGGACATTTTGTCAGATTTACTTAGTGTACTTTACTTTCCTCAGTGACAAGTCAGCAGAAAAGAGAATGAGCGCAAAAGGAGGAAGACTTTCTTGAGTTCACAAGGTTACAAGGTTCATAAAGAATGCGGATCTTTCGAACCTCCAAAGTGGGTGTGGCTCAGAGATCAGACTATGGAGACAGACGGGGGCTTGTGACGGGGGCATCAAACTTCCTATCTTCTAGGGCAGAGGACAAGCCCGGTTTAGTTTCGAATCAAAGGGCAACTCTGAATTCGAAGCCTGGGAAACATGAAAATTTGATTAGTGTCAGTATCATTTGTTTGAATTAGGGTAATCGGGGGAGTACCCTAAAATGGGAATTGGGGTGTCTTTGATCGGTAGGTATAAAAACGAATTAATTGGCAAAAGGGAGAAAAATACCTGACACTTGCTCTGGTCGGTAAAAAAGAATTCGCAGCGAAATATTGCACATTTTAAGACTTATACAATGTCACGGCATCGTGCAAAAACAACAACCAAGTGTGCCCCCCCCCCCCAAGCACGCTATCACGTCGAAATATTTTCCATATCACGTTGGCTATTACTAAAAGGGGGAACGGGAAATCGGGGAAAGGAATCGGGGAATGGAATCGAGCAATAAAGCAATAACTACTGAAATGAGTGAGAGAAATTATTTTCTATTGTGTAAAAATATGTTCTATTGCATTCACTATCTTGTCGAATTATTTTCAAATCCATATCTCTTATAGTTTTCATATTCCCCGATTCCCTTTTAGTAACTGATAAATAGGGAATATGAAAACTACTGGAGATATGAGGTTGAAAATAGCTCTATCATATAATATATGCTCGTAGTTTCGCAACTGCAATCTTTTGGCATTATTTCTTAACCCGTATATGCAGTTATTTTCTTATTCCCCCGTTTAGTAATAGCTAGACCCAATAACTAAATGGGGAATACATAGTGTGATTACTAATCACGAGTACGAGAGCGACCTCATCCTTATCCACATCCCATACTGTACATCCTTGCTTAAAACCTTGTTTTGCTTTAGTGTGGCCTAATTACCGTATTTTGGATATTGAATTCTTTATTTTCAGAAAAAAATTAAAGGGGTTTATGAAATATTAATTATTATTTTCTTGCTTCTATATTTTCTTGCTTCCATATTTTCTTGCTTCTATATTTTCTTGCTTCCATTTTGGTCCCTTCAGGCGGTTTTGCATAGAGGAGGAGACCGAAATGATTTGTTTGTCTAAACAGTATCTTATTTTACAAGGAGAAAAAAGCTTGTTCTAAATACAATACTTGTTACTTTTTCATCAGCATGGAAAATGTTATTCATAAATAAAAACAAGAGATAAATATTATCGAAATGAAATCAGTTCTGTAGACACAATGATTTTTAGCCAGGTGTATGTCGACCTACGATACGAAAGAATTAATGCCAACTAGGTATAACTGCTAAACTAGTCAGGAATTATAGGATACAATTTATCACGGTCACAAGAGCGCTCAGGTCGACTGCGACAGACGAGAATTAGTTGTCAGCTGATCACAGGAGTAGATGCCTAACTTTCTGGAACTGTGCGCCGACTTTTTGCCGTCAAGAAGGAACTTTTTTCTATTCAACACAATATCGAAGATAAATTGTCCACAATAAACAACAGAACAACATATTTACAAGCAAACTTGCACCTGACTGTTGGCAATATCGATATAAGGTTGGCTTTAAACCACTTGTTGCCCACTGCTATTGGGGTATTTTTTGGAAATAATTTATAGCATCTCTAATGACTTGTCAACATACACGTTTTTTATAAGGAACACCTTTATAAGGAACTCGAGGCTGAAAATTCCCAAAAAATTAAGAAACTTTAAGGAACTGTCGAGGGTCGGATGAAAAACTAAGAAACTCCTTTTTAAAGAACAAGACGGCTTGTACGAAAAAGGAACAGAAGTGCAATATATTTCCCATCGTTCTTTCTCAAAAGGCTCCAATTATACTAAAAGTTTGAAATGAAGAATAGTTAATATGGATTTGCTGTAAAAATTAGTATTTATACATATCCCACGACAAGGAACAGTATAAGGAACTTTCAGCCTCATTTCGTTGAAAACTTAAGGAACTCCAGCCTCAACTCAGACCAAAGGTTCCTAATAAAAAAAAACGTGTAAGTGCTCTGGTAACCAGTTGCCGACTAGTTCCTTTTTGATGGCTTACAAAGTTGAGCATATTCTATTTCTGCGATTAGTTGACGACTGATTCCCTGTCAGTTGCAGTCGGTCTGGCCGCTCTTGCAACCGCAATCAACTGTATCCTATCTGGCTTTAGAAGCGTCAAAGCGTCAATAACACACATTAAAGGCTAGGAAGAGTCTTGTTCATACTGTCGGCATTTACTGCTTGATATTCTTCTTCTCATTCTCCTCTCGGTTCTTGATTTTCTTTTCAGCCTCGCTTATTTCTTTTTCAGTAGGTGGGGGTCCTTGAACGTCGTCCCACTGTGCTGTTGATCCAAGAATTACTGTCTCGCTATCTGTGTTTGGGATTATGTCTAACAGCCATATACGATGTGGTACCAACACTGCAATGAGCGATCAAAAAGAGATCAGACGAACGAAGATGGAAAATACACGTTTCTTTGATTAAAAATTGGCTTATGAGAAATAATGCTCAACTGCTTGAAAATCTAAGAAGTTCAATACTGGATTCTTGAAACTTAAGAAGTTCTATTTCGTATTTTCACTCTTTATGTTCTGTATATTATTTTTGCTCTTTTTCACATGTTCATCTTGCTATATGAAACGAAAACGATCTTATGACAACTTCTTATAGAAAACGTGATATTTGTGCAATTTTTACAGTGCCTTAGCTTTTTTTACACCTTTTTTGTCTTTATTGTGCCTTAATTTAACTTGGCAAGCGCAGAAATACTGTGCATTCTGAAACTTTTGCTAGGAAAATTAAAAGAAAGCTTTTTGTACTGAAAACATGAAATATCTAAGACAGCTTCAATACCGGCCTAGCTATTTCTATATATCTATGTTAATTTCTTCATAAGAATCGTTAATCTCTTGTTGAGAATATCAACGTCAGAAAACTTGTCCGTTAATAGCTTATACCTTGCAAAAAATTCAATTATCCAACCAATGTTGGCAAAAAGAATCGAGAATCGACATTCAAATGACGGACAAGTCCAAAGAATCTGATGGCAGACGTTTTTGAACAGTTGATACCTCTGGGTTCAACACACAAAAAGAAACCTCCATACTGTACCTGCTTCCCCAGTTTTGATATGACTTCTAACTGCTTTACATCCCTCAAACTGCTTACATCCTTCTATTGGAACCAGCTGTACGATAATCTCACCCTTTACCTAAAAAGAGCGACGAATATGTAATAGTTAGTACGATTGATACAAGGAAGTACCCTCTTTAGCAACAACTGGCTTGGACCCTCTCTGATTAAGGAAGTTCTACTTCCTGGAGACTTGGCAGTTGATATTTGTAATGATGGTTGGCTGCGATCGTCCCCTGCATTGATAGAGACAGAAGGTGAGCAGTGATGGCCATTCACACAACTGGAACCAGTGGAGAAACTGTGGCTAGTTACCTCAGTTCTACGTCCTAGTGCATCGCTGTGATCCCAGTCGGGATTACTTTAACTGGTTGGATAGTTTGTGAATTAGGTAGTTACCTACTTACTTAGCAAATTGGATAGTTAGTTAGGTAGACAGCTGGTACGTTAATTATCTAATTAATTTATTACTTAGTTAGTTAGTCAGTTAGTCAGTTAGCCGGTTAATCAGTTAGTCAGCCTTAGTTAGTTAGTTAGTTAGTTAGTTAGTTAGTTAATTAGCTACTTAGTTAATTAGTTAGTTAGTTAGTTTGTTAGTTACTTAGTTAGTTAATACGTTAGCTAGTTAGTAAGTAAGTTACTTAGTTAGTTAATCAGTTAGCTAGTTAGTTAGTTAGTAAGTTAGTTAGTTAAATAGGGAGTTAGGTAGTTAATTAGTTAGTTGGTTAGTTAGTTAGTTAGTTAGTCAGTCAGCCAGTCAGTCAGCCAGTCAGTCAGTCAGTTAGTCAGTTAGTTATGTAGTTGGTAAGTTAGTTAGTTAGTTAGTTGGTCGCATAGTTCGTTGGTTAGTTAGTTAGCTAGTTAGTTACTCCGCTTGTTAGTTAGTTAGAAATATTCCTGCTCTTGGATGTCATTATAATGGTACTTTTGACTTTTGGAATTTCAAAGCTTTTGTCTTGTCCCAATGTATTTGGTTTATATACAGACTACTGTACATTATATAACCAGGTCTGTCAAAAAATCTTTGAATACCCACCACTGTGATCCAAAGACCAGAAGATTCAGGATTGAATGAAAACTGAAAAAGATGGTATATCAATGAAAATTGAGATCTAGTATTCGGAAATAGTTTCTGCTGATGGCACAATTAATTGTTCAAAATGCTGTTATACCTCGAAACGAAAAGCTTTGATCCTAATCATTTCTATTTATCATGAAAACATGGTCTGCAAACCAATCATCACGGAACTCTGATGGTGTTTCCTTGAATGGGAGCTATAGCACTTATATAAATAAAATGCCAATTGAAAGGAGGGTCTTCTGCAGAAGAGTGTTGAAAAATTATCGTATGAAGGCCTCTTCCTCCCAGGTGACAATAGCAATAAAGTAGCCAGTAACTAGGATCTAGCCTGCGTGAAGCCTCGAACACTTCTTTCGTAAATAGTAGACTTTCATATCTACTCCATACGAAAGAAGAGTTTGAGGCTGCACACAGGCTACTAGGATCTCGCTGTGATGCTATACTGTAATTGGGGCTCAAACCTGACCTCACTGTGTTTCCCACAAGATCAGACTTCTTTTAAATGCCGCACCAACTTGTTAAATATTTATCAAACGACAAGGCAGGGTGTTTATATTACAGTACTTTCTCGATTGATTATGCGTACCTCCTTTACGAAGCCTTCAATTATCCGATCGTCTTATTTAAGCGACTGTCATTAAGCTACGGAAGACTGCTGCCGTTTCGCTTGATGTTTAAAAGCGTATTCATTCAGCATAGTATTGATCGCTCATCAATTCTTATAACAGTTATGCCTTAGTTTTCTCCTAAAGCTAAATATGTTTGATATATACAGGAAAATTCAATTAACCAGCTTTTCTCACTTTCCGTTCGCACTTATCTAAAAAATTTGCCTCGACCAGACCATATATAGTAGAGGAACCACCCTATTTCTTAAATAAAATAGAAATACTGAACAAAGCATTAAAATAGAAAAGAAACTTTCTAATTAAAGGACGAAAGAAACTCTTTAAATTTTAAGTAAGCATTAGCCACTCACCGTAACAGGTTCTTTAAACTTTCCTTTCGCTACCAAGAACGAGTTTGTTTTAGATGCTCCTGCCATTTGTGGGAGAAAATATGGACGCTTGTAAAACAGTCTGAAGTGTTTGGCTGCTTTCAAGTCACAATTTTCCCTATAAACGATTAATCATACAATTTCACAGTGTTTTAGCGAAGCACTTGTTAAAGCAGTTTCAAATTTCGTAGAAGTTTAATCATAAGGTTTAATCCTGGCTTCACTGTGAGACAAATAGGATAGCTCCAGCCAAAGGACCAAACACAGTTGATCGCACATACATGCTGCTCATTTGGACAGGGATTTTCCCAATTTCATCTCTTCGGTATCTTTTTAGCTAATCTTTGTATACACTTGGGTCTCATATTAAAAATTTCAGGTAGCATTTTTGTCAAGGGTATCCTATCAGGTCATACTTCATCACAGTATTGGTAACGACTCTTGGCAGCCTTCAGGGATCCACAGTATTCTGTAGAGAAGACCCCATGGAAGATTCAAGTTATGACATCAGTCTATTAGATGGCCCCGTTTAAGTCCAGGTATCTTTTCAGGTTTGTATTTCACGATATTAGGTATCCATTCAGGTATCTTTTTCACAATCTGTGAGTATCCATTCGGGTGCACTTTTTGACCCAGAGAGGTCCACCTGTACCCAATTTTCTGGAAGAACCCTCCGGGCTTAATTGAGCTTCTACAGAAAAGTCTTAAACTATGTAACTATTTTTATCTTACCAAGATGCATAGTATATGTCAGGTAGTTCTTTTTTGGTGTACACTTTGAAGAAGTCGTAGACATTATTTGCATTTGCTTCTGTGCTGCTATTGAATTGACAATCACCAATTGCCTTTAAATCCTCATGGTTACTGTATAACTAGAAACAGAATTTCAAATTGTGTGAGAATAATGGAGCTAACATAACGGTTGGTACATAGTAGGAAAGGTTCAGTCAGAACCACAGGGACTTAGCCTGAGTGCCGTCAAAAAGTGGTGGATGTCATTGCTTAATAGGTTAGGTTAGGTATATTTTTATCGTTAGCTTTAAAGGTAAAAGTTATCATGGTGAAATCTTGAATTATTAACTATCTATATAATGCACTCTGCCTCCAAAAACTTCAAATGAAAGTGGAATTTTGCTCTACCAAAAGAATTTGAACCATTTCTCACTGTAGCTATCCTTATTACCTTTTACCTTATATTGGTAAGTGTTCCTTATTACTTAAAAGGTGAGTACCTATTGCTTTATCACATTCAAAACATCTTGATTTCAGTATTCAGTGTTCTTCATTAAGAATTCAGTGCACCTGGTGATGACACTTGTTTACAGATAATTGGCACTGAAAGAAAAAGTACAAACGTACCTGACTAAGAAAAGAAGTGGTGATATTTGGCTTTGGCCATCCTTTGATTCCATCTTCTATTTTTGCAGGATAATCTGCCAACAAGAAATCATTAGCAACCACATCTTCAGTTGCATTTACCAGTGATTCAAGCCCAGTTTTCTGTAACTCAAAACATGGCGAGCATTCTTCTCTTGTAATGTTTGGCTCAGGTGCAACAAATGGATTTGGTATTGCACATTCTTGTTCATACAGATATCTCCAGTCCCAGTATGGAAGTAACTAAAATAAAATACAGATACATTTGATATTTGCCCAGGAGATAATTTGAACCAGGTGTGACAGGTAGCGGTTGACTGGTTTATGCTCTTTGCTAGTCATCCACGAAAGAATGAAGACAATGATGTGGTTGTTGATGACAATGATGATGGTGAAGATGATGATGAAGATGATGATGATGATAATGACAATGACAATATTGTTGATGACAATGATAATGATGCTTGAAGATGATGATGATGATAATGATGATGATAATGATGATGATAATGGTGATGAAGATGAGGATGGTGATGATGATGATCATGGCTTTATGGTGAGGATGATGGCACACAAGATCTGGCTGAAAGATGCCATACTTCACAGGGTGCCGACTGGCTCCCACCAAGGATCTGCTGCTGTTTTGTCTATAAAATGGTTCCCATGTCCGTCTGCCCGGAGTACTTCATTCAGGGCAAAAATACCACACCCGCCCATATGTATCTGGGCTGTGGCACATTATACCTACTTGTACCAAATTCCACATGCACATGTTCCCTATCTGCACCAGCAGAGTGTTCTCAGTACGTCACGAAAACTGACTCACCTTCATAAGAGCAAGTTTTCCATGGACAGTCAGTTGATTATAAGCAGGATTCCATCCAGCAAAAACAGCAATCAAGACAAAAATGACGGCCAACGTCAGGCAGAACTTCGAGTTATCTTTTACTACTTTCTTCACGTATTCAGGAGGGCTACCAAACAACGGCTTGATACACCATGATAGTTCCTTCTGGGACAGGCCCTTCTCCAGACAGAAATCATACAGAGTTTGGGCTTCTCTGTCTATCAACTTCAACTTTTCTTCATGGCTCATTCCTTCAATCTGCTCTTTCTTGAGATCTGGAAATTCTGGGAACTTGACATCGTTTTCCTTTTTCGACGTTTCCTCGACCATCTTCACAAAATGTTCTTTATGTCTTTGATGCTGACACTGCTTCTTCACTGCAAATATTTGGATACACAGCTCTTCTCTAAATTCAAACTCTCCTGAAGAGGAAGCTTTTCACGTTTTTTCATCTACTTTCTTCCGCCTATTTAGGAGCCTCTAGTTCACGGGGAGCCTCGTTCGAAATGACACCAATGGAACGGAACAACGGAACGGGCTGACGGGCCCGGCTCGCCAGCCATGCTGCGAGCTGTCCTCCAAGCTGTGCTGCAAGTTGTACTGCAAGCTGTGCTGCAATCTGTGCTGCAAACTGTGCTCCAAGCTGTGTTGCCATCTGTACTGCGAGCTGCATAGCGGGCTGTGCTGAAATCTGTGCTGCAAACTGTGCTACAAGCTGTGCTGCGAGCTGTGCTACAAGCTGTGCTGCGAGCTGTGCTACAAGCTGTACTGCAAGCTGTGCTGCAATCTGTGCTGGAAACTGTGCTCCAAGCTGTGTTGCCATCTGTACTGCGAGCTGCATAGCGGGCTGTGCTGAAATCTGTGCTGCAAACTGTGCTACAAGCTGTGCTGCGAGCTGTGCTACAAGCTGTGCTGCAAGTTGCGCTGCCAGCTGTGCTGCAAGCTGTGCTGCAAACTGTGCTACAAGCTGTGCTGCGAGCTGTGCTGCAAGCTGTGCTGCAAGCTGTGCTGCAAGTTGTGCTGCGAGTTGTGCTGCAAGCGGTGCTGCGAGCTATGCAGCGATCTGTGCTGCGAGCTGTTCTACTAGCTTTGCAGCAAGCCGACACTAAGTGACGATATCAGAGCAAATGACAATTTGATCGCTTCGCCAGACCACCCACACTGAGGTTGCGAACGACAAAAGCAAAGTACAACTAAGGGCGTTGAGTTAAAAATATAGAGCTTTTTTTACTGAATTCCAATAAATTCGCCCATTTTTAATACAATTAAGTTCAAGTTACAACACCTTTTGGCGTAGCTTTCTATTGCGTGCACAGAATACACAAGCACGAACTAAGCCATTTTCAGTGAAAAATATTACCATCCAATATATAGTCCATTAACACACATACAGTAAATTTCTTATGTTAATGATGTGCTGTGTTACAAACAACAGGTATTTTTTGTATCCATACAAGTCATTAGTACCACAAAGTTTCGAGAATTTCGGGTTCTAGCTACTTTTACGTTTCAGAAGTATAAACTTGATTCGAAAACGATAAGAGGAATAGATCTTGTCAAAGAGGTCTGGGTCGGCATGACATTTTCCTGGAAGATGGTAGACATATTGAGTAAGGCCATCCTCTCTGCGTAAGACGACCTACATTTCACTCGCTCCAGGAGAGGAAGTGCAGCAAATTTCGCTTCAAATTCACGTTCAATTGAGTGAAGTGAAAGAAAATATTCAAACCCCAGCTTATCTGCTCAAGGAAAAATTTGATTCAGTTGTTTCCTTTTCGTGAGTTGCGTGAATTATTTCCCGAGTTTTTGCAGATATTTTCAACATTTATTTTTGCTGATTCCTTTTCTCTCTTTGACTTCCATTATTCCTGAATCTGAAGAACAATTTGCTGCAATAACAATAAAAGTTGCACGCGGTGGGGATTCCCTTACTTAAGAAGTCCGCCATCTGCCAGAAAATTGTCGCGCCGACCCAGACCTCTTTGAACAGATCTATTCGGATAAACAATGCGAAAACGCGAAAGTCTCTTCCTAGTCAGAAGCATTAGATGTATTCACAGTATACATAGAGGCATTATATGTGTTATAGTAGTGCACAGTAGGGCAATTATGTCAGCAAAAATAATATTTCTTTAGTGTTTCAGGAAATTACTAAATAAGTTAAATTACAATTATTCTGCAAGTTGTTAAAATGCTCTAAGACGGTAAGATTGTTGCAAAATATACATCGGCCTAAGTACTAAACAAATGTTCGTTTATGTTAGTCTATTTTGACAGCACTGTAAATATTTCTCACGAAAAAATAAGATGTATAGAATCCGAATGTACCTGTGAGCAACCAAAAAGCTCCAGCCATTATGAATGAGTATGAGAAGTATAACAAACTTGATACAAAGTCAACAATATGAAGCTGCAAAGCAAAAGATATGTGATACGTGATAAACTTTTTTTAATAAGCAACCGCCCAATAAGCAACTAGGGCTGAACTGACCTTAACATTAAGCAACTTGAGGGCTCAATTGAATTAGTGTAAGCAACTAAGAAGTCAAATAACCAAGCTTATATACTCTTTCTTGTTGTTAAGAAACTGTTTGTTTTGCATGTTGAAGTTCTTTGGGTTCTTTAGCTAACGTTTTTCCACTTACTGTCTCCGCCAAAAGTCGTGTTATAGGCCTAACAGTTGACGATTTTGACCCGCAAAGTCAAGGGTGGTTGTTAGGTAAAAAAGGATAAGCAACCTTTAAGCAACTTTGAGGGCTGGACAAAAGTCAAGTTGCTTATTCAAAAAAAGTGTACACAAGTTTGGTATGAAAATTCATACAACCATACTCGACATGGCAGGAACCGTAAGATCAGAAGAATTGTTGGACAACATAAGATATGTTCGCTAATAGAAGAAAGTTTATGCATCCAGGGTCCTAAGCTGTTCAACCTACTACCCAAACATCTTAGGGACTTGAGTGGGGTATCACTGGATGTTTTCAAGAAAGGCATAGACGATTTTCTGTTACAAATTCCTGATGAGCCTCAACTTGTTGGTTATACGGCAATGCGAAAAGCTGATAGTAAATCTTTAGTTGACATGATCAAAATTGGATCTTTTCAAGGGATAGACATCTTAGTGTTAATCCTTAAGATAATACATCTTTAAACCTTGTAATAATAATAATAATAATAATAACCCCTGTTTTTAGCAGACCTTCCTAATTCTGAAAACAGTAGACTTAGAAGGAAAAAGTTTCCTGTACACACACAGCTGCCGAAAACGGTAGGTTGATCAGAACAAACTCAAACAAAACCATTCATTTTAAAGCGAGAACGAGATTCTTTACGATGTCTGCAAAACCTTTCAGCTTAGGGGACAGAAGGTTTTGGAGGCCTACCAAACCTGCCGTTTTCAGAAAACGGTACCAAAAAGAAGTTTCGACGTCTGCCGAAAAGAGAAGGCGTCTGCTGAAAACAAAATGTGACCAAAAAATACGCCCTTAGACAGAATTTTCAACCGCAGCCAGGCAAATCAAAGGTGGCCCAATAGCATCAATATCATGAATGATCAATATCCTAAGTTGTGTTGTTTTTCTGCCTACGAAATCCTGTCTTCAGTAAAATATTTAATTGCTCTTGTTATTCGAAAATGCCACATTACAATAGCTTAATATGTATGATAAATAAATTGCGAATGAAGTGGAAATGGGTCTTGAAAGAACGTGTACCAATTTACCAACCACGGAAGGATGGACAGCTGAGAGTTCAATGTTTGCTTGTGGAAATGACCAGACAAAATTCAGTTTTATTAGGGTCTAGGTATTTATATGCATGTGTAGAATCTGCAGCGACCATAGTTTGTTAGGACCTGGCCAAACGATCAAACATTATTGGTCCAACATTTGAGATTTCCTCGTCAAGCAAAATGTTTGACCGTTTGGCCACGTCCAAAAACTATGCTCGTCCAACATCGACAAGCAAAAAATGTTTTTGAATTTTTTCAAAAACATCACGCCAAAAATTT
Source organism: Chrysaora quinquecirrha (assembly GCA_014526335.1). Classification (NCBI taxonomy): domain Eukaryota; kingdom Metazoa; phylum Cnidaria; class Scyphozoa; order Semaeostomeae; family Pelagiidae; genus Chrysaora; species Chrysaora quinquecirrha. The sequence goes on along the minus strand of JACTAT010000029.1, from coordinate 3,034,737 downwards.
TACTTATTTTTGCTTGTCAAGCAATGTTTGATCGTTTGGCCGCCTTTCCAACATTGTTTGTCAAACATTTCTTTTGTTTTTGAGAAAATGCAACAACTTGCAACATTTCACCAACTAGCAACATTTCTTAGTAACAAGGCGTTTGTGCTTGTGCATTAGCAATAACATCGTTATTGGAAAGCAATGTTTTTGCGACGTGGCCAAACGGTCAAACATTTGTTTTACAGCAAATTTGAAGTGTTTGACCAACAAGGTTTGATCGTTTGGCCAGGGCCTTAGATGCCTATTTCACACAGTCGAGTTCGTAGCAAGATATATACTCTGGCAGAGGTTGTCTTGAATTCTTTTAAACCCAAAAAATGCAACATAATCACTTACTTTTGTGACAAAATAAAATATCGAATAAGCAACGACGTAGATGGCACATGAACCACCCATGGAAAATGACCTCCACCACCAATGATAATCCTGAAGGATAAAGAGGACATTTTAATCAACGTGACGTAATAGTCCATTCAATTCAACTCAAATTTATTCATAGCATATAACCGGCATACGTAATTGAAAATACAGTATATACATTGCATATTTTTCGTGAATGTATAAACACTAGGATGAATCTTTCAACAAGACGAGTGGCATACCATAATGAAACCTAGTGTTTGCCATTCATGAAAAATACACATAAATCTTTATGGTAATGAAGATGTCCCAACATAGTCGAAGCACAAAGCCAAAACGAGAGGTGAGCCTTAGAGGGAGTTACTCAATGAGTAACAAATGATTCAAGTCCCAGATTATCTGCTCAAGGAGACATTCTATCAAGTATTTTCCTTTTTTGTAACTTGCATCTTGTTTCTTGAGTTACTGCAGATATGTTCAACAATTACATTTGCTGGTTCCTTTCTCTCTTTTCTTCAATTGTTCGTGAATTTGAAGCAAAATTTGCTGCACTACCTCGCCTGACACGATCGCAATCCCTGCTGTTGAATGCGGAGAGGATGCCCTTGCTCAAGATGTCGGCCATCTTCCAGAAAAATGTCGCGCCGACTTAGACCTCTTTGAAACGGTTTATTGTCTTAATTCAAATGTTTTAAACAGCACGTCAGTTCTAGAAATCTTGTGGTAAAGTTTCAGTACGTTTTACGCATATTTTTCTAAATGTTACATTTTCGTTTTAACACTATCAAGAAACCTCGGTGAAAGTGAAACCGAAAGTAAGAAACCTTACCTCCCCACATAGCTGGAAATAGACTAGTACGATGGCGATTTCCGAACAGCAAATTCCTAATATCAGAAAGACCAGAAAAAGGAAGCCAAATAAATAGTAGAACTGATTCTCCCATATGGCCTGTGGAAGAAAAGGAAGCAAATCGATTATTTCAAGACATGAAGAAAACTTTACTTTTTTTAAGCAAATTAACTCAATGTTGCTCAAATATGAGCAATGGAATACAGCCCTTCAAGCTGCTTAGGGATTGCTTAATATTCTTAACACACAGTATGACGGTTGCTAGCCCTAGTCACAGAAAGATCAGATCTTGAAACTTTTCCTGTCGAGCTTTTCTGTCAGAAAATATCGATTCAATTTGACCAGACTTAAAATGATATAAAAAGAGACGATTTTGAGACAAAATGTCACCAAAAGCAAATATTTCTTTGGCGTATTGTTGTTTACAGCCTCTTTACTGAGCCTCTTTACTCAACAATTTGTGATTCCAGCTAAAGTCGCTCATTTATATCAAAGGCTTAATTAGACGGCTGCTTATGAAAAAGGCACAACAGAGGTTTCCGCAAACAATTTGCAGCCGTATTTGTCATTCATCTGACTATATCAAGGATTTTTGAAGGAATTTCTAGGAATGACTTCCTTGCTAACGGGAATTCAACATATATGCATTAGGGCTCAGCTGCAGTAACAAAGGGGATTTCCTCAGAGCTCCCTTCGAAGACCTTGCTAAAACAGGACATGAGCAGCCACCAAGCTCTTGTTGGCTGTGCCAAAAATTATGGAGACAAAACTGTGCAGACACAATAACGAGAACTCCTCAACCTCCTTACTCTGTTAGACGTCGTATACCACGTAGTTTGAGCTACCAGTTTGAGTGATCTCTGTTTTGCTGTTAGTATTGGTTTGATGAGCGATAATTATGAATTAGTTAATAAGCTTATTGCTCTATGCTTGTTTATCTTCATTAAACTACTTACCGACAGTATAAAGAATAACTCGATGAAAACAGCACCGAAAGGTAAGATGCCAGCCATCAGCATTCTGAAATACAACGGTAGAATGAATGAATGTTATTATTCTCATTTACTGAACTCCAGAAAGTGTCTTTTTATACCATTAAAAGAAAAGTTGTTTGTGCTTAGTGTGAAACAAGTCTGCAGTTTTACGTGACTATTTGAGCCGAGTCTACTTTTGGTCTCTAAGCGTCGAGGCAGTCAAAATAAGAAGTTGAAAATTTCAAGAAATTCAAAGTACATAGAAGGGGATGGAGGATAGGATAGGGGTAGTAATGTTGCAACTGAACACATGCCACCCTTTCTACAGCAGAAGCATTATCTTTGAACAAAATCGTACTTTAGATCGTTCATTGAATGATTTATGAAGCATTAGGTGATTTTGCGATTGTAAGCTGAGGCTATTACAATTAGATTTTCGTACGTTTTATTGCGCTTTATAAACAGGGGCGGCTAATAAACAACGGCGACTTACATTATTTTATCCAAGGCTTCAAACCATCATACACCCTAATTTTCAAAGCAAAGATCAAAACAAACATTTTTCTGTGCGTTTAAAATTGTAAAATGCTTTGAAAGCAGAAGTTGCATTCTTCAGACATCTAACCCTACCTAGGCTAACCTTTTTCAAATTCGGACAACTTCGAACTTTGGACATATACCGGCGTCCAAGTGGTTATGTACTTATTGAAACAAACCTCCATACTACAAAGACCCTCTCTGTAATGGACATAAACGTTAGTCCCACAGGTATCCATTATATAGAGGATCTACTGTATCCTCTAGTTATATTTCAAAAGAATGTAAACCGACTCACCCTAGTATAGGGTTCATGTACCAGACTTGCTCCGGAACTTGTCGCGGGATTTGGTTGGTCCTCACAGGATGTTCATACGGCTAAAAAATCGAAAAAATAACACATATTAATTGAATAAAATTTTATGAATCTAAATATATATAGGGCATATTTTTTGGTCACATTCTGTTTTCAGCAGACGTCTTCTCTTTTTGGTAGACGTCAGAACTTATTTTTTTGGTACAGTCTTCTGAAAACGGCAGGTTTGGTGAGTCTTCGAAACCTTCTGTCCCCGAAGCTGGTAGGTTTCACAGACATCGCAAGGGATCTCGTCTTCGCTTTAAAATGAATGGTTTAATTTGAGCTTATTCTGATCAGCCTAACGTTTTCGGCAGCTGTGTTTTTTTGGTTCAGGAAACTTTTTCCTGCTAAGTCTACCGTTTTCAGAATTAGGAAGGATTGCTAAAAACAGGAGGTAACCAAAAAAATACGCCCATAATATATATATCCTTGTCGTTGGTGCCTTGTTAAGTAAAAAACCTGCATATAAAAACCTGTTACTATTACTTCGGAATCTAAGATTAATGTCTCTTAAAGTAACAGTTTTAACGTTCGAATGCAAACTGTTAGCTGTGGTTCTTAGGGCTCTGAGCGTACAGGCATCATTGCCAACATGGGTTAGCTCTCACCACTTAGGAACAAAGTGTGGTCACATGCTAAAATCACACACAATGACAATCACACAGATTTTTACTGACTGTTTTCAATATTACTCGATGAGATTGAATAAGTTTGATATGAAGCAGGTTTAAAATAAATGAAGCTTTACCCGCTTATCACGGAAAGGCGCTACTCAAATGACTATTATTATTAACGGTCACCTACTTGCAGCCTTCTTCTCTATTCAATCATAGTGGATAGCACCTTAAAAATCATCCATTGATATTTGAGTCTTATAAATGCACAACTAATCAATTCTTTTTCCTCCGCCCGTGAATCTATTGCAAGAATTGATTTTGCTTTACCTCTGAATCAATGCTTAAACTTCATTCATTTTACCTGCTTGCGGTAACCAAAATAAGATCCAAGGAAAACCAAAGGAACAGAAATTCCAAACCACATGCACAGAAGAGCCAACATCGTTGTGAAAGGAATCTATAATGAAAGTAGATTTAGGTTAACATAAATCGCAAAGTCAGAGGTCTTAATTAGGCGAATGAAATGCATCCCCAAAACAGTAGATACCTCAGCAGCTCTATCAAGCCCCCTCCCTGTATTAAACCCCTCTTCAAGTCTTCCTCTTTCAAGCAAAACCTTTAATAATCTTTGCTATCTATTAAGCCCCCACTTATTTGTAGCCAAGGACTTGTTCAGTAGTAAACAAACGGAATGAAACACTATGTCCCTGTTTTCACGAGAGCGGATCAGAGTTCTCAAAAAGTTCAGGACAGGTTTTTCGTTAACACGGCTACGCATGGATCCGTTCTTTATTGAAAAGAATCGTATCTTCTTGGGGAAGCTATAGAAAGCGTATCCATTTCGACCCGTTCCATATCCGATCCCGTGTAAACACAACGAAATCGACCCATACCGTACGCATACCGTACCCGAAAGGTACGGATCTTTTGGATCCGCACCTTTTCCTCTCGTGTAACGCGGTCTTAATCTCGTTTCAATGGATCTTATTTATCAAACGTTAGTCTAGAGAGGCTTTATGGAACTTTCACGGAAAAATTTCTTTGCAGGAGAGTAAAAAGAGAAGTAAAAACTGGTGCTACACTTGCAATTCTAGTGCTAGCTTGGTGATTTGTCACACGACACGCGAGTGTCACATGAGTGGTCTGTCGGTGTGATTGGTAAATCCGGGGTAAAGTCACTTCCCAGATCTGTGACAGGCTCTCGGGGCTCCCAGCCTATGTCACAGCAATAGCTATGGTTATAGTTATAGTAAACAGAGTAAAAACTTAGCATGAGAGTTAACTTACAGCTCCTGATGAATGCTTTGACCAGACAAAGAAGTTTAAGAAGAAACTCATGCCAGATACAATTCCAGGGAATAATATTGATGTCTAAAAATCAAATAACAATTACAGATCAGCAACGGATAAAAATTAGCGCTAGTAATATACACGCTTTCAACTAAGAGATTCGTTTTCAAAATCGAAAATTTCGAAGATTTGCTCGTACCAAAATTTTGCCCCAGATTCGGATTGAGGACTTCAACTTCGGTACTTAAGGAAAATTTTCTTGCTTCTAGCCCTTATAATGTGATATTTCATAGACGAAGGACGAAACGCTTAACATTTATAAAGGATTTGACCGTGAAAAATCGCTCGGGATCATCATTTTACACGGTCAAAACGCTTAAAAACTTTAACACTTCTAACCGCTATGAAATCAACAGCGCAAGGACTAGAACTGTAATAAGGATAAGTTCTGTAAGAACGATAAGATAATTGCAAATTTAACATAGCGGTATACCAGAAGTGCGGAGCTTTTCCAATGGTTTCCTTTCAGCGTTTTATATAATCGTCCAGAGAAATACCCAGCAAAAACACTGCAAATAACAAACGATACAACGATATTTAGAAAGCCAAGTCCTTTGTCAAGGAATAGTAAGGGATATGAATATATAAACGAACGATAAGAGCCCCAATCTCATATAGGGCAAACAGGACCCTCCGTTGACACGTATTTGACCCTGGTAACTTTTCATGGCTGTTCTGACTTCGAACTGGTTTCCAATTCTTTAATACCCAGGGGGTCACTTTAAATAAGCGGTCGAGCTGTAGACATTCTTTGTTATCGAAAATGGGACTAAGCATATTCTAGGTTGAGCTCATTCTAATTTGGCAAAATTGGTATATTATTGGGGTGTCTGACCCACGTATCACCGAACCTATAGTCAGCATCCCTTGGGCTTAAAAAAAGAAGTTTCTGAAGAGCAATAATTTAGATTGAAATAGAAATTGAAAATTGAGCTGTTATGGAGAATTTTAATATTACTTCTGCCTGACTGCAAAAAATGGCTAAATTTTTCTTGAATACAAAATACCCACAAAATACCCCTGCAACAAAATCCCAGCAAAAATAGCACGTTAACGTGTCGTTAATTCGACTAGTTAAAAGGAGTTGTTACGTACGAAGACAAACAAACGCGAGAAAGCTCACCCCATGAAGACAAAAACAAATACGAGAGCCGTCATAAGGCTTCCTCTGCTGGCTGGAGATAACATTCCAAACATCGCAAAAACTAAAAGAAAAATATTCATTTTCATTGACTATTTATTGCAGTCGGGGCCTAGGATTCAATGCCTAAACGCCGCCCAGAACTCACATAGTCCTTCTTGCTTCAAATTAGTAGCGGAAAAGCAAAGCTAAATTCTAAAATTTTAGTCTAGTCTAAATGTTCTCCAAAACAATGTTCTTCATAGAAAAAAGTGTGTACTGACTGAACAACTATCTCGGATCTTTGACAAATTCTAGGGCCTTTTATGATTGGGAAAGAATAAAGGATACCTCCAGGTACCAAGTTGTTTGCTTCATTTATTTGTGTTGACAAAAGGCACTGCAAAGCAGTCCGCATTCACCTAACCCTTTTCTGTCTTAGTAGACAGACTTCGTTTTCCCGCTTGGATTCTACAACTAACTTTATTGGTCATCCGGCTGTATCCCGTGAGCTGATTCATGTTCAAAACACAATGCAAATCAAGCTTCAGGAGCACTTTAAGAAAGAACGCGTCTGTTCTGTTCATCTTTTACATGAAAAGTAGTGTGAGGGGTGAACCAGTTTCCTACAGAAAACAATATCTTACCAAGAGTAATGAGAACCATGCCAAATATCTGTACTCCAGAGCCAATAAGTGCAGCAAGAAGTTTTGGATATTGAGGTGGCCTAAATACGTCACCATGGACGAGTTTCCAACCGGTTTCTTCGACTGCATCTTCCTGAAAATTAAGACAAATAATATCTCAGAATTTCTGAATAAATTGGCTTATTTAAGTAAAGAAGATTGGTTAATAACTTACTGTGGTATTTTCTACATAAATACACAGATGTGGAAAAAGTATAGAATCTTTGTAACATAGCTCCCAGAATTTTTCAGAACAATATTCGCAGAAAGTTTTGCAGAAAAAGTTTAAGGATTTAAATAATGATAAACTCGAGTAATATCATTCAGATTTATTTGGCAAAAAATCTTTTTATAAGTTGCCTTAACAGTATTGCCTGGATTGCAAATCGTCTTATCAAATCAACTGAAAATTAAGGGGCAAAAAGCTTTCAAATGGATACGTATTATGTCGCATTATGTATACTATCTGATTAAGTAGTTTCAAAGCAGCAGGCCTTAGTCTAGGGGTCTAGAGGAGGGTAGAGAACTTACGATTTTTACGCCATAAGATTCTAAATTTTCCCTCGGTATCCAAGGAATTCGTAGAGATATCATTTTTCCTCCTTATTTCAAAAAGCACAAAACAACAAACTAATACTGCACATCTGTTTAGGGAAAAATATAGAAGTTTCGTTGGTAGTTGTGGTTATTACGTGCTAAGGTCATTTATTACTGCGTTCGAGATTGTGGTATATGTATCTTCTTAATACTAGTCTTTTGGACAGAACCCTAGAATAGGAAAGCATTACCTACCATATCTTCATCTTTGTTATAATTGGCAATATCACGACGCAATGTTCTAATCATTATCATGGCCAAAATTCCTAAAAATAAATATTTTACCCATAATGAATAATTTTCTAACTAAAAAATTAGAAACGAAGTTAAGCATAAAACAGCAGAACTCTTTGGTTAGTAATCCTCCTCTAACAGCCTGACGAAACGATCAAACAGCTGCTTGCCACACGTAATGTTTGACTGTTTGGCCACGTCACAAAACATTGCTTGTCAAATATTTTTTGATTGTGGCAAGCAGAAAATGTACTTAAAATTGTTAAAAACAGGTCCAATAAATTCTGCTCATCAATCAATGTTATGCAACGTGGCCAGACAGTCAAAAAAAAACTTAGCAAAGCAAATTTCAAATGATTGAAGAACAATGTTTAATCAATTGACCAGTAATTAAGAAAACTTCTCTAAAGACAGAACGAACGGGTAAGAAACGGGTAAAAACGGCATAGGAGCAGCAACGCTCTAGCTAGAGTTAGAAACATTAAAAATTGTAAAAGGGGCTCTTCTAGAAATGTTTAAAACAATAAGCAGGAAAATCCTTGCTCAAAAAAGCTGGGGTACTTCATATTCACTGAAAATAATCTCTTAAACGACGCACACCCCAATTTCCCCATTTCAACGTTGGTGAAATGTGAAATTCATGTCGGGTACACTGAATCTGGGGGGACAATGCAATTAGATCTAATAAGAACTATGTTTTAAAGGTAGAAAAACATAATTGTTGTTACTTCACTTTTCAGCTTATCTAGGCCTACTTTGCATGCGACATCCAGGCATGCGACCCCTAGTTTAACGTTCTTTCCGAAGGACGGCGGAGTGGGTTGGTTTGTCAGCCATCCGGAAAGGCACCCATCCAGATGCTGACCTCATACGGCCGTTCGACAACTTCAGTTGCCTAACGATTAACACATACTAACTACGAATTAATCCCAATATTTTCGGTAATGGTTATAAATATACATTTTTACCCAAGGTAATTTGATAAATTTCGATGAAAATAATTAGCTACCTGAAAGAAACAGGACGATGACAACTGAATTGATAATTGCAAACCAATGAATCTGAACATCATTCATGGAGAGATAGTTGTCCCATCTTGAAGCCCAAGATATGTCACTTTTCTGTCATAAGATTGAAAAACATATGAAAGAATAGCAGAGAGAAAAATCTGGGGACACCGAAAAGCAAGACCCTAGGACGTGAGACCCCTCAGACCTTTAGGACCATTAAGCTCTAACATCAAAAGGACCGTTGACACCAGAGGGTATTCACCTTCTAAGAACAATAAAGATCGCAGTTGGCTGTTAGTCCGGGTAATGTTAGTGGCGGTAATTCCTTTATTTGGCTGCCTGCTTTGCTTCTCTTACGTCCCTGCCAGTACGTAATGGCCCTAAGGGTCTCACGTCCTAAGGTCTTGTTTTTACGGTATGCCAAAAGTCTGTACTTTTTTATCATAACCAGCTGTTTGCCAACAGCCAATGGCTGATTATTGGTTTGTATCGATAGTAAAAAGAGTTAAAGCGGTTTCTCAGTAAAGACAAATCAACTATTTTCGCCTGTAAATTTCAAGCTGTTAATCAAAATAAACAAAAAATTGCGCTAAAAGAATGTTTATAAGGGACTTAAGGAATCTTTAGCAAGAAGCATTAAGTATAAGTAGACTTATTACACGAGCCGTACTATTCGCAAACAACAACCAACAATTACCCGAACAACCACAACAACAGGTTGGTGTTTGCTTCACTCTTAGTCCTCTTCCACTCTTAGGAAACAGCTGTATGTTGTTGTTGTTGTTGGAAGCTGTTTCCGAAAGAGTGGGAGGAATGTAATAAGCCTAAAGTATAAGTGTTTTGTCGCATTGGAACATATCGTATTTCCTTTACTACTTCCCTAAAGCCGCGGCTACACGTGCGATTCTTCAACTGTTCTGGTGACGCAACACTCCTGAAGATACCCTGTTCTGAGAAATCTTGAGGTGGCTACACGCCGCGACAAAAGTGCTGCGACAGAAGTTCTGAGACAATCAATTTGTACCGTAAGGAGGGTCCCAGAGAATTTTCAGGAAAACGCGCGAAAACAATGCACTGTTTTGCGTCGCCAATGCAAAAAAAAACTGTGAAGAATTACCTCCCATTTAACTTCGTAGGTAAATAAAAACTTTGCAGCATCTACAAACAAAAAAATTTCCATGCATTGTTTGCATAGTAGCTAATAGGCAGACAAACATTGAATAAAGTTAAAACAATAAAAACTGTTTGTATTATATTGAAAAAACAGCTCCCACATTTCTCAGTGCATTGCAATCCATTCAAAATAATGTGATGTCTCGAGCTGTCTCGTGTGCATCGATTGATTGATAAAAAATCAACCGCATTACAAAGCAACTTCCAAACGATATGCACCGATATTACAAGACGTTTGACACTGAAATTTACTGGTAAATAGGAATATATACCGGGCATATACCCGTCGTTGGCCCACTGGTCATGCAATCCAGGTTCGAATCCCAACTATTGTGGTAAGCCACTTGCGGAAAAATCAATCCTTGTGTTCGCCATTCATGACAAATATATACAAATATGTATGGTACTGAAGAAAGGTTCAACATAGCCGAAACACGAAAAAGTCAAACGGGAGGGGAGCCTTGGGCTGTATGACTTGGAGAGTTACTTTGCGATTTCATTGAGCTTTATAGCTCAGTAGAAACGTCGTTGGCTCTCTGCCCATGCAGACCAGGTTCGAATTCATTCTATTGTGGTATGCCACTTGTGGAAAAATCAATCCTTGTGTTCGCCATTCAACAAATTTACACCGGCTATATATGTTTTCAATTTCAAATTATCTTTAGCTTATATAAGGTCTGAGCAAGGTGCAAAGTAAAAGAAGAATACACTGCTATACCTTTTTCTGAAATTTCTTGCGGCTCTTGTTTGTCTGTTGCCATTGAACATTTGTCGTTAGCCTCCTCTGTTTTGATCAGTTTATGATCCACGCTGAAGATCAAAATACACAAAATCAATAGGCGGTACTTAATATTCATACACATTATTACATGGTGTTGGAAATACGGCTGTCCAGACCGGCAACGGCGCAATCTGATTGGTTCTTCAACGGTCTGTAGAAGTCGTATCGACCTGCGTTGATATAACCACGTGATATAACCACATAATTTCTTATTGATCAAGTGAGAGAGGTTGAGATGGGAAAACGAAATACTGACAATGTTTCTTCAGTAAACATTCTCCAACAAAGTTCGAAAATATTCTTTATTGTTTTAACACTACATTATTAAGCCTTTATTAAACGATTACTCGGTCAATGCAGGAGAATATTCGGACCTCAGCTTCTTGTAGGGTCATGCTTCGGTCCGAATATTTTCCTGCATTGACCTCGCAATTGTTCAATAACTGCATAATATTGACAAAAGAGCGGCCAAGGCATGGAAATACAGTATGGATATTCAGAGAGCAGCACGACACGACACGACACGACACGTTAAGAGAACAACACGCACATTAGCAGCAAATATAGCAGTTTAAGTATGCAAGCAGCAGCATATCAAATATGTTCCTTACCTTTTTACTTCAGCTTCGAATCCAACGAGTTTGTAATTGATACTGTTGAAAATTAAAAGATCTTGTCAACAGGTGAATACGCTGCAGTTAAGGTATCTTTATCGCAGGGGGGCACTTTATCAATTTTTAAGGGATATGCCACGCAAGCATCTAAAACAAACCAAAACCAAATTTTCGAAAATGCACACCGCGACCTTATACCAATTTTTCGAAAATGCATACCAGACTTTATACCAATTTGAAACCACCGCAATACAGGTCGTTGCATGCAGCCATATTCCAGAAAAATGTCAAGCTGACCCAGACCTCTTTGAATAGGTCTATTAATGAACTTACACCATAACCATGCAAATCGATAAGGACGGCACGTCCCCAGAGCCCAAATTCTTCATAGTCCCCGCGGATCGTTATGAAATATCATAATAATTGGATGCTATAGAGAGGTTATACAAATGCAAAAACAATTTACTCACTTATCTGGTGTGTTGTATTTTAATTTGAATATGACATGGTTATTAACATAGGCCTGAAAATAAGAGAGATGTAAAATTAGTTGAAATTAAGCGTTTTAAAAGTATTATTTTTCCATTTTACAAGCAATATTTGATTAGTCTTTGAGTTGTACAAAACTTCAAAATTGCGATAAACAGCGGAATCATTTTCGGGCTCGGAATCGTTTGTTATGTTGGCCAAGAATCCTTCTAGATCCAGTCTTTCCGGCTTGTACCTTACCTTGTCATTTGAAACATATCCAAGCTTTATGCCCTGAACAACTTGGGTCTACAAAAGAAACGCAATAAGTGCTGTGTAATAAGTTTTAGATTTCACATTCCATAAATTAAAAAATTTGCATCAGGTTCGAATATAGGTTCGAATCCAATCTATTGCGGTGTACCACTTGTATGAAAATATAATGTAGTGTTCGCCATCAATGACAAATATATCTCAATACCGTAAATCCTCGAATAACCCCCAAATTCGAATAACCCCCCCTTGAATAAGCCCCCACCTAAGAATTCATTTTTTGCAAATAATCCCTCCCCTCGAATAAGCCCCCATGGGGAATTATTCGAAGGATTTATGAATTTTTTCTGTCTATAATGCATCTTTCAACTAATTAAAACACTGAACAAGTTAGTCCTGACAGGTTTTACTATCAATTCAACCAATAATCAGCCATTGGCTGTTGGCAAACAGCTGGTTTTGATAAAAGAGTAAAGATTTTTCTCTCTGCTATTCTTTCGACAACACATGGGAACCGTTGAACTTTAAAATAATCCCTACCCTTGAATAAGCCTTCCCCTCGAATAAGCCCCCACCCTTAAATTAATTTTGGCAAATAAGCCCCCGGGGGCTTAAACGAGGATTTACGGTACGTGATGAGGAAGGCTCAACATGGATGGAACACAAAAAGACAAACGCGAGGAAAGCTTTGGGCTGTATGACATAGAGAGTTACTCGGCGATTTCCTTGAGCACTATAGCTCAGTAGAAAAGTCGTTTACTCTCTGGTCATGCAGTTCAACCTCGCCATTCACGACAAATAGATATGAAGAAATATACGAAATTATTGTATTTTTGGAAAAAAGACTTCTCATAGGATAAGGGGACTCGGTCATCAACACTATAAACGAATCAAGAGGCCAACAGAGCACTTTCACTATGGTCTCACTTATATTTTCCATACTATAAAATCTGGTTCTAGCTATATCTTGTGCATTCTTTAAGCATATCTTTGGAGTACCCCTGCTTGCTTTTTAAATCAAAAACGTGAAATACAGGATAAATTTTCCGATAAAAAAAGCCAGGCTTACTTGGCATGGCAGAGAGCTTATATATGTCGACAGGTTATTTATCATACATTTAAAAAAATTCGCCGATTAGCAGTCAGCAACCAACTACGCTTTATGACTCACTTTATCTGTCTCCATTAGCTTGTATCTCGTCGCAACTGGCAGATTATCAGCGATCCTATAGAAAAAGACATATCAAGTGAATTAAAAATTCATTAAGTAACGGGTTGAGCGTTGATTTGCTTTGATCAAGGTATGTGCTTCTTCCCTGGGCGGTACTTAACTTAATATAACTTTGATATGGGTATGTGTCACTCGCATTGGTGGCCGTTTGGCCCTGTCAAAACATCGGTATGATTTTAACAAAATCCCTGTATAACAGAGTGGGAAATTGAAGAACCAACGCAAGATTACGGGTCCGACCGGTGTATTGGGTCGAAGATGATCGTAGTGCAATTTTAATTGATAATATGACCTGGAAAGTCTTCTTACGCTCACATTTCGCTTGTTATTACCCATAATTAAGGGTCTGTGCCCTGTCTGTGTCTACATAATAAGTGGGTGTGCCTGTAAAATCTCGGTGTCGCATCCTCAATTGCGACTTGATTGCACTCCGCTGGTAATATCTGACTATTTCTATAATGTTTAAACAAAATGAACTGCTTGCAATGTTGCGAAAACTCACATGTGAATAGTGTAATCTTCTTGGATTTTTTGATAAAATTTTTTAGTTTCTTCATGCGTGTATTCAGCTTTCTTGCAGAGTACAGTACAGGATTTATCAGTAGCCATTTCAAACTAAAAGGAAACGAAAATCGCAATTTCTTTGAATTCATAAGAAAAATAGTTGATTTATACAAACATTCAGATGATGTTAAATAATGAGTCATCGTCAAAGCAAACTGCTGGTGGCAAATTCTCGTAGCTAGCTATATCTAATGATAATCATCTTATTCTTGATTAAAAAATCTTGCCACTAAAATCTTCTATATGAATTATATTTCCTCTGTCTCCTAACTCTTACAAAAGTCTCGCAAAAGACACACTAGGCCGGAGTTTTATCTATACGTTTTTTCAGGAAATCTTTGGTCTGGGTTGATGATGAAGTTCTTAAAATATTAGAACAAATGAGGCAGAAAGCTCGTTTTAATGTTCCTTGTCGTGGAAAATGATGGATGCGACTAATTCGTATAGTAGTGTTAATATCATTCAGAATAACACCTGAAAATGTACTGAAATCATTTTTATTATGAAAGTTTTCATTAGTTTGACTTGTGGAAAGTAAATCTTAAATCTGTAAGCTATTCATTCTGAATGTGGGTAGTGACAATTTGGCTATTCCTTGACCTCAATTGTCACATCTCTTGTGAGCAAGTAGAAGACAATCATAAACCATTTTTTTTAAGCAACATGGGATTTTGGTGAGATCTCAATTTGCTCATTTTTTAGCCAATATCTGGATCTATAAGTTGCTTAATAGCTGCTTAATTTTTAATCAACTAATTTTCGTAATTATGTAATTATGTAAGACGGGAAAATAAGAAAAGAAGTCATATTTTCAGTCGTTCAGTATGTCTTGCAGTTTTCTTTTCTTTGAGTTTTATTTCTTATGTTTTAATAGCATGATTTTTGTTGTTTTCTAGAGCAATCTCTTTCTATTTTCGTGACAAAAAATTTTTGTGTTGCTTTTTATATTTGTACAGAACTGAAGTTGCTTAACAATTTTTCAAATCCTGTTCATGTAACGCACTGAAATTTAAACATTATTTTTTTTAAATACTGTGTGACATGCCACCTTCTTGGGTCACAACTTCATCCTAACACAAATGTGATTTTGCTGGATCTGTGAAGGGCATTATAAAGAACTGCTTGTTTGTTTGTCAACACATACCTTATATGCTGTGTTTGAAATACGATCTCCTCTTAGGACTTCACCTGATCAGGGAAAAAATTTCATGGTGAATAAATTCTGATAAACACAACTTGAAGCTCTGAAGATGACCACTGAAATATGTGGTCGAATGTATAGAAGTTAACAGACAAACTCTACAACAGTATAAACCTGTTATAGCGTACCTGCTTACAACGTACTCTCAGATATAGCATACCATTTGAATTTTTCTTTGCGGCAGAGAACAATAGATAATACCCTGTTTATAATGGCATTTGATTATGATGTTCCACATACAAAAAAGTTGCTGTGGCATCGTGGTGTAATTCAGTTGACTCGTGGTGTCAGAAGCTCAGTGTGATCAGAGTTCGAGCCCAGCCATGGTAGTCACAGCCAGGGTCAAGGTCTCGGTTAGTTAACCTACTACTGAGATCCTAGTGACTGGTGCTAAAACACCATTTCACCTTCACCTTCAAACAATGGTCCCTTGAAGTACATTATAAACAGATTGGTGAAATCCAGCTGACTCAAGGTGTCAGAAGCCCAGTGTGCTCAGGGTTGGAGCCAAGCCACGGTAGCGTAACGGCCAGGGTCAAGGTCTCAGCTAATTAACCTACTACTGAGATCCTAGCGACTGGCATTAAAACACCATTTCACCTTCACCTTCATACAATGGTCCCTTCAATAACGTTATAACCGGATTATACTGTATTTGTTTTTGTTTTTCCAAACCATGAAGCTTCTGGTGATCTTATTTAACATTTGTGTGAATGTAATATAAATAAGAAGGGTAGAAAATCTTACCAAGGTTTTCCACACGATATCTTATCCCTGAAAGAGGCTGACAGAATGGCAATGAGTAGTACTCATAAGGAAGCTGTGTTTTAATGCTTGACATTTTCACTGCCTGAAAAGAAAAGAGACTACTGATAGCAAAGCAAGTAAGAATATGTGATCATATTTCAGAATATAATATTGTTGGAACTGAAAACAATGGTAAAAATCAGAGTAGTGAAAAGTAGTGAGCTGTACTAAAAAATTCAAGATAAGGAGCTTTTCATTTCAATTTTTATAAGTAGTTTCAATGTTTCCTGTTGGTCCAACATTTCCAATGTTTAGCATTCAAGGTGTGGTTTTGATCACCAATCATCTCATGGGACCCTATCTCCTCATTTCAGGGAAGTGAAACCTGCGATCTTTCTGGCTTCACCTCTCTAATGGGGAATTTCGCTCCACATCTGTGCATGAATACTGCTTCAGTCATCTGTTTCAGTCTGTTTCAGACATTTATACTCTGAGGAGTGTCAGACGAAAAAAGCTTTTAAGTATGTCCAAAGATGTTTCTACTGTTTCTCACAATTTTGAAAGTTTGTAATTATATCTCAAAAGCTTGAATATTCAAGAAACCAGTGGCATAGTCAAAGGCCAACATTAGAGGTTCAAAAGGGTATGGTCAAACAAATTGAAGTGTTGTCAAAAGAAAAGTTAAGCAAGTTGTAGCCTACTGCATTTATATGTTGGATTTAGGCTTAATATAATACCAATGTCAATGATGATTGGGGGGGCTGCTCCACTCCTGTGACCCACTTGGATATGCCTCTGTATGAAACCTAAGTTTGCTTCACTTGATGCAAATGATTGTTAATTGATTCATTAGCAGAACAAAGCAAACCTAATAAGCAAAACAATCAAACTACTTACAGTTAATTATCCTAGTTGCTTATCTTACCTTCAAATCAATAGCTTCTCCTTTTTTGAAATCTTTTGGTGCGACCCCAGGAAGATAGAAAGAACAACCAACCAATACATGATTCACCAAAATGATGAAAATAATCCAAAAACCCCAGGATGAGTTCATCTACAAAGTGATGACAAAATATGAGTACAAAAAACAGGAATGTTTTATTTTTCAGGGGCCAATTAGGAAAGTGCAGAACTTTTGCAAAGATACTCTTAAGTGTGAAATATCCTGGAATAAATAATTGGACTTATCAAGGCTGTTTCTGACACTGTATTAGACATGATAGTCACCACTTATCATGACAAGCCTTTGATATTTAGTTGGGCAGCGTTTTGGGAGAGATCCGTCTCCCATCATTGGGCAATGAGAAATGTAGTTTCTTTCCTATTTATTGCAAAGGTCGGATTGAAAGGTGTGAAATTGATGATGGGAGACGGATCTCTCCCGAAATGTTGCCCAACTAAATATCAAAGGCTTGTCGTGATAAGTGGTGACTTTCATGTCTAATACAATATCTTGGAATGTTTGCATGGGGGTTTTACAGAGAGTTGCACATCATGAAAAGAATAATGGCAATAAGAAACTATCGTTGTACCCTCTTCGAGGTAAAACGTCTTCCTAAAAGGCATTGAATACATTTTGCTCATAAAATTTAAGGTTTTCTAATATCAAAACCAATTTCCTGGATAGTCTCATATTGAAGCCTATTGACTGGATACCTAGTAGAAGTAAAGGAGTAGAAAAGGTGGGCCTAAAACAAATCTACAACCCAAATACATTTCAAACTTTTAAGACTTCTCTACCATACTAATTTCAGAGCTATCATTATAAAAAATATACAAAATTTTCCTACATGCACTAATAAAATCAAAAGTTTAATATTGGTTTCTTAGTTTCAATTCTAACTGTGTGCGAAAAGAAAAAAACAAGGAAAATGTCTACAGTTTACCTTCTGGTAGTCCGCCATCTTGACAACTGGATTGGAAAGGAAGTGTTGTTCGAAAACGAGGTTCAAAAGATTGAATTATCAAAATTTTCGAATTTTTGGGCTCTGACTTCTGTGCAAACGTGGCAAAGACAAAGAACAGGCTCCAAATGGGAGAATGGAATGGCCCAAAGATTTGGTTACTAACCAATGCAATAAAGCATGCAAAGCTATCTGTTTCCATGATACGAGCGAGATGCGGGGAATGTAGCCGAGATGAAATTTTCATGATGTTTTGTTGAAAAACACGGGAGTACGCACAGGTTGATCTGGGTTGGGGTGCCAACGTAGACGGGGCGGGGAGGAGAAAGCAAATCTCCTTTCTTTCTTTTCTTCTACTACTTCTGGACTTCTTCATCTTTTATTCTCCCTCTTTTTTCTCCTTCCGTTTCTTTTGTTTTCTTTTGCTTTATCTTGGACTTTTTTACTTCGTTGATTCTCCCTTTTGCTTCGCGTCGTCAGGAATTTCCTTCTTGCCTTGGAGCGTTCGCTTTCCTTCTATTTGCTTCATTATCATCCATCCCTGCAATTAATGTTCCTCTTCTTGTTCTCTCTGCTTCTCTACTGTATCATTCTATTTTAAGTTATTGCAAAATACCAAAATCGAACCCAAGACGCTGATACTTTCCCACGAGAAACAACATTCAGGCCTAGCGATGCCATCATTATGAACATAGCAAACAAGATTACATTGTATCTGTATCTATTACCTATACAACATTATGTTAAGAAAATTAAATTTACCATAACAAAGGCCAAAAGAGATTGAAATAGGCAAGCATTCAGGCACTAAATTCTGTTGCCGCAATCTCACCGCAGTCCGCAGCAAGCAAATTCTCAAATTCAAACACCTTCATGGCGACTACCATATCTCTTCAACTGAGAGCCCCGCTTTGAACGAGGGCCTCCCTCAAATAAGCGTCTACATTCATGACAGGAACATTTTATGAGCGCCCCCTGGCCTTGAATGAGTCACTTGTTTATTATTCACGTAGGGTTCTTTCGAATTATTGCCCCCTATTTGTCCAAAAATGCACAACGTCGAAAGAGCGCGAGCGCTACCTATATAAGTTTTTCAGGAATCAAATTATGTAAAACTACCACCAAGATGAAGTAGAAAACAATAACGATAATGGAGATAAAAGAAGAAAAGAAGAAGCACTGGCAGAAGGAGGAGAGCAACAAAAGCAAGACGTGAAGACGAAGAAGACACAGAAGAAGAAAGGTAGGGAAGAAGTGAAAGAAGAGGAGACGAAAAGGAAACAAAAGAAGAAGCAGAAGGAGAAGAAAAAAAGAGGGAAAGGAAGAAGAGAAAGTATAAGAAGCAGAACTAGAAGAGGACAACAAAGAAGAAGAAAACAAGTAGAAAGAAGAGGACAGAGAAGAAGAAGAAAGAAAAGAATAAGAAAAAGAAGAGAAGGAAGAAAAGAAAGAATAAGAAGAATAAGAATCAAGACAAGAAGAGAATAATAAAGAAGTAGAAGAGATGGAGGAAGAAGAAGACAAAAGAGAAGAAGAAAGAGAAGTAGTGGTAGTAGAAGAAGAAAGATAAAAAGAAGAAGGAGAAGAAAGCCAAAAGGAAATAGAAATATCAGAACAAGAAGAAAATGAAAGAGGAAGGAGGGAAAGAAGCAGAAAGAAAAGAAGAAGCAGATAAAGAAGAAGAATATGAAGAAGCAAAGGAAGGAAAGAAAGAAAAAGAAGAAGAGAAGGAGGAGAAGTAGAAAGAGAAGAAAAGAGGAAGAACAACAACAGAAAGAAAAGAAGATGGTTATGAAGAAGAAAAAGAAAAAGAAGAATATGAAGAAGCAAAGGAAAAAAAGAAAAAGAAGAAGAGAATGAGGAGAAGTAGAAATAGAAGAATAAGAGGAAGAACAACAACAAAAAGAAAAGATGGTAATTATGAAAAAGAAGAAGAAGAAGAAGGAGATTAAGAAAAAGAAGATGGCGGTGAAAAACGAAAGAAATGGAAAAAATGAGCAGAAGTAGAAAAGAAAACAGAAAAAAAAAACAAGAAAAAACAAGAAGAAAAGAACAAGATGTAGAAGAAGAAGAAAAGAAATAAAAGAGAAGACGAAGAAGAAGATGATGAAGGAGAAGAAGAAGCAGAAGAAGATAAAAGAAGGACAAAAAGGACAAGAAGAAGAAGGAAGAGAAGAAGAAAGGCAAGCAGAAGAAAAATATGATTGAAAAAAAGAAAAAGAGGAAATAGAGAAAGAAAGAAGAAGTAGAAGAGGAAGAAAAGGAAGAAGAAGAAGAAGAGGCAGAGGAAGAGGAAGAAGAAAAGAAGAAGAAGATGAAGAAGAGGAAGAAAGAAAAAGAAGAAGAGGAAGAAGAGGAAGAAGAGGAAGAAAAAGAAGAATAGGAAGAAAAGAAGAAGAAGAAGAAGAAGAAGAAGAAGAAGAAGAAGAACGGAAGAAAGGAGGGAAGGAAACATAAAAGGAAAAGGGAAACGAAGAAAACGTAGAGGGAAAGACTTGCACAAAACTTAAAAAAACTGAAGGCAAAAAAAGTACTGCAGAGTAAAGTAGGAAAATGCAATCGAGATAATTGGAATCTGATTTTTCATAAGATCAATTAAATGAAAAAAGATGAAGGCAATATATGGTATTAATCTTCCAATTATAGTTTTGATAGATCATGAATAACTTGCATGATGTATTTCCATGTATCTACTGTAATCATGAAGTAACAATGGTTTTGATTTCCTCGTAATACTCCTTCATTTTGGCAATACCAGCTGCAATTCTTTGCACAAGCGCATTGTCATGTTTAGGACTTTGTGTTTTTGCTATGGCCTCTGATAACAGTATTCTTGCAGGTTCGACAATCTTCGTCATTTTAACAGCATCTAGAGCAGAAATTTCTATAATTTTCTAAACAGAACATTTCATAAAATACTTGTCGTGAGAAAATAAACAAGAAAAGACGAGAAACCCAGAATAACTAAGAATAAAGTATGATAAATTAAGAATTTCACAACCATACTCTTCTGGTTGCCGATTTCGATTTTCTGCTGATTTTGGTATACATTCGGGTGTCATTTCAAACATTTCGGGAAACTTTTTCTCTGGGGTTGACTTTCTTTTTCGAACACGACTTTTGGCGGCCTTGAGCGATCCCCCAGTATTCCGCATAAAAGGTCCCGTCGAAGTTCGAAGTAATGACATTAGTCCACGTATCTTTTCGGTTTGAGATATTTAGTATCCATTCCGGTATCCTTTTCACGATCTGTAGGTACCCACTTGGGCGAAACGGAGGACCACCTTTCCCATTTTGTCTGGAGGAACCCCGTCCCCCAGAGATTTGACTGTCCTTGTTGTCTTAGGAAATGACATGACATGATCAGATCCCGTCTGGGAACGCTATCCGTACGAGTCTTTGGGAGCGCTTTCAAATCGCTCCCGTTCTGATCTGGTTGGATCGGATCCATAGGAACGGCTTACAAATGAGGCCAGTAATTGTTCGATCTGAGGCAATTTCAATAGGATAGACCATGCCAAAACGATTTAATAACTAAACAAAAAGCGCGCGGGAGGTAAGAGATATATTTATTGCGCATGCGCTGCATTGTGAATCCGCTTTGAGAACGTTCTCCCGTTCTCGTGTAAACGCCTCTTAACAACGGGAACGGATCCATTTTGGTCCGATTCCAAATGGGTCTGTTACCCTGTAAATGTAGTTTTAGCTTAATTTCATACCTGATTTATACGGCTCTACCAATCCAGCTATCTTCTGAAGATCACCTAACGCCAGAGCAATCAGCTTTCTTGCATATTCCACTTTTGAATCTATCAAATTTGCAGCTGCCACCGTAATCATATTCATCATGTTCCTCTCAACCTCATCAATATCTATAAAGTGAAAAAAAAGTTGTTGCAAACTTTGAGTAAACGTTTGTTTGCAAGTTATGCATTGCAATGCTATGCTAAAGAGAAGAAGACACTGGCGGGCGTAGACCCATCCTTCCAATGTAACATTAAGCTACTAAATTTAAAAAATGTAGCATAAAATAAGCACATCGTAACAACACCAAATGGCCCCCGTTACAGGCATCATGTAACGTTTGAATGCCCCCTAGGATACACAGAGTGATGCTAAAGCCCCAACGCCTTGGCGATCCGAGGATGAATTGGCGTAAATCGTACATGTCTTTATAACTTGAAATTTATACCCTTTTCTACGGACCTTACAGGAACTGTGTCAACGTTTTCTGTAAATTTTCAGATTTTCTTGTTATGTTACTGGCTGTGTTTTGGGCACTAACTTTGACAGATCGACTTTTGATAAGTACAATGAATAATAAAGTACATGTCTTTATAACTTGAAATTCATACCCTTTTCTGGGAGAAAAGTAAACGAATTATAACAATTTTGAGAAAACTCAGATTAGTAAGATCTTGATTTTGCTTTGGTGAAGTTTGAGCCTGGCTCTTATTCTTAATTCATTCTTGTATTGAGCCTCAATTTTCTTATCAACTATGTCCTAAAAAGTGTTTATTGATTGAATATTCCCAAGATTCGCAAGAAAGAAAACGAACTCTTTCTGTTTACTCTTCTAAGATCCGGCCTCCTGGTTTAATGCGAAGCCATGAAAAACCCCTAAATGCAACAATTCTTATTCCGAATTTGCAATTTATGGCGGTTTTTATCTAATTTTAGCACTAAAATAGACGAAAGAGCCTCCATGGTACGTTTTAGTTACAGAAGGAACAAACGTAGGGTAGCTTTTGAATGGGATTGCGATCTTGAAGACGATCCCATCGAGTTTGCAAGATAGCGGCCATACATGTCACAATCAACAGCATCTCACGTGAAAGCCATGGTCTCCCTTTAAAAGTCTTTTTATGCAGTAGTTGCTGATGTGAACTAAGACAATTTCTTCAAGTAGAAAGTAACATAGCTCCTGCCCTAAATTTAAGTAGCGACATTGAAACCAACGACCAAGAACCGTACAGTGAGTGAAGCTTTGTTTGCTCTTTGAAAGCTATCCCGATTGCTTCGCTCAGTTGTTCATTAGTTGCTTATGGGTTTAAGTTTATTCGCATAG
Source organism: Chrysaora quinquecirrha (assembly GCA_014526335.1). Taxonomy (NCBI): domain Eukaryota; kingdom Metazoa; phylum Cnidaria; class Scyphozoa; order Semaeostomeae; family Pelagiidae; genus Chrysaora; species Chrysaora quinquecirrha. The sequence goes on along the minus strand of JACTAT010000029.1, from coordinate 3,011,978 downwards.
TTGTCATTGTCGGATCCGACTGACTACAAAGATGTACGCTTGTACGGTACTTGGCTAAAAAATTTGCGGTTTTACGGTGTGTTGACCCCCCTACCAAGATTGGTTTGAGATTTGTACAGACCTTTCCAATTTATAAATGTCTGTAAAGTTTTCGGGATTATGTGGTCAAACTCTTTGGAATTCCATGTTTGTTAACGAGTAAACAATAAGTAGCTAACAGTATAGGTTTGATTCAACTTACTGATGCCAATACTGGATCCAAGTAACTGCTTGATGCTGCTTGTAAACGCAGTGAAAATGCCATGAAATGAAACTTTCATTTTCAAATCTGCATTTCGTAATGTTTGGTTAACTGCAGGCAATGCTTTCTTAACAACTCCATCTATGCTATTGCCTAAATCATCATCAGAGCTGGTGGGCGTTGATCGGCGTTTTCTCTCTTGTGAAAGACAAACTAGAGTTAAAATCTTATAACTTATCAAATGCAGAAAAAGCATTTAGGCATCATCATCATCATCATCATCATCGTCATCATCATCATCATCATCATCATCATCATCATCATCATCATCATCATCATCATCATCATCACTACACTGTTCATACTTATTCGTCCTTATTCTTTAGCATTTAGGCATCATCATCATCATCATCATCATCATCATCATCATCATCATCATCATCATCATCATCATCATCACCATCATCATCATCATCATCATCATCATCATCATTACACTGTTCATACTTATTCGTCCTTATTCTTTACCTTAAACTGTTATATGTCGTGAAATATGCTGATTTTTATAAAATTAATTTAAATTTGCTTCGTCATGGTTCTCTAATTTTTCATATGAATTTAGCTTTTTGGGAAATATGTATGATGGGAGATATGTTGTACAAACCGTCTTGTTCTTAGAAAAGTTATTCTTAGTTTTTCATCCTAAAAACCACAAGCTAGAGCTTACTAATTCTGCTTTTTTTATTTCAATAGTCCGGTGGCCAAATGCGAATTTCAAGGATGACCTTGACATCGAGTACATATGGCTTTTTATTTTATTTTCTGTTTATATGGTCATAGAAGACTCGAAAAAACGAAACTTGCCCCTTCCAAGTGCTGGGCAAATTTTTTTATGACCTGCCGAAGATGCGTCATGTCCAAGGTAAAAAAATTCATCGAAAAATTTTCATGAATTGTCAAAACATGGTATTGTTCGGTCTCATTCGAGTGGAAATTGACTCTAGATTTTGAATATAGCATTAAGGTTAGTTTCTGTATATATAGATCAAAAGATATTGCTCAAGACATCTGATTTTTACAAAAAAATCAAAAAAGTAAAACTAAGAAAAATGTTCTTTGAAAAATTATCTTTAGTACATGTAAAAATTTAAACAAAGACTAAGACCGAGCAAATGTTTATTGATATTTGCAACCCGAGCCAGATATGTCTTCATCGTGATTGTCATCGTGGATTGAGAGAAGAGTGAACTGCCGTTTTCGATTGTCATAAGCAAAATGTGAATGGCTTTCCAGTCATTTTAACATACGTGAAATTTACAAAAAGAGCTTTTCCCCCATTTTCTGTCAAAGTTAAGGGTGTGGTCACTAAAAATCTTTCTTGGGGCTCCACCTTCTAACCCCGGTATACCTACTTATTACCCCCCAACGTTTTAGCGCTGGCTTCGATACTGATTGTTTAGCACCGTATGTATCTTGAAATTAGGTCCTATAGCACAGACATCCCCAAGAAATGACATTAAAATAAATGTTTTTACCAATGGAAAACCCTGATCTGAATGGCAACGTTTTAGAGTACATTCTGACAGCGTTTGTTTTATTTGCTTACCCCTATCCATGAATGACAAGTAAAAGCGGGTGTAAAGGGTTTGATTAAGAATATACTTACTTGTGCTCGTAGTGAATCCAAGTGCATTGATAACATTATTTGAAAATGTTGCATCTCCAAGTAATGACGTTAGGGCTTTTTTAATCTCATCGTGAAGCTCTTTGTTCGCAGTTTTCACTGATTCTTTCGCGACAGCTTCAGTTTGCGATTGCAGAGTAGCGATCGTAGATTTCTCAATTGGTGCTAGGATTATTTAAGATGGGTAAGGCGAATATTAAAACTGTTTGTAGGTTAGATAGTAGGCAAACTTAGCAAGGAGTATTTCTTTTACTAAAAAAACGTATTCTGAAAACGGTATTTCAAGGTGCTGTGGCATTGTAGTCTAATCCTGCCGGCTCGTGGTGTTAGATGCTCATAGAGGTCGAGGTTTGAGATACGGTAGTATCATAGCTAGGGTCAAGGTTCGACCCCCGACTACGGTAGTATGATAGCTAGGGTCAAGGTTCGAGCCCCGGCTACGGTAGTATCATAGCCAGGGTCAAGGTTTGAGCCCCGGCTACGGTAGTATCATAGCTAGGGTCAAGGTTCGACCCCCGACTACGGTAGTATCATAGCTAGGGTCAAGGTTCGACCCCCGACTACGGTAGTATCATAGCCAGGGTCAAGGTTTGAGCCCCGGCTACGGTAGTATCATAGCCAGGGTCAAGGTTCGAGCCCCGACTACGGTAGTATCATAGCTAGGGTCAAGGTTCGACCCCCGACTACGGTAGTATCATAGCCAGGGTCAAGGTTCGAGCCCCGGCTACGGTAGTATCATAGCCAGGGTCAAGGTTCGAGCCCCGGCTACGGTAGTATCATAGCCAAGGTTGAGGTTCGAGCCCCGGCTACGGTAGTGTCATAGCCAGGGTCGAGGTCTCCTGCAAATGAAATCCTAGTGACTTGCGCTAAGTACACCACTTCACCTTCACCAGTTGCTAATAATATCTTTTTTCCTTTGCTGTCTTGGTCGTCAAAAGCTTACCCACCTTTCTTCAACTTCATTTTCCATATCCATGATTTCGTATAACATGTGTATGTCGGGATACTTTAAGGAGTTCCCTGTGGTGGGAAAAACACTTGACCCAAGAGCACATGAGGGACCTACTGGAAATGCCTCATCTACATGTTTCACCAATCAAGTACGTTAAAATTTCCAAGTGTATGTATTGACTTGTTTTTCTGTTATAATATAAACGGGCGAATCGTCGAAGCCTTGCCAACGATATACCACTATTGGCAAAAAGGGAAGCTGGTAGTTCTGTCACTAAAAGATTTGTTGGGCGTCTTATAAAAATCAGAATAGGTGGTCGGACCTATCCATAGAAACGTGTCCAGCAGATGCCCCCACCTTACGAAATGACATTAAAAACCTTAAAGCTCATTTCATACACATATGAATCTTCGAGTTTGAGTTTTGCGAAAGTTTTCGGCAAACTGTTGAAACGCATTGCAAATGGACCCCATGGTACTTATAATCCATAGTTACTACAACGGGCATGTAAGGTTGGTACCTGGCCTAAGGAACCAAAACGCATACAGTTTGACTCATATCACATGAGCACAAATTCGAATTTGGTCTTATATGAGTAATTTCACCAGCCACCCCATTCTCAAATGCCAGACGCGTTTAGCTCTTATTGGAGTTACTCACCAGTTAGCACTGCTCCGGTGGTCGTGTGATTAGCACTTATGCGTCTTACGCAGTAAACCCAAGTTCGATTCTCACACATGTCAGTGATGAGCTCCAACAAGAGCGAAACACGTCTGGCATTTGAGAATGGAGAGGCTGGTGAAATTAATCCATAGTTCTAACAAACAAGTGCATAAGGAAAATTTCATACTAAGAAAGTCACAGTAAAATAAATAAAAGATATTAACACGAATATTATTTCAATCTTAATAAGCGGGGGTCCAAAAATGAGCAGGGAAAAATTTTGCAAAAGGTTAATTAGCGGGGCACGGCAGTAAGGTACCTAAGATTATACACACTTTTTTTTATAAGAATACCTTATTTTTTGCCGAGCCTCGATTATTCTTAAGCTTATTCGATTTTGAGCCTGAAAATATTCTTAAATTATTCTTAATCATCAATGTTGTAAATTGGCCTGAAGATCAAGAAAAATAAGTCAAATCTTTGTCATTTGTTATTTTATTAATAAAAAGAGTTACTGTATCAAAGAGTCAGACAGGATGTATGCATTTCAAAACAAATACAATTGCCTGACAATCACACTTATTGTGCAGTGTAAAAAATGCAGAGAAATAAAAATGATCCTCGTCAAGCTTGAGCCTCAGATTATTCTTAAATAATTCTTAAATTTCAGCAATTTTGAGCCTGAATATTCTTATAGACTGTATTCTTATAAAAAAAAGTGTGTATACCTTCAGCAGGAGAAGCAACTCTCACACTTGCAACCTCTTTTTCAACAGATCCATGCCGGATGCCAACATTTTACTGGCTTCTTCAATACTTTGGTAAATTGTGCTTTGAACCAATGTATCAATCGATTGTATGTGATCAGCAATGTTTTGTCCTTCACGTTGCATGTTGTAGCATAATTTTGATCCTGAAGGTGCTGCTTCGAGGCATTGTGATTGTGCGTAGCATGCGTCCAATGCAAAGAGGATCAGCAGGACAATCATGGTCTCCTAATGAAAAATAATTATTCTTAGTGTTTAAAAACTGAATTTATTACCATCAGTTTAGGGAATGAGGCTTGAAAATGTGCTATTGTGTTAACAGAGGGGGTCGGTAAAGGGGGGGGGGTCTTCAGCAAGCTGAAGTAGACTGAAATAGATTTTCAGGTAGAGCACATAGCTTAGCTTTGCCACTTCAGCACTTCACGTTCAATGCTTGATACCGGTTCACGTTTCACGAAATTGTTTTCGGATACATTTACGTTTTACATTAAAAAAATTATCCTCACGTGTGAAGAAAATACTCCTTTGTCCGAAGATATTTATACTTTTTTTTCGAAGTTTTTTGTCCAAAATTTTTTCTGTCCGAAACTTTTCGTTATTAATGGATGATTTTCTGCAACTTGATTTAGGAAATTTAGTGCTAGAATTTTAATTTTGGAATGTTTAAAAATGTGTATTAGTGTGAATACCACTGTAAACTCTAAGCCACGATAGCTAACTCAAAAATTTTTATAATCCCCATTTCCCCATTTTTATAACTTTTTTCTGGGTATAGGGTAAATAAAGCAAAATCTTAATTCACCCAATTTACTATATATTTAACATATTGAAATTCATTTGATGAGCAAGCATGAACAAGCATGTTGCATTTGTGTGCAAATCTTTTACCACTGACTCCCAACGTTCATTGAAAAATAGTACTGTCCAAGTAACCGAGGAATTAAGAACAGATTAAGAACATTCTAGTCTCAAAAAGGCGACAAGTCAAAACAGCTAGTCTCAATCAAATTTACTGGTTCTAATAACATAAACATAGATTGTAATGAAAGTTTATTTCGGGGGCTCGAGTTGGCGGGGGTTCGAGTTGTTTGGATTAAATTGTACATACCTTCATTCCAGATTGAAAAAAATTTGGCTGCGTTGTTTTCCTCGAAGATTTAAATCGAAATTGTCGAAACAGAGAGAAACTGAAATAAACGATGAAATAATTAGTTTGCATGTAAATAAACTAGAATAAATACGACATTAGTTTAATGCTGGAAACAATGGTTCATAAGAAGATATGTTAGACAGAAAACAGATGTACAAATAGTATTTTCAAGCTGTATTTGCTGTTGAGACCAGCTTCTATAAGCTCCAAATGACCGGTTTTCAAATACGGTATTTGTTGGAATAAACTGTGCGAACGAATATTCAGGACATTTTATTTAAGATACTGGTTTCCGAGGCGCGGTTTTTTGAGATTGTACGATTATTGGAAGGTGTCTGCATTTCTTAATTCTCTAGTTCGAAAAAATGAAGTAGAAATAGATTATCTTGTAGACGACATCATTCTAGCCATGATTTTAGCGCATTAGGGACTGGTCATTGTTTATAACCGGGCTGGAGCTTAATAAACGCATCCCAATTTCTTATATCTGAAGGGGATCTGGATCGCGGAATCAGGGAAACCCTTCGTCATCATCAACAACGCTCATCCAGGGGCGGGGCAACAAAAAATTTTTAGGGGGGCACAGAGTTAAAATTTGCCAACAGAAGGGCGTGGCCTTTGAAGCCACACCCATTATTCATTTGGGCTTTTCCGATAATGAACACGAAATCCAATTTAAAAAACATGACACCCTTAACTTTTTTCAAGAATCTAACATTTTTCTTTTTTTGCGTTTTGTGGCTGATTTATTCATTTCATCGATCCTTATACCGTATGTACTGTAAAAGCTTCGAAGAGTCTGAAACCGATGCAGATATTCGATGACATTTTTTCTCCTTTTAGTACTCTAATCATGCCCTAATTTAATGGAATATCTATTATTGTCGAGTTTGGTGTAACCGGGCTTCAACGCATTTTATTGAAAAATGCCGAACAAATCCCAGATCTCCAGACCGATATCATCATTAGCCGAAAAAACCTTTGTGTCGACGTTTGCAACATTGGGGAGTACAGCGCCCCCTGTACCCCCCTTTGGCGACGCCCCTGCGCTCATCTTCTCCCTATACTTGATCACCCCGCGCTGAATCGATGGATTGCGCCTACAAAATATTTTCTCAGCTGCAAATGTGGTGCGCATGGTTTCTGGGCGACTCGCCGTACAGAAACTCATCACACAACTAAGTCGCCACACACTGCAGCTCGACCCGCCACACCTTGGATTTTATGTTAGGCAAAGAAAATTCTCCAATGCAGTTGTATAGGGGAGAAAGAAGACCCTCTACTCAACAAATCTGTCCTATGCCGGCAAATGTCGCGCAGCATCAGACAAACCTCTGGCTATTTATTACGACAAGCAAAACTTTGATTGCTGCTATGGTAGATTTTGAGCCTCTATCTACAAAGGAAAAATCTCCCTCCTTGACTCCCTGTCAAGACCCAAAATTCCGCCGTCCGACATTAGGGTGGTTCAACCCAGGAATGTATGAAAATATCGGAAAATCCACAGGTTCCGAAGTGTAAAAAGTCTAAAATCCAAGGGTGGATTTTAGACTTATTACCTGAGTCGTAGTTATCGCTATTGAAATACATGCTAGGACGCTCAAACTACGACTCATGATCGAACAGTTATCTTTCTGGACTTACTTTTTCTGCCTCGTTCTCAAATTACCATGGTGACAATGATGTCAACGGTAAGTGGTTGTAATGGCCTAAATTTACCGGGTCTAAAACGCCGTGAAATGCAATGTTTCTTTGTGTTAAAACTCAACTTACTATTTGTTTCGCAGAAAGCTCTTACCAATCCAGCTTTTTCGATATTTGTTCCAAACTTTTTGCAAAATTTAGTACTAAATCGGCTGCCGAATAGGGCTCGTATATTTTGCTGTGAGGAGGCAACGAACCAGCCTCGTTTCCACGGGGAACAATTTTTTGTTCCCGCCAGTCCCAGAAAATGTCCGTAATATTATGAGTCCCAGTTTGAGAGATCTCGGTTTGGTGTAGTCTCGGTCTGGTGAGCGATAACTGGGACTCAGGTAATAAGTCTAGGTGGATTTGAAAAAATCCACAAAAATCCAGATCTCTCACTCGAAATTGACAGAACCCAGGGCTGAAACTGAAAATTTTGTGTCTTCCATAGGGTAAAATCCAGAGGTTTTGGTCTAAAAGTGACCCAAATTCCGAGGCTGTCTGCGATTTTGGCAGTAAAAATACGGACCTCAGCCTATTTTCGAGGTCTCTTCCATAAGGGGGGAGGGGGTACGGATATTAACAGGAACCACCCTTAGGCCTAAATCTACCAATACTACGTTTGCATTGAGAGTTTGTTGCAGAAACAAATAAGAGAAACAAACATTGTAAAACAAGTATGAACATATATAATCGAGAAGAACCGAAATAAAAATTAATTATCTGCCCAATTTAAAAGCAGAACTTAAAATATACCACACGGTGTGCCCTACAATTTCAATTATCATTTGGAAACGCATCAAGTTCAGTAAAAACGAAGAAAAATCTTTTATACGTAGCCGCAATAGCCAAAAAGTTTTGCATCATTGAATGAGTATGGAAACATAGATTGCTGTTTCGGCAAAATCGCTTGTGTTGTAACAAGTTTATATTCTTTTGAACCAAATTGAATTTTTGTTTTCTTCCATTTCTGTTTGATACCATGCTGGTCCATTTTCTTGAAAAGATTTTCTGCGACTTGTTCTGCGGACTCAACAAAGCCGGCTGTCAGAAGCTCGTGTTCCCGCGCCACTGTTTTGTTGACAATAATGCTTGCGACAGTAAAGTCATCCATGTCTTCAGTGACGATATCTAGGATTGGCAAGTCGAGCGTTTTTTCTGTTGTGAATGTTATACTGCCACCAAATTCACCGAATATTTCCTTTGGGCAGAAATGATGAAGATGTTGCAACAAGCCATCTGCAAAAATTAGATAAGACACATTAGAGTTAAGCAATAACTTAAAAACCCAGAGGAGTAGCCGAATGGACGGGGATGTGCCGCCCAGATTTCGGAAACCCACCCACTTATAATGTAAACCTTTGCAGAAACAGACCCTATTTTATAAGTAAAAATAAGACTTTCTACATCTTACTATTGCTTGAGTTTGTACTACGAACATCTTTGACGCGATTTTACCACTTTTCTGACCGAATTAAAGTTAAACTTTCGACTTTTCTAAAATTTGCCACTCACTTTTTGGTTAAAATCATACCCATGTTTAGAGAATGTCAGGGCCAAAAACCTTCCCACATGGGCGGCATATACTTGTACCCAAATTATTCTAAGTACTCCCCGGGGGAGAAGCCGAGCAGTAGTAGCCACATTTTTACATGGGAATGTGCGTATGGCGGGTCAAATTCTTACACACATCTCCGTGTCAAAATTTAAATCTAAACAAGGATATATGATTTGTGCAAAGCATTGGCAGTTTCTGGGGACAGTTGGGGGTTAAGTACAGTCTTTGTCCCATTTCTTGGAACAACACTACAATGCTACCTAGTAAAAATAAGCTAAAATAGGCCCTGTAGGAAGGTTTATCGTTTGTAGGGCTTGTCGCCCTCGCTTCATTTTATGATGATTAAACCATTCTTGCTTTTTCTTTCAATTGTCTATCATCCGATCAATGTACACATGGAAAGCTGATTTAAGTTTGATAATGAACTACTCACCAATTTTCTGCTTCTTGGCAAAGTGCAAATCTTGCTCGCCTAACAAAATAACAAGAAGTCGACTTCATATCATTCTTCAGGGTGACTTGCTATGCTTTAAAAGGAGGAAGACATGCTTATACATGCATACTGCACTTAACACTGATGCAGGCAGGGACGTCCAAAAAAGGGAATGTAGTTGTCCGAGATAACATTTAGGGCTGCAGATATTAGCTTATTTAGAAAGATTAAGAAGCGAACCTTGATCCAAGAGAAAGAATAAGACAAAAATACTGCTAGTGTTGGGATGGGATGTCAGAGAAGAACTACTGGATCGGTTTGCTCCGAGACAAACAGACATGAAGTACAGATTGCTACTGATAGTATAGGCATGGTTATCGACATGTCACCTGTGTAAAAGCGTACGAAAAATTTCGTCTTTACACATTTACATGGAATGTCTTCTATTAAAAATACAAGATCGAATTCAAATCAAACTATTGTTGCTTACTCATTTCAGTGTCATTTCCCAAGCTTTCCAAGCTTATATTGTAGATGCTGTCATCCTCGTCCTCGACGTCGTCATTATCGTCATTGTAATCACAATTTGAATCATTATGATCAACAACATCATGATCATCGTCATGACTAGAATCAGCATCGTCGTTTTCATTATAATCATCGTTATCATCGCCGTCATTATTATCGCAAACAGTATCGTTATGATCAGCAAAATCATGATCATGATCATCACCATAAAAATCATCGTCATCAACATCACCATCAAAGGCATTGACTTCAGCACCTGTTAGAAATTAAGATTACAGAATTAAGACCTCAAGTTAACAAGAATTATGTTTTTAAAATAATCAAAGTTGTATTAAAAACTAAATTGTTTGATGAACTTACTGATTTCAATATCATCTTCCATATTCTCAAAAATTATGCCATCATTATAATCATCTTGATCAGTTGCAAGATCTGGAAAGTTAATTTAGGAGAAATAAAGCTAAGAATCCGTTATAATGCGTCGTTAATTTTCCTACAAGTGGTGCACCACTATTGATGGGATTTGATCCCAAGACTGCATGACCAGAAAACCAACAACGATTCTGTCGAGGAATGAGCTAAAGAGCTCAATGAAATCGTCGAATAACTCTTGAAATCATGCACCCCAATGATCACCACCAGCATCATAGCCATCGCTGTCATCAACATCAATATCATCGCCGTCATCATTATCACCATCATCATCATCATCATCATAACCATGATCATAATCATAATCATAATCATAATCATAATCATCAACAACATCATCATCATCATCATCATCATTATCATCATCATTGTCATCAACATCTTCATCATCATCTTCATCATCATCATCACCATCATCATCATCAGCAATCATCATCATTACCATCATCATCATCATCAATCATTATCATCATCATCATAATCATAATAATAATAATAATAATAATAATAATAATCATCATCATCATCATCATCATAATCATCATCATAATCATAATCATCATCATCAGAGTCATCATCAGAGTCATTATCATCATCAGAGTCATCAGAGTCATCACCACCATCATAATTGAATCAACTAATTTCTAATTAATTTTTATTTATTCATTCATAAACTTACTTGATTTAAAAGCAATTTCAATATTCTCCAGGAAAGCTACGTTAACTTCGCCTTCGCTCAGATTCATATCAATATCTAAAACATAAGTTTATAATGCAAGTAAAGCCTAAATAAAACAGTGCGGCAAGATTTAGAGGCGTAAATCTTGAGCCTTAAGTAGTCAAAGAATGAGTAAGGTCTATAGGTACCTTGATCTACATCTAGATGAGAGCTGCATTCGGACATACTGGCCAAGCTAACGTCAGAAAAGCTTTCGATAGATCTGGCATCAGCACCATCAGAAACATTACCCTCGCGTGGGTTTTCCATGTTTTCCATGTCCTCTTCGCCCCACCATTCATAATCTAAGAGACATGAATAGATTACTCCATATACTATGTATCTATTTCAAAAGCTAACCAATTAATGAAAAATTGTTTGGCTAAAATGTATAGATAACGAATCATCTTTCGTCAATATTTAATAAGAAAATACCTGGCCTTAGCTGATCAATTTCAAATTGTGGAGAACTTGGTATCTCCGCATTATCAGAAGATGCTAAAAAAGAATGAAGATTTTATAATCGATCCATGATTAAGTATGCATTTTAGGCCAAAATAAATATTCAAAATTTTGAATTTTCAAAGCATTTCCTAGTCTATAAATGAGCTTCTACTTCCTGTCTGTTAATGATAGTAATTTATGCTCATTGCATACCTCGTACTCTTGAAAGCATACTAGAGATTCTATTCGCTTTAGACGCAAACCATCTTCTTGATCTTCCAAAATATTTGCGAGATCCCTGAAAGGAAAAGAATTGCATGTGATCTTTTGCTTGTTATACCATACTTTACTTACTACACTACGCTATGCCATGCAATGCGATGCTATCCTATGCTATATTATAGTTTATACTGTACTATACCATACTATAGCATACTATACAATACTATACCATACCATACCATACCATACCATACCATACCATACCATACCATACCATACCATACCATACCATACCATACCATACCATACCATACCATACCATACCATACCATACCATACCATACCATACCATACCATACCATACCATACCATACCATACCATACCATACCATACCATACCATACCATACCATACCATACCATACCATACCATACCATACCATACCATACCATACCATACCATACCATACCATACCATACTATACTATACCATACCATACTATACTATATTATACAATACCACACTATACTATACCATACCACACGATACGATACCATACCATACCATAACATACCATACCATACTATGCTATACTATACCATACTATACTATACTATACTATACAATACTATACTATACCATACCATACTATACTATGCTATACTAAACTATACCATACCATACTATACTATACTATACCATACCATACCATACCATACCTCACCAGGCTATACAATACTATGCTATGCTATGTATGCTATACTATATTATTTATACTGTGCATTACCTAACTACACTATACCATACTTTATATATTATACTATTATATATTATATACGATTGAAAATTCAGCTTGAACAGATGAAACCGGTATCGAAATAATCTGTATTTCTGCTTTTACTCTACTCTCATATATTACATACTATATATACTATACTATACTATACTTTATCAATATTATACTAGATTTTGTTTAAAATGATTTGAAACTACTTACCTCGTTCTCGCGGTTTTCTGCGGATGCCCGCCTTCTTGATATGTCACTGCCCATTGTGAAAACCGATAAAAAAGCTCAAATGTGCAATTTTATGCGGTTGTTTGAGCAAAATACCTCGAAGGCACACGGTATGCACAAATCAATTAAGTAATCGAAGAACGCAATGTGAACACTTGATACCGAAAGCTTAAACTTCCGAAAATCATCTGAATCATGAAATGGATTTGCTGTTTATATAGTTGATGGTCTCAATTTATTAAGCGACGTCACAATCAATTTAATCAACCAATCAAAATTGAGCTTTTAGCGAATCAAAGTATCAAAGTTCGATTCAAAGTTCGGTTAATTAACTGACGTCATAAAGCGAATTGTGAAGTTAGAAAATCATAATACGCTCGAACGAAAAAACTGGAATTTTAAGGTCCTGGCAAATACTCAATGTCGAGGTCATCTCAACTGGCCACCGGACTATAGGGGTACGCTTCCAAAGTGATCCGGTCTCGTGTAAACTGCCAATCTGGCTTTCTTTTCGACCTGGTTAAGAAATGTTAGCTGGAAGTAGCTCCTCCAGTTGAGACGTCTTTTAGCACTGAGACACTCCTCCAGTCGATGAGACCTCCATTAGCACTGAGAGGCTCCTCCAGTCGATGAGACCTCCATTAGCATAGCAAGGAGTTGCTCCTTCACCAGTCAAGTGGTATATTATTCTTAGTGCAATCAATAAGAAAATGGTTCCATTGTTTGTGGGTCCGGCTCGCCATCCATTCCAGTTTACAGAGAGTTTCCAGTGTCCACTTCCATTTTCCCATTTTCCAGATTCCATGTTTTAACGACAGCTGTTAGTTTAGTTTCTCTTTTGCTTCATGGTAGTGGTTGGACGGTTGGTGGTTTGGTCGCCTCCCCTCAACTCAAGAATAATGGCGACGTCGTTGCAAGTTGATTCAGACACGCATGCTGACGCAGTTTCCAAGGTAAGCCAAGTTCAGCTTAAACCTTTTCCTTTTGGTAAACTGGCGACACAAACACAAACGCCTTTGCAGTTTTATAGGAACTGTCAGGAAGGCCCACGAAGGAGATAAACAACAAAACTGAAAAGAACTTCCTTGCTGTCGATGGTCGACATTGATAATCTGTCCAGATCCAGACATCAGACAATGACAACTAACGTGCAATGAATAGTATGAATGTGAATATATGAATATGAATGCCTAAGAAGTTCAGATTTATTTTGCATAGCAATGAGAATTTACTGGATGTCAAATGAAGTACCTACAGCCTTTCTTTTATCCGGGCAGGGCAGACTCAGGATTTTGCCACAGGCTTCTATCTAGCCTTTTGCAAAAATTATTTAAGAATAAGTATAATGTCTAACAACAACCAATCTGTAGAAGAAGATCCGAACAAAACAAAGAAAAGAAAAGGCATAGGAAGGAGGGAAGGCCTAGTCAAACAATAATGGCGTGGTTGCTTATGGTACTGAGAATGAGGTTATTTGTCCCTTTTACTCACGGAAGCTGGAAAAACATTTTTCAAAGCCAATCCTTTAGATATATCAAGTTTTCTTCTTCTGTTACATGGGAAGCGCGCATGCACATAGCATCCTAGTTTTCACACACCACCTTCCTCCATGTGTCTCTGTGATGTGCTAGTTTTGTTGCTGTCTCTTTTGTTAAGTTCAGTAATTTCAGGTCTTTCCCTATCATTGATAGCCGGGCTGTTTTTGCCCTCCTCTTGGTTTCATTATTTTTCTTCTTGCCTCTTCAAGAGCAATTTTGGCTGGAGTTTCCTCAGGAAGTCTTATCATGTGGCCAAGCCATCTCAGTCCCCTGGTTTTCTACTTCTCCTCTTTCCTCTTTTTGTACAGGGCTTTGTTACTTATCTTTTGTGGCCATTTGATGTTGAGCACCTTCGTTAAGTCTCCATTGGTATGAGTCGATTCTGTGGGCTGCTGTTTTGGCCAGTGTTGAGAGCTCTGAGTTATACAGGAAGATACTTTCTGCACATGCCTTGAATTCTGATTTTCTATCAGCCGCTTGCTGTTACTACCTGCCCACCTGATGTCATCTGCATATTTTGGGCTGATGATGATGCCTTGTGATGGTTCTATGTAGTGTGTGTGGTCTCTTAGTGCAGGATGTAGGTCTTCGTCTTGTGTAGAATTGCTGAAAGGTTTGCTGTATGTGTGATTGGTATCTAATTTTTCTGCAGGGTTTTGGTTAGATATAAGGTAAACATGATAGGACTCAGACTGTCACCCTGTGGAACTTCCATCTTTGTTATGAAGGGTTCTGATTCTTCTTGCCTTACTCTTACCGTTAGCCTTACATCTTTCACCAGCAGTTTGACAAGATGGAGTTCTGCTTGATATCAAGCAGGACTCCATCCCCTAATCCCCTACATCCCCATTCTTATTTCAAGATAAGCAAATGTCAATGCAGATTTCTGATTGATTATTTGGGTATTGTTAAATTATTTTACAAGTAAGTGGAATTTAAAGCATCCTGTTTGGTGTTTAAATAAATTGATATTGACCTTGAGGATTATGATGGAAATTGAAGGACTCATAAAAAGTTGAAAGCCAGATTTTGAAAATATTGTTATAAAAATGATGGTAGATTCACAAATGATGAATACTAAATGTTGCACTGAAAATTTTCGTCTTCTTGTATTGTACAGTGAAGGTGGTAACTTTAAAGAAACAAGTGAGTCTAGTGTTAGTGTGGCAGTAGGTGTCAAGAACACTTCAGTCAATGTGATTTTTGTGCTTGTTTTTGTGCCCTGCAATTACAATACTTATTCGATTATCCAACCCCTTGTTTATCCGGTCTTCGATTATCCGGTCCGTCAAAAATGTTCAACTACGAAAGCATTATTCAGCAAATACTCTATTTTTCTTTGCAAAAACCATTCTGTAGATCAAAATATCACGCAGAAATGATCACAAAATCACTCTTAAACCTCAATTACTCTAGTATGCGGAGAATTTTTCGTTTGAAAAATAATCTTAAAAAGCTACCTTGTAGCTAAGTTTGTAACTGGCTTTTGCTGTGATTTTATATTTTCGAATATCCGGAATTTTGGGTTACCCGCACACATTTTGAAAATCTTGTGTCCCGAGTAGGCCGGATAATCAAATAACTACTGTATCAATTTGTCTTTTCCACAGCAGATATCTGGATATGATGAGAATTCTGGAATCTGGCTTGAGGAATTCTCACTGTTGCTCAATTACATGTTTCCTGTTGAACGCATCTTTCATCAATGGTATGCTTACCTTGAAATGAACGAGCTGAGAAAAATGGAAGGGAAATCCCTGCATTCTGCTTCAGGTAGCATAGTGGAGGGATTCAATATACCATGTTCTGGTATGATGAAAGACAAGGACAACAGAAACCTATTCCAACCTGATGTTGATTCAATGTGGATGATACCACACTTTTTTCAAAGTGGTATTACAGGCATTGATCATCCGATTTTTGCCGTTGAACATGCCCTTGATGATCCAAGATATGTTAAATTGCAAATAACTAGAGAGTATCGTTGTGAGCTTCATCAATTTAAAAATGTTGAATTCTTAAATCATGCATATTTGTTTGATTCAAATGCATTCAGTGGCTCTGAAAAAGAAGCAATACAACATAATCTTTCAATGAAAAGTATGTTGCGTGGACCGTTGATGAAAGAATTCAATGATGTACAACAACAAGACAAGTTCATCTATGAGGCACATGGCCCGGTATACAGGGAATATAAGAGTGGTTTGGCACCGCATCAAAGAGACGTATCCATGGTATTTACGTACCCGAATGCATGGCCTGAAAAGGCTATGGAATGGCTTAGTCGTACACGCCTACATAACTGGCCATCACCTGATCTTATACAGGAAATCTGTAAATCAGGCTGTCATATTGCTCCTGTTGGAAGAGGTCAGCGAAGTAGAGATCCAATGGATAGAAAAGACTACATCCGGAATCCTGAAGCTGCTGTTGCAGACACAAAGGCAGAGATGGGAATGGATGAGACAGAATGGCGAATTTCTTTTTCCGTTGCAGAGAATAAGCTGGCTGCTTCTGTTTCTCCTATTCAAAGGCATGTCATGGCGCTTCTTAAAATGCTGAAGAAGATGTATTTTTGTGATATTTCGACATACTTGTTGAAAAATTTGGCATTTTGGGAATATGAGAGAAAAGGCGGGTCATTTTGGAATGATAATAATACTGCAGTTTGCTTATTGTTTATGCTAGATCAGTTGATTCAATATTTAAAAGAAGGCTTTCTACCTCACTACATTATGCCAGAGAGCAACCTGCTTGAGGGGGAAGACCCAACTTTGTTGAAAAAAGTTGCTCAAAGAATTGTCAAAATAAGAAGAAACATTTTGCAACGAACTTTCTCAATGCTGAAGAAAGCACTGTTTGAAAGTTCTGTAATTTTTTATGCAAGAGAATTCGATATTGAAGATATCGTTCTGAAGGTAAAAAACAAAAACCTTGAAGGTGAAGAAAGATTGGCTCTTAAAATGAAAATTTGCAATACGCTTGTTAACCTCAACAAAACTCTAATTTCCACTGCGCACCTTATTAGTAATAGCAAGGAATCTATCCATATGCATTTTAAGACGGAGATATCAAAGGCTATTTATCAATCAGTTGTTTCAAGATTATTTTGCAAAATTTATAACTTAAACCCTCATCAAAGATCTTTGGAAGATATTGTTGTTAATGGAACCCATCAGCTGCCTAATTCAGAAGAAATTATGGAACAAAGTAAAGAATATCTTCATGGAATGGCCAATGGAAATGATTTATCCACTCTTGTTACAACAAGTGCTTCTATGATTGATGTTCGAAAGAATGCTGCAGTGAATACATGGAGTTTGCAACTGTCATCGCACATTGTGTTTGAGTATAGACCAATGCCGTTGCAGATGAATGATTATTTGGAAGTTGTTAAAGATTTTGTTGAAAACAAGTGGAATTTAAAGCATCGCTTTATGTGTTTAGAAAAAGTAAAATTGATTGTCATTACCATGATGTACATTGAAGAATTGCTTAGAGAAATTCAAAAGTAAGATTTTGTGAAGATGTTTGGAAATCATCACACAGTCGAACGTTTATGAGCGGTATCAGATAGATAAAAGAAAAGAGCACAGCCAACAAGTTATACTAAATGGCATCCCATAGCATCATCACTAGTCAGACATCAGAAAACTCTTTCTTACATTTATTCAGAGCTACAAATAGTAGCAGTCATATGCCGACGTCTTATACTAAATAGAATCTCATAGTAAGCTCACAAGTCAGACTCTAGAAAACTGTTTCTTACATTATTTGAGATCCTCAAATAGTAGCTGATACGAGTTTATTCCGTATCTGAACCAAAGTAACGATCGTTCTTGCTTTTTGATGTTGTGTGTCTACTTAACACTGAACGCTGTAGTCCTTTGCCAATGCCTTATACTGAATGGCATCCCATAGTAAGCTCACAAGTCAGACGCTAGAAAACTGTGTCTTACATTGGTTGGATATCATGATCAGTTCAACCATGTTATTCCCCTTATGGTCCGCAGAACTAATATCTGAAACATTCTTAGACGAATTATAGCTCAACAGCTCATCTAGTGAACTCCATTGATGACAGGTAATTCATTATAAAACTGATTTACTTCTCTAGTTCTCCTATGCTTCTATGCGTCAGCTGCACAAAGATTGGATGGGAGCCTTGGAGAACCCTATTGTTGTCCTGAAGGTGTTTCCACCTGTCAAATTTGAAATCATGCCTTTTCTAAAACTTCACAGAATGTAAAAAGCTGGTCGACTTTATTCTTTTCATCTTTAATTGATTTCCTTTATCGATACTCAAAATGGGTACTGTATTTCTAGTTTAATGAAATCGTGCTTGAAGAAGAACTGCATTTTATACTCTTTTTCCTCGATCGCCTCAAGGCCCAAAGTTTATAGACCCACCACCGCATTGCACCTTACACCCATTAATGTGTGATAACCATAGCCAATCTGTAAAAATCTGTTGCTTTCTTTGAGGAATCTATACATACTTTGAGATGCACGCTTTACTTTGATTTACTTTAATTTTCAATGCAGCTAGCAAGCAGGTGGTCTCTTTCTTGGTTTTTAAAAGATATATTTGTTTTATCCAAAAAGAAATTTTAATATTGTTTATTTATGCCCGTTCCTCCTCGTTCCTCTCTGTTCCTCCCCGTTCCTCCTCATTCCTGTTGTTCCTGTTCGTTCCTCTTTAGTTATAGCCGTCAGCCACTTTGGACGCGATCTATTTTAGCTCTTGTGAACTTAGTGTTAATTTTTATTATTCTGTTAATAGCTTATTAAAAAGAAATAAGTACTTTAAAACTTTGTACTTTTTTATGCTTGCCATTATCAATTTGTGTTTTATGCAGGAGATATCTGGATATGATGAGACTTCAGGAATCTGGCTTGAGGAATTCTCACTGTTGCTCAATTACATGTTTCCTGTTGAATACATCTTTTATCAGTGGTATGAATGGCTTGAAACGAACGAGATACTGAGAATGAAAGGGTATAACATGCTGACTGGTAGCACTATTGAAGGATTTAGTTTACCATCTTCTGATATGATACAAGACGACGACTACAGAAACCTATGGAGAGCTGATCAAGATGTAACGAGGATAAAGTCGCACTTCTTTCAAAGTGGTATTACAGGCATTAATCATCCAATTTTTCTGTTGAACATGCTCTTGATGATCCAAGATATGTTAAATTACGAATAACCAAAGAGTTTCGTTGCGAATTTCGTCAATTTAAAAATGTTGAATTGTTAAATCATGCATATTTGTTTGATTCAAATGCATTCAGTGGCTCTAAAAAAGAAGCAATACAAAATCATACTGTTATGAACAGTCTAGTGTGTGGACTTGGACCGTTGCCAAAAGAATATATTGATGAACAATCACAAGACAAGTTTATCCGTGGGATTCATGGTCCGGTATACAGGGAATCTACGAGTGGTATATTTCCATATGAAAGAGACGTATCCATGCTATTTACGTACCCGAATGCATGGCCCGTAAAAGCTATGGAATGGCTTGATCGTCCACGCCCAAATAACTGGCCGTCATCTGATCTCTTACATGAAATTTTCCAATCTAGTTGCTGTATTGCTCCTGTTGGAAGAGGTAAGCGAAGTAGAGATCCAATAGGTAGGGAAGCCTACATGCAGAATCCTGAAGCTACTGTTGCAAATACAAAGGCAGAGATAGGAATGGACGAGACAGAATGGCGAATTTCATTTTCTATTGCTGAGAATAAGTTGGGTGCTTCTGTTTCTCCTATTCAAAGGCATGTCATGGTGTTTCTTAAAATGCTGAAGAAGATGTATTTCGGTGATATATCAACGTATGTGTTGAAAAATTTGGCATTTTGGGAATTTGAGAGAAAAAGCGGGTCGTTTTGGAATGATAATAATACTGCAGTTTGCATATTGTTTATGCTAGATCAGTTGATTCAATGTTTAAAAGAAGGTTTCCTACCTCACTACATTATGCCAGAGAGCAACCTGCTTGAGGGAGAAGACCCTAATTTATTGAAAAAAGCTGCTGAGACGATTGTTAAAATCAGAAGAAATATTTCGCGGCGTATTGTATCAACGCTCAATAAATTATGTTTTCCTGCTCATAAAACCTTTTGTACAAAAAAAATAGATCTTGAAGATATCGCTTTAGAAATTGAAAACAAAAATCTTAAAGATGAAGAAAGATTGATTGTTAAAAATAACATTTTCATTACGCTTGCTAAGATGTACACACATTTATATGCGCTTGCCAATATAATGTACACAAACTACTCTACACACACTTCTAATGCGGAAGGAACTATGTTTGGAGCTGCGGTCTGGGAGATATCAAAAGTGATTTATCAATCAGTTCTTGCAAGAATATTTTGCAAAATTTATGATTTAAATCGTAATCAAAGTTCTTTCGAAGATATAGTTGTTAATGGAATCCATCAACTGCCTAATTTAAAAGAAATTATGGCACAAAGTAATGAATATCTTCATGGAATGGCCAATGGAAATGATTTATCCACTCTTGTTCCAACAAGTGCTTCTATGATTGATGTCCGAGGGAAGGTGGTAATGCAGGTATGGAGTTTGCAACTGTCAATGGTAATTGTATTTTATCAACCACTGCCGTTGCAGATAAATGTTTATTTGGAATTTGTTAAAGATTTTGTAGAAAACGAGTGGAATTTAAAGCGTCGATTTAGGGGTTTAGAAAAAGTTAAATTGATTGTAATGACTATGATATACATTGAAGGAATACTAAGAGAAATTGAAAAAAAGGATTTTAAAAATCTTCTGACATTATTTAATTAATAATCGTAAGAAGATGTATAAACATGAATTCACAAATGATGAAAATTTTGTAGAAAAGCTAGTAGCTTAAAAGAAGTGTCTTAACTGGAGATTTGTGCAAACTCCGCATTTGGTTGGATAAACACCTTAATAGCAGATAGTTGCCAAATATCTAGACTTGCAGCGAAGTGTATTCAGTAGTTTTTATCTTTTTAATTTTAACTTTACTTAGGCCATCTTAGCTTAGGCCATTTTTCCTCTCTTCCATTCATTGGTTTGTTTTTCCCCGCGTAGGATTTTTTCCGCGCGTAGTTATAGTGCAGCATAGGTATTCCCATTCCTTTGTTTTGTTTTTTTCCAACTAGGAACAGACCTAGGTTAGTCATCTCTCTCTCATGCTTTGCCTTTCCTTTTACCTTTAGTTTTTTTCCTATTATTTCTTCTTCTTATTTATTTTTACGTAGGTAGAAACTTATATTCCGTTTCCTTGTTTTAATTTTATATACCTGTGCGTAGCAATTTTTAGTTAGTTGGTTTTAAGTTGGTTTTTGAGTTCATTTCATAGTTGGTTTTTAGTTGGTACTGAGTTGATACATAGTTATTATATTTAAAGGTGTGGAAAAACACAAAGTTAGAGTCTTTTTCTTCCAAGTTCTACAACGGCGGTATAGACCACTTCAACTAAGAGCCTCGTTTTCAAAAAAATTGAAAATTAGGTTACAGAGACATTTCGACTTCAAATTCGAATTCAGCATCTTCTTTTTGGTGTTGAGGTACATTTTTACGCTTCTAGTCCTTACGATGTTGATTCTATAGCGATTAAAAGTTTGAAAATTTATAAGGGATTTGACCGTGTAAAATGATTGAGGGTGTAAAATTTCACCCCCAGCGATTTTTCACGGTCAAATCCTTTATAGAATTTCAAATTTTTAACACCTATAAAATCAATATCTTGAAGACTAGAAGCATAAAACTTTGCCTCAACACTAAAAAGAAGATGCTGAATTCGAATCTGAAGTCGAAATTTTTCTATGACCTAATTTTAGTTTTTTTTGAAAACGAGGCCCTTAGTTGAAGTGGTCTATTCGCGGTGAGATCATTCTTGTTTTTATTATCAGTAGATAAATAACCTTTTTTTGCTAAAGACTTGGTAGATAGGAGATCTGGAAATTAAGAAGCCTATTGCTACTTCAAAATTACACAAATCATTCGTAATATATTTGTTATTTAATGAAGGTGGTGAAGAGTATTTCGTGAAACGTGATTGACCAGATTTTTCGTTCGGAAACTTGAAAGAGGGTGGCAAATGACCTTCGTGAAACGTGATTGACCATATTTTCTAACCGGGAAACGCGAAAAGCCTTATCTTTTTAATGTGAAACTTAAATGGCAAACATTTTTGTCCCCGTGACTCGTGATCCTGACCCCCCCTTTAACACCCTCTTTAATGAAAGTGTTGCTGTAGGAAGCACTGCATTGTACTCTTTTTCCTTTACCCTTATGATGGCCCTAAAGTCTAGATCCTCCGCTGCATTGCATCCATTAAAGTATGATAACCATAGCTAATCTGAAAAGTATTTGCTTTCTTTGGCAAATCTATCCATGCTTTGCTGTATTTCGTTTGATTGTCAATGCAGCTAACAAGGTTGCGTTGCTTCGTTTGATTTTGAATATTTATTGGTATTATCCGAAATGGAATAACAGCCTTTGCTCACTTTGAAATTCAAGTTCTTTTGCCACTCTTAGGATAGCACCTTTTTCATTTATTCTCTACCGTATATTTCTTTTGGAAGCATATTCAATTCTTCACCTTTTCGCTGCTTAGCTTGTACTTACTTACAACGTAATAACCTCTCGTTTGCATCTTTCAGTATTTACTTTTTGTTGATTACTAGTTTTTTTGTAACATATGTTCGTCTTTATATAAAAATCTTTAGGAACACCTTTCCTGTTACTAACTCTTATATACGATTGGCTAGTTTCAATTCTTATTGCTGCGTATGTTCTAATATATTCTGTAAGTTTTAGTTTATTCTTTGGTTATCTTTGAGTGTCGTAATAGAAAGGGAGGTGTGAAATCTCATTTATTATTCTGGTGCCATATCAAGCGCCCTGTTAAAATTGTCTCATTTGGAGAAAATTTTGCACCTCATAAATGGGGAATAATCTAGTAAGATGCACGATGTACCTCAAAAAGAGGAGAAAAAAGTGTCCTAAAAATGAACTGTGCACCATTTGTAAGTTTTCTCCAACCCTCTTTCTTCGTAGAGGCGTTGAAGAAATTATATTGTCTTTTTACGGTTAAGAGTTTCAACTCAAACCTGGTATTACCGTTAAGGCCATTAAATTACATGAAAATGCTGACTTGTAGCCATTAATGTAGTCAATGTTTCACATAATCCATGACCGGGGCAAATAATCGACAAAAACCATAAACCGGGGCGGCATATGTATTCATATATACGAGTTTACCCTCGTCAGTCGCCCTCAATTAGCCTAAATCGGCGTTGGATGTAAGGGAGATTACAAGATGTCCAAGAGTTCAATGTTATGTGAAATTTCAGCAGAGTTTACCTTAATATTTACATTCAGAATTGATAGACCTTTTTTGTAATTACTTCACCTCTTCTGAAATGCTACGACAGCCAACGCCTCGATTCGATTTTAGCAAAACAGCGTTCATTGCGCTTAGACTTATGACACTTCGTCTTAATCTTTGGAGCTGGGTGGTGTGGCGTGGAGAAGTGGAAACTACGACAATGTAATAAGTCTACGACATAGATGTCTGCTTGTTGCCACAATAATAATTTTAACATTGTAGTTTAAAGTTTGTATCGCAAATATGTATCTCTTGTTTATTCTAAATTAGATAAGTAGTATTCTTATATGTACTTTGATATATTTTTAATGAAATGAAAGAAAATGTTACAAAATAACCAGTTAACTACCTAGCAAACTAACTAACTAACTAACTATCTAACTAACTAACTATCTATCTTACTAACCAATTAAGTAAATAACTGACTAACTAACAAACTAACCAATCAACTAAATAACTAACTATCTAAATAACGAACGAACTAACGAACAAACCAGTTAACTAACTAACTATAACTAACTAACTAAATGACTAACTCACTGACAAAATAACTAATTTACTAACGAACAAAGTAACTAACTAACTAACTAACTAACTAACTAATGAATTAACGAACTAACAAACTAACTAACGAACTAACTAACTAACTAAATAATAAAAAACTTAATAACAAACAAACAAACTAACTAACTAACTATCTAACAAACTAACAAACTAACTAACTAACTAACTAACAAACTAACAAACTAATTAACTAACTAACTAACTAACTATCTAACTTACCAACTAAGTTAGTAACTAACTTATCAAAAAACTAGCCAATTAACCAACTAACTAACTGACGAGCTAACGAACTAACGAAATAACCAACTAACTAACAAATTAACTAATATGTTTAATAAGTCTATAAAAGGCACGGAAACCATCTGAAGACCTCGAAACACTATTGCATCCTTTGAAAAGCTGCGAAAAGTTTCTTAGTAGTCCAAATAAGGCGCGAGGCACAAATCAAGACGTTTCACCACGAATTTCTGTCTCAATTATTTTTGGCAATGAAAATTTTTCAGAATGAATGGAACTTAAACAGTTTTTCTTTGATGAAAAATTGCCCACAGCCAGCCAACGCATTTCAAAGAAGGTATTAGCACCTGATATAATAAAAATGATTTGTTGGCCGAATATGGCAACTTTCACCCCCAACAATATTGATTATTGCATTAGGCAATTCATGAAAGTTTGCAGAGCTAAAGAAACACATAATCGATTTTCTATATTTCATTAATGGAGCCGTGGCTATTTTCAAGAGCTTAGTAAATGGAATTAGGAAATCTATTTGCAATCTGGAGTTTACTTTTGCAAGTTAAATGGTATATATATGGCAAGAAATTCACATCTCAACACATTCACTTGAGCTTAACAAGGATCAGGAGATCAGACGACTCTGGACATCTCAACCAAGTAAGTGAAATATATTATTCTGTATTTCTTACACTGTTCTCTTTCTAAGAAAACTTTTTCCTTAGCCCTTGTTTTCTGGACTTTTTTGCTCTCTGGTTGTATCTTCTGAAAAAGGAGTCAGTACAGAAGGCTCTCAAAACTTTCTGCTTGAAACGAGAAGAATTTTTGACACCTCAGTTTTACAAGTCGCCAGAAAATTTGAAATTTTTGGAGACACGACTAAGTAATCAGAATTTTGTGTGAATTTTCTTTAAGGCTGATGAGCGAAAACTGAAAATTCATCTTTAATACACTCTTTTTATAAGAACCAGGAAATTTTGATCGAGACTGGCTGTTAAGTTCTTAACTCCTTGGTTACTAAGATATCTATACTTTCAGCGAATGTCTGGAGTGTTACTAGATGTGTTTGAAAATGTAGCATTC
Organism: Chrysaora quinquecirrha; assembly: GCA_014526335.1. NCBI lineage: Eukaryota > Metazoa > Cnidaria > Scyphozoa > Semaeostomeae > Pelagiidae > Chrysaora > Chrysaora quinquecirrha. Next base: position 2,986,671 of record JACTAT010000029.1, on the reverse strand, counting down.
TTGTCTATTTCTTTGTCTGCTTGCTTTTAACGGTCAGTCTGACTGTCTTACTTTCATATTTAGCTGGTATTCTTAGTGCTTTTGAAGAGGCCAGCCTCAGCTTGTTCTTATTTTGTTCTTAAAATTTGGGCAAAATCAAGGCTCGTGTTCTTATAAAATTGTTCTTATAAACATTAAGAGTGTAGTGGGCCAGAAACAGGGCCCAGCTTGTTTCAATGTCAAATTTAAGAAGCTCTTGACTTGGAGTCAAAGAAGACAATTGTTACGTCAAAAAGAAACAGCACATAGCTGTCGTATATTTAAGAATAAGATTACATTTGACTGTACACTTACATTTGCCTCAAAATGCTTTTAACGAATGAATCTACTTCTATTCAGCAACGATGAAGTCTTTTGCTGTTTGTGGAGCAGTTTCATTTCTATTGCTGGCATTATCAGCATCATCATTGGCATCCGACTGCGATGATTCATTGCCTAAACCGGTAAGTTAAAGATGATTTGAAATGTTTTGTTATGGAAAAGTGCGAATAAAAAATATCTGTTAAGTATCTTCTTTTTATCAAGCTCTCTTCTGTATCTAATACTTATCAGCAATACTACTGATTAACAAACTGACTAACCAATTAGCCATCTAACTAATTAACTTCTCATCTAACTATAGCTAGCTAACTAACGAAGTAGCTTACTAACTAACTAACTAACTAACCAACAAACTAACTAACAAAGTCGCTTACTAACTACCTGACCAACTAACTAACTAACTAACCAACAAATTGTCTAACTAACAAACTGACAAACTGACTAACTAACTAAATAACTAACTTACTAAATAACTAACTAACTAAGTAACTAACGAACATACTAACTAACTAACTAACTAACTAACTAATGATTAAATAAATAAACTAACTAACGTATTAACTTACTAACTATGCAACTAACTAACTAACGAATTAGCTAACTAACTACCCAACAAACTGTCTAACTACAAAAATCGACTAACTTACTAGCTAACTAACTAACTAACTGGCTGACTAAATAACTAACTAACAGACAAACTAAATAATTAACTACCTAACAAACTAACAAACAAACTAGTTAACTGACCAACTAACTAACTAGCTAACTAACTAACTAACTAGCTAAAAACCAAACAAACTAACTAACTAGCTAGCTAACTATCCTAAACAAATATTGTGAACTTCATCCTCGAGCGGTTAATTTATCATGCCCTTCGTTTCCAGGTATGCGATCACTTGGAAAGGTTGGAGAACAGAATGGTTCGATTGGCAAACCGATCAACGATTTTAATCAGCAAGGCCGTTGAAAATGCAGCTGAAAGAAATGCCAAATTGTTTGAGAGAGCTGTTCAGATCATCAAAAATGCAACCAAAGTAAGACCAGATATGAATTCAACAGAGCTTGTGAAGCTGCTCAAAGGTGAGTATATTGTTGTCACTAAGGTCTATTTGAAGGGACCTTGACTGGGTGGGTATTCTTGTTGTTATCGTAAGAAAAGAGACAAAATCTTTTGTTCAGAAAACAATAGAAGTGGAGAAGAACCGGAGGGAATGCTACCGTTTGTGAATATGTTGAAAGAGACTTTGGCTATCATGACCATCTTAGTAACCATCTTGGGATTATAATTGAAATCCTGCAACTTTACAAAACAAACAATTTTAAAACGTAGAGCAGATGCCTTAGTCAAAGCCACCAATGAGGTGATCAAAGCATTGCAAGTACGATTGCTGTGAAAACAAAAAAAGATTAAGAAATCTATTTTTTCTTAATCTTTTTTCCTTTCTTCCTTTTTTTCGCCAAACCCTATTTGAGGCTCTGGAACCCAGGGTATGGTACCCTGCCCCTAAACATGAGACATACAACTTGCTCAAGGCGAATGAAAATGAACGGAAGTTGGAATTTTTGGCCATTCAGGCAAAGCTTATAACAGGATTGTCTTATAGCCCTGTATAGCTGTGTATATGCCGTACAGAAATCCACGGTTTTAAAACATTTAATTAGTTAGAAACGCTTTAGAAAATGTGTTCTTTGCTTCCCTCTAGCAAGGAATAGTTGAGCCAGACGTGGTCTTCAGCCATGGATGGAAGTCTTGCCTATGTAACCCGACGATAGTAACAAAAACGGGAGAAACCTTCAGCTTAATTACTTCACTGTTAACTACTTCAATAAACATTATTAGTTCTTGCTGAGTTTTCCGCAAAATGGCGTTATGAAGTATTAGTATACAATAATTGTTTTATTTTCCTAGAACTGACAGAGACTTTTGAGAAGGTGAAAGCTGCACAACAAGAAACAGCTGAAAAAGCAGTGAAAGCGGTTGAAGCTGCTTCCATGAAAGTTGCAAAATTGATTCAGAAAATCATCGATGATGCAGTAGATGCTGATCACTCTGGTAAGAGAAAGTAATATCAACTTTGGTGCTATATGAAATGTATAATGCACAGAATATATTTTAGGCTTATGAGTGGTGCAAGAATGTCGTCGCTCACATGCTTACTTTGCATTGCATTACTTTAGATCTAAGAGTTTTCAAACTTTTTCTTTTGCTCGTACTGAAGGGTTTCTTCTAGATATGTGAGAGGCATACATTGTAAAAGAATGGATATAGCTTTGGAAGAAATTCGGTGTTAGGATGATGTCAAATAATTTGACGAGGATGCAATGACGATGATGATGCGATAGTTCTGTAGAACCCACCGTATTTTGCATGGTCTTTTTCTGAACTTTGGCTATTTGCATAATGATCTTATAGAATGAGCTAACAGAAGAAATGCATCATTTAAACGTATAGGCATGTCGTTCGTTGCCCCACCCATCGCGTGGATTGTTATCAGACATGGCAGTTGCGATATACCTTTTCTTGGTCATCACTCTATCTGTTGGTTTTTACTTGTTCACCAAGCCATTGGTGATCCTTTGAGACATGCTGTGCCAAACGATGATGCGTCGAGGCCAATTTTTTGGTACATTTTTGGACATCTTTAATTTTTGGTAGTAACCTTTTGTTGTTTGGAAGTATCATTTTTAGGCCATAATAACATTTTCCATAATAACGGGCATTTTGTGCCGAAGCAACTTATGCTGTAGTGAACCATGTGATGTTTGATTCACCCTGTACTTTGTGCTTTCGTGTAACATTATTTACAAAACCGTATGGTGATTCACTTGATTTCCGACGCACAGTACAATTTGTAATCTACGTTCCAATTTGTGCCGAACCATGTAATGCCGTAGCCAATGTGGTCAGCAAGATTTACCCTCAGTGATTCCTTGTGCTATTTTTCTTTGATGTGCAACTTTGGAGCTCATGTCATATAGCTACGTGTTGTTTGATTTTGAATCTTTATTACAGATATCCATGAGTTCAGAAGAAAGTTGCATAGAGCAGTAATGAAAGCTCACATGAGCATTAGAAAGGCAACCTACGAAGCTGTCAAAGAAGTGAGCATGACCAGCATGAAGGCAAGAATGTATGTGGTTCGAATGCTGAAGAAACTTGGATTAGGAATGGGTGTGTAAATTGATTCTTCTTTCCTGAAATTAAACTTCTGGATAACGTAGGCATTAAATTGCAAGTCCTAAACTTTATCATTGCAATGGTTGTCTGTGTAGGCTATAGGATTTGTATCACCAGGGACTTTGAAAGCAAACGGGTGCTCGAGAACGCGACGTCGGCTTTACAAGCTATCAAGTCGATATTTGAACCTGAGTGCTGTATGGAATTCTCTAAGGGAGCTGTCATTATTTATGACCTGGATGAGGGGGCTGAAGAGAAAGTATTTTGCACCATCAAAAGAATTTCACCCCATCAATTTTTAGTCTAAATTTTCTTTACCCCATCACTAAAATACAGACACAATAACCCAACCCTCAATATGTTCAAGGTATTTTGGTTACCCCGCTTAAGACAACTAAAATTTTTCAGTTGTCCCACTTTTCAGCCACCACCCAGTAGAAAATAATGACCGGTCCCCAAATGAAAAGTTTAACAAATCTTGATGCTAATTTATCCTTACACTTCACGGACCACGGGTAGAAATGCAACAAGAAAACACGCGTTCCAACATCAAATTTTATTAATATGACTAGCTAGGCCTAGGCGGCCGCATCGTAGAAGGAATGCAGTCAAAGCAGACAACGAAGTCCTCTTAAACTTTTGAGGGCAATTGCCTCGGGATCTTCTGGACGTGGACCTGACCTACCTAGCCTCCTCAATCCTACTCTATAAACTGTCCTGCCAACAGTGCCCTCTAAACTGGTCATAAATAATTTTGACCTCTTGCCCTCTTTCTTCAGTTGCAGATGTCATGCCTGTTGTTGACTCTTTGATGGATGCTGCCGACGCAAAAGAAGCAGACGCTGCTGAAAAGGAAATTGAGGCAGACTTCGACTCTGCTGCAAACGAGGCTTACGAAGTCATTGTTCGAGCAGATGGTGGAGTGTCTAAAAGAGGCTGGAATGAATGTAAGTTTGTTAGAAGGTTTTCTATTCTCTATGATCTGATGGAAACCCAAAGAAAAGTCTTACTTTCTCCTTGATAGTTTAACTAGAAAGTCATTGGACTTCAATTTAGCAGCTGCCTTGGGGCTCACTGTCATTATCATTAGGGACCTTCTGCCCCAAGCAGAGTTGCTGTTATGGATCTCAAATATTTTCTATGCTCTGCCGCTTTAACCCATACTTTTGGGACTTAATTGTGCTAGATAGCTCAATAAATCATAGACTATGATAGAAATGAGGACGAACTCTTCAGATCGCTAATCTGTGCAATCTATTTATCGAGTGCCTTGCACTTTTTACTTCTACAGAAGGCCTCTAACACGGGGGGGGGTACTTCATTGTTCAAGAGACTAGACGTGCCGCCCAGTTTTCCAAACCCACCCATGTCTACCTATAAACTCTGTTCCTTGTGGTACCCAGCTATAGAAAGAACAACGAAATTTTTTACCCATTTGTACCAATATCTCAAGGCAACTGTAAATGCCGCGAGAAGGGCTTTGCGCTGAAAACTAAAACGCACATTTTATCAGGCTTTTCAAGACAATGCATGTCTAAAAGTTTTTATTTATTTTACTACCCATGTGTAGAGATTCTTTACGGAAAACCAACCCATATATAGGGAAATTGGCGCTGAAAAAGTTACCCATTTGGGCGGCACGTCTAGTATAATGAACAATGAAAGTACCCCCCCCGGGCCTCTAACCAACAATCAGGAATGCCTTAAGATAACAAGACTGATTTTGATTGATCTGATAGAACCCAAATTGCAGATCACGGTTTTAGGCAGCCATACTCCCATACTGTTTATGCGGACCTGGAGGTGGTGCCGTCAGACTTTGAATAATATACCAATACGTTGGGTGCATGTTTTAAGATGTCAAAATGATGGACAGTTGCTAGCTTTTAACATAAGCTATCATGTTGAAATTTGAACCTGAGAGCTCTATGGAATTCTCTGATGAAAAGTTGGACAAATCTTGATGCTAATTTATCCTTACATAGAAAAATTAACCCTCCTGTTTTCTTCTTTTTAGTTTGGGCGAAAGTCAAGGCCAAGTTCCAACAGTTGGGTGCCCTGATCCTTCAAAAGATAAAAGAGGCTGCTCAGACCATAGCACCACAAATCTACGAGAAGCTCAGACAGATTGGCAAACTCTTACTTGACACAGCCAAGCAAGTTATTGTCGAAATTGCTGGACAAATTTTTGTCATTGTTAAAAACAGTGTTTAATTCCTACTTAGACTACTTAATGTTACAATTTCAAATTGTCACCACGTAGCGTGTTAGTGTTGCCATGCTTTTTGAGTACTGCAAAAACGAAACAACGCGTTTTCTTGAATGTTACTTCTCTTAGCTTAATCTTAGTTTAAGTAACGACGCTGCAGAATGCCAATGCACAAAATATCGCAACCTAAACTCATTTCCAGGACACACGGCGTCTTAAGGCCAGTAAGCTTGAAAGTTGAAGTGATTCAGCAGGCTCTTTTATGCACTCCTACACAGGTAAACGCAGCGTTAATCTTCTAAAAAGTTGAGAATAAAGTAGGCCTATCGTTGGTATTTCAGTGTTAAAGTTTTGATCAAAGTCCATACGATTTGGGCTACTAAACGCTTAAAACCGTAATTTTCCAAAGAGGCTGCAAAGGATGACAGTTGTTCTGTCCTTTGTTTTTTAAGGATTCTTGCAAAATTTGTAAATAGGTGTTGAAGTAGGGTAATTTAGTTTTTCTTTTTTTGTTAAATAGTTGGTCTTCATTAGCTCTTAAACCAGAGCTATTTTTAAAACCAACTTTAAGGAATTTAATAATAATAATGATAATAATAATAATTCCCTTCTAAAATCCTTAATAAAAGCAAAACAGATAGATTCGGCCGACATCTTTTGCAGAAGCCTCTGTTGGCCTCTTTTCGAGTGACGGCAAATGGCAGACTCAGAGTGGTACCAGCAATGTTACCAATAAGAAAAATTGAGATAATTTGGATATAATACAAACGCTGTTGAATTAGCTCTTACTACATTGATACGTGCTGCTGCATTCTACATTTAAGAAGAGAAAGAAAGACCTTGAAGACAGCAAGTACCACCAGTCAAGCACAACAAGCCACCACATCATGCACAATAATCCAGCACATCAAGCATAATAACCCACCACATCATGCACAATAATCCCAGGGGGGGTACTTCACTTATGAATGGACGGGGATGTGCCGCCCAGATTTTGGAAACCCACCCACTTAAAATATTTAATGACAAATGAAAATGAAGCCTTTTTTGAAAATTTCAGTGCCTTTCTCTATGATATTTACATTGAACGAACAACTTAAGATAAGTAAGATCTTTACTAATAAACTCTCCCTATAATAACAATAGTTTTGCTTTATATCTATCAATTATTGGTTAATTGAACTGCTTACTTTAGTTTAATTTTCTTTTTTAACTTGTTGTACCTTTTATATTTTGTATCTTTTTATTAACTTTTTGACCATGTATCTAATGATATAGTGTCTTATAAAAAAAAAATATAATGTAAACCTTTGCAGAAACAGACCCTATTTTATGAGTAAAAATAAGCGGAATATGGGAATAATAAGACCTTCTAGACGTTTTTATTGTTTGATATTGTACTACGAACATCTTTGACGCGATTTTACCACTTTTCTGACCGAATTAAAGTTAAACTTTCGACTTTTCTTCAATTTGCCACCCACTTAGCCGCTGCCGATTAACACTGCTCGTGGACGTGACACTAACGGCTCCAATAGCTTTGTAAATCGACATTCATCCGGTCGCTTGTTCACTTGATCGCTTGGTTACTTTTCCCACTTCGTTTTCTAGCGCCACAGAGCCCTCTTCACGCCCATTCCTTGTGAAATTCAGAATGTATGCAGCCTTTATTCGTTTAAAAGCCGAAACCGCATGCATAGTGCCGTAAACCGATGTCAACGCAAGACGCAACTTTTTCTGAACCCGTAAACCGTAGAAAAAGCATTGCAAAATCTGTAAGTCCCACGCAAAATAGGGATCGACACCGCGAACCTATAATGGCCTTCTTATTACCCACCACAGTAGTCCGTATCCACCACAGTAGAGCGTATATTCGCTACACGCATTTTTTTTAAAAGGAAGTTCGGCTCAGTACTGAAAATTCCTTAACTGACAGCCAAATTTGAGTAGTCAAAATTCCTTAGCAATTCCTTAACTTTCATAGCTACTTGTTAAATAAACCTAGGGACAAGGGAATACAGGGACATGAAGATGTCAGAAGACGAATAGAAATGAATACTAATTAAACCATTGACGAAAAGAGTATTGCTTGCTCATTTTATACATGTAAATGATTAGCTTCATAAGACTTCATAATTTTTAATAAAGTCAGATTCCTTAATAGTCTCTGATCCAGTACTGGGGTTCCTTAAGTTTTTGCCGAACTACCGAGTACTACCTTCCTTATAAAGCACATCCTTATAAAAAAATGCGTGTAGCGTGGAAACCGACAAGCCAGAGCTGCAGTTGTTTACAAACACGAATTCAAAACAACATCAGTACTCCCACTCAAAACAACACAAATGAACAACATCAGGTCCATCTTCATGGTAATTTTGCAAATAGCCCGCCTTCGACCTCCACATCATAGCGAGACTACAAATAGGGAGTTGACTCAGCTGATAATCTCAATTGTAAACGCTTCCGCAAATTGGCAAATATAAAACAGTAATCTGTATTAATTTCAAGTTCTTCTTTTTGTTAGGATTATGCCATTTGTTATGCTAGACAGGCGTCATCCGTTAAATAGCAAAGCGATATGTCATTCTTGTGGTCCTTCGAGAAGCTCCACTTCGAAAAACTTGTGAAGGCCTCTACTCAAGGAATGACTCAAAAGCTCTCCTTTTTGGCTCACAGAAAAAACAGGAAATGAACTCAAAATTTCTACTTTGAGGGTCTTTGAGTAGAGTTTGAGTAACTTTTACAGTAATATCATCAGGAGGATCAGTGAAAATTGGAGTGAAATGATCTAGTACTTGACTTGAAAGCAAGTTCAAAATACGGAGATACAACGTGAATCTGGTGAGTGAAATCGCTATTACGTAGCTATACTGCCAGCGTACAAGTTTGAAATTTCGAGCAATATAAGGTAAACCAGGAACAGAAGTTTTTGTATGAAAATCGGCCTATTATATTTACTTTTAAATTCATTTTAACAATTTAATTGTAAGATCGTAAGAAAAAGTCACCAAAAAGGTCACTGACACTGTCTGTCAGGTCAGCCACATGCACACAGTACAGTACTAAAACTACAACGAATTTTGAGAAATTTTTTGCTAATTTCTCTGGAATTTAAACATTTCAACCAAGTTCATACAACTGTGTACTCTTACGTTAAATCACACTAGAATCTCCTGAACTTTTCAAGTCCGTTCATTTTGAAACCATTCAGCCTTTTCCCCCTTGAAAACGGGTTGTCTCGAAAAGATACAATTAGGCCCATGCGTTATTGTGGTTGCTGATATTTAGAAACGCATAATTGCACAAATTAGATGATTTTCAAGCTTAAGTTGCTTAAGCCAAGCAGAAGTTAACTTAATGACTCTTAATTTAATGTGGTCAGAATAAATTATAGGTGGGCTGCCTGAGCTGGTGTTGCCTGGAGATTTTCGTTGAAAGCGTGCGCAAATTCGAAACGAGGCTGACCGAGTTCTCCTTCACTGATCTCTAAAAAGACTTTTTTTAGAGATCAGTGGTTCTCCTTACAACCCAGCAAATTTCCAATTCTGAAGTTTAATTCAAACTCAAAAGTGCAGTCAAAAGACTATAACTCGATAACCTAGGAAATGATCTAACTGTTTGCGTATAATCGTACAGTGAATATATTTTGATTTCAATTTGTGCTCATCACAGTAAGAGAACAACATCCTATGACGTCAATAGCTGTGTTCAAGTCCTAAGGGTTTTTTAGCATACTGTGGAGACAGTAAGAGCATTAACATGATTTTGTTTATTATTTTAAACATACGTCCTCCACCTTCAGAAAAAATTACAAATTGCTCCTGAATTTTAAGTCTATTGCCGTAGTGTCTGATGGCATTGAAACTACTTGCAGTCTTCGTAAGGGAACTAGCAATTGTACACGTATCAATGCCTAGTGTAGTGATCTGTCTAAAAATCGATGGGCATCTCGAAATAGAAAGGTCTATAAAAATCCCGTACACGCATGCGAATTCTATTGTTTTTCCGCAAACCTCGATCTCGTAGAAAGCCTTTTGTTTTCGGAGAAATCACGTCTATGAATTTCTAAATAACTTCCGTGAACATGTTAAGATTTTCATTAGAGGATGGATGGGATTTCCTGATTTCTTTTAGAATTAAGGTGGATTTCCAGAATTAAGGTGGAGAGCCCTGTACGATGTTGGCGCACGCAATTAGATCCTTTTTCTTACACAATTGTTGATATAGGATTTATTAATATTTATAAAGATTTATAAATTTAATAAATAAATTTAATTGTTGTAGATTTATTTCGATTTCCACTTCCCTATTTTGTCCAGAATAGTCCTGCACATGTGAAAACGACTTGTGCGTACACGCTGTTTTTATAAGGAACCTTTGGTCTGAGTTGATGCTTGATTTCCTTAATTGTACAACGAAAGAGACGGCCTCGTTAATTCTTGAAGTTTTTTAATTGTTAGGGAATTTTCAGCCTCGCTTCCAAGCGATTAAGGTGCTCTTTATAAAAGGACGTGTATGCGCAGTAGCTAAAATAAGAGATTTTCAACGGGTGGATAGAATTTATAAGATGCAAAAGATTTGTAGGATTCATGAAGATTTATGGTCAAGGTGTACGAGATTTATAAAGTGATTCATCCCTCGGATTGTGCCTGACAAAATCACTTTCATTCGGTAGCGTTACGTATAACTCACGCCAGTATTTCCGTGAAAAAGATATTGGTGTTGCTTTGCGTTTACGTTTGGTTCCGCGTTACGTCAGGTTGTTAGCTCTGAAGAAATTAGGGCTTGTATGCTTGTATGCTTGTATGCTTGCTTGTGGTGCTAATTTTGCGTGTTTGCAGAACTGTACTGTACTAGCTATACTGGATACCAAATCATAGCAAAAATCTAGCAAGGAAAAACCACAAAATCCACCACTGTACGCAAAAATACCACCCATATCAAGCATAGTAGACCACCACGTAAAGCATAATAGCCCACCACAGTAGTGCTTATCCACCATATTAGGCAAAAATACCACAACATATAATAACCCACTACAGCAGTGCCTATCCACCATATCCACCACAGAACGCAAAAAATATCACCACGGTACGCAAAAAAAACCATAGAAGTGGTAGTGCGTATCAACTGCAGTGGTGCGTCTGAAGTCATTAGGAGACTTAAAACGCTTCTTTAAGGAAAATCTAGGCCAATTCTGACGTGGGAATTAAGCACATTAATAAACCAAAGAGCAAGTACTTTTGAATGAAGAATTACTATTAATAATTAAGTACAATCTCATAGATTGCATTGACAGTGTTTTTCCTTCCACCAGGCATTGTGAACGTAAAGACTATATTTTTAGAAGATGACAACATGAATGGTAAACATAAAATGCGAAAGAGAAATCCCGTGAGTGGTGATCATTGTTAGGAACAATTTGAATTCAACAGAGTAATCGCAGTGGCTCTTTGTTGGAAAGCTAGTGAAAGTGAAATATTTTGTTTATTTCTTAGAGAGACTTACATCATCGAAGCGCATGAGAAGCTATTTTCGAGTCCGTGTGTGGGTGATTTGATCAAAATAGCTAAAAAACACAAGCTGATATAGAGAAGAACGGAGAAGATCGTATTGCAAATCTGGAGTTCTAGAAGTTAAACAGAAAGTACTGGTGAGTTACTGAGCTATTTTCAGTGTTTTCGAATCTGTGTGGGATACGAACATAGATTATTTAAACATCTTGGAAATCTAGAGTTCAGAAGCACAACAGAAGATTAGTCTTTGAGGCGAACTGAGGCTACTGGACTTCACCCACATCACAGAGTTTCAAGAAAGCTGTTTTTAACCTGTCTGCTTTACGTGATCAAAATAAGACCCTATTCTTGAAGTACAAGTTACACTTGGAGTGTAATAGTTCATATAGAAAAATTTGAATCTTGAGTGGTTTCTACTATAGAGAAGTTCTCTCCAAGTTAAAATCTACCTCGCAGTATATAGACAAATTTCAAAGAAAAAGTAGCTAAATTTTGAAGATAAAAAGGAAATAAAGTATAAACTTGGGAAGATAAGCCTTAGCTGGATCCTCGCAGTACTAGAGCCTCAAGATGCATGTAAAACCTGAAGTTTTTGACTTATTACTTGAGCTTATCAAAAAGATGATGCCTCTGCTTTGAAGTTCTTTCTCAAATGGGAAAAAGACAGACGGAACTATCTAGAGCACCGAGCAAGCGACGGCTTGACGCTGCTACATCACGCCTGTCTTGCAGGCAAACGCAACGTTGTTCATTCACTGGTCGACTGTGGCGCTTATATCGAAGCAAAAAGCTCGGTTGGCTGGACGGCGCTTCACGCTGCCGCGTTGTCGGGAAATTACGACGTCGTCTCGTATTTGGTCTACGGCTGTGCGGCGAATCCTTTGGCGAAAGATGACATGGGTTGCCTGCCGCAAGACTTGACATTAGAATCGCGCATAACGAGTATTCTCAAGTTGAAAACACATGAAATCAGAGAAGCAATCTTCATTGAGAAAAAGAAACGCGAACTCAACGAGCAAATTGAGCTTCAACGTCGACGGAACACATTCCCAGAAGCAAAGACGTCAGAGACGCAACGCACAGAACGCGCGGGAATTCTACGTGTTCGAAGCGAATCAAATATCACGCGCAAAGTGACTTTCAAAGAATCGAAACCAGAAATAGAAGAAACGAAATCGTTACCAGGAGATATAGAACTGAAAGTAGCAATACCCGGCAAAATGATCGAGAAAATAGACGTAAATCAGGCCAAGAGGGATTCTGGGATATTTGAGGACATATCCTGTATACCTGAATTGGATTGCAATGTTAGAACTTCAGTCTGATAAATTAATATGAACATGCATAGCTGAAAATATTAGAATTTAATATATCATAAAAAATCTATTTGTATGATAGAAATAAAATAAGATTCTAAGCCACTAATTGTATAGTTTTTGGGATTACAAAGCCAATTATAATGAACGCTGTCTAAATTTGATCCAGATATTCTTAGTAGGTTTCCTGCATTACATGGGTACTCCGTTTCGCTGTGACAACCCCCAGGGGACACTTTCACATTAACAGGGGAGAGGGGTTCGGCCCCAAGTTTCGCCTCTGAAGATTCAACCAAAATTCCAAATTTTGCCTCCTAAAAATAGTCTGCCATGTCACCCAAATTTTGCCTAAAAACTTTTCTCAAGTTCCCAATTTTACGTCGCAAAAAGAATTTCTAAATTTTATCTTTGAATTTCAGATTTTTCCCCAGGATCTACAAATGCCATGTAATGTATGCTGCAAATGTAAAATATATCCATTTTCTATCCCATTTTTATCTCTTACATCAGAAGGCCACCCGATATTTTCTCTCTGAAATTTGCCCCAAGCCTCAAATTTTTGCCCATGTGTTTCGCCTCATTTTCATTCTATATAATATTTTGCTTGAACTTCCGACCCCAAAAGCTTCCATCATTACGCGGTAAAAGCTCTACTGGGTCCCCTCTCTATTATGACCTCCTCCCAACGATCTGAACCAAGCCTTAAATTCTGAGCAGTACGACCAATGTATCTTATGAAACATTGAGCTATATGAGTTAATTGGAGTACTTTGACTTTGCGTAGTCACGCTAGCAAATCTATAATCACTACTGTGGTGGATAGTCACTACTGTGGTGGTACTTTTGCGTACTGTGGTGGTAGTTTCTGCGTACTGTGGTGGATAATCACAACTGTGGCGGGTTATTATCCTTGATGTGATGGTAGTTTCTGCGTACTGTGGTGTATAATCACTACTGCGGTGGGTTACTATGTTTACTGTGGTGGATTATTATGCTTGTTGTGGTGGTAGTTTTTGCGTACTGTGGTGGATAATCACTACTTGTGGTGGGTTATTATGCTTGATGTGGTGAATACGAAATCATAGCAAAACTCTATAGACCAAGCCAGAGAAAACCACAAAATCCACTACAATACGCAAAAATACCACCACATCAAGCATAATAACCCACCACAGACCACAGTAGTGATTATCCACCACAGTAACGCCAAAACTACCACCACAACAAGCATAGTGACCCACCACTTAAAGCAAAATAACCCACCACAGTAGTGATTATCCACCACAATACGCAGAAAGGGCCACTACAGTAGTGATTATCCATCACAGTAGTGATTATAGATTCGCTATCGTGTTTGCTCAACAAATATAAATGGGAATTATAGGTAATAAGTAAGTAGTAAGAAGAATGAAAAGTAATAAGGCGACATGGTCGCGCAGTTAGTACTGTAACCCTTTGACAACGTCGTTGTTACAAAATACAGTCCGTACAATCACGCTTTCGCAAGTTTGTAAACTTCCCTTTTCGTTTGCTAAACAATTCAGAGTTTTCTCAGAATTCAAAATAACACGAAAGCCTTGTTATGATGAATAAGCTGTGAATCACAATGAAAGGAAGGCTATGCAAAGAGGAAAGGGTGGCTCCATCCAATTGAATGCCACAGGTTTTGCGGTTTTACGTGAACTTCGGACATTCAGGGAAGTTCCTCTTTCGAGAATGCTGCAAAATATGTGAAACTTTCCTGCTGTATTTAAATGATTTAAACTTCGATTTTAACTACAGGGCCTTTCAATCTTACATAGCCGGGGGATGATTTTTCCGCCCCTCCCGAAATTGCCTTTAGTTAGCGCCTTAGCGCAAAGAAACTTGGCACAGGCACTAACTAATGCATTATGTATCAGATTTTGGCGAATATGGACTTCTCCTGTTTCAACAGTGTTTCAAATATGACGTCATAATGACATCATGGTGAAAACAGGCCATTGATATCAGTCAAAATTCGACCTTCCTTTTATTAAAAACCTGCACTGTGTTAGTTTTTATAACAAGCTCAAATTAAACCAGTTTAACAAAGGTCGCGTTCTGATTGGTCAATCTAATGAATCGAATTGATCCAATTGGTTGAAATTTAACATATTGAGAGGCTGCTTTAGGCGTAGTGTGAACGACGTCCGCCATTTTGCGTCATATAACCACTACAAGTTGTATAAAAATCTGTTCAGTGTTAGATTTATTCGTCATCATCTCCAAAATATAACTAACAAAAGTTAGGACATGGCATCATCTCAAAATGTTGCAGAATTATTGCAACTGGTCCGTTGAAACTCAATACACATGTTGCTCAGAATGTTAAAAAAGCAAACGAAGTTAAGTTTTGTTAACGTTGTTATCCGAAAGAACAAAGATTCCGATGCTGCAACACTGCAGCCATCTTAAAAGCAAAGCACAAACAATTTCAAGCAAAAAATTGCACCAGTAGTTGCGGCTTAATGCGGTGTTGCATTTACCAAATACTTTACGACAAAGCAGTAGAAATGCTGAATGATACGACTACAATAACAAATCAAATGTCACTGCTCTTCAAAATGTTTCTTTATTTCTATCAAGGCATCTTGGGCCGAGATGGCCCTTAAGATAAAAGCTTCTGCCAGAGGCAAAGCAAAAGATAACTTCACTTCACTCGCTGAAACCAATTATTTACAATTCCTACACATAAATTATTAAATGATTTGAAATTTTGAAATTTCAAAATTAAATTTTAATACTGATTTATCTAAATATCAGCATCTTAATTGTCTAATGCGATTAATTTATTTGGAAAGAAGAATTTTGGTTCACGTTTTGCACACGGCCTAAAATTGAAGCCTCCGGCCTTTTGTAAAAGATAGATAGCTTTACTTCCAAGTTCAGTGGCTTTGCTTTTTGCTTGCTTTGTTGCAAATTGTCATGGTGGTATGACTGGACTAAAACTAAAACTCAAAGAAAAACTAAATTGTGGCTCTATGGAATCGGCCAGTGCAGATGAGTATTCATAAACTGATGCTGCTTTAATACATACAGCATGAAACATGAACATTTTAAAAACAACGACAGTGGTGCAGTAATGCTATATTCTTCTGGGGATCTTGTTAACAGAGAGTAAAGCCTCGTTTTCATATAGCTAAAAGTGGCTGCACCAGAGCTGAGAATTGTTTCGTTGCATTTAGGTGGATTGAGACACGGCTGTTCCAGTGCTACAGTGGTTGCTATGTGCTCAAGTGAGAAACAAAGGCAAGTGCCACAGACACGTCGCGGACGGCTGTGCCACATGTTTCCATTAAAATCTTCTAGTGGCAGAAGCGTCATAAGGGCAGGGAAAGTTGAACCAAATTCAACTTTTTATATTAGCACTACCGCGGTAGAGCAACTGTCCAGCCACGGTAGAGCAACCGCAAGGAAGTGTTTCCACTAAAACTGAAAAATGTCTCAGCACTAGTACAGCCTTGTCTCGGCACTGGCACAGCCACTTTTGGCTATATGGAAACCAGGCATCGGATCCGATATACGTTTCAGTTTGCCATTTGAGCCAAATCTTTCATGTATAGAGCATATAGTATATGTACCTTGCACAACAGTATACTTGCATAGATTTTATGGAGATTGTTACACTGTATCTTATCTTGAATAAATTTATGTCACTGTCACTTATCTCTATGTCGCAAAGAGAGGGGCATTTCTCTCTTCATAGGCATGTGCGAGATTCCTGTTAAAATAAAAGGAAATTCAAGGGATTTCTGTGAAATCAATAGAATTTACGAAAAGAGTGTACGAGATTGTGAATTTTCTCTCTCCGTATTGTGTATAGCTAAGGCTAATGGTAGCTATGTCGAGCTATGTAACATAGTTTAGGCCTGGAGCAGAAACAGAATCTTCTGGTATATCGATTCCAGGGTACAGGAAATACGAAGAAGACATTTTCTGATTTATATAAGGTTTATAAAAGACAAAACGTTCAGCACATGCAGGACCTTGCGAACTGCAAATATTCGCTATAGTCTTCATAGATGAATGCAATTTACAGTTAATTTACCAATCCAAGGATCTCCCCATACAAAAGAAATGCAAGAATTCATCCTCTGGGAGCATCAAGGTTTTAAAATGTTTCCCAAGTAAAGGAGCCTGAGCCTCTACTAATGTTTCTGCTTCATCTTCGGTTATCAGTATATCTCCAGTTTCGTTGACGCACAGAATGGAGTTTTCTTCTCTGCTATTGTATTTTGATACATAGTATACATCGAATTTGCTTGATAAACACTCCTCGAACAAGCATTCATTTGAAAAATGCTCCTAAAGAAAGAAAGATATCCTTTCTAAGCAGTCAGTCCTGTCGAGAGAGAGGGTCTGACGAGGTAGAAGATCCGGGCCCGGGCTCAAAAGGGGCTGGCAAAACCTTAGGCCACGTTTACACGAGCAAAAGTGGATCCGGTCTAATTTTAGTACGATAGGCCTTGCGAACCAACCTATTGTCCGCCAACCGATCTACTTTTGGATCGTGTAAACAGGCAGATCCGATCCAAAATAGGCTCTCTTTGCAAATTTCATTTCAAATTACTATATAAATATTCAGTAGCCATAATCACGATAGCTAGACCGAAAAGTGGATCGGATCTGTGCCTCGTGTAAACGGAAGGCCAAACAATGTACCATATTCTGGATCCGATTCACTTTAGATCCGATCCACTTTTCAAACGTAGGTATTTTGTCAGGGAATGCCACAAGTGGCAGAGCAAGACATGGGGCCCAATAAAGTTTTATAATTTCTTTTTTAACTGCCAGCCCGGAGAAAGTCCACAGAGATGCAGGGGCGGTCTGGCACCACAATTGCAGGGTTGCTAGCAAATCAAAAGGGCCCGGTTCAGGGTGTGGCAGATAAAGTTTATGAACCACTCCACTAATAAAGAATTCATCTTAAATACGCTCAGCCGATATTAGATATTAACTGATAGATGTGCTGAGGGGAACTATATATGTATTTCAGCTAGAGAAACATACTTATGGACTTTTTTCGCTGTTTCGAGTTTAAACGTCTGCAAACTTCAAGGGGGAAGACCAAAACTGCCGCCCACCATGATTGGGCGGTGAAGAAAATTTTGGTTACTAGACCCTCTAAAACGTCTATTTTAGCAATTTGAGCAACTCATCTTTGGAATGAAAGAAATAGTAAACCCACGAAAAAGTGATGGAAAAACCTTAGAACTTCTAAATAAAACTGTAGAACCATTACAGTATGTATAATGATCGGCTTTGTTTTGGTGAAGATTCAACCATCTTGTTTGCTATGCGAGATAAGGAGAATGATTTTGCGTGTGGTTCCAGCCGTCGCACGACGCACGGCACGAAACGATTGTCATATCCATCTGTTTTTAGAATTGGCTCACGAAAACTGTAGATATCGGTCATTGTGGGGCCCTACAAAACATCACAGACCAATTCCCTGCTGGCATCAATTATTTCTTTTGGAGAAGTGAACAACTTTTTTATGTTTTCAATAAAATTTTCTAGTAAAAATAAAACGTGTTTCAGTTTTATTGTATCGAAACAACTCCAGGCCATTTACCAGATTGGGCAAAGGGCCCACACAGTGGTGGGCCAGTTTGGCTAAAATTGTCGTCAGTGGTGGGCCAGCTTGTGGGGCCTGGTGGGCCAAATGGCCCACCAGTACATATGTTAAAATATGCCCTGAGAGGCCAGCTCTACTTAGAAGAGAATTAATGCAAGTTATACTGATGCTACAAGCTGGTTGTGAATGTGCCGAAGGCGTTCAACGCCCCAGAGTTGTCCCTATATAGCAAAATTTGAAAATTTTGCAAAATACCACCTCAAGATTGGCCTAGATGGGCTTTTTGTCCGTTTCTTTGAGAGGACATTGTACTAGAAGGGCAACTTTATGAAACTAGGTGGGCAATGATAGGGATTAGGGGGCATTTCCCCCTAGTTACTATGTTGAAAGAGGCCCTGGAAGAAACCTCTGGTCCTATATGAATAGTGGTAAATCTCAGTAAATTCCATAAGATATTTATGCTATTTTCAGAGATGATTCACCCCTTGCTTAAAAAGGTATGAAACATCAGAACGAATCACAGCATAATCTAGAATCTAAGGTCACCTTATTTCAGGAAAACGGGGGTAGATTATATAATGAATATAAACCAACAGAGATCAGGCGTACCTTAGTTGTTACGAGAGATTTGTCGACAGACACAAATAGACCAGTAATAATATTGCGAATTGCTACTAAATTCGGCCCAACCGAATACAGATGAAATACACCTGAAGGAAAAAATAGAAACGCATGAGCCTTTCAGAACAATGCTTACAGAATTTCATGGCCAAGAACTTAAGGCCTGGCTAGACTAGGAGACATGTCGGGGCCGACATTGATTAGCCCAGTTTAGCCACCTCAGAAACTTTGTAGCGCGCGACAAAATTTGTAGCAAGAGACATGCAAATGTTTCTGGGAGACAACAGAAACATTTCTTGTCCCCGCGACATTCAAATGAGTTTGGGGACATGTTGCTCGCTTGTCACTCGCATGTTTAGCCACCCTGGGAGACACGCTGAAGACAGTGTCGCGCGCGAATTCTTCTAGTTTAGCCATACATGGCTTAACATTGGGTCTACAATGGAAAGGTTTGTATCATACTATTTGGATTTCGCATAAATAACACCCTATGAATTGGCACTAAAGGAGTGTCTTTGGCTGCCGGAGCTGTGACTTTTCCGAAGCTTTGAAAGATTTTTGAGATTTTTAGGTCCCAACGCATCACCCGAACGGCCGTCCATTGACTTCACCCATGTCTTGTTAGGGGGTTTACTGGCCTATACTTTCCATGTCATCAAGAGCCTTTTGAAGGGGAAACTTAGGATTTGTCAGGGGTCTGTGAAATATCTAGGAGCTTACCAAGAGCTACAGTCGCTTCCTTGTCTGAGAAGATCTATTGGGGGAGACAGCTAGCGGACTGGTCAGATAGCGCCTGCAGCCTCAGTACAGCCTGCGTGCAGCCTCAACCCTCATCTAGAGTTATAGGCTGCACGCAGGCTTGACTTTACCTTGACTGCTTTGCCACGGCATACGCGGATCCTTGAAAACGCTCCGCGATACTTCCGACGGTCACTATCTTGAACAAGAGGTTGCATATTTGCTGACTCAGCGGAACAAGCTTTCGTGCGCAGACTTTTTATAAGGAAGTTTGGCTCAGGCTCAGTACTGAAAATTACTTAACTGACAGCCACATTTGAGCACTGAAAATTCCTTAGCAATTCCTTAACTTTTAAACTTGTTTCTTTAAAATACACCTAGGGACAAGGGAATATAGGGACATGAAGGTGTCAGAAGATGAATAGAAATGAATATGAGGCCCCCAAGGATGGTGCCAAATCACACGATCACGCGTAATTTTTCCACGATTCACGCAATCACGCACGATAAAACCTCATTTTCACGTGCATAGAACTTCAGGCGTTGCTCCCCGAAATTTTGAGCAGGATCAATATTCAGGATGTTTAATTTCATATATCTAAAGGATTGGCTTTGAAGAATTCTTTCCACGATGAGTTTGTAACAGAGAACACACAAAATTAAGATTTTAGGGGACTTAACTAATTCATCATATGAGAGAATGACAGCAGTATAGTTAGCTGACAATGCTAGATGGATAAAAGGGCATTCCAGCAACCTCTCAATTATGTCACCAATAAAATTAAATTACGAAATCACGAGCAGTAGCAAAGCATCTCACGCGACACGCAGGAGTTTAGATTCACGTATTAACGCGCGAAAATTTCTCGTTTCACGAAATCACGCATGAAAAATGGTCCATAAACGCATCAAGCAGAACCGCCTGGGTGTGTCGAATTATATAAAAAAAAAAAAAAAATTATTGTCGTCAAACATTTCTCTGCATTGTTTGATTTAGGATTCCCATTGTTCGTGATTGTTTTTTCCTTACAAAGGGCTTTGTCTATGTCTGCGTGGGATTGAAAAAAGTACCCAGGCGAAAGTCAGAGAATCGGAGAATTTGGCCAAACTAGTTCCTTGATCTTTCCAAAAATAAAGTGGATATCATTTTATAGACCAAGCTTTAGTCGCATTTAAAAAATTAAATCAATTTGATGCTTTGCCTTGTGTCTTGAATTTGGGTATAAGTCTTCGCTTTATTGGCCCCCTGGAGGAGCCATTTTGCGCATATTCCAGATTTGATTGTCCAAAGAGAATAGGCTTACACACTTTGCATTGTCTTAGGATTTGTAATAGCCTATCATGTAGCACCGTTATTCTGGTATTAGCTTACTGTTCCTTTGTAATATTCCTTTCCTAAATAGAATTCTTTCGCTTCCCATTCGAAACAAGGAAAGAAAAAAACAGCCGCTAAAAGACATAAAACAGGGCGGTGTGTCGCTGAAAAAGGCAGAAGGAGCGGCAGCTCGGAGGAGAACAGACGACTGGCTTTTGAAGCGAGAAGGTAACAAAATGTTTGTTAGCAACTGCCAACTTTGTTACTCGTGTATTACATGTATTTCTGCATCACCCTCTTAATTTAGATTGTTTAGTGTTTCTTTATCTCAAATCATTCAAATGACAATTTAATGTACAGTAATGCAGGCAGACAGTGCAGTTGCATGCTTTGATTTTATTTTTTTAATAAAAATCTGGTTCCATTGTTTGATACTACGATTTAATTTGATCCTACCATAATTTGCTCTATATCCTTAAGTGTTCCCTCTCAGCTCAAGGGGGGCTAAAGGTATTTTTCTGAATTAATATTTGTTCCAGGGAAGGCAATAACGGCATGGAAGCAATAGCAATTGGCTATGCAAAAGAAGTCCCTCAGCGCTGTGTAGCCACCATTGTCTCTCAACTGAGATCTGGTGATGTTTTTCTCATCATCGGAACTTCAGAATGGGCGGTCAGTGTGCCAGCCCAATGCCAAAATGCCCTTCGCTTCTGGGGGGTTGACGAAGAAACGAAGTTTTTTCCGCAGACCAGCACACTATGTCCATGCCGACAACCAGAGCCCGAGGACACTAGTCGAAAGCATGAAAAGAGTGAAAAAGAAAGCAAGCACCTAAACCAAGCAAGCAGGGAGGGTGGGTGGGACAAAAATCTGCTTGTCAAGAACTTTGAAACGTTCTCCGTTCACAGTTCATGTTCAGTTTTAATGATAAGCACAGACCGCGTGGCAAAATTTATAGCCGCCAAATTTAAACGCACGAGTTAACCCGATTCACCATAGCAACACCGCTGTATAAGGAATCGCTTTGTATGAAAAAGCTTCCACCAATCATGAGACACCTGAAAAGCTTCTCTACCTCTCATGCGATGCAAGAGGGCAATAATAACATAAAAGCCCCTGTCACATATTAAACCCGAATAAATTGCATTTAGTCGTGCCTTAATATTTGTTCCAGGGAAGGCAATAACGGCATGGAAGCAATAGCAATTGGCTATGCAAAAGAAGTCCCTCAGCGCTGTGTAGCCACCATTGTCTCTCAACTGAGATCTGGTGATGTTTTTCTCATCATCGGAACTTCAGAATGGGCGGTCAGTGTGCCAGCCCAATGCCAAAATGCCCTTCGCTTCTGGGGGGTTGACGAAGAAACGAAGTTTTTTCCGCCAAGAGCGAAGCTCCCCCAACCCCCCAAAGCAAAGGCAGAGGGAAGCGAGAAAACACCACCAAGCAACGCATCCTAAACTGGCCCAAGAGAAAGAATACCTGCGCCGCACCAAAGATCTGCACATCATCGGCTGAAGCCTCAATCAAAGATCTGTGCGTTTACGCCTCCACCACTTTCACCGCAACGGCTGCCAGCAAAGCAAATGCGCCCGTGAAAGGAATACCTGAAGCGCGCATAACCTGAGAAGTATGTATTATACAAACCATATACATTACCTCCACCACTGAGAACGATATGTCCAAGCATTAATTTTGAGGAAGACCAACCGGTCTTTATAACCTCCGCCAAACATTAACATTGAGGAAGACCAACCGGTCTTAATAACCTCCGCCAATCATTAACATTGAGGAAGACCAACCGGTCTTTTAAACCTCCGCCAATCAATAACTGTGAGGAAGACCAACCGGTCTTAACAACCTCATTCAGTAAATAGCGTTGAGGAAGACCAACCGGTCTTAACAACCTCCGCCAATCGTTAACATTGAGGATGACCTGACGGCCATTAACCTCTTAAACATACTTTTATGGTAACTCCCATCGAGTAGTCCAGAATAGTGACCAGAGCTGTAAGAACAGATGACCACTAAACTGAAAAACCTAGAGAAAAGCTAAAGCGCAGAATAAAATGAAGAGAGAATGCTCTCCGAAAGCATCAACTGGAAAAACAGACACACGTAAAAGAAGTACATAAGCGAGAGAAATATACACACACAGGAACATATTTGAACGGTACAAAGCTTTAGTGCAGAAGGAGAACAATATCTCCAAAAACATTAAGACTGAGGATGACCTGACAGCCATTAACCTCCGCCACGGAGAACGATATCTCAATATTGAAATTGATGATTACCTGAGGCCATCAACCTCTGCCAGGAGAACGATAACTCCAATATTGAATTGATGATTACCCGAGGCCATTGACCTCCGCCATGGAGAACGATATCTCCAAAACATTAAAAACATTAAGGATGACCTTACACTCATTAACTTCCGCCACGGAGAATGATATCTCCAATATTGAAATTGGTGATTACCTGATGGCCATGAACCACAGCCACAGAGAGCGATATGTCCACCCTATCATTGACGATGACCTAAAGACCAGACTAGCCATAGCGGTGATCTAACCGTTATAAGTTCGGAAAAGGAGCATTTATGTCTCCATAATTAACAAAAAGGTGGACCTTACAGTTATTAACCTTTGAAAGGAGAACATCTCCCACGTTGAAAAGTAGGGACCTTGCAGTTATCAACTTTCTCGATATGATAAACTGCCTAAAAATCCTTGTGTCCCAGATCAGCCATGATGGTGACCTAACAGTTATGATCTCCGAAAAGGAGCACCTCCATCCCAGAATTAGCAATAAGATGGACCTTATAGTTATTAACCTTTGAAAGGACAATATATCTCCAAGATGAACAAAAGGGACCTTACAGTTATTAACTGCCCATCCCAGGAAGGTATGTCCAAAAATAGCCAAGATGGTGACCTAACAGTTATAGCCTCTTAAGGTTGCTAACAGTATATGCTAGCACGTGTATATACCAGATAAGCCACAATGGGGACCTAAAAATGTAGAATCTCGAAAAGAAGCTAATCTTTCTAAAAGGATAACAATAGGGAAGGACCCTTCAGTCATTAAGCCTTGACCATACTGAGCTCCCGAATGAGCATTATGAGTAGGTATCTTTCCTTTCCAATCATAACTGTAGTCTTTGTAAACCACTTTTCAAATTAACAATGAGAATGACATCAAAGTCATTAACCTCCAACAAGTGGAGAACATGTCTCTCACGTGACCAATAAAGGCGACCTTAAGTTGTTGTGAACTGCTGACCATAGAGACCCGTCCCCAGCATTACAAGAAAGCAACCCAATTACAAATTATTGGTGTAAGTAGCTAGAAATCCTATAAGAAAATCCCAGGCCCAAAATTGTCTGATCAAGGAGCTTGTCTTTGCCTACATTCTCAAAATGATTAAAATGTCAATCAAATAGCCAAAACTAATGGATTTTTCCAAGATTCCCAAATAAGACAAATGTCCTTCTCCCCCATAAAACCAGGGTATTGAAAAACACCGACCCATTAGGTGCTGATTGTTAACCAAAAGAAATTTTTGATGCATCATTTTTTAAATGGATAGCTAGTAAGGAAAGCCTTTTGGCATGTTTTCAGGATGAATGACGAAACAGAAATTCCTACCTTGGAAGTGTACCCAATAAACACAGAAACATTTTCACATGATTGCTTGATAAATAATAAACAAGGGGAGGGGTGCCCCATTGCTCAATGTCTATGTTCCATCCACAGAGCACACATCCCAAACCACTGAGACTATGCTAAGACCCCAGTCTCCTTATTATACTGTCATCGTGGGGAAGAATTTCCTGTTATTTTCATCACTTGACAAAAGGACCAATAATTCAAAACACTCTGATGTTGGCAGAACAGCCCCTTAAGAAGTTCTTTATGAAATTTCTGAAGGCTGGTTAGATCAACCGCAGCAAGAAAAATAATGCTTCCAAAGCCAAGGCCTGACCAAAATTGCTAAATTGTACTCTCCAATTGTGCCTGGTGCTAAGTCGAGAGCCATGTCTAAACATGAAACTGGGATTCTTGTTTGCCCATTTAATAAAACAGAAAATCTGCTTATTCAATTCAAAGAAATTTTTATGCATCATTTTTCAAAAGGATAGCTAGTAAGGAAGGCCTCTTGGCATGTTTTCAGGATGAGTGACGAAACAGAAATTCGTACCTTGGAAGTGTACCCCTTAAACACAAACACATTTTCACATGATTGCTTGATAAATAATAAGCAAGGGGAGGGGTGCCCCATTGCTCAATGTCTATGTTCCATCCACAGAGCACACATCCCAAACCACTGAGACTATGCTAAGACCCCAGTCTCCTTATTATACTGTCATCGTGGGGAAGAATTTTCTTTTATTTTCATCACTTGACAAAAGGACCAATAATTCAAAACACTCTGATGTTGGCAGAACAGCCCCTTAAGAAGTTCTTTATGAAATTTCTGAAGGCTGGTTAGATCAACCGCAGCAAGAAAAATAATACTTCCAAAGCCAAGGCCTGACCAAAATTGCTAAATTGTACTCTCCAATTGTGCCTGGTGCTAAGTCGAGAGCCATGTCTAAACATGAAACTGGGATTCTTGTTTGCCCATTTAATAAAACAGAAAATCTGCTTATTCAATTCAAAGAAATTTTTATGCATCATTTTTGAAAAGGATAGCTAGTAAGGAAGGCCTCTTGGCATGTTTTCAGGATGAGTGACGAAACAGAAATTCGTACCTTGGAAGTGTACCCCTTAAACACAAACACATTTTCACATGATTGCTTGATAAATAATAAGCAAGGGGAGGGCTGCCCCTTGGCTCAATGTCTATGTTCCATCCGCAGAGAACACATCACAAACCACTGAGACTATGCTAAAAGCCCAGTCTCCTTATTAGCCTCTGTCATCGTGGGGAAGAATTTCCTTTTATTTTCATCATTTGACAAAAGGACCAATAGTTCAAAACACTCTTATGTTGGCAGAGCAGCCCCTTAAGAAGTTCTTCATGAAATTTCTGAAGGCTGGTTAGATCAACCGTAGCAAGGCCTGACCCAAATTGATAAATTGTACTCCCCAATTGTGCCTGGGGCTAAGTCAAGGGCCATGTCTTAACATAAAACTGGGATTCTTGTTTGCCCATTTAATAATACAGAAAATCAGCTTATTCAAAGAACATTGCACGCAGCTGAATAACAACTAGACCTTTCTAGATGATAAAAAATCTGTTTAGAATACCAAAACTGTGCAATCAATTGAGAAAAAGGGGCATTCTTATTTAACACGACACTTGAAGCATCATCTCCCTCCAATAAAGTTGATGGAAAAAGATAAAATAGATTTTCTCTCTTAACCAAAAACCGAAATCTATTTGCTTTCAAAAATTATTTTGACAGCAACATGCAACCCTGCAGTATTGCTTTTGAGATTGAACTAAGGTACACCTCACCAATTTCAAAAATATTTACTATAGGTATAGCTGACAGGAATGATTGAAGCCTAAAAAACAAATGTTTTACTCAAGTAAAATTTTCATAGGATTGCAATATTTGGATACGAAAATGCAAAATCTGACTGTTGCATCCAAAAAACGTATGAAAGGCAATACCATAAACAATGGTTCAAAACTCCCAAAGATTTCATTTTTTGTTTGTTTGTTTGTTTGTTTGTTTTTTTTTTTTTCGTTTAGAATATTAGGACACAGGTTTTGATATGCCCATGAACAAATAACAAAATTGATGCAGGGAACAGATTGAAGAAGTACAGGACTTCTTTTTTGTTTTAGCCTAATACCTAGTATCACCATATTATCTTGTATCAGGATGGGCAAACCAACAGCACGAAATACTACTAGAAAGCTCGGCGAATGTTCGTGTTTTGTCATGAGTCCAGGAGGCCTATAAATAATTAGATTACTGCTCTATGTAGACAGGAAAATTCGTGTAAATAATCTAGAGGCCCCAGGCCCGGTCAACTCGACAAACAATCCGACAAGAGAATAAATGAAGAAATAAGCAATATAAGAGTGATAATAACCATCACATAGGGAGATTAAAAAATTGATTGCCAAGAAACCCAGCACGGTAAAGCAACCCTTTCTTGACTCTAACATGACTTTGGCCCACGTGTGGCCTAGGCAAACTGTGAAGATAGGTACTCAAATCTCCACCTAAATTCTAAAATTCAAATATTTGAAGACAAAAATAATAAAGAACAAAACAGAAATCAGAACTTTCTCACCCAATTCAACTTTCATAGCAGCCAAAACTTGCGAAGAGAACACGACAAAAATCTGCTTGTCAAGAACTTTGAAACGTTCTCCGTTCACAGTTCATGTTCAGTTTTAATGATAAGCACAGACCGCGTGGCAAAATTTATAGCCGCCAAATTTAAACGCACGAGTTAACCCGATTCACCATAGCAACACCGCTGTATAAGGAATCGCTTTGTATGAAAAAGCTTCCACCAATCATGAGACACCTGAAAAGCTTCTCTACCTCTCATGCGATGCAAGAGGGCAATAATAACATAAAAGCCCCTGTCACATATTAAACCCGAATAAATTGCATTTAGTCGTGCCTTAAGCCATGTTTGCGGCTGTGTTACTGCTAGGCGTTGGAAGGACTCTCACAGCTTTTTCCGAGGCCTTATCTCTTCGGAGCGAAAAATATAATTTGTAGAAATCTTCCTTTGAAGAAATCAGTCACATAAAGGAGATTTCAGTATTTTGCGATATTATTTTTTTCTTCTAACCTACAGCTGTTCACGATGCAGAAACTTCTTCTTGTGGTGCTTCTTGGTGTTTGCACTGTTGTGCTGGCAACAACAGGTAAATCAATCTATTTTGCACTTCAACCGTAATTTCCAAAATTGCTCAGCCTCAGAAACACTAATTATTTTTCTTTTAACGACTTTAACATTGTTAACAAAATTCTTGTACTGTTTCTTATAAAAACAACGAATAAGGTTATCAGTAAGCCTTTATTGTAAATCTATTTTAGAATTAAGTCACAGTTTTCAGGGCTTCCTTTTTCCGCACTCTGCCATTTTTACAAATTTGCGAATCGAGGGGCAATTCATTCCTTCGAATATCGTATATATCCTTGCTGTAAATTCTATTGATTTATCAAACTTCTTGTATCAATAGGTACTCGTAAGCCTGAACAATTCTTTCCTTTGCCATAGAAAACGCCAACGTTGAGGATGTCGCGGATAATGTGGCCGTGAGTGAAGACATCCCGGCTGAAACGGAGGAAAAGGAACTAGCTGATCCGCAAGACAGCGGTAAATAGACTTTGAAACATTTTTGTAGAATCTTGGAATTTTGAACTACACTTTTTTTCAGTAAGCAACTGGACTTTGGTCCAGAAGGCACTCTCAAAATAATAATAAGATAATTATCAGACAAGGCAGACAATAAACCAAATCAAAGTAGCTTATAGGCCTCCTAAGTTAGTGAAGCTTGCTATAAATTTCATAGCTTATGTTTAACATTACTTAAGTTTAAACCCCGGTTTAAATATCTCTTAGGTGCCTAGTTGCTGTGGGGGGCTGGAACTACCGTCAGAACCTAATTCGCGGGGGTCGGAATAAACGGGGAGGGTCGGTCTTTATTTGACAAACTTTGTCTGAAAACTGCTGAAACGCAAAGCAAGAGGCCCCATAGTGCTCTGCTCATAGGCTAGGCTAAGAAATCCATTGTTCTAACCAACAAATTGAGTGTACGAGTGAAACTTCACACCAAGAACGTCAAAGTAAGTTTAGTAAAAAATGTCAACATCAATATCAATATCAAACGTAATAAGCAGGGGGTCTTAATAAGAGCGAGGGGGGTTGGAAATTAAAAAACATTAATTAGCGGGGGGCAATTAGGCACCTAAGAGTAGAGAAATGAAGTTGTCAGGGTTTTAAGGTCCTTTATTAATTCAAACCATGACATCTGCTTTTACCCATCTATAGAACAAGAAAACCTCGAGGATGCGATTAAGGAAGACCTTCCCGCTGAATTGGAGAAGAATATAGAAGAGAAAGATGCAGATGCAGATTTGCAAGATTCTGGTATGATGACTTAATGCAATTAAAAATTTTGCTTCTTAGGCCAATGCACTTCTGCATTTCTTTGGAGAACTGCTAATCCTATAGATTAAATATTTGTGCAACCGCGCAACCATTTGCATTTCTTTGTATTTTCAAAAACAAATAGGGTAAAGAAATCTCAAAGAAAAGATGATGATGATGCTTCTTAGGCCAATGCACTTCTGCATTTCTTTGGAGAACTGCTAATCCTTTTAGATCAAACCCGGGGGGACTTCATTGTTCAAGAGACTTGACTTGCCGCCCAGCTTTTCCAAACCCACCCATGTCTACCGATAAATTCTGTTACTCGTAGTAGCCATGCATAGAAACAACAACGAAATTTTTTACCCATTTGTACCAATATCTCAAATATTTGAACCCAATTTAACGTCTGAGTCAACTCTAAATGCGGCGAAAAGGCCTTTGCGCTGAACTAAAACGCACTTTTTATCAGGCTTTTCAAGACAATGCATGTCTAAAGGTTTATATATATTTTACTACCCATGTCTAGAGATTCTTTACGAAAAATCAACCCATATGTAGGGAAATTGGCGCTGAAAAAGTTACCCATTTGGGCGGCACGTCTAGCATAATGAACAATGGAAGTACCCCCCACCCCCCGGGGATCAAACCGTTGTGCAACCGCGCAACCATTTGCATTTCTTTGTAGGCTTTCAAAGATAAATAACGCAAAAAAAACGTTAAAGAAAAGATGCCATCCCTTCAGTCAAACCTTGAATAACTCAAAAACTAAATATGAAACGGACGACATTTAATGTCCATTCTTTGAACACCCTGAACCCTAGTATCAGTAACCAATGGAACTACAGGGTGAAAAAAAGGAACCTGGTAAAGAAACCTTCGTACCAAAGTCAAAATTTAATACTTGAGCATTAAATTTGGTACTCATGTTTTGAAAAATGAGAATTATACTGACCTCACTTTACAAATTTTTACTTCATGAATAACACTAGGAAGAAACAAAACTTTCGGCACAGGTATCTTTTTAGTCAATATAAAGGACAGTCAAATGTGCACTTAAAAAAAAACACAACTCGCCATTAGCAATTTTTTCAGCAATTTTGTCTGTATAAATCAATCATTTTTCAAACCCTTTAGCCTTGTGTAACCCATGATTGTATCAATAAACCCTTGATGTACCTTACCCTACAAGCAACAGAAAATCCTCAATTGCATGAAATCTGCATACAGTTTGTCCACATTCTTTTATTTATCAATGAAATTCCGTACAGCATATTTTCGTGAAGATGAAAAATGAAAACTTAGGTATCCCTTTCACTCACAAGAGTGTATGTACACAGTAAGTATTATGAGAAAATTTTATTCGCCTTGAAGCTACGGTTCGCAAATAAAATCTATTTCTAAAGCGGGTTCCTTTTTTTCGGAACACCCTGTATTTTTCGCACCTTACGAACTTCAACAATATTCCACCTCCTTAGCCCCACAAAGCAGGAAGGACGTAACTTATATTCATATTATTTTCTGTTTCTTATTTTTGTTTTTCTCTTTTCAGCCCAGGCAAATCCACTGTTTAATCGAAGAAGATACTACACTGTTCGTCTCACTGGCACAGTAACATGTGTTAATTGTGGCAGACGTCGCTTTGTGTACCGTCGGCGCCGCCGTATCTACAGACGTCGTCGTCGCATCATCTTCAGACGTCGTCGTCGCTTCCTCACAAGACGTCGACGCCGTTTCATCACAAGACGTCGACGCCGTTTCATCATAAGACGTCGACGCCGTTTTATCATAAGACGTCGACGCCGTTTCATCACAAGACGTCGACGCCGGTTCATCACAAGACGTCGACGCCGTTTCATCACAAGACGTCGACGCCGTTTCATCACAAGACGTCGACGCCGTTTCATCACAAGACGTCGACGCCGTTTCATCACAAGACGTCGACGCCGTTTCATCACAAGACGTCGACGCCGTTTCATCACAAGACGTCGACGCCGTTTCATCACAAGACGTCGACGCCGTTTCATCTCCAGACGTCGACGCCGTTTCATCTTCAGACGCCGCCGCTCCTCCAGACGTCGTCGCCGCTCCTCCAGACGTCGTCGCTTCATCTCAAGACGTCGTCGCTCCTCCAGACGTCGTCGCCGCCGCGGCCGTTGGGGCAAATAAATTAACAAACAATAGTTGTGTGTAGCCTTTCACAAGCACTTCATATTTCTAAACACCTGTTTTGTACTTATTAACTCAGTTTTTATAGCATAAAGCTTTGTCCTGCAAATAATAACTGTTGTTTTCATTTTGTACGGCTCTCTTTCCACTACAAAACCGCCTGAAAAATTACTTTGTTGTGACGCTTGGTCATAATGAGCCTGTTTGTGATGCCTGTTAAAAATACGAATCTATTTTGCCTCCGCCAACAGTTAGGGCGACTCTTAAATCAAAGACGTATTTCACTTAGACGCCCAGGGCGTTTATCAAATCTGTAAGAACTTAAGGGGCGATTCAAGGGTGGCGCTTATTTTCAAATAAGCTTTTTGTATCAGAAGCGGAGCCTGGCTTTAAAATAGTCTATGAAGGTCGTTGAACAACGTTGAACAGTATTTCAGTTTTGCAAAGACCGCGAAAGACCGTCAACGGCCCTCGACGACTATATGGAAAGCAGGCTTAAGCATCCCTTAACGACCGAGTACTTTCATGGACTTTTACAGTCGCTGTGAATTGTGTCTAATGTTTCGATAAAGGTGGCAGTATTTTAGTTTTTGAAAGACTGAGAAAGACCGTCCATGAACCTCAACAACAATATGGAACCAGGCCTAAGAAAGGGGCTCCAAAGGCAGGAGCGTATATATTTTAGATTTACAAGCCCAGATTAACCAATCTAGGGGCGTGTGATAAATACAGTAGTAGGGTAAATTCCGGAATTCATAGTCAAAAAAGCGATGCTGGATTCTAGAAATGTTTGTCGTATAATTTTACTATGCCGAGTTCAAAATTAGTGACCAGAGCAGGTCAATGGTTAAAGGCACTCCTATGCCCATCTAGTACTTCTAATTACTATTATCATATTTCTAAACGATCTAACAACTGCGCTTCCTCTTGCAAGTACCGTATTTTCTCGAATAAGCGCCCGGACGCTTATTTGAAAGTTTAGACTTGCTCCAAGTCTATTTCTCAAAGTCCTTCTCCAAAGGTCCACCATTCCGTGGTAACAAAGGAGAGTGCGAGAGAAATTTCTCTTTCTCTCGCACTCTCCTGTGTTACCACGGAATGGTGGACCTTTGGAGAAGGATATTAAGAAATAGACTTGGGGCAAGTCTATGCAATTGCTGCATACTGTTACATCATATAGGCAAATAGCCGTTAAGTCAAGCCAAGCTTTAAGCAAAGTTTTAATCTAAGTTACGCACATCTGATTAACTATTTACAAAATCAAGGGGCGCAAGGTTCTTAGCTAAATCTCAAAAGGGATCTGCCATCAAGTAATCAAAGACTAATTTGAGGAGAGTGATACCCCTGTCCGGAGTATTTGGAGTACATAAGCTGAAAGCATGACCGTTACCAAAAGCGACATGTAGACCAAAACTCTGTGTAGACCAAAACTTCATAACCTTAGGTAGACTAGAAATCCAAAAACGTATACCCTTAGTCAGTCTATATACCCTTGGCTAAACAAGAGTCCAAAAAAGTATGCCCTTGAACGCGGCGCATCTTCAAGTACCCTTATTATGGAATAATCCCCGTGCTTACACTAAACGCTGAGGTCACGCTTTCATAGCTATATGAAGGGACAAGACTAGAAATGAAGATTGAAAAGCAAATAGAAAACAAACAAAAAGAAAGGGAATAAGAAAATCAAAACTTATGAAGACTTGTGTGGCACTGCAGAAATATATTAAACAACAAATTAAAGAATCTCCCAAATTTGTGAGATGTAATTCAGTATAGATGATGCTGGGGCAAATTTAAATATAGGAGACTCGGGGGGGTAACTTAACAGTTTTGGGGGTACGGGGACGTGCCATTATTTAAGGGTATCTTTTTTCTTAAAAGTGCGGAATTATCGATATGGCTTTTAGAAGTATGTGCGGAATTATGGGTACCATTTGAGGAAGCATGCAGAATTATGGGTACTAATCTGGAGAAATTTTGAAGAATTAAACTTAGCGTTTACAAAATGCGTAGTCCGAACTGATAACTCTTTGGACTATCAACAAGGTTGCCCTTTAAACATTACTTACTTTTCACCAGACCATTTTGTTATCTGAAAATGTTCTTTGCCTTTCGGAATATTGGGCAAAACATTCATCATGTTTGCGGAATTATGGGTCACAATTTTCATCAGGTTTGCGGAATTATGGGTCACAATTTTTCCGACGTGGGCGGAATTATGGGTCCAAATTTTGGACTGTAATGGCACATCCCCGTCCAAAACTAGACTTAGATACCCCGAGATAGGAGAAGAACGCGAAGACGAGTGAAGAGAAAAGAACGAAAAGAAAAGAAACAAAAAGAAAGGAAATAAGTAAATCAAAACTTACGCAGACATGCTAGGCGCTGCATAACTGCCTTAGACAAGAAATTAATGATCTTGCTATAATGTGAGATGGCATTCTGCACAGTTGATGTTGGGGCGAAGTTAGATAGTCTATAGGAGAAAGAAGAACGCGAAGACAGAAAAACAAATGGAAAACAAACAAAAAGAAAGGAAATAAGCAAATAAAAACTTACGAAGACTTGTGTGGCACTGCATAATTGTGTTAAACAAGAAACTAATGAACCTGCTACACTGTGAGTTAGAATTCTGTATATACATCAATGGCGTCAATTTATGCAGTTGTAAGGGCTCTTCGTCCGAATCCAAATCGTCCATTTCTGAATCATAAGTATCTTCCCGTGTGCGACATTTGACCAGTGATATGAAGAATCCGATGAAAAACACCTAAACATACAATTATATAATTTATACCAGATAAACAAGCCTAAGATAATACCAATAGGGGGAGGAATATGAATATTTTGGATCCATTTTCATGATCCTGCTACAAAAAACAGTGTCAAATCTGCGAATGCAGGTATAAGAAACGATTCTAGTTTTAAGTTTTAGGAAATTTTGGTAATCTCCTCTCCTCCTAAGTTATTGTCTTTGTGGATTAAGTCGTTTAGTGGTTAACTTAATAGCACTCTGTAATTGTTATAATTAGTTGTGTTTTGATTTATGTTGTAAACTTAGCCGTGTTTAGGTTAAATGCTAAGTGTTAAATGCCATGAAGTAGTCATGATATTTTGCTCCTCCTGGTATCGTCCTTGTAAGTGTGGTATAGTAATTCGTAGTGTTGTCTTAGATAATTCGTTATTGTTAACTTTTATGCTGTATGAAAAAATAGTTATAACGAATCGTATCAAAAATAATATAAATAGATATATAGCCGGATATAATTTAAGCGAAATTGGCATTAAAATGAGTATGTTTGATACCTGGTCAAGTGTCTTATCCAGATATACATACTGTTGAAATTGCATTAAGAATCCCTCTTACACCAAAATCTACAGGCTGCATCAATATTACTGCTAAACATTGTTCGTCATAATTAATCTGAAAATTGCTTGTCAAACAACATGTTGTCTCCTTTTACAATTATCGTTGAACAATTATAGAATGTTTTTGAAGTTTTTTGAAGCAATGTTTTGGACCTTCTGTCATCAAAAGCAGAATGTCTCCAAGACTTTCGAGAGATTCAGGGTTTGAAGTTCGAAAGAGACTTCCATTTTATCAGTTCCCAGGATACATTTCACGATAGGGCCTCGCAACGAGGCAAGCAAGACTTTTGGCGCGAAAAGATTCCGATTTCCAAGATTTTTAGTTCTTGAAAATCAAGGATTCTGTTTTTGGAAGCATTCTGTTTTGAAAATTCGGAAGGTTTGGAGGTTAAGTTGGTTAGTTTGTTATTTAGCTTTAAATACAGTAGTTGGTTAGTTAGATCGCTATTTAGTTAGTTCATCAGCTAGTGAGTTAATGAGTTAGTAAATAGTGTAGTTAGTAAGTTAGTTAGCTAGTAAGCTAACTAGACTGCTAGTTAACTAGTTAGTAGTTATAGCTAGTTAGTTAGTTAATTGGTTAGTTAGTTAGTAGGTTATTTGGTTAGTAAGTTAGTTAGTTAGCAAGTCGATTATCTAGTACGTTAGTTAGTTTTTTCTGGTGCGCGTACCAATTTTATCTGTGCCGCGTCAAAATAGATGGGTGGTGTAAACCGTTGTTTCTGAATACCTTCTCCTCAGTTGAAGTGGATTTCAAATAATTCTTAAAATAATATAGCAAATGAGATTTGAAGGAGAGTAGAGTAAAAAAGAGCGTACCCCAACGAAGCACCATTGTGCATAATAGTAGAACGCACCAAAGAACCAAGCTTTGTAAAGCAACTTGTTCAGCAGCATCGCCATTCTGCTCATTATGCAATCATCTGCAAGACGTTCAAGGCATTATAGATATAACAGATACAAGGTAGATACAGTACACATAGCTACTATGCCAGGGAGCTCGAAGAGTGGAATGGGAAACTTGATGTTGAAGGTAGTGGAATTTTGACAGGATGCCGAGGGAAAATAATCACATAAGAAGTAAAATAGTTTACTACAGAAAGGTGGCTCTTATTATCCCAAAAATTGTTGGTATCTCAAGTCTGAAACTTTGTCATTCTTGTTTTTCCTCAGACGGAAAACAAACAAAAGCCAATCAAATCTATAATATATCCTTCCAAAATCAACGACACTCAACAATATGCACCGTTTCACCTCCAGCCCTTTAGGCCCCCTGCATACTGCTTAGAATGAAAAGGGGCTTTTTAAATGCCCACTTCAAACCAAAATGCCCTGAAATTTAGGTCATGCAAATGAACAACTCCCTCTTCAAAATGTCCTCTCTTTGAAAAGAGAAATACGTTCACAAATGCAAGTTCTCTTCCAAGTACAAATCAGATACAGCGTTAAAATGGTATTCATTGCCTCTGATTTCTTTCTTAGATTAAATAATACAGTGGAACTTCAATATTAGGGACACTACTGCTTTTAAAAACTTTTCCGAAATTTACAATGAAATAGAAAGATCTTAAGAAAACAAATTTACCGTGAGAAATCTAAATTTAAGTGAAGTAACAGGAGAATTATAAGTGATTAACCTGGAGGGGATTCCGTTGAGCAGACATTCTTCTCCAACGTATAGCCATCGTCATTCCCAGTTGTTTTATTAACCTGAAACAAAAAAGTGACATTTTACTCCAACTCTTCACCAGGTCAGATTCGTCGAATCAAGACCGTCATCCGACTTAGGCACTACTACTGGCATTGGGTACCGGCCACAGATTTATAAAATTTTTTGGCAATTTTGGTCAAAACATCGAAACAAGATCTGAATCTCAAAAGAAGATTTTCTAAGCAAGGAAATGAAAAGACGGGAAAGTTAAAAGAAGGAAATGGTTAGTTTATTAGTTAGATGGATAGTTGGCTAGTTCCTTAGTTGGTTAGTTAGTTGGTTAGATAGTTAGATAGTACGTTAGTTAGCTCGAGTTAGTTAATTGGTAAGTAGAAAGTTATTTTGCTAGTTATTAATTAAGTGAGTTAGTTAGATTACTATTTAGTTAGTTAATCTGTTACTTAGTAAAAGTTAGTTAGTTATAGCATTTTAGTCAATTAGTACGTTAGTAAGCTAACTAGATTTATAGTTAACTAGTTAATTAGTTAGTTAAATAGTTATTTAGTTAGTTAGTTAGTTAGTTAATTAGTTAGCTAGTACGTTAATTAGTTAGTAAGTTAGCTAGTTAGTTAATTAGTTAGCTAGTACGTTAATTAGTTAGTAAGTAAGTTAGCTAGTTAGGTAGTTGGTTAGTTTGTTTTGTTACCAAGTTAGTTAGTAAGTTAGTTTGATAGTTAGTTAGTTAGTTAGTTAGTTAGTTAGTTTGTTAGTTACTTGTTAGTTACTTAGTTAATTAGATTAGTTAGTTAGTTAGTTATTAAGTTAGCTAGTTGATTAGCTAATGTTGTCTTTTTATCTGTGTCGCGTCAAAATATTTGGGTAGTGTATAATGAGTTGAAATGTTGAAATTGTTAAGTTAAGCAACTGATGCCATTCGCTGTAGAAAATAAATACGCCATACCGTGTAGTGTTGCGAGCCAAAGGTAACGTACTGAGGCGCAATAGTAAAGAGCATTACATTCGTTGCCAATACCATAAGCATCAGCATGAAAATCATCATCAGGAGACCTTGTGGCATTGTTCGGTATGGTCGTATCTTATACATCTGGAATGAAAATCAATGTCTCGATCAATAATATTGTCCTAACTATATTTCCAAACTATAGAATAGTTTGAAGAGTCCAATCAGGAAAACTAACTCTTTCCGTCTACATAGAATCATTATGAAGATGAATATAGAAAAAACCTTGACAAAGCAGCACCATATTCCCATACGCTTCAAACCACACATAGAAGCAAACAGCAGAAACATGACAATGCCAATAAATACAACGTAATCCAGAGGAAAAACCTAAAAACAGAAAAAACATAAGCAATTGCATGATGCTTTCAAAAAGTTTTTGAAACATTTTTTGCTTTTCAAAAGCAATAATTCTTAGACGAGCAATAATACATTGAGATGCGCCCAAAAGGTAAAAGTTTGCTTGACTTTGCTCGACAAGCGAATTTCAAATGCTAGACAAACAATTTTTGATCGTTTGGCAACGTCAGAAAACATTTGCTGAGAAGCAAAAAAAACCATGGAAAAAGTTCGAAACATTTTTTGCTTGTCAAAAGCAAACGTTGTAGGACGAACAATGTTTGACGATGAGGGCCTGTTTATATGAACAAAATCATCCCACCTTCCAGCCCTTCAGCTGAGCAGTGAGACGAAATTTTCAAGAGTTTACATGTAGAATTCCATCCCACCTTCCAGCCACTTGTCTCATATTTCCGCTTTTGTTTAATTTTCTCAGACAATAGGATTATGTCTGGCGCTTGCGCATAATGAGCAATTTCATCCCACCGTCCAGCTTTCATCCCACCTTCCAGCGTTTATATGAGAAAATTTCATCCCACCCAGGTGAGATCCCACCTCTCAACGAGTGAGATCTCACCTGACCGGGATGAAACGTTTTCCATATAAACAGAAGATGAAAATCACAAAGGTTTGTATTGGAAGGTGAGATCTCACCTCTCAGCTACAGGGCTGGAAGGTGGGATGATTTTCCCCATATAAACAGGCCCTAAGCTTCCACTGTTTGCTTTCGCTCGCAGCATCCTTGCTCTCTCTTCATTGCGTTCTCGGGTGGTTAGGCCACGTGGGTTAGACTCTTCCTATTTGATAAAAGATTTACGTATTAGGGGCCAGTTTACAAGGCCACTGGCTAGGTTACAATTTAAATTAGGCTATAAACCAAGTTATCTCGCCCTGCCGATGGTTGAATATTGGTTGACCATTTACATGGTCTAGCCGGTATGTAGCTAGGAGATGGTTTGGACGATGGATACATAGGTTTGTCGATTTGTCCCTTAGGGCCAAAGAATAACAGTTTGCAAATATTTGGCACGATAAGGGGGTCCCCGGGATCATCATCGTAATTAACAGTACTGGGCTTAGCAACTGTGATAACAAATGTGGCACCCATAAATCAAGTAAAAATTCGGAAAGGTACCCCCATAAATCTGGTGACAGAAAAAAAGCATACCCAAAGCAAAGAGTGTTTCTTATATGCGGTCTTTCGCAAATGGGCGAAGCCAGAACGGATAATATGTCTTGCAGTGATACCTACCTCTTCATCACCTGATTTCTTGCAGAATGATAGCATACCTAGAGGTAATGCACTCATACCATATGCCTGCAATGACAAAAAAAATTATTTAGGGCATCTTTACATGGACAAAAACACCTCATCTTCAAGACTGTGAGCAGGTGGCCTGCGTGGGCAGACGTAAGATTGCACCTCCTTCACCTTTGCGCACGCAGGCTAGTGAGCAGGGAGATGAGGAGAAATAATCAATTCTTCATATGAAGGTGACATCTCACCCTTAAGCTTTCTGTCCCATATTTCATCGTTTTTCAATCTTTTGTTTAATCTACAAGCTTCTTCAAAGGGTCCCTTTTAAATTAGCACCAAGGCAAATGCCAAAACTCAAAATAATACAAGTTCCTAATTATATATTCTTGTAAGCGCCCAATCTCCGATTAAGCACCCTTGACAGGGCTCTGGTCCGCTCTTTTGTAGAATGAGAAGAAAGAAGACAACTGCAGCAATATAGCTATAGTACAATCTCGATTATCTGATCAGGTTGAACTCACTTTAACGATGGGTTGTTTGGATAACCGGAAAATTGAAATAATCGAAGAAGAAAATTTCACCTCCTATTATTCCTATAAAATTTGTTGTTATCGCCTACAAGTAGTTATGGAGTGCTTTAACGGATTGCAGAAAACAATAGTAAAAATCTTCAACACAAAGTTGCGACAGTAAAACGGAAAAATTTTGATTAATTAATGTCTGAAATTAAACGATTTTGTCATGGGTCTTTTCTGTCGCCTCGAAATTTTATGTGAAAAGAAGCGCCACATTTCTCACGTAAAAAATATCGTCCAGGTAAAAATAAAAAAATGAATCTTTATGAGAGTTAAACAACAATGAAATGTATTTACCGTGTACATGACAATCAGAGTCATGCCGAACATTGACAGGACTCCAATGAGGATAGAAATACACTGTTCGCCATCTGTAAAATTAAAAAGAACGATTCAAAAATAAGGAATACAAAGTAAAGAAGTTAATGGAAGAAACAATTATAAACTCAAGCTTGCCATCTGAAATGCCAAGGGAAAAAGCAATTGATCAGTAATCTAAAATGCCAGGAATTCGTGCAACAGGAGCTCAAGGGACAGAGCATTTTCAAGAAGAAAGTTTAGCTTAGAGGATGGTCTAGGTGGCAAATAGGGTGGTTAGCCATCTCCTTATCGAGACCTCGACCCTGGCTGTGACGATAACCCTGACCACACTGAGCTTCTGACACCACGAGTCAGCTGGATTACACCACGACGCCACAGCACCCTCAAGGTCAGCAATCCTCTTTTCAAGACAAAAACTTTATTAAGTCAATGGAACGAAAAATGTAATGTTAGTAAGTGATATCAATAAAAAAAGAAGCATATCATCGAGTCGAAGTAGTACTCTTACCGTAAATGCTCGAATTAGCCTCCTGGGGGCTTAACTATTTTTCATTATTTTGAATGGGCCTTATTCGAGGAGGGGGCAACGCGGGGGGCACTTTAAAATTATTCATAAAAGCATGATTGATCATCGACTTTGATAATGCATTTTCCTGTCAAAAATCGATCAAGTACCAATATGGACTCTGAAGGCCAATACTAGCATGTCAGGGGATGGGGGCTTATTCTTGGGGGGCTTATTAACAATTTCTTGCTCTAAAGTAGGGGCTACTTCAAGGGGGGGGGCAATTCGAGGATTTACGGTATAGGCATAATGGCCGTCCCAAGCGCAAAGCGCAACTCACTGGAATAGACTTTAAGTTCATTCCTCAGAAAGTTGAACTTGTCACCAATATTAGTCATATTCGATGGTGGCGTGCGAAGTGGCACAAATGCCCTAAAAAGTAAAGGTGAGAATTTATAATTTGTATCGGGAGCACAAAGCCTGGATTGAGCCCCTCTTGATACCAAGGCCAAGTTAACCCGTCCCAAGCCTAGATTTTAGACCTTCACACAAGGCTGGACCGGAATTTTCTATTTCTTTCCTTTTTTGTTTGTTTTAGTTCGTTAACCTAAACCAGTGGTGTAGCCAGACCTCCAACATTTAAGGGGGAAAAGGGCGTGGTAAAAGACAGTTTTTGCGTGGCTTTAAGTAAACTAACCAAGTCGTATCTGTTATCATTTTTTTATTAAATTCAGCCTATATACATAACCTCTTAAGTCGATGATTTGAGGGCCGACTTACCCCCGTGCCCTCTCTTGGCTACGCCACTTACCCAAACCCAACCTCGTCCCCAGGCCCTAAATCGAATTTCCTTGAATCTCAACCGTCAAATCGAACTTGGCCCTGGTACCGGCCACAAAATCTGCCAAAATACTGGCAATTTTGGCCTAGACATCAAAACAAGATGTATATTCCGAAAGCAAATGTTCTTAGAAAGAAAATGCAAAGAACTTCATCGATAACTGTCAGGCAAGATACAATATCTCATGTAGCATCATTTTTTGGTTTTTATAGATGCTTTTCACATAGTTTTCGGCCTATTTTGGTGTGAAATTTTGAAGAAACTGTAACGTCACTATAAATTTCTATTGTTTGAACAGCCAATCAAATTGCGAATAGACTAGGCCGGTACCAGGGTCGAATATGGACAGCGGAGTTTCACGTAGAGGCCTATTCACCCGGGGACGAAGTTGACCCAAACCCTGTTATGATAAACTAACTTTGGAATACCAAAACGAGAATTACCTAAGCCCCATTCTTCGTAAACAGCAACGGCAGGTCTTTAGCAACAGCAACAACTATTTACTTAAAAATACTGAATTTAATGGCCTAATGCTCATAGTTCTGAGCGGCCTATCGTAACCAGATTGACCTAAGAAGCGAAAACTACGACTCATGGAATAGGTCTAGTGCACGACCACCAATGCTTTTGCGCACCAACCACACACCCAGGGCAAATAGAACTCCCCGCAAACACTGCACTGTCATATTGGTATCTGAAGAGGGCTGAGCTCTACCACGTCCTCAGGCCCCAAATAGAATTTCCTCAAATCTCAACCGTAAAATCGATTTGGGCCATGGCATTCCGAAAGCAGATGTTCTTAGCATGGAAATGCAAATAATTTCATTGACTACTATCAGGCAAGATACAATATCGCATGTAGCATAATTTTTTGGTTTTTATACATGTTTTTCACATTGTTTTCGGTCTGTTTTGGTGTGATATTATGATGAAACTGTGATGTCACATAAAACTTCTATTGTTTGAGCAGCCAATCAAATTGCGAATAGACAAGGCCGATACCAGGGTCGAATATGGATTGCAGAGTTTCACGTAGAGGCCTATTCACCCTGGGGAGGAGGTTGGGCTGACCTAACAACAACAAAATAAAAACAGCAACAACAGCAGGTACCCTTGGGAACTGAGTTGGTTGTGCACAACAGAATGCAGAATTCGGTCACGAGTATAATAGTAGGTCAAGTGTATCATTAAAGAGATTGAGATTGCGACGTGTCTTGCTAACACTTACCCAACCAGTAGAACAATCAATGCAAGGAGAAGAAACACCAAAGTGTACTTCAAAGCAGTGCAGCATCTCTGTTAAAAATAAAGAAAGTTAATTTTCATTGTTTGGAATGTCCATGCATGTTCATGTAACAAAATAAATTCCATTATTTGGTTTGTTCATGAAATTTCATGTAACAGCATCATACAGTCAAACCTCGCGCCTAATAGCGACCACCTCCGATAAGCGGCCAGCTCCCTATAACGGGCACTAATCCTCTGTCCCAAACGCTTTCCCATAGTATTGTTAAACACCCAACTAGCGGCCACCTTTTAATAACGGTCACTTGACCTTGGATGGAAAGTGGCCGCTAATCTGAGGTTCGACTGCATATTTAGCATCTCAATAATTAGCCACGATCAGCCACGGTCTACAAAACTATGAACAGGATGTATCCCGAGAGCATTTGGCGAACAACTACCAAAGATATACTTGTATTCAAGTTATCGAACGATAAACTGCAAGGATATTCGTATGCCAAGATACAATCTCGAATATGTGAGAAAAGCTTTCGTTATTCAGCTCTTACTACGTGGAACAGCATCCATATTGGCATAAGGGAGCTGCCAACCTTCCAGTAGTTCAAAAGAAAAAATTGAAAATTCATCTTAAGAACTGAATCAAAAACAAAACACAACAAAGTGTATAGTAGCTATTGTATATAAGATATGACACCATATGATATGATATGATATATGATATGATATGACATGATATGATCTGATATGATACGATACGATATGATATGATATGATATGATATGATATGATATGATATGATATGATATGATATGATATGATATGATATGACACTATAGATATGATATGATATGATATGATATAATATGATATGATATGATATGATATGATATGATATGATATATGATATAATATGATATGATATGATATGATATGATATGATATGATATGATATGATATATATGATATGATATGATATGATATGATATGATATGATATGATATGATATGATATGATATGATATGATATGATATGATATGATATGATATGCTTAGAGGCACATCAATAAATCAGTTTAAAGCAACAAAATTAAATAAATCTCACCGAAGAGGCAGAAACATCATCATCTTTTTCTTCGTAAAAGAAATACATGAAAGGCAAAGCCAGGAAGATGAAAAATCCTGCAGCCGCATACAAAGCTGTCAAAGATATAAAACTTTTAAGGGTGGATAGATATTCATCGATGTAGCACTACACGATCATATTCATATAAGTTCCTGTTCCTCCCTCGAATGGGTGCCAACTTAAAAGACGGAAAAATTCTATAAGCACCCCCTTGGACGAACGCCCCCGAGATTGTTAGCAGTTATTGTTAGTAGTCGCATTGTTTGAA
This sequence comes from Chrysaora quinquecirrha, assembly GCA_014526335.1. Lineage (NCBI taxonomy): Eukaryota > Metazoa > Cnidaria > Scyphozoa > Semaeostomeae > Pelagiidae > Chrysaora > Chrysaora quinquecirrha. The sequence goes on along the minus strand of JACTAT010000029.1, from coordinate 2,943,068 downwards.
CTCAGATTGTACAAAGTTATATTCTATGCAATCATTGCAGCCATACTGTATGCAATCACGATATTATTAGTCGCATTCTTTGAACTGGGATTGTTAGCAGTAATATTGTATGCAATCATTACAGACATAGTACCCAATCATAATATTATCAGCCGCATTCTTTGAACTCGGGTTGTTGCCAGAAAAATTGTATGCAACCACATCAGTCATATTGTAAGAAATCATATTATTATTAGCCGCATTCTTTGAACTCGGATTGTTAGCTGTAATATTGTATGCAATCATTGCAGTCATATCGTACGCAATCATAATATTATTAGTTGCATTACTTGAAATCGGATTGTAAGCAGTAATATTGCATGCATATTGCTATCATTGTTGTTAGTGGTTATTGAAAGCTGTCATATAACTGCGTATAATCAGCCCCAAAATCCCTCCCAGAAACGTTTACTATGCTGCAAGTTCCGAAATCAAAGAAACCCTTATGGCGAAGGTTTCTAATAAAAATGTGTGTTCTCTAGAAAGACTTAAAATTTAATACAACAGTTATCGTATAGATCCTTCCGTCAGATGCATTAAACCATACATCAATTGATAAAGTTTGTTGAAAATTGTATTACAGCTTATGCTCTCAAAAGCATGAACCTTAGATAACAGTTATCATTATCATAACAATCACCGTTTGCCAGAAACATTTACATACGCAAATTCTTTAGAAGATTTTCAAACAAGACGTTTCTCGTACCCATATTTCACATTAAACCTTAAGCTCCTGTTAAATTATATCAGATTCCTTTATAATGGAAAGGCTGACCAGAAGTTTAAACACATTTAATTAGAATAACAAATATGACAAATTTGTTTGCTGTTTACTATATATTCGACAACACTTTCCAATGCTCAAATTAAGGGAGTGTTCTTCTAAACCTCCAAAACCTTCTGGATTTTGAAAACAGAACGCTATCAAAAACAGAATCCATGATTTTCAAGAAACACGAATTCTGGAAATCTGAATCTTTTCGCGCCCAAAGTCTTGTTTGCCTATCCCCCAGGCCCATTCGTGGAATGTATCCTGGCAACTGGTAAAATTGATGCCTCTTCGAACATTCGAACTCCAAAAAAGCGAATCTCTCGAAAGTCTCGGAAACATTCTGCTTTTGATAGCAGAAGGTTTTTGAGAGCTCCGAAACCTGCCGTTTTCAGAAGAATGGCTTTGAAAGAACACAGAAAAGAAGGCTACCGAAAAAAGAATTGGTTTAGAGGAACACACCTGTAACGATTTACAACAACAAAAATCCACCAAGTTTGTCATTATGCCTGGCTATAAACTATAAGCTCTGTTTATAAATTAACAAAAAATTTTGTTGCAGAGCATTTACATTAGATTAATGTTCTTCGAAACGAAAAGTCAATGCCAGTTTTTACAGGTTAAAATTCTGTTGATCCAGTCAACGACAGCGGTTTTAATTTTGCTGAGTTCTTTCAAAATTTGCTGTCTTGTATCAGCCATGCCAAAACCATAAACGAATGGATCGGCAATTGTGTTTACTGTTACAAGCATAACAGATACGACCCTGAATGTGGAGGCGTCATTCTCGGGCTTCAAGCCAACAGATACCATGTAGAAGGCCAATGGACACATGCAAATCAAGTACATTGCAACGACTGCGCTTGCAACAATGGCGACTTTCATTTGTGCTTTTCTTGTGTCCTTCTCCTCTGCTGTTCGACCAAAACTATTACCAGGCAGCACTTTCATTTTCTTACGGGATAGCAGATACAAGCGAATTTGAACGCAAGTAAGAATACAAGCGCTTGTTAGAACAACAACGGTGTATATTATGCTGATCGAAGTGGTGTAGATGACGGGAACAGAAGTATAATTTGGTACGTATCTTTCCTTGTCTACGAAACCACAGATTAAGGCGACTGCCCAAATACAATACAACGCTCTGTTGACGCGATTATCCGTGACAATGTCATGGAATCGGAGACTGTGAACGCATGCAACGTAGCGCTCAAAAGTCAACATAAGGACGCTGCCACTTGAGGTCACAACGGTTGAAATACCAATATATTCAATGAGCTTTCGAATCACTTGACAGCCAATCGAATCACTTCTTGCTTGGGAACTGAAGCTGAGAATACTAAGGATCGCCCCTCCACCTATTTGAATACAGTCAGAGATGTTTAAACTGAGTAATATCTTGTGTCGAGGGAGCCTCAAGTCAAAATCATGTACAAGTATCTTGAACATTAGAATGTACACTGGACATACAATTAATGCCAAGAAAATAGCAAACGATCCAGCGGGTATTCTTGAACAGCTATAGGTTACAACATTCGAATTGCTTGAACTCAGATTGTCACTGGTAATATTGTATGCAGTCAAATTGATTGCAGAAATATTGAATGCAATCATGTCATGAGAAGTCGCATTGTTCGAACTCAGATTGTCAGCAGTAATATTGTATGCAATCATGTTCTTATGAGTCGTATTGTTTAAAGACATATCTATTGGCCTTCTTGTAGCAGACTTCTCAACAAACTGTTTTGAAGCAAGTGGGCACTGCAAACATCACCTCCCTCTATATAGCGATTTCAGTGGGGAAAAAAACATCGGAAAACAGAAGGCTGTCTGCATAGGCTTAAAGATTCATAAGTGCTTCATGTCTTCTTATTAGAAATTCATCATTCTATGATCGCCTGCAGTGGAACGAGGTTTTCGCTTCGATATCTTGAGGCAATAATTAGTTTTCTGATCACTAGAAACGAATCATTATGTGATCGCCGTACTGTGACTGGACCCTTCCTGCTTGAAACTCCTGACGCTATAATAGTTAGTTTTCTAATAGGCGTGCTTCTCGTATCTTGCCTGATTGTCTTTCCGTGATTCGATGTTTTTTGCTTCAAACACTGGCAGTTTCAATTAGTTTTCTGATCAGCAGAAATGTATCATTATGTGATCGCGCTAACTGTGACTGGACCCTTTCTGCTTCAAACTTTTGGCGCTATAATAGTTAGTTTTCTACCGGCGTGCTTCTCGTATCTTGCCTGATTGTCTTTCCGTGATTCGATGTTTTTTGCTTCAAACACTGGCAGTTTCAATTAGTTTTCTGATCAGCAGAAATGTATCATTATGTGATCGCGCTAACTGTGACTGGACCCTTTCTGCTTCAAACTCCTGGCGCTATAATAGTTAGTTTTCTACCGGCGTGCTTCTCGTATCTTGCCTGATTGCCTTTCCGTGATTCGATGTTTTTTTTGCTTCAATCTCTGGCAGTTTCAATTAGTTTTCGGATCAGCAGAAATGTATCGTTATATGATCGTCCTACTGCGATTCGAGCTTGTTCGCTTGAAACACTTGACGTTATTTTAATCAGGTTTCTGATAGGCGTGCTTGTCGTATCTTGCGTGATCGGCATGCTGTGATTCGAGGTTTTTTGCTTCAATCTGTTGCAGAAATAATTATTTTTCTAATCGGTAGAAATGTATCATTATGTGATCGTCCTACTGCGACTCGAGCTTGTTCACTTGAAACACTTGACGCTATTTTAATCAGGTTTCTAATAGGCGTGCTTGTCGTATCTTGCGTGATCGGCATGCTGTGATTCGAGGTTTTTTGCTTCAATCTGTTGCAGAAATAATTAGTTTTCTAATCGGTAGAAATGTATCATTATGTGATCGTCATACTGTGATTCGAGCTTGTTCGCTTGAAACACTTGACGCTATTTTAATCAGGTTTCTAATAGGCGTGCTTGTCGTATCTTGCGTGATCGGCATGCTGTGATTCGAGGTTTTTTGCTTCAATCTGTTGCAGAAATAATTATTTTTCTAATCGGTAGAAATGTATCGTTATATGATCGTCCTACTGCGATTCGAGCTTGTTCGCTTGAAACACTTGACGTTATTTTAATCAGGTTTCTGATAGGCGTGCTTGTCGTATCTTGCGTGATCGGCATGCTGTGATTCGAGGTTTTTGCTTCAATCTGTTGCAGAATTGATTAGTTTTCTGATCGTAAGAATTGGCATACCGGAATTTGATGACCCGGGACGCAGGTGGGACCCGGGACGTGGGACTCAAGTGGGACGCGGGACCCGGGACGGAAGTGGGACGCGGGACTCAAAACGGAAGTGGGACGTGGGACTCAGGTGGGACCTGGGACGCGGGACTCAGGTGGGACCCGGGACGCGGGACTCAGGTGGGACCCGGGACGCGGGACTCAGGTGGGACCCCTGGGACCAGGTCAGGTGGGACCCGGGACCTGGGACTCAGGTGGGACCCGGGACCTGGGACTCAGGTGGGACCCGGGACCTGGGACTCAGGTGGGACCCGGGACCCAGGACTCAGGTGGGACCCCCAGGACTCAGGTGGGACTGGGACTCAGGTGGGACCTGGGACGCGGGACTCAGGTGGGACCTGGGACTCAGGTGGGACCCGGGAACCGGGACTCAGGTGGGACCTGGGACTCAGGTGGGACCCGGGACGTGGGACGCAGGACACGGGTGGGACCCGAGACACGGGACTTAGGTGGGACCAGGGAAGCGGGACTCAGGTGGGACCTTGGACCTGGCAACGGAATGGGACCTGAGACCTGGGAAGCAAGTTGAGAACTTGGACCTGGGACGCATATTGGACCAGAAACCTGGGGCCAGGGACTCAGTTGGGACCTTAAACTCTGCGCAAGGATGGGGCCTGGGACAAGGTTTTGACGTGGAAAGTGGTTGCTCGCTGGACTATTAGTAGGACGTTTGACTAGAGAAATTTGATCACTTGATAGAAAAACTGAATCAACATCATTAAATGTCTATGAAAATGCTTTTCACAAAAATGTTTAAAAAGTTACAAATGAAACCAAAGTTCATAACCGTTCATTAATTTTTAGACTTAAATTCTACTCATAATGCCAACGAATTAAGTGTAACAGAAAACGAGAATAAAACTCATGATTTTAGTAAACAAAAATGCGTTAAGTAACCATTATTGCTCAATTTTCCCCCTGTTGTACAAATTTGGAATCTGGAGATTTGAAACTACTAAGTTAGTCGCTGCGATGATTTGAATTCCAAACCGAAAAAAATGATTGTTGAAGTTGAAGAATGAAACCTTTTTTGTTGAAATTAGACATGCTTCATCAACATTCCTTGAATAGCGGGTCCTAGAGAAAGGCAGTGCATACTTTATAGGGCATAAATCCTTACAGGGTGGGAATTTTCCTGTTTAACGATGTTCTAGTTAAGATAACAAAACAACAGAAGAAACAAACATGCGTAACGTTATAAAAATAAGAGATACAGTAATATATACTTCGTAATTCAAACGGTGTAGTCAAGATCTAAAATTCAAAAATTAAATTCCTATGCCACAATTTCGCAAAATCTGTTTGTGCTCAGGAAGCAAGAAAGGCTTCAGTTGCGGAGGAACTACAATCATTTGCGGAGAAAACATTTGATTGTTGTGCGCTATGCAAGCGCGATTAAAGTGATAATACAGTATGTGAAACAAACTCTTGCTTATTCTAATAAAATATAGAGAAAGGGCGCAGGCATTTATGACAATGTATGATTATTATTGGGACGACATTTTAAAAAAACAAAATCAACCCAAAAGAGAAAGGGGCCACCGAATGTGGTGAAACCCAAGGTCCAAAGATACATAACACCAGCGGATGCTACTCCAAATGTAACAGCACCATCAGCTCATTCTTCTGATGTTCAAATGAGAGTAGTAGATGTTCCTAATCAGCTGCATCAACCACTCGTCTCTGGCATGCAAGCGGATTCAGCCTTAAATCCACCGCCACAACCAGATCCACCAGCAAATGGATACGTACTGGCACTTCTACGATTTTGCCATAAGAATGTTGCTGTTTGCTATAAATGCAGTGGCAGGTTCTATCAAAATGGGTACCCTAGCCCACCCAATGATATGGTCGTTGTTTCAAAAACACAAAGATCATATTTTGATCAAAAAGCACGTGAGTGGAGGATATCTGCAGAATTTGCTAAAGTTTATTATCACTTTAATCGCACTTGCATAGCGCACAACAATCAAATGTTTTCTCCGCAAATGATTGTAGTTCCTCCGCAACTGAAGCCTTTCTTGCTTCCTGAGCACAAACAGATTTTGCGAAATTGTGGCATAGGAATTTAATTTTGAATTTTAGATCTTGACTACACCGTTTGAATTACGAAGTATATATTACTGTATCTCTTATTTTTATAACGTTACGCATGTTTGTTTCTTCTGTTGTTTTGTTATCTTAACTAGAACATCGTTAAACAGGAAAATTCCCACCCTGTAAGGATTTATGCCCTATAAAGTATGCACTGCCTTTCTCTAGGACCCGCTATTCAAGGAATGTTGATGAAGCATGTCTAATTTCAACAAAAAAGGTTTCATTCTTCAACTTCAACAATCATTTTTTTCGGTTTGGAATTCAAATCATCGCAGCGACTAACTTAGTAGTTTCAAATCTCCAGATTCCAAATTTGTACAACAGGGGGAAAATTGAGCAATAATGGTTACTTAACGCATTTTGTTTACTAAAATCATGAGTTTTATTCTCGTTTTCTGTTACACTTAATTCGTTGGCATTATGAGTAGAATTTAAGTCTAAAATTAATGAACGGTTATGAACTTTGGTTTCATTTGTAACTTTTAAACATTTTGTGAAAAGCATTTTCATAGACATTTAATGATGTTGATTCAGTTTTTCTATCAAGTGATCAAATTTCTCTAGTCAAACGTCCTACTAATGGTCCAGCGAGCAACCACTTTCCACGTCAAAACCTTGTCCCAGGCCCCATCCTTGCGCAGAGTTTAAGGTCCCAACTGAGTCCCTGGCCCCAGGTTTCTGGTCCAAAATGCGTCCCAGGTCCAAGTTCTCAACTGCGTCCTAGGTCCCAGGACCAACTTGCTTCCCAGGTCTCAGGTCCCATTCCGTTACCAGGTCCAAGGTCCCACCTGAGTCCCGCTTCCCTGGTCCCACCTAAGTCCCGTGTCTCGGGTTCCACCCGTGTCCTGCGTTCCACGTCCCGGGTCCCACCTGAGTCCCAGGTCCCACCTGAGTCCCGGTTCCCGGGTCCCACCTGAGTCCCAGGTCCCACCTGAGTCCCGCGTCCCAGGTCCCACCTGAGTCCCAGGTCCCAGGTCCCACCTGAGTCCCAGGTCCCGGGTCCCACCTGAGTCCCAGGTCCCGGGTCCCACCTGAGTCCCAGGTCCCGGGTCCCACCTGAGTCCCAGGTCCCGGGTCCCACCTGAGTCCCGCGTCCCAGGTCCCACCTGAGTCCCGCGTCCCAGGTCCCACCTGAGTCCCGCGTCCCACCTGAGTCCCCCACCTGAGTCCCGTCCCAGGTCCCACCTGAGTCCCGCGTCCCGGGTCCCACCTGTCCCACTTCCGTTTTGAGTCCCGCGTCCCACTTCCGTCCCAGGTCCCGCGTCCCACTTGAGTCCCACGTCCCGGGTCCCACCTGCGTCCCGGGTCATCAAATTCCGGTATGCCGTAAGAATTGTATTATTATGTGATCGCCCTCGTGATCACCTTTTTGTTCCGGGTTTTTGCTTCAATCTCTTGCAGCAACAATTACCTGGCTATTCGTAAGAATTGTGTCATAGCCCCACTCCCAGCTTTCATCTGCAGCTCTTTACTTGAAACCTATGAAGTTATAATAAGGCCGGTTCTTTGTAAACAGAAAGAGTTCGTTTCTCACTTGGACTCTCCAATTAATTCTACAATGCCAATTCGGCTTCACTTTCTGATTGGTATGCATTTCGATCTGTATCTTGGCATAAATTCCGCCTTAGTCAATTGTTTTGTATTTTGCCTGATCAGATCACTCTACTACGATTTAAGGTTTTGTTTCAACCTCTTGCAGCAAGAACCAATTTTCTGATAAGCATGGTTGTGCTGTGCAATAATTCCTTGGCAGTTGCTGATTTTCACAGGCAAGTGGATCTGAATCTAAAAGTGTACATTATAACGTTGTATTGTTTGAACTCAGCTTATTAAGATATCATATCGGATCGTAATATACAATACGCAATAATATCGGAAGTAGTCACATGTTCTAACTAAGATTGTTAGCAGAAATGTTGTATGCAATTATATTTTTAGTAGTTTTGTTGCTTGAACGCAGATTGCTAGCATCAGTACTGTGTACACTAATATTGCTAGTAGTCAATTCTTTAATATTAAGATTATTGGCAGTAAAATAGCTAGCAAACAATCATATCGTATGTATATTTATCTTTGAACTCAGATTATTAGCAGTATTATTGTATGCAATCTTATTGTTAGTAGTCTTATTGCTTGAACTCAGATTATTTGTAGGAACATAGTATGCATTCATATCGTTAGTAGTTGTATTGTTTTAACTCAGATAATTTGCAGTAATATTTTTTTCGATCATTTTAGTAGTTTTTATAGCTAATTTCGGAACGGCCTGTGTTCAAGCGAATGCGGGCACTTCAAAGATTATTCTACCCTACGTAGTTATGTGAGTGAGAAAAAAACAGCAGAAAGCAGAGCGCATAATTAAAAGACTTAAAGATTCACGAGTTTCTAATTTCTTCTCATTTGAATTGTATGTTAGGTTGATCTCTTTTTTTTGTGTTTCGACGCTTTTGGCTGTGAAACCTTGCAGCTGTAATAATATTTTTCTGACCTTAAAGCTTGTCGGATAATAGCTGCAATAATTCCTTGGTTATATTGATTTTTGCTGAGAAGTGAATCTTGACTGTACCTAAAGACTCGATCATCAACAGAGATTTCAAGTTTTAGGTAACGTGATAGTGTCCACAGGCTTTTTAAGAAGAAAAGGGCAACTTACAATCAACAGTCTAACCGAGTTACATCGTTTCTTGTTAAAACATAAACCCCAATTTCCACACTGTGTACTCTGGAGAGAATATACGCTTTTTAAGAAATTCTGAATTACTGTACCGCCAGTCCTCCGCAATTCGGCATCTGCTTTAACTTTTGGGAACAAAAACAATTGTCAAGAAAATAACCGCCTTCAACTGCCATATTTTTGGTTTAGTATCATTTTCAGTGTGGTAGCGCATCACGCTGAATTAGTCTGTTGTATAGGAGATTGATGGCTAGAATATGCTACGAAGTTCTATCAGGGAGGACTCCGGTATTAAGTGGTAGTGCTTTGATGACCTGATGTAAGGTCAACTATTTGATCACTTCTTCATTCTGAGCGTGAGCAATTTCGGCACCTACATTGCATGATTGCATCGAAAATTGTCTTTCCAACATCAATTTTGTCGTTTTATGTCACGAACATAATCCTTGCAGCGAGCTACCTATCCACGCATCATCTTCAATTCGAGGTTCACCAATCCTTTACGCCCACGCCAGTCTTCTCCGTCTCTTGTTAGTTTCTTGACATCCTTGTATTTTCCAAATTCACAAATAATCCTTGACACAGTCCGTGCCGATCTTCCTTAGTCTTCTTCCCGTCCCTCTTCCCGTTGCGATGTAGCCTTCCAGCAAAATAGGTGTCATTCATTCGCCAAGCAACGCAGCAAAAGCTCGGCATTTTAGCTGATCTTTCTTTGACATGACGTTTTTCAGTGATACTTTTTTTGGTGACCTCTTTAGTCCAGCTGATTCACAACATACCACTATAACATCACATTTTAACCGATTGATAATTCTCATCATCTACTTTGTTACCCTAACCATATCCTCTCTCACTGGGAATTGGCAGCAAAAATCCCATAAAAGTGGGTGGGAAATTAAAGAAACGTCGAAAGTTTAACTTTAAATCGGTCAGAAAAGTGAACAATTGCGTCAAAGATGTTCGTAGCACAATATAAAGCAATAATAAAGCCTAGAAAGTATTATTATTCTCGTATTCCGATTATTTTTACTCATAGAATAGGGTCTGTTTTCTGCAAAGGTCTACATTATAAGTCGGTGGGTTTCCGAAATCTGGGCGGCACTTCCCCTTCCATTCATAAGCCATTTACCCCCCCGGGGGTCATTTACAGGAGGCGGTGGTCTGTTGTACGGAGCAGATGCACTATCCACCGTCTCTGTCTTGTCTATCCATCTTTCTCCTTATTGTCTAGCACTCCAGTATGTATAATTATCGGCAGGATGAATACTCTCTGTATTCGGAGCTCAGTGCTTGTACTTAGGTTATGTGATCTCAACTCCTTACGATTACAAAGACAGTCTTACCTTGACCAATAACAGCCACAGTGACAATATGTGTACTTGCTCTTGCTCTCAACAAATTTCTACCCTTAGCCTCTTGACCATCAGAATTTTACATGAATATTTAACTTCATTACAAGGTGCATTTAATGTATTAATAACCTTACGCTGAGGTTTTCATGTGTATCTATTTTATAAGGAATTCGACTCTCCCAGTCTGACGTCTGTGATAAATATTGTGAGGGAAAAATTGCACCTCACCGTCTAATACCTTGTAAATATTACAGCACTTTAAAATAAACCAATGTCTATCAAGTGTCTTACTATATCCAAGAAATATGGTTGAATAACATGAAAAGTTGCACAGAACGCAATTTTGGTGCCACAAATTCTACAAAACTGAGTGCAAAAAATCCGAGCTTCCTCGCAGGTCCGTTTATCTCACGCCTTTCGATCCAGCCTTTGCATTAAATAGGAAAGAAACTACATTTACCACTGCCCGATGATGGGGATCTCTTCCGAAACATTGGCCTTATAAATATCCAAGGCTTGTCATGATAAGTGGTGACTATCATGTCTAATACGATGTCAGAAACAGCCTTGATAAGTCCGAATATATTTACGCAACCAAGGTCAGATGAACGTCACACAAACATGATCATAAAGAAGGCTAAGTGTCTAGAAGCATAAAAATTTGTCATAAAAATTTAGAGATGGTGTTGCCGAGTTGACTAGCAATTGTAAGGTCCTGGCTCCAATCTTGTTAGCATCACTTTCTACAAGCCAATAGTCAACTCAGCTGTCCATTCTTCCAAGGTTAGTTAATGAGAACCCAGGGTATTCTTTAGGGTATGCTTTCTAGAATACCAGTTTGGGGGGCATAAGCCACAGTTCTACATCAACAGTAGTGCTACCAATAACCCCAACCTGTGTTGCCAAACATATATGCTTGTTCGCTTCCCTCAGAACTACATGCAAAGTGCTGAATTAGAACCTAACAATCAAATTTTTAAGGATGGAAATTTTTGTAAATTCTGAAAACGTGGCTCTTAGTTGAGAATGTGCATTAAATACTCACTGTAGTATGCATATGTGATTGTATTTTCAATAGATTTCCTGGAATCAGGATCTTGGGCCCATGTCTGTAATTAAGAAAATAGGAATCATAAAAAAGATTGCATTTATCATGCCTCTGGAACAGAGTTACACAATTTAAGAATGAAATAGTAGACGATAATGATCACTGAATTTGCAGTTTCCATTTCAATATATATCTAATAGATGTAGACAACGAGCGGAGGTAATCTCCTGTAAAACTAAATCAAAATTCCATTCCTTTTTTGCTTCTCTGCTTGTTACGAATCTGGATTTGTATTTAATTTCCTTGTCATTTTCTTGCTGCATGCAAGCTTTGCTGTTGTTTGCTGTAATTGTTATTATTGATTCTGAGAGTCACTTAATTAATGTTAACGTAGCTTGACGTTATAGTGACTCTAAGTGATTTAAATTGATTTGACGTACCCGTAGCTGGGGGTATGTTTCAAATATTGATGATGATGATATTGATGATGATGAGGAGGACTGTTGGGAGTTAAGAGATGGATAACCATGCATGATGAGGAGACTTTATGAAAGATCAAAAAAATTAACAGCTTTATTCAGAAAAGAGAAATTGCAAAGAGACACATTCAACAGTTTGGTTAACATGGCCAAGAATAGCTGAAGGATTGACTTTTATGGTTTCTCCATGTTTATTGATAATCAACGTTTATTGATAATAAGATTACACAAATTCTAATCTTGTTACCTTAAAATCCCCATCTGCATCTTTCATATATGTTACCAAGAAGACATCAACAGGAACCAATCCAGATATCAGCAAAGTGACAAACAATGCCAAGATTGCCATTAACGTTGATGATACTTCTGATAGTTCATGATGTTGGAAGTATCTCACATATGTCCAAGCAAATATGAATGCCAGCTGATGGAGTAAAAAATAATATTAATTTAACAAATAAGTACTCTGCAGTACCAAATAATCGTCCCTGCTTGTTAATTTTTTAAAAATTTTCTAACCCACCCCACTCTTATTCCAACCCCCCTTTTTAATTAGTTAAGCAAAATATGCTAAATGAAAAGTTTTAAAATTTGATTAAAATTAGTTTTTCTTTGCTGTCCTACGAGTTAACTGAGTACCTATATAATACACATTTTTTATTGCTATATTGAAAAATAGCTTTTGTTTTCTATCGTATGACACCGTACGAACATTAGAGTTTCTGTTAAGCTAAAGCAATTGGTTTTCTATTTGCCAACCCCTCCCCATTTATTCTACTCCCCCTGGTTATTAAATTTTAACAATATTTCCAACCCCCGATTATTCCCACCCCCAAATCATTCTGTACAGAGTACTTTGTAATAAATCAAGTCTGAACCGTCACCCCCCACCTTATCATCACCAAGATAAGGTTTGTATATGGTCCAAATCTGATCATAGTGTTGCACGGTATGACTTCGGTGTTAGTTCTTAAAACCACACCCCATTTTTCCTCAATCATACCCTTTTGCCCCTCCAATGTTGGATGTCTGGTCTGGCAATTCCACTGCTTGGCTAGGGAAGATGCCATAGATGTGTGACCACTTGGCAAGTTTGCAGTGTGACCAGTTGACTTGTCATCCATGGAGGTTATGTGCATCAAAATATGCCAATCAAAACTTTTTTGCCTTTTTTAATGCAAACTGCTGTACTCCAAAATTTAATGCCACTGTAATACTATCTACTGCCATTATTTTACTGACAGTTTATTTACAGCAAATTTTTACCAATGTCGTGTAAATTTGCCCCACTTCTAATTCACCCCACCTTCAAAGTCAACTTACCCCCCTTCAAAGTCAACTTACCCGCCTTCAAAGTCTACTCACCCCACAATACAATGAATATGAATTTAGGCCTTGTCTGGTCTCGGTATTTTTCAGGACGTTTTTCAGGACAGAAAAATATACTCACGACAAGGACAACCACAAAGGGAATCCATCCAATGGCTAAAACAGAGTCTGGTATCGCCATAGAGATAAATACTGATATTATTCTTGTTAAAAATCACAACAAAATAGCAAAATTTGCTTTCATTTTATTTCAACATCTGCATCTGACTTCTTTTTATCGTTTTGCCTTCCCCGATCAAAACATTTCCGCGAAATGCATTGCGTCTCGCGACAGTCTGCGACTACCCGCGAGAGCTTCGATAACTGACCGTGGAAGACAGCGTTTCGCTGGTGTGCGTTACATGTGTTACCTTGTATCCCAACACACAATGGCATTAGCGTATTCGAGCATTAACCAGCGAAATAACTAACCAACAACAAACCAATTATCTCACTAACTAACTAGCTAACTAATTAACTAACTAACTAACTAACTAAGTAACGAAATAACTAACTCATAAACAAACAAATTAACAAGCTAAGAAATTAACAAAAACTAACTAATTAGGTAACTTACTAATAAACCAAATAACTAACTAACTAACTAATTAACTAACACACTAACAAACAAACAACTTAACAAATTAAGAAATAAACAAAATAACAAACTAACTGACGAAGCTGCTAACAAACCTTTTTTGTAACTAAGTAACTAACAAACAAGCAAAAACTAACTAACTAACTAACTAATTTATTTACTATCTAACTAATTAACTACCTAACTAACTAACTAACTAACTAATTAACTAACTAACAACTTAACAAATTAAAAAAATAACAAAATAACAAACTAACTGACGAAGCTGCTAACAAACCTTTTTTGTAACTAACTAGCTAACAAACAAACAAAAACTAACTAACTAACTAACTAACTAACTAACTAACTAACTAACAACAAACAAACTAACAAACTATCTTACTAATAAAGTAACAAAATAACTAACCAACAACTAAGTAATTAAGTAATTAACTATCTAGCTAACTAGCTAATCATACAACCAAGTAATGACCTAACTAGTCAATTAACTACCTAACCAACTTAACAACTAATTAATGAGCAAGCTTATTTTTGTAAGGACGAAACTTTTATAGCTTTGGCAAGTTTTTGTTGCAGGGGAGCTGAGGGTTTCTAAACATCCAAACGTCGTCTTCAAGAGTGAAGGAGTGACCTTGTCAGAAATGACAGTTCTCATTACATTTGTCATATTAATTAACTTTGTTATTGTTGACTTTCATTAAGCTGATTAAGTGGAAGCGGAAATTACTGTTTTGTAATTCCAGGCGCTAATTTCTCACACGCGAAATTAGCGGCACGCAACGTCAGCTGCTCACCACGTGGCAGAATCATTGCACACAATAGGTAACTTTGATGGATATATGGATATGACCATCACTTCGATGTAATAAGCGTTACGGGAAACTCACGAAACTTCCGCTGTCTCGTGGCCCAATAAACTTCTTAGGACCAAAGCAGCTCTTGGGAGGATTCTTAGACATAAACAGCTTGGTCTTCATCCGCTTCTTAGGCCCTGGCCAAACGATCAAACATTGTTTGTCAAATATTCGAGATTTGCTTATCAAACGCAAAGTTTGAGCGATTGGCCATACCACAAAACATTGCTCGAGAAACATTTTTTGTTTGATTCAAGTATAGAATGTTTTTGAAGTTTTTCAAGAACATTGCTGAAGGAATTCAGCTTGTCAATCAAAGTTCTGCGACGTGGTCAAACATTGCTGGCAAAGCGAAATTTGAAATGTTTGACAAACAATGTTTGACAGTTTGGCCTTTTAACCTGCAGAAAACAATAACAATGCTCTATAGTACAATCCTGGACAAAATATAATGGAACGGCCTAAATAGTCTGCTATTATCTATTGATTCCCCCTTCCCCCCCGTTACAATGCTGTTTCGTACAAAAGTTGTCTTGATCTACTACCAACATTGTTTTGGGGGTAAAAGGGGGAAGAATTGGAGTTATGGAAGTAGAAAATCAATGGAATAGGCCTTATCCCTTGGAGAAAATGCCTTGTTCCAAATATTTTGTCCAAGATTGTAGGTAAGCATTGATGGACAAAGACAAAATAAGTATAGCGACGAAAAGAACTGAGCTTAAGCTATAACCATAGATAACAAGATGTAGGTCCATGCACTTTAACATGACGATTCCAATTCGTCAATTCATGAGCTTCTCATTTTGTTCTCTAAAATGCTTTTGTAAAGCAGCTTAACAAAAGTAGTGGAAAGACGTTTTGACCATGACAATCCATTTAAAAACCACTCTAAAACCACCCAGATACAGTAAATTGCGTGTGACTTTTTTACATGACAGAGTGGAAGGAAGAGTTCACACAGAGGATAATAACTACATTTGTGTCTTTTCATAGCTGTGGTAAGTACTTTATATTGTACGGGAAACAAAGAACAGACGTCGCGTCACAGATGATTGGGACGTCGACGCAAAGTTTTAACCGCGCGGCATCAGGTCCCAATACCCCGTCAATTGTTTTACTGGATTTCCTTTGGAACGTTTAGCACGATAACCAGCCAACAAACAAACGAACTAACTAACTAACTAACTAACTCAACTAACTAACTAATTAACTAACTAACTAACTAAGTAACTTACTAACTATGTAACTAACTAACTAACTAACTAACTAACTAACTAGCTAACTAACTAGCTAACTAACTAACTAACTAACTAACTAACTAACTAACTAACTAACGAACTAACTAACTAATTAACTTACTAACCATCTTACTAACAAATTAACTAAGTAACTAACCAATTAACTAAGTAACTAAGCAGCTAACTAGTTAGCTAGCTAACTAACATACAACGCTTTCTTCTTAGGAAACTTGAAAACTTAAAGAAAACGTGAAGTCAATGAACACGAATTTTTCATGCAAAAGGTCAATACAAAACGTTCAACTCATTTGCTCCGACGTGGATGTTTCTCCGCGCGGCTACTGCGCTCATTTTCCCGATTAATTATTCAGCGGAATACATCAACCGCAGGCTGTTATCTATTGTTAGCGGATTTAATGACACGTACGGCATATAACCTGCCATTCTCGTTGATAAGAGTTGACTGTGAGACAGGTGGCCGTTAAGACCAAAACAAAACTTCTCGTTCTGAAGAAAGAAGAAAAAGTCTAAAAATTTAGGCTCAAAAACTTTTTGGAAAAGAGTTTACAGGTAATTAAAGTTTATAACATAACAAAATTATGTCATTTCCTATTAGTTTTAAGTATTCCATAATGTTCTTATTCTTTTGTCTTGTGATTGCGCGTTTCTTTTAAGAAAGAACGAACGAACTCGCTATGTTGTCAAATTTCAGTACTCGAACTTTCTTCAGACGATAAACGTTTCATTCCCGTTTCATAAACAGAATTATTTCTGTTAGTTTTCAGTAAAATACTTTCTTAGTTTCAAAAAACTCAGTACAAAATTTTTTAACTTTAAGAGGCATAAACTGTAGTTAGAAACACTTTCTTATAAGAAAACGTGTGCTGCAAAACAGTTGTAACCAATCAAAACACTGACGACTTGCAACAGTGGCAAAATTGCAGACTATTAACATCAAGTACATAAGTATATACAATTAATTCGCTTTTGTAGTTATCAGACAAAAATTCATATCGTGCTGGTCATCGTAAAGAGATTAGCATGTAAAATAAGGGAATCTGAATTTGATTTTAGCAGAATTCATCCTCGCTCTTTAAATCTTGAAAGTTATTAATTATAAATGAGGATTATCTTGTGGGGGATCATGCTCAACTCAAGATCATTATTTTGCCTGGTACATGCTAAGAAACTCTTTATAAGAAACTCAGTAGCTACGAGGCTGACCATATGACCAGTGTTTAAGGATGTAAGACCTTTTCAATGTAGGCTAGGGATATTTTAAGAAACGTAATAATGGTGTAAAAACTATTCCAGATTCTAAAAATTACAGCCATTTATAGAAAAAAGGCTTGAAATTGAATGAAAAATCAGACTATGGAGACTACTCAGAATTCCAACTTCATAGCAACACCTTAGCAACAGTTTATAGTCGTCAAAAATGTTCTTCAAAAACAATTGGAAACCCGTAATTTCTCATCTTAGGTATTTCTATTACCTTGGCCCCATTCTTGTTACTCTTTGCGTCTTTGGAGCATCATAAGGAGGTTATTTGGGCATTTTGTGCCCTTTCACCATATTTTTTCTTCTCCTTCACAATCTTTATTAGAAGGTGAAATGGTGAAGTGCTGTTTTAGCGCGAGTTGCTAGGATCTCAGTTGTAGGTTAACTAATCGAGACCTCGATCCTGGTGACGCTACCGTGGTGGGGCTTTGAACCCTGACCATACTGACCTCCTGACACCACGAGTCAGTTGGGTTACACTAGACTCGATACACAGGTCGTTTGAAATTTAGCTATTGAGTTGAATTGCTGGACCCCAAAACAAACAAGTCGTTTGTTTTAGCGTCCAGCAATTCAATTCAATAGCCAAACTACAAACGACTTGTTTATCGAGTTTAAGGTTACACCACGACGCCACAGCACCTTCAGGGATTCCAGCACGCGGATTCCGAACGTACACGCAGTTTTCTAGACCAGGCAATAGTTTCTGTGGCTTTGTGCCGCACAACACTGAAACAGAACCGGGTTTTTGGGAGACTTGGGACAAGTGATCACCTACGTCATTGCAGGGACCCAATTTTCAGCTTCATGAGACATCGGCCATGGCTATGACGCTACCGTCGCTAGGGCTCAAAACCGGACCTCACTGAGCTTCTAGCACAACGAGCCACCTGGATTATGCCAGGACAATTGTAATTGAAGAACCAATTTAAGAACACGTTCAGGCTATTTTTTTTGTGCGGCACTGTATAAAAAGAATCAATTAAGCCTTTTCTAGAAAATCAAAGCCTCTTCCTTGAGAGTTTTCTGTACTGATGAAGAAGATTTTTTATTTTTGTTTGTAGATTGAAAACTCTTGATTATAATCATCAAGTTGAGTTGCGTCGAAATCTCAACATCAAGGCAATATGAGAGAAAGAAAGCAGATTATAACGAATCGCGCGATACCCGAATCGGAAAAAGAGTTATTCAGTTACACAAACTCGTATCACCAAAACACCGTACTTGAAAGCATGAACGAACTCTTCCAATCTCAGACATTATGCGACGTCACATTAATCGCGGAGGGACAAGAGATAAAAGCTCATCGCGCGGTTCTTGCCGGGTGTAGCCCTTACTTCTTCACTATGTTCACTGGAAATTTGAAGGAGTCACAACAAGAAGAAATTAAAATGCAGAATATCACGTTCCTGGCACTCTGCAGGATTGTTACGTACTGTTATACGTGTTCCATTGAGATACCGGCGGAAAATCTTTTCGAGCTGCTTACCGCGGCCGATATGTTGCAATTCACAGTTATCAAAGAAAGTACAAGCGCGTTTCTGTCCAGTAAGCTCACCCCGGCGAATTGTATCGAGCTCTCGATATTTGCAGACATGCATAGTTGCCAAACACTCAAGGACTTCTCTCACAAATATGCAAAGGAGAATTTTCGAGCGGTTATCCGGACAGACGCGTTCTTGGAAACGGATTACAATCAAGTCAAGGAGTTGCTGAGTAGTGACAGCCTCGGAATAACAACAGAAAAGGATGTATTTGAGGCGGCTGTTTCATGGGTGAAGCATGAAAAAGAGGCTAGATTAAAATGGCTACCATCTCTGATTGGTCTTGTGCGCTTGTGTCAATTGTCTCCAAAAGTTTTAGGTAAGTAATCGAATGTTTTCCGTTAAGCTTAAAGCATCCAAAACCTAGTCTGGGTGCAAAGCCCCACTTTTCTGGCGCTTGTTTTGTTGATTTTCTGAGCATTCAAAGTTTACGATTAGGGCTTTGACCGTGACTCTTAGTTGTCGGAGCCCTATAAAATCGTAAACTTTGAACGCTGATAAAATCAATAATAAACATGCAAGCGAATCAATACGCACTACACTATTGACTGTGGTGGATACGTAGACTCACGACACAGAGTCTCTAGTTTACGCTCCCCTTATTTCGATTTGTCACTACACACTGGGCGATTCTACAAAAACAGCAACAACAACATCGAGCGAAGTAGTGGGACTTATGCAGTGAGTCTAGTGGATACGCAAACTGTGGTGGGTTACTATGCTTGATGTCGTGGGTTGTTATGCTTGATGTGGTGGTGTATTTTGCGTAATGTGGTGGATTTTGTACGCAAAAATACCACCAGTGTCATTAACAAAGAAAGGTCTTATACAATGTATATTTCCTTTTTTCTTGCAGTTGACTGTGTTGAAAACGAGGCAGTCGTCGCTCAGAGTAACGAGTGTATGAGAATGATCAATGACGCCAAAACGTATCATCTTCTACCCGACTGGAATGACGAAACAAATGGAAAAATGTTACAGATACGTTCAATGAGCAAAGAATCCAAAGTTTATGTCATTGGTGGCGAGGTGCATCAGAAGGTAAGAAAGACACCAACTGTAAGTATCGATAAATATGAAAATAAATGTCTTTTATTAATTCGTTGATACAGTAGTTATTTGATTATCCGGCCTACTCGGGACACAAGATGTTCAAAATATGTGCGGATAATCCAAAATTCCGGATAATGGAAAATATATAACCAGTTACAAACTTACAAGAGTAGCTTTTTAAGATTATTTTTCAAACAAAAAATTCTCAGCATACTAGAGTATTTGAGGTTTTAGAGTGATTTTCTTGTGATAATTTCTGTGTGATATTTTGATCTTCGGATAGTTTGCGCAAAGAAAAATAGAATATTCGCTGAATAATGCTTTCGTAGTTGAACATTTTTGACGGACCGGATAATCAATGTCCGGATAAACGAGGGGTTGGATAATCGAATAACTACTGCAGTAGAATGTATAGAGGGAGTACGAGCGCACGGGGCTAGGGAAATGCGAGGGTAATGTGATACAGGGGGGTTGTGAAGTAGACGTGGTAATGCAGTATAGAGGGGTTTTGTGCAATATAAGAGAGGTTGTGTAATATAGAAGGGGCTGTGCAGTATATGGGGTTTTGCACTAAATGGGATTGCGTAGGGAACTAGGACGTTAAATAGGGGTCGGCCGGTATAGGGGTTATGATGTATAGGGGGTGGCATAGGGAAGAATATGCGGTAAAGGGGGTTGCACCCTAATGCTTGAAAACCATCGCTCTATAGCGCTAGGTGATGACGTCATCGACGACGTCACTATGTGCATGAAGGCCCGTGCGCTCGTAATCCCTCTATACCCTCTGCTGTTGTTTTTTCTCTTTGTCATAGAAAATGAAATGCAATTATGTTCAATTTGATGCATAAAGAAAGGCCTTGGTAAAAAAATCAAACATTGTTTCTCAAACATTTGCAATTTGCTTATCAAGCAATATTTCAATCAATATTGGTCAAGTCAGAAATCACTACTTGATAAACAGAAATAAGCAGAAGTATTTTTGCTTGCTCATTCACACTCACAAAATTTGCCAATCGCCCTCCCATTCCTGTGTGCTGGATGTCTTTCTTGAATGTGTCGAATAAAAGCCCACTGGAACACATTTTCCTTCACCTGACCCCTACGCTGGACTACAAATTGACTGTGTAGCAATAGGGCCTGTGTACTACTGCCCAACTTGCTCCGATGGGCCTAATGAAAGACGGATGAGTAATGCAATGAGTTTGGTCCTCCCCCACTAATAGGACCTTCTATATAAGGGCCACCTAAAACAAGGCCGTCACATATTAGCCTGCTCTTCTGAACAAGAGTGTGCAAAATCCTCAATATGTTGTTGTTGTTTGTTTGGACAACATCTATAGCAAGCGGTGCCAACATGTTTACCAACCATTGCGGGCGGGGATGTTGGCCAACATGTTGGCACGGTTTGCAGCTTATCTGAGAAACGGGTTGTAAGACATGTAAAACTGACACTTTGTTGTAAAAATCAGGGTTTAATGCCAGTCCGATCTGAAGGATGAGTCTCGCTGCCACCGGACAGAGGAGTACAAGCTGAGCAACAACTTAGCTACTGCATGAGGCGAGTAGGGTCGGAACCGAAGTTAAACTAAGGTTTTACTACCATGTCCGGATTTAGCGAAACATGCAAGATGAAAAACGTTGAGTATCGTTGGTTCTTCTAATGAAAATGATAATGTACTGTTATTCTACAGGTGTACAAATCTCTTGAAGTTTATTCATTCAGTAAAGAGAAATGGGAGAGCCAACAGTCAATGCACAAAGCCAGAGATGGAGTAGGTGTAGCATCGTACGACGGAAAGATATATGCAGCAGGAGGTAGGTGCAAACAAACCAGCATATATTGCATGGTATTGAATAGTGAGACAGTCTCCATGTTTCATTCTAGTGCTGTGTACCGATCAAGTTCCGGTGCTGTGTATGCACGGTAAAGAGAACCACCCATAAGAACCTACGGGCGTGTTCTTCCGAACCTCCAAAACCTTCCGAATTTCGAAAACAGAAAGCTTCCAAAAACAGAATCCATGATTTAAGAAAAGAGGAATTTCGGAAACCTGAAAACTTTCGCGCCAAAATTCTTGTTTACGTCGTCCCCAGACCCTTTCGTGGAATATCTCCTGGTAAACTGGTAAAATAGCAGTCTCGTTCTAACTTCAAACCGAGAATCTCTCGAAAGTCTCGGAAATCTTCTACTTTTAATAGCAGCTTCCGGAGAGCTCCAAAAACGTGTCGTTTTCAGAAGAATGGCTCCAAAAACACAGATTCTGAAAAAAGAAGGCTGCCCAAATAAGAATTGGTTTAGAAGAAAACGTGCTGAGCTCTTGAAAACACGAGACCCTGCAAAATCTTAAGAAAAAGATTACAGTGCGCAATCATTTAGCGATCAGTTAAAAATCCAGAAAACATCAGATAATCTTATGCAGTTATCGCTGAACGATTTTCGCATAGTATTAGGATGATCCTCTTGCATTGTAAGCAAACTCTAAGACTGTTGTTTCGTTATAAATTTACCAAACACGAAATCCACCGCAGCAAAGCCAGTTAGTTAAGACTATAGAATTTAACCATATAAATCTTTAAAGTCTGGCTGTTGCCCGCTTAAGGCTCATGTAAAGACCGCTCCGACGCCAAGTCAGACCACGCGAAAGATGCTCGAAACAACTTATGTCTGCAATGTGAACGCAGCTTAAACCGCGCGACGTTCTGCGCGCCCTTTAACATCCAACCTACGAGCTTCGAAACTAGTATAGTCACTATTAGGCCATCACGTCTTGAAAAACTTTCAAGTCCCATAAAAATTTGATTTGCGTCTCTAAGCATCTTGAACATGCTCAAAACCAATTCCCGAAATGCCAAACTCGTATGTTCCAGTAGAGGCATTGTTCCACTAATTTCTGCTCTTAGCGAGGTGTGACAAGTGATTGGATTGCTCTGACGTTATCGGCGTGTGTTAGTGCAAGAAACTGTAAGTGAAGCAGGTTCCGTTACCGTATGTACAATGCTTAAACGGGTCCATGTTAGGACGATAGATCGGTATCTTGACCGGGTCTTCAACTCCGGTATAACATGACTGGGTCTTCAACTCCGGTATCCAACAATCAGGTCAAAATATTTGTCAGAAATCGGTTTCTGTGCCATCAAAAAAACTCCTTGCCCTATTTTCTCCCATGTTGTTATGGAGAATTCATTCAAAGCTCACACACCAAAACAACTTCTCAACATCAAGGGCTCCAAAAAGGGACACTTTATAACGGGGCCCACTCCAATTTACGCGGGTCCTTCATAAGGTCTTGTTTGAAATGGTTTTCTCCCGGATATCTCATTTCCGAATGCGAATGCAATTTCAGCATATTTTTCGTCGTATTAAACATATTCATTTGTTTTAGAAGAGCAACTATTAAAAGGGCAAGCCGGAAAATCTCCCGACGTCCTGCCTAACCACAACACCACCCCTGTTACGAAATTGATATTTGAGGGAGAAGGAATAGAGCAGCTTTCCAGATATCATAATTTTTTGGCCGTGATTGTAGGCCGTGAGAAAAGAGACTCGCTGACTCTAGTTTGACACCCTAACAAGTAACACCAAATCTCGTCCCCAGGCCCCAAATCGAATTTCCTCGAATCTCAACCGGCAAATCGATTTTGGCCCTGGTACCGGCCACAAAATCTGCTAAAATACTGGCAATTTTGGCCTAGGCATGAAAACAAGATGTAGATTTCGAAAGCAGATAATCCTAGAAAGGAAATGTAGCATCATTTTTTGGTTTTTATAGATGTTTTTTTTTACATAGTTTTCGGCCTATTTTGGTGTGAAATTTTGAAGAAACTGTAACGTCACTTAAAATTTCTATTGTTTGAACAGCCAATCAAATTGCAAATAGGCAAGGCCGATACCAGGGCCGAATATGGACAGCGGAGTTTCACGTGGAGGCCTATTCACCCTGGGGACAAGGTTGCCCAACACCTTCATATTTGAATGCCATAACCTGTAAGTAACGCACAATGTATTTGAGAAACGTCGATTCTACGTGTACATTAATGTTCAATTTTTCTAGGTTGCGATGGTAAAACAGCACTGAAGTGCGTGGAAGTGTATACGCCAGAAACAAATAAATGGGAATTTTGTAGTTCAATGAATGACGCAAGGCATGCGTTATCAATGACAGAGCACGATGGCTGGCTATATGCACTTGGAGGCAGTGATTTCACAACGGCAGAGTATAGCTCAGTAGAAAGATATGACCCAGTAAGGTATGTATCTTGAATTAAAAGACCCGGGAGAGAGTATATGAAGTTATACGCTTTATACTTTCAAGAGCAATCCGGGACAAAAACGAGCTAAGAAAAATGTTCCACATGATGCAACACCACAGTGCCATACCAATACTTGTATGTTTTTCAGAGGGGAGAGAGCCAGAGAAAAAACTGGGGGTCTAACTTTATGAATCCTAAAGAAAAATTACTTGGGTCTGCTCCATAAGTGATCACATTTCACGTGGCAGTAGCTCCGATGGTCCTTCAAAGACCGATGGGGGATTAGACGGGATGCTCCGTAGCGCTAAACCGTGAAATGAAATACCTTTGCACATCAGGAATAGCCCAACAGTTCTTGCATTCAAAAGGAAACTGAAGGACTTCTTGCTACACCAACACTAGCATAATCCCAAAGCACGATCCCTGGGAGAGCAGCACTTGAAATTTGAAATTATTCAGTTAATCAAGTAAGTAATCTTACTTATCAAGTTATAAAATACTAGCCCATGACCGTCTCTGACCACCGCCACGCGAGGACCTGCCTTGAGAACTGAAGTTGTTTAGATAGCTTAGATAATTCCTTTTCCATACTCTTATCCCAAGATATGTATCTTCACTAGTGTCAAGTCTTTACCTTGATCCTTGTCCAGGGTCCTGTTGCCTGGTCCTGTTCCTCTGCTTTCGTCCAAGGTCTTTAGTCCACCATGATGTTCCTAAGTTTCAAGTCAATTAGTGTACTGAACTTCTCTTTATGTATGGTATGTTTCTCAGTCCTGAAAGCATTCACATTACTCAGTTATGTTCCCTGGCTATATTCCTCAGTCTTGTTACTGTTTATTTACCTCAATCGGTCTTCAGTCCAATTCGTTGGTCCTGTTTTAACTGGATTAACAATACTTACCTATGTATGTATTTTTGATATGGATTTGTGGATAAATAAATGGAAATGAAATAAATGAGTAAAGGAATCCTCTCCAGGTTCAACAACCTGTGTCACAGTTGCTATAAGGTCTATAAGGACAGGAAGTGAAATTCATACCTTCTCTTTTAGGGATAACTGGTTATTTCTGCCTCACATGAATGCAAAGCGAGAAGGCCTCGTTTCCGTCTCACTAGATGGCGCAATATACTCAATTGGAGGTGACAACGGTGTTTCCATACTCAACACTGTAGAAAAATTTGATCCGCGTACTGGTAAATGGTATTTCTCAACATCGATGGGCTACAGACGAAGATATTTCGGCGGAACGGTATTAAATGGGAAAATATACGTAGCGGGAGGTAGTGACTACGACGAGGACTTGAATTCTATCGAGTGTTTTGATCCACGCGCAAACAGATGGCAATTTTACCGTCGATGACAAACCGGCGTGAAAGTGTTGCCGTTGCAGCGGTTGCGGATAAAATTCTCGCGATCGGTGGTGCTTGTGTAAATAGAGAGACAAATACTGTAGAAATATATGATCCATTATTGAATAAATGGGATATGTTTACTGCACTGCTACATGCGAAAGAAGGTATGGGTGTTGTGGTGCTATAATGCTACCTATTTTAGTTATTTTTATTGCAACTTTATAACTAAAGGCATGGGTATGTGGTATCAGTATTGGTATAGGTATCAGAATTGATATAGGTATCGGTATTGGTATCGATATCAGCATTTGTATGCGGTATCAGTATTAACAAAGGGATTGCTGTAGGTATCGATATAGGTATTGGTACAGGTGTCGGTATTGCATAGGTATCGGTATCGGTATTGGTATAGATATGTATAGGTATTGCTGTAGGTATCCATATTGGTATAGGTATCGGAATTGATATAGGTATCGGTATTGGTATCGATATCAGCATTTGTATGCGGTACCGGTATTAGCACAGGTTTTGGTATAGGTATCGATATAGGTATTGGTACAGGTGTCGGTATTGGAATCGGTATCGGTATTGGTATAGATATGTATAGGCATTGCAGTATTGGTATAATATTTGCATTTGTATGTGGTACCGGTATTAGTATAGGTATTAGTACAGGTAACAGTTATTGGTATCAGGTTATTTGCATGGGTATCGATACTCAAATCGCTATCAGTATTGGCATAGGTAATGGTATCGGTATTGCTATTGCTATATATAGGTATTGCTGTAGGTATCGGTATTGGTATAATATCAGTATCGGTATAATATTTGCATTTGAATGTGGTACCGGTATTAGTATAGGTATTAGTAGAGGTAACAGTTATTGGTATCGGGTTATTTGCATCGGTATCCATACTCAAATCGCTATCAGAATTGGCATAGGTATCGTTATCGATTGGTATAGATATGTATAGGTATTGTTGTAGGTATCGGTATTGGTATGATATCGGTATGGATATAATATCGGCATTTTCATGTGGCTTCGGTATTTGTGGTGGTCACTCGTGTTTGTTTTGGTATATGTATCGGTATTGCCTATCGGTCAATACGGCATGATCTATGCTCACCAAATATCACTGGTAGATAAGTCTTAAATTAAAATTTATAATTTTATCAAAGTAAATAAGATATCTATTTTCTTTAATTTCCAATTAATGTTTAGTAAAATTGTAGAATGATTGAATTGAACAATTTACAGTAAATTCTTAGATGAATATAGTTTTAAGTTATTAGTAAGATTCTCGGTAATTATTTAATCGATAATTTATGTAATTTATTTTGAATAAGTATAGAATTAGTAAAGCAGATATCCATAGGCCATTTTGTAAATATTTTGCAGATTAAACATACTCAGAGAGCATAGTTAGAATATAGATGTTTGCTTGTTGGATAGGTATAAAAAACATTAATCAAATCATAGGACTCGTCAGTTTCTAGAGTTAATTCAAGCTGCTTTCACAGGGACAGGAAAAAGTGAGAGAAATATGAAGAACTGAGAAATGCATTGGGTGCCAGAAGCTGGGCTGCATTTAGCTATAGCGGGTTGAAACATTCGCAAGCAGGGTGCGCTTAATGCAAGAATGTAAGCCATTGACCAAATGATCAAACATTGTTTGTCAAGAATTTGAAATTTACTTTTGAGGCAATGTTTGAACGTTTGTTCACGTCGCAAAATCATGGCTTTACAAGCAAAATTAGCAAATTTTGTAGTGTAATGTTTTGGAAACTTTTCCCGAACATCTCTTTCTTGATGCAAGAAAATATTTGGCGAGCAATGCTTTGAAATGTGGCAAAGCGGTAAAACATTTTACTTCAAAAGCAAATTTTGAATGTTCGACAAACAATGTTTGATCGTCAGGTCTAAGCCAGTCAAAGGTTCCCTTCCTTTCTTACCATAAAGCAAGAATGAAGGCAAATCTCGTCAGTGATTCGGCGACCACTTGTCACATAGCATCATTTCCAACGATTAATATTGAGGCATCAACTTCAACATACATACAAAGGAAAAAAATAGAAAGATCTCACCAAAAAAACGACGATATATCGCTGAACATCATTAGTCAAAAACACTCCAGGAAAAATTTTGCAATTGTTTTCAATTATAGTTTTTGTAGTTTGTAATTGATTGTTCTAGATTCATTTTGCCACATTTGTTCCATCATTAGATGCCCTAGGATGTAGAAAATGTATTAGCTGACAGTGAAAGAAAAGACCCTCCAACAATCTACAATGTATGAAAATTAACACAAGATACAGAAAGAAAATCCGATGGAGGCGTTCTTAATATAATTTTGGTACAGGTCAATGTGCCGCTGGTGCAGGTAAATGTGCTGCCTATATGGGTGGGTTCTTGGTCGTGAAATTATCTTAACATGCGTATTATTCTAATAACAAAAACCCCATATACCAGGGTGGGAAATTGAAGAAAACTAAAAATTAAACTTTATTTGAGTCCGAATGGTGTTAATTCAAAGTTGAAGATATTCGTAGTGCAATTTCAAACAATGATATGGTGTAGAAAGTCTCATTACTTTCATATATATATTCATATTATATTCATATTAAATTATTTATACACAAAATCCCTTCCGCTTAAAATTACAATGATCTATAGTATAATAATAATAACTAAACATAAAAGAAATGCATATCAATTGAAAAAAGAAATTTAGAGATGTATAAGATTAGTTAGGGCGTATTTTGCTGCTCTTCCAGGGAGTCATGTTTCTGTTTAACTCAGCTCTTCAGATGAGTTTTTAAAGATCTTTTGAAATGGGTGATAACAAGATATTCCGCTTGTTATCATCCATAATACAGAAAGGTGTGCGTGTATAATATAAATTTGTGGCGGATGGGTCTGTAAAATCTCGGCGACAAATCTCTGTCCATCTATAGGTCATGTACTCATGTACTCCCCCTGAAGCAAATTTATTCTAGCAATCTTATGCAATGATGTGTAAAATCAGAGGCTGACAAACTAAACAAAAATAAAAAAAAAACTAGTTGTATGGTAAGGCCCTGGCCAAACAATGTGGACCATGAATTCAAGATTTGCTTTGCAAGAAGTCACTGTTGAACACCGTTTGGATAAGCTGCAAAACATTACATGACAATGCTTCATCCTCGTCCCCACGGTGAATAGGCCTCTGCGTGAAACACCGCTGTCCATATTCGACCCTGGTATCGGCCTTGTCTATTTGCAATTTGATTGGCTGCTCTAGACTTATTACCTGAGTCGTAGTTATCGCTATTGAAATTAATCGCCTGGACGCTCAAACTACGACTCATAATCGAACGGTTATCTTTCTGGACTTACTTTTTATGCCTCGTTCTCAAATTACCATGGTGACAATGATATCAACGGTAAGTGGTTGTAATGGCCTAAATTTACCCGGTCTAAAGCGCCGTGAAAAACAATGTTTCTCCGGGTTAAAACTCATCTTACTATTTGTTTTGTAGAAAGCTCTTACCAATTTAGCTTTTTCGATATTTGTTCCAAACTTTTTGTGAGATTTAGTACTAAATCGGCTGCCGAATAGGGCTCGTATATTTTGCTGTGACGAGGCAACGAACCAGCCTCGTTTCAACGGGGAACAATTTTTTGTTCCCGCCAGTCCCAGAAAATGTCCGTAATATTATGAGTCCCAGTTTGAGTGATCTCGGTTGGGTGTAGTCTCGGTCTGGTGAGCGATAACTGGGACTCAAGTAATAAGTCTATGGCTGCTCAAAAAATAGATATTTTAAGTGACGTCACAGTTTCTTCAAAATTTCACACCAAAATAGGCCGAAAACCTATACGAAAAACATCTATAAAAACCAAAAAAATGATGCTACATGAAATATTGTATCTTGCCTTACAGTTGTCAATGAAATTCTTTGCATTTCCTTTCTAAGAACATCTGCTTTCGGCATCTGCATCTTTTTTTTATGGCTAGGCCAAATTTGCCAGTATTTTGGCAGATTTTTTGGCCGGTACCAGGGCCAAAATCGATTTGACGGTTGAGATTCGAGGAAATTCGATTTGGGGCCTGGGATTGAGGTTGGACAATGCTTCAGAAAAACTTTCAAAAACATTTTCTGCTCGTTACAAGCAAATAATGTTTGGCGAATGAGCTTTGCTTATTTGGACACGATCCACTGGCCATCAGTTTTCGGAAACAAAAACGCGTAAGACAGCAAAGAGAAGGCAGAGAAATAAATTTTACCTCAACATGTTCTGTACCCAGACTTGTCCTGTCGTAAAGCAGTCCTGGAGAATATCAATTGCCATTGTCAAATATCTACGGCTCATTTCCATGACAATAGGGGTATACAGAACAATGAGATCCCATAAGTCATTTAAATATCTGCGAAGGCAATTCACTGCACAGCTGGCATGCATCATAGCACTGTCGAAGAAGAGGATGTAGCTGATAGATCCATTGAATGGTTGCACTAAGCGATTTAGAGACGTTGTCAATTAGAATTGGTGCGTTATCTGATATGAATGTAACTGCATTATTCACGTAGTAGTGGACGGTTGGGAAAATATAATTCCAGAGGTACTTTGCATTTTCGGTGACTTTCGCCACATATCCAGGAAGATATTCGTCGATCTGTGAAAGAATCGTAAACTTCAGTTCTGTGAGTCTATACGAGCAATTACAGTTGACATCCGCTATCTCGAACTCTCAAGGGAAACTGGAATTTGTTCGAGATAACGAATGTTCGAAATAACGGATGCCCCATATAAATATAAAAAATTATAGTTTTTAAGTCAGAAAAGGAACCCTATTAACATGAAGGGTTACTGATCCCAAATTTCATCAAACAAGTCTGGTATTGTTTACATAGGAGTCAAAACACCCCAATGCTTTCATCCCTACTATTGGTGAAATTGAGATAATGGCGATGCAGCACATCTCGAAAGAGAACAGCTTCACCTATTGTATACATGGGCAGCATATCACTTAGCTGCTGCCATTCCCGCTCCGCTAGGCAGACTTATGCATATTTTCAGCCTGTCTCTTTATCCAGTTCAGCAGAACATTTGGCAAAGTTCGAGATAAAGAGAAGGTTTTCCTCCATGGGAAATGGAAAATGGTTCGAGACAGAGAATGTTCGAGATAACGGGGTTCGAGATAGCGGATGATTTTTCTATACAAACCCTTATACCAAAACGAGGGGAAATGGAAAATCGTTCGAGATAGCGAATGTTCGAGATAGCGGGCAGTCGAGATAGCGGATGTCAACTGTATAGCAGTGTTTAACAAAAGATTGTTGACGAATTTCAGTGACTCGCGTAAGCGAAGCGAGAATGCATCTTTTAAAAATTTCAGTTTTTCTGCTTCTAAGAGCTGATACGTAAAAGGCGTCAATATACGGTGCGATACGGCAAAGAAGTGTCAAACAAAAAGCAAAACGGGGAACTTTGACTAAAGAACAACGGAAATCATCCAGCTTTACATTTGCTTTACATACAAAATTGTAAGGCCCTAGGAAAACGACCAAACATTGTTTGTCAAACATTTGAAATTTGCTCATCAAGCAATGTTTGAATCTCTGGCCACGTCAGCAAATATTGATCGACAGGCATAAATTAGGAGAATTTTTTTGCGCGATGTTCTTGTAAAAGTTAAAAAACGTTTTTCACTTTGCGCAAGCAAAAATTGACGAGCAGTATTTTGCTACGAGGTCAAACAGTAAAACATTTGTTTACAAGCAAGTTTCAGATGTTTCCCCTACAATCTTTTTTCGTTTGGCCAGGGCCTGAAACTATGGCTAAACTAGTAGACATGTCGCGCGCGACATTGTATTCGTCGTGTCTCCCAGGGTGGCTAAACATCCGAGTGACAAGCGAGAAACACGTAACCCGAGTCGGCGAGAAAAGAAATGTTTCTATTGTCTCCCATAAAAATTTGCGTGTCTCTCGTTACGAAATTTGTCGCGCGCTACCAAGTTTCCGAATTGGCTAAACTTGGAATCATCGAGGAGACATCTCATGTCGCGCATGACATGCCTCCTAGTTTAGCCAGGCCTTAAGATACCTTTAAAAAGCCTTAAACAGTTAAATACTAAAAAGTATCTCTTCTATCACTCAAGTTAGTACTTCAGTATTATGTACATCATGCAGATGAAAATAATAACAATTTGAATTCAATATTGCTGTGGCGTCGTGGTGCAATCCAGCTGACTCGTGGTGTCAGAAGCTCAGTGTGGTCAGGGTTCGAGCCCAGCCACGGTAGCGTCACAGCCAGGGTCGAGGTCTCGATTAGTTAACCTAGTACTGAGATCCTAGCGACTGGCGCTAAAACACCATTTCACCTTCACCTTCATTTGAAAGAGTAGGCTTTGAAATACCAGAATTCAAATTCACCTTAATAAAGATCTTTTCCGTGGTCCTGCTTATAACTTCTATAGCCGGCTTGCTGAATTCGTAGATTGAATTTGAAATCCTGGCTGTATGGTTCCAAGCAGCGTCCATAGTTGGCTCCAAATATGCATAAACTTGGGCGTAGTAGGGATGTATATTTTCTTTCGACCAACTTGAATTAAAAAGAGATAATATAAAAAGGTAAGAAATTTTATTT
The DNA here is from genome assembly GCA_014526335.1 of Chrysaora quinquecirrha. Taxonomy (NCBI): domain Eukaryota; kingdom Metazoa; phylum Cnidaria; class Scyphozoa; order Semaeostomeae; family Pelagiidae; genus Chrysaora; species Chrysaora quinquecirrha. The sequence continues at coordinate 2,911,167 of JACTAT010000029.1, read as the reverse complement.
AGAAATTAGAAGTATATGAGGACGTATAGTAAAAATTTCATGGGCAGGGTTTTTAGTAGACTTACCCTAAGCCTAAATCTTTCTTTACCCGAACACCAAGTCATGCCAGAAATATGATGGCGCTGCGGAGGAGACGGTGAGAAAAGTGAACAGAGAATCTCAGTTCACTTTTCTCACTGTCTCCTCCGCAGCGAGGGCACGTTTCGCTTATGAGCTTGTGTTCAGATGAAGAAAGATTTAGACTTAGGGCAAGTCTAGGTTCTTAGTTGCCTTTATGCCCAGGAAGTTTACGAGCGGCAGAACATTGTGAAGTAAAGATCTGGACATTTAAAGCACAACTGATCAATATTTAGGCACAGCTGAATTTAAGTCAAAAACAGGCGCAAAGCGTCGAGGGTTTATCGGTATAACTCACAAATCCAATATACTATTCAGGCCTAAATTTTGAGCAAGTCAAAGACAATTCATAAATATTAAGTTAGCTTCAAAGAAAGTAATTTATTATTCTTACCGCCCTGCTGCCCCAACTCCTTTCTCTAATTGAATGAATGCAAGACTAGCATGATCATCGATGCCTAGTCTAGTTGCAACAGACTGCGTTGTGCTTCCTTCAAAACAAGCAATGTAGAGTTTTATACAATGATTTTTTCAACTAGCAGTGTCAGATTTAAAGTTAAATTACAGTTAAGACCTAGAAACAAACCCAAATAAGAAACTGCAAATAGTAGTCCAAAGCTCGTCAATCAGAACCACTGTTTTTATACGAATGTTGGCTGAAATGTTGGCTACTATTGTTATGCATAATGCAGTTGGGTGTAATCATGGCGAAGTTTGGCCAAGGCTGGAGAATCTGAAAGGGTTGTGACGAGACTTAATAAAGATGAAAAACATTATGTACCTTGATAGCCACTGGATCGATAAACATCCAATACAGTAAGCGTCAGGAGACCAATGGAAAAATACTTCAATATAGTGAACATTGTAAACTTCCTCTCCGATACAATCGGTGCTTGTCTTTGAAATTGCTAAAAACAGAAAAAGTTTTAAAAAATAACTTTAGATATAAGAGATATCTGCCCTACGAGATCTCCACTGTTTCTGAATTTTGAACTTATGTAAATCTCAAAAATTAATTCAGATATCTTGAACGCTTTCGAGTTAAGAAATATTGCAAAACTAACTCTAGACTAAATCGCCGCTTGCAACACTCTGATGTAATAGCTACTTGTTATATTATGCAAAATTAACCGAGTTTTAGCTTTATGTATCTATAAACTATTGCAGTTTCCACTAGATATTATATATTTTGATTTGTCCTTGAATTTAGGCAGGTAAGAAGCGTCGTCAATCATTAGCAACAGCAAACACATAATAATCATGTTCCTGAGCGCATCAAGTCGAATGCGCGATGTGAATTACATATCCTTCCCAAATCACGATAGCAGCATTCTGCCTACAGTTTCTTCCACCCTTTTGGGTCTCTGCACGACTCTATCAAATTCTGATATTGCTTGCCCAAAGTTTTCTATTGATCGATCTGAATTTTAACGTGAAATGACTAAAAAGAACACACCACCATATGTTTAATACGCACCTGGCAAACTTGGTAGCATTCTGCGAATCCAATCTGCAAAAAATCGTGAAAATTAGGAATTCAGACCTTTTACCATATCTGACGTTTGATATAGAGATATTACTGCTGCTACGGCAGCTTTGGCTAGTGGTTAAGGCACCGGTTTCCGCATCAATGTGTTGTAACATATACATGGGTTCGAATCCCACTGAGGCCTGAATCATGAAATACAAGCCGACAGTCAACTCAGCTGCCCATCCCTCTGAGGTCGGTAAAATTAATATCCAGATTTTGGGGTAGTTACTGGCTCAGTGTTCTCAAATAGCAGCAATGCTAAATGACATTTGAATAAAGTCATTATCATCATTATAAGCTACAACGGCTATATTGCAGTTTGCCATTCAAAAAAGGTTTTCAATTACTAAGAAAACTTTAGCGGTAAGTAAAAATGAGTTTGTTTGGAAAATCTATTGGAAATTCTAAACGCAAAGACGGTATTTTTCGTAGACTTTATAAAGTTACAGCATATGGAAACCAGGCATAACGAAATAAAGCGCACAAGTGATCTCATCAATAGACGCTTCCGCAAAAGATGGCCGCCGTTTTTGCCTACTGTTTTCATTAAGGATTCTCGAAAGGAACTCTGGGAATAATTTCCTTAGTTACGTATTTTATATTGCTGCACACGTTGAATTCGTAGCTAAGGAAATAATTCCCAGAATTCCCTTCGAAAAACCTTAAGAAAAACAAGGATTGAAAGAAACGGCGGCAATCTTTTGCGGAAACCTCTACTGTAGGTGGACTTCATAAGGACGCATGTAGGACGTGTCGAATTCAATTTATTTAATCCGGCATAAAAGCGACGTAAGAGCGACGTTGGCTTTATACGTCGTTAGGTCTTGCGTCAAACTTAATTCAAAATGGATTATTTTGTTTTTTAATGAAAAAGAGGCTCTAAAGGCGCGAATTTTAAACTCAAAGTGGCTGCAGTAAATGCAGTAAATCAATGAAATATGTCAAACTTGTGAATTAAGTATGGCAAATCTTGGTACACTTAATTCAAAGTGCAGTACTTAATAAAACTGCCACTTTATATGGGTGAATTTAGGTCGAACTTAATTCAAATCTTGTTTGGAATAGATTCAACACGACGTATGGAGGGGTTAAAAGATGGAGTTTCTCACCTTGCTTCCATGCCCCTTCCTTTTGATCTCCTGCAGCTGAGCAAAGAATTCTTCGGCTTTGTTTCGAATGAAAGTTTTGTCTTTGTACTTCTTGTAACTATAAATCTAAAGAAAGAAAGATCCAAGGAACATGTTGAAAATAAAGATTGGCCCCTAAAGAACAAAGCAAGTACACGCAGTCTAGTTCAAAAAGTTGCTTATTTTTGGATCTCTTAAGGCCACCTTTTAGTAGCAAAAGTTGCTTAGTAGTTGCTTAATTTTAGGTGTATATTTTGCCCTAAGAATAGTAAAGGGGCTAGAGAACAGCAAAATTTAGGTTATCCTATAGCTTTATGCAATATAACGCTAGAACACCTAGTATACAGCAAAGTAATACTATAAATAACATCAGTCAAGAATTACCATGTAATTGTTACCATATAGAGACTGTATTGAAAGTTAAGATGTTGCTTAGGTTCTTTTCCTGTGGTACTATAGGTTGCTTAAAGTTTAAGGTCTTCTATATCTTGGTTGCTTATAAGCGGTTGCTTATAAAAAAAACTGCGTGTAAAGCTGAGACTAAACTAGGAGACATGTCGAGCACGACACTGTATTCGGCGTGTCTCCCGGGGTATCCACTGAGTCGTGTGCATGTCGCGGAGACAGGAAATGTTTCTATTGTCTCCCAGAAACATTTACGTGTCTCTTGTTACAAAGTTTCCGAGGTGGCTAAACTGGGCGACACCGAGGGGACATCAATATCGCACACGACATGTCTCCCAGCTTAGCCAGGCCTCAACTCTATAACAACTTTCTATAAAAATTTCTCAATTGCGTGATCAATACAAGATTGTAAATGCAAACCGAAACTACTTGCTTCTATTACACAATTACTGCCTGAATTTTAAGGACACTTATGGCATTTGTTACTTAAAGATAAGATTTTTTAGGATGTATCGAAATTTAAAGATTTAGAGATTTATCGTGAAGGTATACGAGATTTAAGTATGATACATCCCTCAGCAGTAATAATCAAATCATTTTCAGTCGTGGAGTAGTGACAACAGAATCTTGAAATAAGAATGATTGCAAGATTTCCATTTGTTATGGTTTCTGTAGGGCGGATGAGAGCTTTTCGGTCTTCTCTGCGGAGTACAGTCAGCGATGGTTCGTTCTCTGATCAACCAACCTGGCTCTCCCTCGCAGAGGTAAGACATAATCCTCAGCACTGCATAGAAATAGAATGAAACATGCAAATTTAGTTCTACACAAGAGAATTGGCTTAATTATAGCTTTTACCTCTTTATGAACTTCATTAAAGTGACGATATATATAGCACCATAGAACACTACAAAGCAAATCAAAAATTAGATTTATTCAGAATGAACATTCTGAATGATGGAAAACTCAGCTCTTCTATTGGCTGCAGACTGCAAACACAAAATTTAACGAAATAAAGAAGGCAAGACGATAGAGAAGAAAAACAACTTGGTGGGATTAAGCAATTGCGAGAAAATATCTCGTAACGTCACACAGGACTTAATCCAGTTAAGGAGATTCAAAAAACAGTGTTACCGTACCTGGAGGGGTTAAGGAGTTTCTCAAGATTCTTTAACCAGAAGCCAAAACAATTTGGATCATTGGCCAAGCAGAAGATCAGCAAATGCAGAATCTAAGGAAGAATTTAATAATTCAAAATATTGCTTTTGGGTCGAAATAGCTATATTGAAAAATACAACAGCACAAACCAACAAAGTTCAAGTTAAAAACGAGTAGATTGTAATTCAAACGATTTAAGAAGGTATTGTCGATTTAAGTGCAGCATCTATCCAAAAAGCTAAGGAAAAATGAGTGATAGGTACAAAATGAATGGGTCTTTCTAAAGGGTATTGCATTCATCCCTTGAACTATATCTTCCATGGGGTCTTGGGTTCATTCGATTTATTCCTATGCATTGCCGACGGGGATAGTACCAACAGTCTCACTTTGAGGGACTAGAATTTCAGCTTCGGCCTTTGCAATCCTTGAGAGAGATCCCACTTTAGGTCGGAGACCACACCTGGTAATGCCTGTGAAGTTCAGTGGAGGATGTTCAGTACTGACTGCTACAGTTGCTATGTCTTCACGGTACTGAATATCCTCCACGTTACTGATGATATCCCTCTATTTTCCTGAACATCCTCCACTGTACTGATGATATCCCTCCACTTTACTGATGATATCCCTCTACTGTACTGATGATATCCCTCCACTTTACTGATGATATCCCTCTACTGTACTGATGATACCCCTCTACTGTACTGATGATATCCCTCCACTGTCCTGAACATCCTCCACTGTACTGATGATATCCCTCCACTTTACTGATGATATCCCTCTACTGTACTGATGATATCCCTCCACTGTACTGAACATCCTCCACTGTACTGATGATATCCCTCCACTGTACTGATGATATCCCTCTACTGTACTGTATGAATATCCTCTACTGTACTGATGATATCCCTCCACTTTACTGATGATATCCCTCTACTGTACTGATGATATCCCTCCACTGTACTGAATATCCTCCACTGTACTGATGATATCCCTCTACTGTACTGATGATATCCCTCTACTGTACTGATGATATCCCTCCACTGTCCTGAACATCCTCCACTGTACTGATGATATCCCTCCACTGTACTGATTATATCCCTCTACTGTACTGATGATATCCCTCTACTGTACTGATGATATCCCTCCACTGTACTGATGATATCCCTCCACTGTACTGATGATATCCCTTCACTCTACTGATGATATCCTTTCACTGTACTGAATATTCTTCACTGTGCTGCACATCTTCCACTGTACTGCGCAAACAATAGCCGAGGTCGAGATGACATCCACCCTGTCCGAGGGTAATCGATCAAGCAGGGCTGTTCGGATTAGATCTAGCACTAACATTTGACTAGTCTTACCTCAAGCTGCAGGGATGAATCATTACCGACAACATTTTGCATTAGGAATTTGAATCTATCAACAGCAACTTGTCCTGGTTTATCACCAAAGTACATTCTCTGGAAAGAAAATGAAAGGTTTGAAAAGCAATTGCCTTCTTTTATTCTTTTCCCACCCTCCCGTTTTTTATTTTCTTTTGTCTCTCTCTTCATTCCCTGGTACCATAAAATATTTTTTTCAATCGGATGGAATTTCTTGTTGTTAGTCTAGTTCTTACAGCCTGTGCCGTGGTTCGGGAATTTTGCAATTCTGTACACAATAACCTATCGTAAATGTTATAATGAATGCAAATTTTCTTTGAAGATATTTTTCAGGTGCAGAAGATGCCGACCCGTGGTTCAATCCGCCAACCATCCCTGATAATTTATGACCTACATGATACGATATGTCAAATGGTCAATATAATGAGGGGACCCTGTCATTCAATAATTGATTGATTTTGTATTTTATAAATCACCGTAAAGTGTTCTCTTGGTTTTCTCTGGTGTTTATCTGGCTAGGAGTGTTCAACTATTAATGGAAACTAAAAGATGGTGAAGATGAAGTTAAATGATTAATAGGCTGAAAAGTTTCTTAAATCAGAGCACCATTTCTCAAAAAAAATCCGCTTGAGGTTTCTTATGAAGTGGTTTCTAGTTTGTGGGCTAGGCCATGGCCAAGTGATCAAACAATGTTAGTCTAAGGCCCTGGCCAAATGGTCAAACATTTTTCTTGGCAAGCAAATCTCAAATGTTTGACGAAAAATGCTTGATCGTTTGGTCATGTCCTAAAATTTTAAATGTGCTTTACACCAAATGTTTGACCGTTTGGTCCTGTCAAAAAAACATTGCTTGACAAGCAAAAGTAGCAAAATTTGTGGCGCGATGTTTTTGAAAAAATTGAAAAACAGTTTTTGCTTGACGCAAACAAAAAATGTTGGACAATCAATGTTTTTGGACGTGATCAAACAAGCTGGACAAGCAAATCTGAAATGTTGGGCCAACAATGTTTGATCAAATGATCAGGACCTTACAGCAGATGAAAAGGTATTGAAATCTGTGTATGGTACCTTGAAAGTAGGGTACATTCTCTCAAATCTTTGTTTCAAACTAAATAGAAAAAAATATGATTAGCAAAAAACCTATAGATACAGGTTAAGCTGTACCTGTGGGTTAACTGTTATACTGGTGACTATAATTTCAAACCAGTGACCTTCTCGACAACAAGCCAGTCAACTACTCCACTGCGCTAAACAGTGCAATGAAGTAGCCAGCCTAATTCGAGGTCCTTCCAGCCACAAGTCTCCTCCACAGCCAGTGCGTTTCTTGATGTTTTCAGCCCAAAGCCTTCATCGGCTTAATACTTGAAATGAACTGCATATAAGCTTGGTTGTGGAGAAGAATGGTGGATGGAAAGACCTCAAGTTAGGCTACTTAGTTGCACTGATTAGTGCGGTGAAGTAGTCGGGTTGCTGTCCAGAAGTTCACTGGTTCGAATCCCAGTCAAGGGAATTATAAAAATTGTCGTAACAGTTCTCTTATGATTAAATATGCGTCATGCATAATCATACACATGCAATACATACTTTTTGAAAGTAACGTAAGCGAGATCATCATAAAGCGAAAAGACAAAAGATAAGCTGTAAAGAAGAAGCGATGACTAACTTTTGTAAATTTGCCAAAGGTGATTTTGATGAGAACACTATATTCAAGACATCGAGAAACTGCTTTCCATCAATAACAGAGCTTGGCAATTTAGCTCCTACGTGACGCCTGAATGTTAGAAATATCATAAGTTTAGAAGCATGATATTAAATACTAATATACTGCTATGTACAGGGTGTTCCAAACAAAAGGAACCCGCTTTAGAAATTGTTTTTATTTGCGAACTGTAGCTTCAAGGCCAATAAAATCTTGTCATAATATTTACAGTGTACAAACACTCTCGTGAGTAAAAGGATGATTTTTCATATTTCATCTTCACAAAAATATGCTGTAATGAATTTAAATGATAAATAAAGCATGTGCACAAACTTCAAGCACATTTCATGCAATTGGGGATTTTCTGTTGCTTGGATAAGTTACAGCTTGATAAGTGGATAAGTTACTGCTACGGTTTATTGATACAACCATTGGATAGTTCAGGCCAAGGGCTTGAAAAAATGATTCAGACGGGCAAAATTGTTCAAAATATTGTTTATGGAGAGTTGTGCTTTTTTGAAGTTTGGATTATCCGCAAATATTTTAAAAATCTCGTGTCCCGATAAGGCCGGATCATCGAATAATTACAGTATCAAATTTCATGCTCAAAATTAAATTTTGACGTTGGTACGAAGGTTTCTTTACCGGGTTCCTTTTTTGGAACACCCTGTGTTATAAAGAAAGGGATAAAAATATTCACTTGAAGTCAAGGGTATACTTACTTCAATAGCTCTTCGATGTAGTCAACAACGTGAGAAGCATGAGTGCCAACTCTTAATACAGGGTACATAACTTTCCACCAAACTAAGAAATCGAGAAGAAACTAGATACATCATATGAGCAATGTATCACTGTATAGTATAAACTTTTTCAGTAACCAACTTGACTTCTGTCCAGCCCTCAAAGTTGCTTAATTTTTAGACATTTCAGCCCTCAAAGTCGCTTAGAAGTTGCTTAACATTCTTTGTACCTAACAACAACCCATGACTTCGCGGGTCAAAATTGTCATCTGTTAGGCCTACAACATGACTTTTGGGAGACAGTAAGTGGAAAAACGTTAGCTGGCTAACTTCAACATGCAAAACATAAGAACGAGCAGCTTCCAAACAAAAGAGTGGAATACAATAATACAAAAGCGTGGAATAGAATGAAATCAAAGAGAATAGAACTTAATGTAACGAAACAGAACGGGATAGCAATAAAATGTGTTAGCATGTGATAGAATGAAATGAAACTTAAATAGTTTCGGCCTTTCTGTAAATGTACTTTATGATAAAGTAAATAGTCAACCAATTTCTTGGCCATATTTGATTAAAAGACATACCTTTTATACCAGATGCCAGGTCATCATATTTTTGACTGTAAACCCAAATGACAATCAGAAATGACTCTTGAGAAATCGCCTTACCATTCAGAACCTTCAAAAACAAAAATCATACAAGAATTCAACAATACAACAATAAAAAATGATTCTTCATTAGTGGCATTACTATAGGATAGATATTCCAAAAGCGCACAAGTGGTATACCAAAGCAATGACTATGACCAAAGTGACAATAGATTTTAACCCTAGACATGATCAGAGAGTCATCAATACTTCAAATAGCTAAAAAGCTCAATGAAATCGTCAAGTTGCTTCCAAGTTATACAGCCCAAGGCTATACTCTCGTTTTGCTTTGAGAGGATAGAATGACCAACGATTTTTTCACTCTCTCGCTATCTTGATAAAACAATAAATGAAGAACATCATTGAATATTCACCTCGTCCATTTTGGAAATCAAGACTTGTGGAAGTCGATCAATTAGCAACTGCATTAAGATTCTGATTCCAATAGTTGATTTACCTGAGAAAAGAAAGTTGATCAATTATGACGATGTCAAAGCTTAAAATTCGCGTTCAACTTCTTAAGTAGCTGTACCTTAAGAACAGGATCTCATTTGGTCAAAAACTGATTAATTTATACCTCTAATCTCTGATTTTAGGTTTGGGTCAGAGGTAATGTTTCAGAAGTGGTTTTGCATGGAGATTTAGGATCGAGTTTAAGGAGCAGGAATCGTTTAACATACGTAAAGGGATATGTAAAGGGATAGGAAAACACATTCTGCCTCTGTCTGTAGAAGACAATTTAGAAGGCCTTCCAAACATGCCAAACAAACAATTTTCAGAATTCTAGCTGAAACAAATATGAATTCTATATAGGTTTGCAAACACAAACAAAAAGACTTTGTCTCCATCAAATACGCCTTTAGTCTGATTGGATCGAAAAAATGACACTAAATTGCAGGGATGAGCCAATACGCACCTTGTTTGATATCATCAAGCATCAAAGTAACACAGAAACAGAAAAGCATCTCCAAAGATTGATCTGAACTCTTTTTCATTAATGTTTTTAGCTGATCCCTGACATTTGGAGTCAACAAGTTTTCTGGAAAGCCTGAATGCAACAAGAAATCAAAATCAAAATATGCCTTATAATATGTATGAAGGTAATAGAAGGAATTCACTGTTAAGTGAGAAATGACTTTGGCAAATGTTCCACGTATCAATTTTAGGCCCCGTATAGGTTCCCACTATTTTGATAGCTTTTGGAGTAATTTCAAAGCGTCGGGACCACTTTCCACAAGCGTACAGTCAATTCAGCTGTCCCTCCTTACATGCTCGGTATATGAGTTCCTAGGGTATTCATTCTAGAATATCAGTCTGGACGCACAAGCTGCAGATCCACATCAGCTGTATAGCCAGAACCAGAACCATTGACCTGCGTTAGCAAATAAAGATTGCTTGCTTGCAAGTTTCTCTGCCCCACCAACAAAAAATGTAGTATAAAAAAGTTTAGTCTTTAGTAACCTTCACGACGAAACAATGAAGTTATACCTTTTGGCTGGCTGGACAGCATGAAGTCCTTCTCTGCCGGACCCGCAAGCTCCTTCTGCAGCCACGATGCTACTTCTTTGAGCCATATCTGAAATTTGATAAACGAGAAACAATTTTTATGAAGAGCATTTAATGGATAAAATGTCAAATTCTCTTTATAATTAGACTAAATTTTCTTGAGTATATCGGTTGAAAACTCGAGGAAAGGGTTGATCATAACATTAATTACTACAAAACAACGCCCGAAGCGTCTATTGTAACTGCATCTTTTTAATCAAAAATAGAAGGCATTGTTGTAGCGTTGTGAAAATCGCAAATGTTTGAGCAACAATCTTTAACTAATCGTTTTGCCAGGACTGACAAAGCCAGACACAGAAGAGAGTAACTTAATGAAACCTGTTTTAAATTGTTTGCATATGGTATTCATTAGCTGTAGTTGATGCGTTTAAACCCAGAAACATCAGCAAGGAAAGCCCTTAAAGAATATCTCAGGAAAATGAAACGACCACAAGGAAGACCAAAGAAGACCTGGATGCAGACAATAAGGCAAGATTTGGCCAGCATCGGAATCAAATTGGATCTTTCAAAAGAAGCACAAACATTGAATAAATTATCTGAACTGACACAAGATAGAAAAACTGGCGTGGTATTGTGAGACGCGTTGTGCAGTACTAACTGTGTGTGACGTCTTAGTAGTAGTAGTAGCAGTAGTTGATGCAACGTTTGACATATCTGCAACAATGCTGTATACGATATTGCTTAAACAACCCATGTTCTTACTACGAATGCTGAGCTTTTATGATTGAAAACGTATGTAGCAATGATATTACTGGTATCATAGACAGTTAATATGTATAAGAAGTGAACACAGCAATTTTACTCACAAGCGAATGAGTTGGAAATCTCTCTTGCACTGCCTTGATGATTTCAGAAAGACTTTCTCCATTGAGCTAAAAGGAATAAAGAGACATTACATCACAGTAAAAGATGAAGTCATTCTTTATTTACAGTAACCGCTTATCTGAATGCTCTAACAGTTCTAGACTTATGGGATATTCGGTCTGGACCAATTCCGATTTTGGTAAACTTCGCCGGCTTGGAATTCATAACTTTGAACAAGAGACAGCATAAAGTGGCGAGAAACAGAGCACAGACAAAATAGGTTCTTCTTTGAGGCTCCGAGCTATAGTGTAGAAAGAGTGTAGATCATTTAACGTCATTAAACGTCGTTTCTTCAGTGTAGACAAGACTGCAAGATCATTCAATGTCATTAAACGTCGTTTCTTCAGTGTAGACAAGACTTTAAGATCATTCAATGTCATTAAACGTCGTTTCTTCAGTGTAGACAAGACTGTAAGATCATCCAATGTCATTTAACGTCGCTTCTTCAGTATAGAACAGACTTTAGATCACTCAACATCATTAAACGTTGCTTCTTTACTGTAGAAAAGACTGTAAGATCATTCAACGTCATTAAACGTCATTTCTTCAGTGTAGACAAGACTGTAAGATCATTCAACGCCATTAAATGTCGTTTCTTCAGTGTAGACAAGACTGTAAGATCATTTAACGTCATTAAACGTCGTTTCTTCAGTGTAGACAAGACTGTAAGATCATTCAACGTCATTAAACGTCGTTTCTTCAGTGTAGAAAAGACTGTAAGATAATTCCACACCATTTAACATCGCTTCTTTATTGTAGAAAAGACTGTAAGATCATTCAATGTCATTAAACGTCGTTTCTTCAGTGTAGACAAGACTGTAAGATCATTTAACGTCATTAAATGTCGCTTCTTAAGTGTAGAAAAGACTGTAAGATCATTCAACGTCATTAAACGTCGTTTCTTCAGTGTAGACAAGACTGTAAGATCATTCAACGTCATTAAATGTCGTTTCTTCAGTGTAGAAAAGACTGTAAGATCATTTAACGTCATTAAATGTCGCTTCTTAAGTGTAGAAAAGACTGTAAGATCATTCAAAGTCATTAAACGTCGTTTCTTCAGTGTAGACAAGACTGTAAGATCATTCAACGTCATTAAACGTCATTTCTTCAGTGTAGAAAAGACTGTAAGATCATTCAACGTCATTAAATGTCGTTTCTTCAGTGTAGACAAGACTGTAAGATCATTCAAAGTCATTAAACGTCATTTCTTCAGTGTAGAAAAGACTGTAAGATCATTCAACGTCATTAAATGTCGTTTCTTCAGTGTAGACAAGACTGTAAGATCATTCAACGTCATTAAACGTCATTTCTTCAGTGTAGACAAGACTGTAAGATCATTCAACGTCATTAAATGTCGTTTCTTCAGTGTAGACAAGACTGTAAGATCATTCAACGTCATTAAATGTCGTTTCTTCAGTGTAGACAAGACTGTAAGATCATTCAACGTCATTAAACGTCATTTCTTCAGTGTAGACAAGACTGTAAGATCATTCAACGTCATTAAACGTCATTTTTTCAGTGTAGACAAGACTGTAAGATCATTCAACGTCATTAAACGTCATTTTTTCAGTGTAGACAAGCCTGTAAGATCATTCAACGTCATTAAACGTCGTTTCTTCAGTGTAGACAAGACTGTAAGATCATTCAAAGTCATTAAACGTCATTTCTTCAGTGTAGACAAGACTGTAAGATCATTCAACGTCATTAAACGTCGTTTCTTCAGTGTAGACAAGACTGTAAGATCATTCAACGTCATTAAACGTCATTTCTTCAGTGTAGAAAAGACTGTAAGATCATTCAACGTCATTAAATGTCGTTTCTTCAGTGTAGACAAGACTGTAAGATCATTCAAAGTCATTAAACGTCATTTCTTCAGTGTAGAAAAGACTGTAAGATCATTCAACGTCATTAAATGTCGTTTCTTCAGTGTAGACAAGACTGTAAGATCATTCAACGTCATTAAACGTCATTTCTTCAGTGTAGACAAGACTGTAAGATCATTCAACGTCATTAAATGTCGTTTCTTCAGTGTAGACAAGACTGTAAGATCATTCAACGTCATTAAATGTCGTTTCTTCAGTGTAGACAAGACTGTAAGATCATTCAACGTCATTAAACGTCATTTCTTCAGTGTAGACAAGACTGTAAGATCATTCAACGTCATTAAACGTCATTTCTTCAGTGTAGAAAAGACTGTAAGATCATTCAACGTCATTAAATGTCGTTTCTTCAGTGTAGACAAGACTGTAAGATCATTCAAAGTCATTAAACGTCATTTCTTCAGTGTAGACAAGACTGTAAGATCATTCAACGTCATTAAACGTCATTTCTTCAGTGTAGACAAGACTGTAAGATCATTCAACGTCATTAAACGTCGTTTCTTTAGTGTAGACAAGACTGTAAGGCCATTTAACGTCATTTAAAGTTGCTTCTTTACTGTAGACAAGACTGTAAGATCATCCAATGTCATTTAACGTCGCTTTTTCAGTATAGAACAGACTTTAGATCACTCAACATCATTAAACGTTGCTTCTTTACTGTAGAAAAGACTGTAAGATAATTCCACACCATTTAACATCGCTTCTTTGTTGTAGAAAAGACTGTAAGATCATCCAATGTCATTAAACGTCGTTTCCTTACTTTGGAAAAGACTGTAAGGCAATTTAACGTCATTTAAAGTCGCTTCCTTACTGTAGGAAAGACTGTAGATCATCCAATATCATTAAACGTCGTTTCCTTACTTTGGAAAAGACTGTAAGGTCATTTAACGTCATTTAACATCGGTTCTTTACTGTAGAAAAGACTGTAAGATTAAATCGTACTTTTCGTAAGAACATTTCCACTTAGGCAAGGCATAGCTACAACATCGAATCATGCAAGATAGAACAGATTTAAATACTGTGAGTGTGACTTTGAACTTGTTTTACTTTTTTGCGTTTTGGCTATGTTGAGCCTTCTTCAGCACCATACATATTCATCTGTATATGCTTTTCATGAAAGACTTGGAGAGTTACTCGGCATTTTTAACTGGCTCTATAGCTCAGTGGAAACGTTATTGGCTTCCTGGTCATGCAGTGCAGGTTTGAATCTCATCTATTGTGGGGTGCCAGTTGTGGAAAAATCTATCCTAGTGCTTGCCATTCACGGCAAATATATATAAAACATGTATGGTGCTGAAGAAGACTCAACATAGCTGAAACCCAAAAAAGTCAAAGGGGGGTACACCCTTGGGCTGTATGACTTGGACAGTTACTTGGTGATTTCATTGAGCTCTAAAGCTCAGTGGAAACATCGTTGGCTCTGTTGCCATGCAGTCCAGGTTTGAATCCCATCTACTGATGTTTAGAAATTGTTGAAAAATCTGTAAAAATATATCCACACACACATATATTTATATGTCAAACCTTTTCTATTTTCTCTTGAATACCAGCAAGGGGAGATGGCTTTGGTTTGGGATGTTTCTTCTGCTTCTGATTTGATTTTCTTGGACTAAAATCAGCAGAGTTGCCTTTCTTGCTTGATTCAGTAGGATGAAATGATGGATACTTGTCCTCAGGTTTCTTGTTCTCCTTGCCTTCAAAAGCTGCTGAATAAATTGTCTCTCCTTCTTCAAGGGGATCTGTTAAAACATGAATGGTGATAGATCACTTTTTATTTTTAAGGGTGGGGCCTTTTTTGTCTGCACAAATGAAACAAGGTATAAACTTCCAATCTTGTATGGAGGTTTTGGCAAACTGCTTTGCCTGCAAACCGTTTTGCCTAATACCTACAATAGGATTCTATAGCAACTTTTAATATTAGCTAAGTGCCAGTCTGCGGAATACGGCAGTTCTCAAGGAGATCTTGTGCATGCAGAAACACATTGCCATTGTTCTTTTCTATTTTTCTATTGTTTATCTTGTGTGTGCACATGCCACACTCCTCAGACTCCAGTCTACGGAGTATGGCAGTTCTCAACAAGATCAAGTGTGCGCAAAAGTGTATTTCCATTGCTCTTTTCTATTTTTCTTTTGTTTTTCTTGTGCATGCATTCGCCACTCTGCAGACTGGCTCAGACTGGGCGAAATGGGGGCTTTTTGTTTTATAAGAAAACATCAGTTCTCTAATCGCAGTAGCCTAACATTTGGTATCAAGATCAAAGTTCAGCCAACAGCGTATAAAGCTGTGACAGCCCGCAAAATATTTTCACATTTCTTCAGCAGTTTTTTAATTTTTACGAAAAATTTTTCTGGTTTAAAAAATTTGTGTTGTGATGGTGGCTGGCCTTACTTTTGAAATCAGCTTTCACATGCGTTGGATTCTCTAGAAACTTCTCCTTGGCCTTTCTTACATCATTTTTTGTTACAGTCCCTTTCTTCTTGTTGACGACAGTCTCCCATTTTCCATGTTCACTGGCCATTTCGTTTCTTCCTGTGTAATATAGTTACCAGTAACAAATTGGGCCTAAGCAGGAAAGATGATGTTGATAAAGAGCCTCTTTTTGATTACGAGTTCAAAATGGCTGGCCACTGTGGCCATGAGCACCATGAACATGATCATCCAAAGGCCGATTTGGCATCACTTTACAGCCTTTACACGAAAATAGACACTGAAAAAGTTGAATGCTTAAATGAAGAAGTTGAAGGATCTGGTAAAACTGTTTTCAAGCCATGGGATAAACGAATGGAAACGGACAAAGTATTGTAAAATTCTTAGGCCATCAATCATAATGGCCATTTAAAAACACTTGAACTCTAGATAGATAGAGGCCTAGGGCGTTCTACTTTCAGATCAGTTGAGTTAAAACCAGTCTGGCAACAGTGTCTGCCAAAAATAATTTTTAGGTCAAGAAGAGATTGGGCCAGTCAGGAAATAACAGGGAACTTCCAGAGGTGGAAAAATCTCAGGGGGGTGGGGGTACACATAACCCAGACTGCATTTTATGTTGTGCACAGGGAATAACTTCCCCACGCCATTTTGTTCAAAACAATAGGGCCTATTGTTTTCCTATTGTTCTCATCCACACAATTCCCCACACATAAAACAAAGAATGCAGTCTGGTAGGTACATAATATAATTTTATTTGGGTATGGGGCATGTGCTGCCAATATGGGTGGGTTTTTGGCCCTGAAATTCTCTAAAATATGGGTATGATTTTAAACCAAAACTCCATTAAAGAGGGCGGGAATGGAATCAAACTCAAAATTTAGCTTCTCTTCAGTCAGAAAAGTGTTTAAATCAAGCCAATTTGTGTTTAATAGGTCTGCATAATAAGTAGGTGCCTTTGAAAAATCTGGGCATCACATCCCCGCTGGTCATGTATAAGTCATGTACCCCCTCCCCAAATGGATGTTTTACTATATACCTTCCTTCTTTTCCCTGTAAGTATCTAACAACATTAATATATATTTCAGTTTGTTGAAAGTGATGCTGATGAAGAGCTGCTGTTTAACATTCCGTAAGTATGGGGTAAGCCATTTGCAATGCTACAACACCCCATGTTGCAGTGCTGCAGCATAAAGAGGAAGCCTAAAAATATGCCATATTCAACCAAAAAGCCTTAGATTTTAGAACCCAAAAGAAAATAAACTTATTGAAATCAAGTGGCTTCTATTTGATTTGTAAATTTGATCCATAATAATATTGTTTACTCTTGCTCTTCAGATTTACTGGTAGTGTCAAATTAAAAGGAATAATAGTAATGGGTGGAGAAGGAGACCTGCATCCATCAAAAATGAAATTGTAAGTATTAGATCATGAGTAGCCTTGTTGTATATTGGAACTTCAAAATACAAAGTCAAGCCCATTGGCATGTTACAGAAATATCACTGGTTTACATAATGTGCAAAACCATATGAAAAACTCTTAAACAGCTATGAGCTAATCAAGTCATTGCTACTGTCTTTTGAGAGTTTATATTTTCCCTTCTCGGAAATTAACGTTAATATTAGGTTTTATGAACAAACTTCTATTCCTGAAGACTCTGTTTGTTATTGTCTTTCCCTTCTTCACTGAATTTCCACTAACAAAGTTCTTTAAGTTCTTGAATGCCAAGTATGATGTCCAGGTACACATCAAAGGGAAACCTTTTCAGTCTAAATTCCACTGTCTTTTGGTAAAAGAAAGGCAAAACCTAAAAAATTCAAAACAGTAATTTGTTAGTGCTAATTATCCAAAACTGTTTTGCTACAACTATCCTATTACTATAGTTTTTAAAAAATGCGAAAACTTTCAATTATATTTTAGTTCATTTGTGTCTTCAGATATAAAAACAGACCAAATATGAGCTTTGATGATACTAGTGCAACACCTGATCAAGAATTTGATCTCCAACCCGATTACAATGGAGAATTAGAATACAGTACAAAGTGAGTTCTATTATCGTATGTTTGCCCTTCATACCGTGTTTCTCCGATTTGAAGTTTTGTCACGGCTTATAATCAAGAACGGCTAATAAAAAGTCCCAGGTGTGAACAAGCAGCAAATAATTCATTTGCCGAGTGACTGCGTACACACAATTAATAGCAATTCAACCAGTCAGGTTTATATGGAGTAAGGACACCAAAATAATAACCCCAGTTTTTCTTTTTAGGGCTGCAAGATTTCCAAACGTAGAACATTTGTCGATTTATTTTCCTGAAAATTTCGGTGCAGATACGACATGCGTTTACTACATTGGATTGAAGGGTGATTTCTCACAGGTACACACAATACATATACTATTGTAATATGATAAAATGCTGACACATATATTTAAAGAAATTTTACACCTAAGCCACGTCTAAAGCTGCGGCCAAACGGTCCAACATTTCATCCTAAACTCATCGCCAACGTTGTGTTATTAAGACAGCATCGCAACCAGGATCGAGCTTTATCGAATCCTACTTCATCCATTTCTGCTATACTTCCGACTGGCGCAAAATATACTATTTTTGCATACTGTGATGGTATTTTTTGCGTACAAAATCCACCACAGTACCAAAAAAATACCACAACATCAAGCATTATAACCCACCACAATAGTGCTTAGCCACCACAGCATGCAAAAATGTCATCCACATTAACCAATAATAAACCACCACATCAAGCATAATAACCCACCAGAGTAGTGCTTCTTTAGCAAAGAACGCAAAAATACCAACACATCCAGCATAATAACCCACCAAATACCCATTTCACCAAAAGGAACATTTTGTTGACGATGAAACTCGGAGTAAAGGGCAGCCCCTGCCCCTTATGATTTTCTGGGTTATCTCATGTGTGATTGATCTTGAGGCTTCATATTCTAACGCTATCATATTCTATACACTAAATTGCCGTATGCTTCTACCTTTCAGGCTCACAAACATGGCGTAACAATATGCACATACGAAGCAAGAGCCAACCCTTCTGACCACGAGGCCAAATCGTACGACCCGTCATCACAATTTATCAAGTGAATCAAGTCAATGCCTATGTTACAAACAGACGGCTAGGCACCCAAAAGACATGCAAAGCATACCCGTGGAACAAAGCTTCGATTGTGAAATAACTTAGAAGCTTACTTAGAAGACACATTGGAGAGAAGACCTAAAGATAAACTTTGAAATTTAGAAATTATGATTGTTTAAGTTATTTATGAAAAAACTTCCATTGTGAAAAGTAACTGAAGTTGAAATTCCTTTGCCTTTCTTCTGTCTACGTTTAGAAGCCCTTGTGCGCATTGGTCCTTTAGCGCCATTCTTTTCTCTTTACTTAGTTTTCAAGCTGGTTAGTTCATTAGTTGGTTGGTCAGGTTGCTAGCCAATTTATTACTTAGTTTGTAAGGTAGTTTTTGGATAGTTAGTTAGCTGCTAGTTAGATAGTTAGCTAGTTCTTTGAACGCCTGTAAGTTAGTTACTTACTCACTTATGTCTTAATTATGCCAAATTCGTACTTAGTTAGTTACTTACTTGGTTGATTATACGTCGTCGCGTTAGCTAGATAGTCAGTTAGTTACTTAATTAGTTAGCTATTCAGTTAATTGGCAAGCTAGTTATAAACTAACATAGCTAGTTAGTTGTTGTTTGTTAGTGGTTTTAGTTACTAACTTTACATATTTTTGCAAGTTGTAAGTAAGTTACTTAATTACTTTTATGGGTTAGTAAGTTAGATAGTTAGTTTGTTAGTTTGTTAGTTAGTTACTTAGTTACTTTATAGCTTAGTAAGTTAGATAGTTAGTTTGTTAGTTGGTTAGTTAGTTACTTAGTTACTTCATAGCTTAGTAAGTTAGGTAGTTATTTTGTTAGTTTGTTAGTTAGTTACTTAGTTACTTTATATAGCTTAGTAAGTTAGGTAGTTAGTTCGTTAGTTGGTTAGTTAATTACTTAGTTACTTTATAGCTTAGTAAGTTAGATAGTTAGTTCGTAAGTTGGTTAGTTAATTACTTAGTTACTTTATGGCTAAGTAAGTTAGGTAGTTTGTTTGTTAATTGGTTACTTAGTTACTTAGTTAATTTATAGCTTAGTAAGTTAGTTAGTTAGTTTATTAGTTGGTTATTAAATTAACTTACTTAGTTACTTTATAGCTTAGTAAGCTAGATAGTTAGTTTTTAAGTTATTTGTTTAGTTACTTAGTTACTTTATAGCTTAGTCAGTTACTCAGTTAGATAGTTTGTTAGTTAGTTAATAAGTTACTTAATTACTTCATAGGTTAGTATTTAGTAAGTTAGATAGTTAGTTTGCTAGTTGGTTAGTTAGTTACTTATTTACTTTATAGCTTAGAGTTAGAAGTTAGTTAGTTAGTTACTTTTGTAAGACAGTTTATTTTACTTTGTTACTTAGTTTGTTCCAGGGTACTTAGTTTGCCACGTCGCATGGACCTGTCGCACTCTGGCACCGTGAGGAAATCTCTTAAAGTAATTTTTGTTGTTGTTGTTGTGATTGGTCAATTGTCATTGGTTTGGTGGTAACAGAATATGCAACAGGAAAGAGGTGTGGTGGACGCACATGTGGAAATTAGAAGCTTATGATCAGACAAAAAAGAATAAAAACTACGACTTAAAGAAAAAGAAATTCTTTGATCACCGGCTAGTTATTTTCTCCAGCTCAAATCATACCTAAACACGGCAGTTGTAAGGTAGACTATTAGAAAGTCAGCACAGCAGGCTAGGCCTGCTTGCTTGTGCTGTAGCTACACAACTTTGTGAGTGTCGTCTGGAATGTTGTGGTATGTGGACTCGGATTATCTAGAATAATCAACAAAAGCTGTAAGTTAAGCTGTCAGTTCTTTTTTCTATTCCCTTTATTCAAATTAAAACATGAATGACAAAGATCCACAAAGATCACGTTAATTTCTTTGATTAAGCTATTATTATAAATTGTCTCTCACATCACACCACAGCCTGCAGTCATGGGGCAGAGTCATGATGGTTTGTAAGAAGAATGATCTCATCAGTGCTTAATGACATGTGAAATCACAATTTGTTTTTCCTTCATTTTAGGCACATCATCATGGAGACTGAAACCAAAGATGAAGACCATCAAATAGAGACAACCTCAGAGAATGATAAACCTAAAACCAGTATTTTTGCAAGCAGAAGGAAATTTTCACTTCTCCTTTGCATAGCCCTGTATCAGTTTGCTTCAAGTTCCATAAATTCAATGATTGCACCCTTCTTTCCTGGAGTGGTATGCAAATTTTCTTGCTACATAATATTCATTTTTAGGAGAAATTTCTAACAAACCCAGTACCTCAACTTTCTTTATGTTCTGAAAATGCCAGTACTCTAATACCTTTTTTCAACTCAACTAACAGACTGACTGACTAACTAACTATCTAACTAACTTGCTAACTAATCAACTAACTAGCTAACTAACTATCCAAGTTACGAACTGACTAACTATCTGAGTAACTGACTATCTGACTAACCATAATGCCTGCCAGAATTACTTGGAACGCCCACTGACGCTGACACACCCGCTGACTCGACCCCCTTCCCTGGGAAACAATGTTGTTTTGTAATGTTGAAGAATGCTGATTTGAATGTTCATTTCTACCTGGAAACGTAGTATCCTTCAATAAACCAACATTGTTCACGGAGGGGGAGGGGAGATGTTGTGTGTGGTAGGAAAACCAATCTTGCATTCCAAGCAATTTGGCAGGCATTGTAGCTAGCTAACTGACTAACTAACTTACTAACTATTTAACTACCAAACTAACTCAATAACTCACTAACAAACCAATCAACAAACTAACTACATAACTAATAAACTAGCTAGTTATATAATTAAGTAACTAACTTATGAGCAAGATAACAAACAAACTAACTAGATAACTAACTAAATAACGTACCAGCAAACTGTATTATTCACTAAATAACTTGCTGGTGTTCTTCAAAAAATTTTGCATGTCAAAGTGGAAGAAAGTGATGGTTTTGCTGAAAGTACTAAAACCTGTAGTTTTTATTCACCTTTTAATCAAATTTTGTATTTTCTTTAGGCAACAAGGAAAGGTGCTAACACTACAATCATTGGTTTAGTATTTGCTTGTTTTCCAGCTGTTGTTTGCTTATCTTCTCCAGTTATTGGTGTCTTGGTATGTCTAACATTCACATTCTTAATAATACACTATTAACAGACCAAATTGCTTTTTTATCAGATTTCTTTTTATGCAAGCTCTCATTTGGTGAAGGTAAATGTGAAGGTAGAATGGTGTATTTATTTAGCACCAGTCACTAGGATCTCACTGGCAGGTTAAGTAATCGAGACCTCAACCTTGGCTGTGACGCTGCCATATCTGGCTCGAATCACAAGCTTTCAGAGCTTTTTACACCTCAAGCCAGCTGCATTTGGCCACAACACAATACTAAAGCATCTTTGCTAAACCTTTCATAAAATCTTCAGTGCTTTTGAAAATTCTTCAACTCAACATAAAAACATCTGAGGTACAGACACTATGTGTTTTAATTGGTGGTGTGGTCTGATAGTCAAAGTGCCCATTTCACGATTATTATAAGGTCTTGGGTTTGAACTTCTCATCACTTTCCACAAGCCTCTGGTCATACATAGTAAAACGTAAGCTGCCCACATATAAGGGATGTTAAAGTGTTTGTCATGAATAATAATAACATACTGAACTTTTGTCTTTCAGATTCCAAAACTTGGGCCAAATTTTGTCCTTTTAGCTGGACAGTTTATTGAAGGTGGAGCAGAAGTGTTGTTTGGGTAAGGTTTTAAGTAATTGGCCCTATAAGTTGCTCTAGTCTCTGTTGCAATGGATTGTTAAAAAAAGGTATCCACTGGGTGGTTCAAATCAACGCATCCTCCTGGTCCTTTCAAGACCCAATGTTCTCATTGAAGTAGAAATCTATTCTCAACCTCATTGAAGTAGAAATTAACAGACCTGCTACTTATTCAAATACCTGAATATTTCATTTCAAGAGAGGAATTTCTTAGTTTAACAGAAAAATGCATTTCTTAGTGTAATGGAAAGGGCATTTTATCAAAGCTTAACTGTATTAAAGCTGTTGTAACTTATGATGCATACCATATTTCCTCTAATAAACGCTGCAGCGTTTATTACAAAATCAAACTTTTGAATGTGGTGTTTAATAGTGTGGCGTTTATCAGAGAGCACAATTTATTACAAAACAAGAAATGAAAAAAAGATAAACTGACTTTAAACAATGTTCTTTTTCCTAAAAACAAAAAATTGTGTGAAAAATGTAGAGTTCACTGAAGAAGTGTCCACGTTGTGGTAAAATAAAGAATAATCTGTTGATCGAAAACAAGTAAAATTCGTATGAACTATTCGTTATTTCTTGTTTCGTCTTTTTTCTAATAAACGCCGCTTTTCAGAATGCAGTGTTTAATAGAGAGTGGCGTTTATTACAAAAAATCAACAGTGCGCATTTAATAGGGGGCAGCTTTTTATCTGAGGGCAGCACTTATCAAAGGAAATACAGTATGCATACAGTGTCCTTTGTAACCCATAGTATATAACAAGCAAGAACACTGTATCTAGGGCTTTATAACATTGCCCTGTTCGAAGACAATTATACTGTAAAGTATTACCACATAACATGGTATCTGATTATACTACAAGTCACTATTGTAATACAAAGACAATTTTACTCATAGATTAGCAAAAGTCTTGATTATAGTCTTGTTATTCTCTATTTTTAGATTTGTTGCTATGATGCACGATGGAACTGTTTTCATTACATTGACATTTTTGGTGCGCTGTGTGTGTGCCATTGGTGCATCTGCAACTAATGTTGCCTCTCTTATGTTACTTTCATCTAACTTTCAAGAAAACATAACATCAGCAATGGTAAGCACGCTAGCAAATCTATAATCACTACTGTGGTGGATAATCACTACTTGTGGTGGGTTATTATGCTTGTTGTGGTGGTAGCTTTTGCGTACTGTGGTGGATAATCACTACTTGTGGTGGGTTATAATGCTTGTTGTGGTGGTAGTTTTTGCGTACTGTGGTGGATAATCACTACTTGTGGTTGGTTATAATGCTTTATGTGGTGAATACGAAATCATAGCAAAACTCTATAGATCAAAACCACAAAATCCACCACAGTACGCCAAAACTGCCACCACCGCAAGCATAGTAACCCACCACAAGTAGTGATTATCCACCACAGTACGCCAAAACTGCCACCACCGCAAGCATAGTAACCCACCACAAGTAGCGATTATCCACCATAGTACGCAGAAACTACCACCACAGTACGCAAATAGTACCACCACAGTAGTGATTATCGACCACAGTAGTGATAATAGATTCGCTAGCGTGGTCAGGATTCAATTTCCAGAAGCTGTGACTGTCTATTTTATCAAACTTATTGAATCACAGGACTGCATCAACAACATCGAAATACATCCGCATTTTCTCTTTTAGAGCTTTACAGAGGTTATAAGTGGATTTGGACTTATGGTTGGGCCGCCAATTGGTGGACTTCTATATTCTGTAAGTATGAAGAATGAATCAACTTGTGGTTTTTTCCACTCTTTATTGAGATGACAGTATACATGAATAGTTTTTTATCTTTGCGGGGAAGGGAATTCCAGACCTGGCAGAATCTGCATGAAACCGTATTAAATCGGCATATTTTATAGTTTTAATCGGTATTTTTTAATCGGTATATTTTATAGTTTTCCCATGTATAAGTGTCATTGATCTAAAATTCTATTCCTTTTTGTCCAGGTTGGAGGTTTCAGATTGCCGTTCATTGTATTCGGATCACTTCTTATTGTTGGCATGGTGCCTGTTTATTTTATTCTTCCCTCAGAGCAACAAGGTACAGGTCATTGTGATAGTTGTACATATACACTTCAGTTCTCACTTCAAAAGATATAATGATGTTTACCGTTTGAATTTCTTGTAAATTCTGAAATTTCTTGATACTTCTCTAAGTACAGTTGACATCCGCTGTCTCGACCGCCCGCTATCTCGAACATTCGCTATCTCGAACGATTTTCCATTTCCCTTCGTTTTGGTATAAGGGTTTGTATAGAAAAATCATCCGCTATCTCGAACCCCGTTATCTCGAACATTCGCTGTCTCGAACCATTTTCGATTTCCATGGAGGAAAATCTGCTCTTAATCTCGAATTTTGCCAAAATTTCTGCTGAACTGGATAAAGAGACAGGCTGAAAATATGTATAAGTTCGCCTAGCGGAGCGGGAATGGCAGCAGCTAAGTGATATGCTGCCAATGTATACAACAGATGAAGCTTTTCTCTTTCGAGATGTGCTGCATCGCCATTATCTCAATTTCACCAATAGTAGGGATGAAAGCAGATGAGCTTTGACTCCTTTGTAAAAAATACCAGACTTGTTTGATGAAATTTGGGATCAGTAACCCTGCATGTTGATAGGGGTTCCTTTTCTGACTTAAAAACTATAATTTTTCATATTTATATGGGGCATCTGTTATTTCGAACATTCGCTATCTCGAACAAATTCCAGTTTCCCTTGAGAGTTCGAGATAGCGGATGTCAACTGTATTACTTGATATGCTTGTTTTCCTCGTATCCTAAGCTTTTATCTAGTCTCATCGTATTCTAATTTCCTTGTTTCTGCCTGGATACATGTTAGCATTAACAGGCTTTTTCAGTTGTTTTTATGTCCGAAGGACATATTAAGAGGGTGTTCTGGAACGCATGTATGCATAGAAAATAGGTAGGTACATAGATAGGTATATAGACGCTTTTTGCTGCCAAAACGTAACAAAAGATAAACCACAATTAATAGGAAGTAAACTTTGAAGTTGCCGTAAGTGTTGTCGTTAGTGGGCATCATTAACAAAATGCAATTACTTGCCAAAAACATCAATAAGTGTCAATTGTCAGTGTAGCACAGTGGAATAATGCGCTTGTTTTTTGGGCTAAGGGTTGTGAGTTCGATCCACGATGCAGGAACATTCTAACATCAAGATTTTCGAAACTAAAAATTTGACACCATGATTTTCTCGCAAAAAAGCCGGCTCGGTTGAGCTTCGAAAAATAGGTTTGACTACAATATTGCAAAATGTTGCTCGAATCTAATTTGATTTGATTTTTATTTTGAAATATTTTCATACAATTTTGATTGGGTTGTTATTGTCAGAAGTTTCTGAAAGTCGTCTCAGGTCTAAGGTATTTTCGTGTGAAGAGAGGAGGAGATTGTGGCGCAGTAGAAATTGTGGCCAAGTTAGACAGAAGAATTTTTCTCAAAACAGTTTGCGGCTTCGAGAATCATCTGAAAATGAATGACTCAAAGTTGGGTCATTATTATCATCATCTTCATCGTTATTATCATCATCACCAGCGTCCTTCGGACATTGCTACAGCGTTGCTATTTTTTACGAATACTTGTGGTCAACATTAAGTTCGCGGTGATAAACAACGATTGAAAATATTAACGAAAAATTGTCTGTCTTAGCGTGTGGTTAATCGAAAATGCAGGGTACCTCAAATTGGATGCTCAGACCCCAAAAATGTCTCATTGCATGTTAATTTCCTATCTTCTACTCGGCCTACAGTTTACTATATACTCAATCACATTTTTATAAGGTAAACGCGGAGAAAAATGGAATAAAATGGCACTTTTTCAAGCACTGAAAATACCAGCCGTCGTTGCAGGAGGTATATATTTATGTCAATCTTTTCTTAATTTGACATCTATCACATAGGTTCAGGCTCCTGAGCCTGCATTTTAAGGAATGTCGAAAATTTTTGCATGCCTGCATTTTATTGCACCCCCTTTACAATGAAGAGTAAAGTTAATAAGCACACCACTGTAGTACCATATTTCCTCGATCAAGCACCCTGGGGGCTCATTTGAAAATCAATCTTAAAGAAGAGTTATTATTTAAAAATGTTTTAATTAACTAACGCTCTGGGGAAAACAAAGTTTTGCAGCAACAAGCAAAAAGCGACTTTTGATGCCTTCAATCAGGAGCTTGCACTTTCACTATCAAAGTAGTGTCTGGGGCAAATCTGATGGATATCTCGATCCAAAGAGGGTGCTGATTCGAAAGAGGTGGTTTATTAAAGGAAATGCGGTTTATACACCCGTGGCACATATGTACCCATTCGGAACATGTGCCACGGGTGGTTTATTAGAAACTTTAGAGTAGTAAATTGCTTCTGAATTCTTAATAAATCATCACCGAATCCTAGTTGTAGCCCAATCTATCTAGAATAGCTATAAGTTCATCTTTGTTTAGATAAAGCTTAGTTGAGCATTAAATATATCTTATATTTCTTCAGCACTGACAGCCACGGTCGCGACTTTGGGCATCGGGTGGTTTGAGCCTAGCCTACGAGGATACTTAAAACCAGTAAGTAAGCCCTTTCTTTTATACTTCGGCTAGAGAGAAGTTTGGCATAGAGAGAAGTATAACATGTCATTTCTTTTGCAGTTTTCATTAAACAGTGTTCAGATTGGGTTCATTTTCTTCATTGGTCCAGCAGCATATGCCTTAAGTGCAATACCTACTAGTTATATTGCAGAAAAATGGGTAAGAGGAACTTTTAATATGTATTTTCATTGCTCTTAATACGATGATTTATTCCATTTCAATAGCCCTTCTTCTTAATTGCAAGCTATTAACCAGTTTTGGGCATATCCTAATACCAGTGCAAAGGTTTTAGCAGGAAGGCTGACACCAACACAACATCTTAATGAGGACACTTAATGAATCGAGTTTAATACTGTAAGACCTTGTTTGCACGAGTGAAAACATACGAATAAAAAATTCGTACCTTTTGGATACGATATGAGTACGATTTCATTGCGTTTTCAAACTACATATAAACAGACCGGGAACGGATCCAAATGGATTCGCTGAGCTAGCGTACCCAAAAAGATTCTACCACGTTCCGTTAAAGAAACGGATCCAGGGGTATCCGTGTAAACAAAAAGCCGACCATGACCTTTTTTGGAACGGATCACCTCGGATCAATAACCGTGTAAACTGTGTGTAAATTTCATACAGCAGCCTGTGTGCAGACTCAAACACTTCATAACGAAGGTGTACTTGTCACTGTTCTCAACGGGACAGACGCATCCAAAGCCAATTCAAGTTCTCATGTAGCTATTTTTCGGACTAAATAATATTTAACTAGTTGAATGTTTATTCACTATATGTTGTCTTGCAGAATAAAGAATTGACAATGTCTGTTGGCGCATTCATAACTGCGATCGGATTCTTTGGAACTGGTCCAGCTCCGTTTTTGCGTCCAGTAATGCATCGGTAAGATATTAGTGTTTTTTAAGTGAGATCGCTACGATTGCTCAAATACCCCTTGATCTAACTAACTAATTAATTAATCAACTAAAAAAATAACTAGCTAACTAGCTAACTAACTAACTAACTAACTAACTAACTAACTAACTAACTAACTAACTAACTAACTAATTAACTAACTAACTAACTAACCAACCAGCTAGCTAACTAACTGATAAACTAAGTAACAAACTAACTAACTAACGCACTAACTAACTAATTAACTAACTAACTAGCAAGCTAGCTAACTAAACAACCAACTAACTCGCCAAAATACAACTAATTACCTAATTAACTAAATAAGTAACTAACTAACTAATTTACTAACCAACTATCAATCAAACTATCTTGCTAACTAGCTAGCTAGTAAACTGTCTTGACCAACTGACGAACTAACTAACTAACTTACTAACTTAACCAACAAACCATTACTCCCAACAAATCACGTAAAGCTGTTGTATGTTCGGCTTAGCATCTTTGAAAGATTGTACTGAAATTTGAACTGACATTTTCTTTCGAGCTAGTTGTTGTCGTTTAGGTTAAATTATACCCTGACTTTTCTCACCGACTTTTTTCGTAGGTCTTTATGGTTGATTGGAGTGTCACTAGCAATTATTGGTATTGGAATTGGTCCACTATTTCTACCAGCTTTGTCTGCAATGACGTCATCTGCAAAGTGAGTATAAGATAAATGGATCCTTCTTCCTTTTGAAAAATGTTGAATTGAACGGCACTGTCCCATATCAACGATGCCAGAGTATCTGGCTAACGAGCTGAATAAATCTTTGCGGTAATACTTTAATTTCATCATTAAACCACCCTCTATTGCCTTCTAACTAACTAACTAACCAAGTAACTAACTAGCTAACGAACTTGCTAACTAACGTACTAACTAACTAACTAACTAACAAATAAACCAACCAACGAACGCACTACCTAACAAGCTAGCTAGCTAACTAGCTAACTAACTAGCTAACTAACAAACTAACCAACCAACCAACAAACAAACAACCTAACTAACTAACTAGCTAATTAACTAACTTACTAACTATAGCAAACTAATTAACTAGCTAAGTAACTAACAAAATTCTTTTAACTTTTAAATGCCAACATGCTTGAATGAATGATGTACAGCTGTTGCATAGAAGACCTTCTTGTTCATAGTTTTGTACTTGAATTTTGATCTCATTTTCCGCTGAAAAGACGTGCCCAAACTCTCTTTCTATACAATATTCCATTCTTTTATACAGTACCATAATCAAAATCTTTGCCTCCCATCAATTTCAGGTTACATGGCATGGATGAGAGCCCTTCAACGCAAGGAGCATTATCAGCGATGTTTACGGCGTTTGTCAATGTTGGGTGAGTGGGTTCACTGCAGATGTTCCTTTGTTTAGCTGTATACTTATGGGCTATACCCAGATCTTCTTGATCGTTCATGAAAATTGGAGGTTTTTAAGTCAGCAAGCTGCAAGCAGTCTTTTCTTAAGACAGAGCCGGGTTTAAGTCATCTTTGCATGCCTTTTCTTAAGCGTTGTGCATTTAAAGTTCTCATCATGGTCTTTGCTGACTTACTTTCTTTAAGGAATTTGAGGTTTTGAAGCAATTCTCTTCTGTTAAAAGAGAGTAGAGTAAGGCAGCTGTAGAGCTGATGTGAGCCTGCATCTTGGTCCCGGGACTAATATTTAAGAATAAATACACCGTTTGCTCTGTTGAGCTTGTGGAAATAACCCAGTCAAGATATGATCTTTCAGCAGTAGGCTGCATCTCTTTACCTCTCGGCCAGAGAAGTTTGTGATTTTCAACCGCATTGCTTTGAGCGCGGGAAGGCCTCAGATTCAAAAGATCAAATATTCAAACTAGGTCTTGTGAGTCTTTGGTCATTGAAACTTCCCAAGCGACATGGTCTTTGGGTAAAATCAGCCAAGCGCTAAAGTTCTGAATGATATTTGGGTCTTATCGGTCGTTGAACGCTTCGCACTTTTTATGGTCGTGGGTCTTTATAGTCGGATAGCTGATACATTGGGTCTTTAGAGTCGTGAAGTCTTTACCATTAGTTGTCACATTTGGTCGTTTGAGTCCTTTGCTTTTTCTCAACGACCCAAAATACCTGGTGTGAATTAGGCATTACGTCGGCTTTGCAGTTGACAATAAAACTCTTCAATTTCGTTTTCAATTATTTGCGCACTTCGTTCATTCAAAGACGTTATTTATGGCACCACTTGAAACGCCCATAAAACGTTTCAGTAGTAGATCCCTGCTTTTATTAATTTTGCCAATCGGTGCTTGATGTACCACGGGTGTGCTCTGAGTTTATATCTTTGTTTTTCTAGATACATCATAGGACCCTCTCTTGGTGGTTTTTTAGTTGATTTGTTAAAATTTCCGTGGTCAACAGCGGTAAGTATGGTGATTTTATTGACTTTATGTAAAAATAAAAACTTAAAATTCTCATAAATAATTTTTTCATGAATTTTTGCAGATTTTTGGATTTCTCGTACTGTTTTGGGTAAGTACAAAATGATATTCCCTTAAGTCTACGTGTAATACTCACGAAACCACATTAGCAAATCTCCTTAGTATATAAATCTAAGTATATAGAAAAAACCACAAGAAATATACTACACCTTTTTCAGATATTTCGCTTTCGCCTCATCAATACTCTACGATTTCAATGATTTAGGGGCCTCTTCATAATTTACGGGCCTTTAGGGGCCTCTTTATTTGCAATTTATATTACTTATTATGTAAGGTTATTAACCTTATTAACCTTATTGCTGTGAAGCAATGTTATTAGCCTCAATGTATTGTTTGTATGCAAATCTTGGCCTAACCAGAGTCCAGAAAAGTGGCCAACCTTCCTCCAGACAAAAATACCTTTAGCTGAAAACCTTCCTCACTAAACAATGAAAAATAGGCGTGTTTTAGGTGTGGCATTAGATTTTCTTTTGTTCTAGTTGACCTTCCTCTGGTCAATGACCGTGTGACAGTAACTTTTTCTTGGCTCTGGGCCTAAGACATCGAAACGCACGCAGTTATTCGTCATTATATTGTTTTAAATTTTTGTGTCCTGCAGTTATCTCGGACTAACTGATGACCAGTTTTATTAAACAGGGATCTGTGCTGTTGGTAGTAGTGTACTTCGAAAAAAGATTTAAAAGGTACTTGAAAAGTTCGACTGTTTACCTGCAAATGATTTTTCCCTTTTTGTCATAATTACCTACTGAACAAGTTGTAGATGCTTGCTTTATGCCTCTCCGTTGAAGATGTGTTCTTTATGCTGATGTCATACAGTGGAAAGGCTTACATTCAAATGTGACTGATAGTCAAACTCTAGAGGTTTCTAGAGCAGAGTGCAGGATATTAAACATGAAAGACTTGCACAATGACACATTTAGTTCATATTTAAAGAAAAAAGCCGTATTTTATTGTATTATAGCCTCAAAGGGAAACTAAGCATATAAAAGTGACTCAAGGTTCTTTCACTTCATTTTTATACTTGTACGGTTATTTTACTGAATGCTTGTATATGCTTAGATTCCCTCGTCTTAGAAAATAAAGATAAGTATTTCATTTTAATTTTTTATTTTAGACACTGATGGTAAGCTTCTCTTTAGAAGGCATTCAGTATATTGGTAGATAGATCCGTTGACTGACTAAAGCCTTATTTTTTTAGAAATAGCAGGAAAAAGAGTACAGATTCGTTGATCATTGAGAATCATAATTTATCCATGTAAGTACTCGAGACATTTTCAAACGTTATCTAATTTGATTACATGACAAATTTTATTTGCAAACTTTTTGCCTATTTCTTCCAGACGTAGCATAGAAGACGAAAGAAGTCCGCTAGTTGCTGAACGCATGTTTTAATAATTCCAGAAGTCAGAAAAACTAAGTATTTTTGTATGATAGAGACTTCGAGATGGTTATGTTCTTCGAGTTCAATGTTGTTGTAGTCTTTTATAAACTGTCGACCCTTGTATGTTATGCACACGACGTTAATTTAAGAAATTTGAAACATGTCTCAAAACTAGAAATTACTGTTCCTGGAAATGAACTAAAATACAACTACAGAGGAACCTCAGCTATTGTACGGCCCTAGCCAAGCGATCAAACATTGTTGGTCAAACATTAAAGATTTCCTATGCAAGCAATGTTTGGCCGTTTGGCCATGTCACAAAACATTGCTCGACATACAGAGTTCGCAAACCAATTTTTAGGAAAACTTCAAAAACTTGGAATGCTTGTATCAAGCAAACAGTGTTTGACGAGCAATGTTTGGTGGTGTGGCATAACAGTAATAAAGTTTTGTCCACCATCCGGATAATTCTAAGAGGGAAGTGCAGTTTCCTTCACAGCCGGATGAGCCTTCACAGCAGTAGACCCTGCAGCCAAAAAACAATCATACATGTTACATACCCCAGTTATAAAGGGGTAGAAGAACTGTGCCAAATCATAGCAAGACAATTTATTGTTGAAAATTAAAAGCGAGATTGTTTAAATTTCTTGATTAGCTAAATGATATAATGAGAAATTATTATCTTTGTTTATTATCTTTGTTAGAAATAGGTTAACAGCCTATATCTATTTCTATTACAGAGTGTTCCAAAAAAAGGAACCCGGTAAAGAAACCTTTGTTCTCAAGTCAAAATTTAATTTTTGGGCAAAAATTTGTACATATGTTTTTGAAGGAATAAGAAAGATGCTGACATCACTCTATAATTCTTTACATCATTAATAGCGGTAAGGAGAACCAAGACAAAGAACGGTCAAATATGCGCTTCAAAAAAGCACAAATCGACAGAAACAATGTTTTCAACAATTTTTACAGCTAAATCTATCATTTTTCAAAACTTTGCCCTCGACTGGCCAATTTTTGTATTAATTAACACTTTCTGCAACTTATCCCAGCTCCAGAAAATCCTTAATGACATGAAATGTGCATTGAGTTTGTGCACATCCTTTATCTATCAATGTAATTCATTAGAGCATATTTTGGTGAACATGAAAAATGAAAGCCCCTACTTTTTCCCACAAGATTGTATATATACAGTAAGTATTGAAGCTAACGCGGGTTCCTTTTTTTGCAACACCTTGTAGTTTATATGATTTTATATGTAGTATCTATTAAAGGAATAAAAGTACTTTTATAAGTTGTAATTTAGTTTGTTGTTACAGCAGTAGAAATAAAGGTGCATTGGTAAAAAAAATGAGTTTACAATTTAGATTTTTTCTTACGGTTTATAGTATCAAATATAGATAACTTCTTCTGCTTTTCTTTATAACATCCTGACCATTATAGGTTTTTCCACAAGTGGCATACCGCAATAGATGGGATTTGAACCTGGACTGCATGATCAGAGAGCCAACGACGTTTCCACTGACACTGAGCTATAGACCTCAATGAAATCGCTGAGTAACTCTCCAAGTCATACAGCCTAAGGCAATCCTCCCGTTTCGGGCATGTTGAGCCTTCTTCAGCACAATTTATGAAAATATGTACTAATATGTGTTGTGCTGAAGAAGGCTCAACATAGCCGAAACACAAAAGTCAAACGGAGGAGAGCCTTGCGCTGTATGACTCAGAGAGTTACTAGGCGATTTCATAGAGCACTATAGCTCAGTGGAAACATCGTTGGCTCTCTGATCGTGCAGTCCAGGTTCGAATCCCATCTATTGTGGTATGCTACTTGTGGAAAAATCAATCGTAGTGTTCGCCATTCATGAAAATATGTACAAATATGTATTGTGCTGAAGAAGGCTCGACATAGCCGAAACACAAAAGTCCTGACCATTATACATATTTGAAAAATCATGTCCCCTAATCATATTGATGGTTTTAGTTCGTATTTTCATCTGCAACATTACGAGCCCATATAAATTTATATATCATCCTTGATTAATTACTACTACTCCTTGATTTACCAAGAATCCACAACTAGTTCAAGTATGTTCTCAAGTTCTGTCTATTGATGAAATTTCGCTCGGTGAATTAACGTTCAAAGTGACTAAGTTTAATTGTTCACATTTAAGACTTTTGTAAAAATTTGGTCCAAAACAACTGCTTTCCAGTGTTGTATGCCCCACATTTCCTCATCATATCACGAAAATCTAGCATTATAGTCGTCCCATCTGGTCCTTGACAATTTATCAAATACACAAGCAAGAAAGAGGTGGTTTTAAAGCCACTAAATGACTGTACTTGATGGTAACAAACCTCCGCTGTCCACAACTGCCTCTCACTCTAGTTCTCCACAATCCTCGATTACAACTTTTTTCTTTGGTTTACCCGAATCGGAACCAACAGCCTGGAATAGAACGGGTATTTTCAGACGTGCATTTCCTTAAGAATACAACAAATACAACTTTGTATTTGCACAGTTTTTTAGCATCAGAACAGCAACAGAAGTAAGATTAGACATTCCGCAAAATAAGATCAAGATAAAACAAACATTAACAGCAAAAGCCTTAGATGAGGTCCTGAAATAGAAGCATTCAAGGCCTGGCTAAACTAGGAGACATATCTCACGAGACATTGTCGCCTGTGACTGGTCACCTGGATGTCTACCAGTTTAGCCACCACAGAAACTGTAGCATGCAACAAGATCTTGAAGTGAGAGAGACAAATATTTTTGGGAGACAACAGAAACATTTCTTTGTCTCCACGACACGGGGGACATGTTGCATGTTTAGCCACCCTGGGAGACAAGTCGAATACAATTTCGCGCGAGACATGTCTCCTAGTTTAACTACAGATTCAGATTCAGCCCAAACAGAGTCCAGAAATACTGTAAGTTCCACGGCTGAGGAAGATTTCGTCTGGCATTATTCAATTTAAGGAAGGTAAGGTAATTTTTATTAGAAATTTTGTTTAGAAAAATTTCTTCAGTTAATACTGGCTGCCTTTTCTTCAGCTAATATTGGCTGCCTTAAATGATATCTAATAGAGGGATTCTAGTTTTGATACTAACTGGCTACATTTTTGAATTCACATTACGGTTGTAATTGTGGTAAACAGCATGAGTTAAATAAATAAATATCTGAGCCCAAATTTACTGGTTCTCATATAAGAGAGACTTTCTGAGAGAGGGAAAACTTGTATAGAGAAAGTGGCGCAGCGACTGAACAAAAATAGCAGTTATGCCCACCATTGGGGACGCTGAATTATTCACAAAACAGTGCGGACAATAAGTTAACATTCAACCATTATCTGAAAAAATGGGTCCCAAGGCTGCTACGGCTCTATAAAAAGTATTCAACAGAGCCATCTTGAACAAGGGATATTTTACGGGGGACAAAATACACCGCGGGGGGCAATTGACTTCACTAAATGGCTTGAAAGACGGTAATAATAAAAACTGCTGAAATATTCTGGAACTAAGCTAGGCCTACAAAGTGAATGCAACTATGGCCGATTTGTCGCTCTGAATTGATGCATACGACGCTCAAACGATTACTCGCGGCAGCAGCGGTTGAAAACCAGTCTGTTTTTTAAGAAACTACTCCAGTACCGATTGAATCAGGTATGACAGCAGCTAACACAGCGATTGAAATAAGGCTATGTGAATTTCCGCACTTTTACTTACTTCCATCTTTCGAACGACTTCCATTCCACTAACGACACTACCAAAGACTACATGCTTGCCATCAAGCCTGGAGAAAATTAAATTTTATGTATTAGATTTCTAGATGTCTAGCAGAAATATTTGAGCAGTGCAAGTGAGAAAGCGTGGGAAAACGAAATCTTGCTGCCAAATGTTTCCTTCTGTTATCGCCTTGATGTAAACAGACTCTAAAACCCTTAATTTGAGATAGCATCCTTGCTTTCCAATTATAAGAAATCAATTGAAGGTGCTGTGGCGTCTTGGTGTAATCCAGCTGACTCGTGGTGTCAGAAGCTTAGTCTGGTCAGGGTTCGAGCCCAGCAACGATGAAGTAACCTCTCGATGAAGTAACCTGCTACTGAGATCCTAGCGACTGGCGATAAAACACCATTTCACCTTCAATCCTTAATGTAATTTTTAGTACGTTCTGGTTAGACGAAAACATGTTGTCCAATTACTCTTTAGCAGCAGTGGCTCACAAAACATTGCAAATTATTTTTGGGTGAAGCTATTGCATTTAGAGGCGACGCTATTGTTGCAGGAACTAAGCATTTCTTTTATATTGATTTCAGGCACAAATCTTTATTCTCATCAAAAACTGGGAAGCGACTGCACCTCTTCGAACCCGAAAGCATGGAATGGAAATTCCATATAGTCTCGCCAATTCCATATAGTCTTGCCCTCAGTGATAGTGTGTGTGTTTTCGTCTGAGCAGATGCGTCGTAGTTTAGGGCAAGAAATATGAAATTCTATATAGTCCTTTGTCCTTTTTAAGAAATTTGTGACACTAAAAGTGGGTGGGTCACATCCATAGCCAAAGTAGAGGGCGTGAAAAAAATTAGGTATAAAAGAATCTGAACCTATAAGGCACAAGATTTGGTGGGACATGTTCTTATTCTTTCATCATGTTAAATAAATGGTATGTTTAGAAGGAGTCACTAGGATCTCAGTACTAGGTCAACTAATCGAGACTTCGACCCTGGCTGTAACACTACCGTTGCTGAGGCTTGAACCCCGACCTCACTTAACTTCCGATACAACGAGCCAACATGAATAGACCACGATGCCACAGCACCTTCGGACCACAACGCCACAGCACCTTCAGACTACGACGCCACAGCACCTTCACTCAGACCACAACGCCACAGCACCTTCAGACTACGACGCCACAGCACCTTCAGACCACGACGCCACAGCACCTTCAGACTACGACGCCACAGCACCTTCAGACCACGACGCCACAGCACCTTCAGACTACGACACCACAGCACCTTCAGACCACGATGCCACAGCACCTTAAGACCACGACGCCACAGCACCTTCAGACCACGACGCCACAGCACCTTCAGACCACGACGCCACAGCACCTTCAGACCACGATGCCACAGCACCTTCAGACCACGACGCCAAAGCACCTTCAGACCATGGCGCCACAGCTTATTCGACCAAAATGTGTGGGACTGTAACCTATATACATAGAATCACGCCAGCAACAACATAAACATAAAAGAAGTTAGTACTGACGAAGGCGATAGAGGCTGAATACAGCTGAAACGCAAAGACAAATGGGAGCAGAGCTTAGGGCTGTATGGAGAGTTGTGTGGCCATTCAAAAGAGCTTTCTCAAATTATGAAGGTACTGAGGCGTCGTGCTCAAACCCTGCTGACTTATGGTTTCAGTACCTAGTTCAGTAAGCTCGGGGTTCGATTCTTAGCAATGGTAGTGTCACAGCCAGGGTTTCGGATTCGTTAGTTTATCTACTGTTTAGATTGCCACTGGCACCAAAACACCATTCCACATACAATCATGAAGCTGAGGCTCTAGTCCAATCAACTGTGGTACGCCACTTGTGGGAAAAGGAAGACAATTAGGAGAATAGAAAAAAATACAATCTTTCGTACTAACCAATCGGTCTTCTCGGTGCAAATAAAGAATTGAGATCCGTTGGTGTTAGGGCCAGAATTAGCCATGGACAAGGTTCCCTCACTAGTGTGTTTCAATACAAAATTTTCATCATCAAACTTCTTGCCATAAATTGATTTACCTAACAGTAGAAAAATCAATTTAAACGATGCAAAAGATTAACGATCGCGGAAGATCAAACGCAATGTAGTATTCAATACAATTCCCTATTTCTACCCTATTTCATCCAGCCTTTAGAACCTAGTATAGCTGTCTTGAGAGTCCCACTGAATAGAGTTCCAAGGTCCTCTCGTCTAATGAGGTTAAACCAAATCAGGTCAAACATAGTGTCCTACTATATAGATAAAGTCTACATCGTTTTCCTATAATAAGCGCACGGGCGCTTAAAGAGTATCAAATCAGGTTTATAAAAGAGTATCAAATCTGGGTGGGCGCTTAATAGAAGGGAAACTCATTCGATGCAGCGCTTATTGCAAAAGCAAACAATGTGAGATGATAATGTCAGTAGCGGGGGGGGGTCAATCTCTGTGAGATAGTGTTGCCGACATTTTGGGACATTCTGTTTTTTCTTTTCATATTATAGAAAATGAAATATAATTGTATCAATCAACCGCCCTTGGTGCTTAAAAGGAGAAGGCAGAAGTGTGGTGGGCGCTTGACAGGGCAGCGCTTACAAGAGAGTGGACCCTAATTAGAAGAAATACCATACCTCCGGTTCCATTATGCTTGGTGAAGTCTCCACCTTGACACATCTATGTCAATAGTCAAGGATAATGACGTGCATACTTTAAATACTGTATATCTTATCACCATCCTATACAATCTTGAAAGCGTACCACATGCCCTATGAGGCCCTGGCCAAACGTTCAAACATTGATTGACAACCATTTAAAATTTTCTTGTCAAGCAAAATGTTTAATAACAAAGTTATTTGATTACGTCGGAAAACAGCGCTCGTCAAAAATTTGCTTTCATCAAGCAAAACAGCTTTTTGAATATTTTCAAAAAGTAGCAACGAATTCTGCATATTGCTGCAATGTTTCTGACATGGCCAAACGTTCAAGCATTGATTGACAAGCAAATTGAAAATGTTTGACAAATATTTTCTATCATTTGGCCAGGGCCTAAAGCTTGGCTTAACTAGGAAACATGTCACGCGCAACATTCTGCTTGTCTCCCAGGATGGCTTAACATGCAAGTTACAAGTAAGCAACATGTCCCCAGAGTCACAGAGAAAAGAAATGTTTCTGTTGTCTCCCAGAAACATTTTCGTATCTCTCGCTACAAAGTCTCCAAGGTGGCTAAACTGAGAAACATCGAGGGGACATGTCAAATGTGACAATGTCATGCGCGACAAGTCTCCTAGTTTAGCCAGGCCTTAAGGATAATGCATATACACAATATGTTTACGAGATAAGTTAAAATGTTAAATAAACCCAAGAGCAAAACTAGGGAGAGTTTATAATCAATATTCAAGTAGAAAAGGATACAAATTTTGGTATGATTCGATGAAACGTGCTCTTTCTGAATCCAAATCCTTTTTCATGCGTGCAGAGACATCTGAAATTTTCTGAAGGAAAAATCATCTATTATAATAGTTTGCAATGGATGTATAATGTATGCTTAGCCTTATAGAAAAGACTAGCCCTTGCCCCGAGGCGCCGGCTTTTGTGCTTCGCAGGTCATTTTGGACCTCCGCCTTGCAACGGTGTTTTATGGACGGGGTCTTTCTGAAGAATAGACAATTTGATTAGGGAATATGATAAATGCTAAAAAGTATCAGGCAACAGTGTTTCAGTGATGTCTTCTGTTGCCTTGATTATCGCAAAAGAAAGACTCCTGGTTACAAAGAGACGTGAAGGAGATGGTCATAGTATGCACGGGAAATTAGTATGGTTTGATTTTATGCGATAATGGTTTGGGGAAGTGTTTGTCACACCGAGGTATTGCACGAACGGTTTCAGGTTTTAGATTGCTTTCCTTCCGAATCAGAACTTAGTTTCAGTGACTGTATGCACGAATGGCTTAGTCTTCATGTGCGAAAGGCTTAAGCGTTTTGGTATTTAAGTGGAGAAGAACGTTGGGGTCCGTTTGCGATAGTTGGACACTGCATGGTTAGCCTTTTAGAAAAAGATCGTTATTCGTAGTCCATTCCATTAGTTTTGCTGCCTATGCCAAAGCACATTCCTTTCGCCCATTGCAACAGCTTGAAGCATAAGATGTGTTCCAATTTTCAGAAAAAGCTTGTTGTATATAGAAACGATTGTAAATTGTTTATTTTACCTGCCGTCATTGGTACAACATCTTGCCGAAGTTCCATAACAATTCTTCCGGTGTATTGTTCGTTCATGCTGATATCGAAGAACACTTTAGGATTTCTGCCTACTTTCGAAGTTGTTTCCTTAAATATGATAATAGAACTGTTAAATAAATTATCGAAAACAGCAAGAAAATTTAGTTAAGTAGTCTTAGGCTACGTTTACACGAGAGAAAGTGGATCGGTTCTTAAGTAGAGCGGATTTAGAAGTTCTAGTTTTGGTATGGACAGGCCAGGGAGCGCCGAAGGCGCGGGAGGTGAAACGCGCATTGACTTGAAATATGATGTGTGATGCAAAATTTCAAAACGAGGAACCAAACATCGAGCGAAAACCAAACAGAAACAGGAATCGAAATCTGCGACACAAAAACACTTCACTTCAGATGTCTTTTCAACCAAATCAGTTATTACTAGGTCTTCCGTTTACCCGAGGCACGGGTCCGATCCACTTTTGGGTCTGGGAATCGATGCATGCGTGGTTAATGAATATTTCTATAGTAATTTGTATCGGAGTTTTGGATCGGATCCACCGGTTTACACGATGCGAAAGTAGATCAGATTTAAACTGGAATGCTTTTCAAAGCGATCCCAAAGTAGATCGGTTCGCGGACTGAGCTGCAGAATTGAGCTGCAGCTGAAAAATTGCGAGAACAGAGGAGACAACTCTGGGTTTCATTAAAGGCTTTTTTCGCTTGAGGTTAAACGTCAGAAACAAAACAATTGAAGAATTGCAAAAATTGCAAAATTTACACCCAAGGGCGGATCGAAATGGAAAGTGAAGCCGAATTGGCATTGTTTTTAAACATGAATCAGCTTGCAGGTTGCCGAGGGAAGATTCAACTGTATTTACTATTAGTCTTAATTAAGTTTTCTCCTTTAATGAGTATGTGTGTACCTCTTTTCCGTTTGTCTCTACCGTTTCAGTGCTTTGTAAACCATCTCCAGTTTTACCAGCATGTTCTCTCAGCCATGAATCTTCACTCCAGACTAGAAAGGAAATATTTTGTTTCTAAATTCATGAAGGGGACTGTACCATCATAGGTTGCCATATTGAGCCATACATTAACATTCCATTCAAAGTGAAGGTTCATATTTTTCGGTTTATCATCTGCCATGATAGATCCTCAGTAATTTTATCCAGCAAGTTGTTTTATCAAGCAAGCTGTCAGATGGGCCCTTAACAGAAGGGCATCAGGGGTTTATATAGAAGAGCCTCAATGTCTTTGTCTACTTGACTTTGGGGGCAGGGATACTATTTTTGTCATCACTGTCATCTGAATCTCCATGATCAACTGATTCATCTTCACATTCAGCATAAGCTCTGGTGATGTCATTTAGACTACTACATGAGTCGTAGTTATCACTATTGAATTGAATTGCTGGACGCTCAAACTAACTGAAACGAACAACAACAACATCAATTCAATTCAATGTGAGCGAGCAAGTCTAGTTGTCATTAGAAGAATAGACCTTTTCAAATAGGCCAGGGTCGGGCAAAATATTTTTCTGGAAAACGGTAGGCATTTCCAGTAAGGGAATCCTCTCCACGTGCAACTGCTGGAATTGCGGTCGTTTCAGGAGATGTTGTGCATGAGATTTTACTTCAAATTCACGTTAAATTCTAAAAAAAATTAAAGAAAGGTTTCAAATCCCACCATATCTGCTCAAGAACACATTTAATGAAGTATTTTCCTGAATCGCTTTCATCTTGTTTCCTGAATTTCTGCACATATTTTCAACAATTATTGTTGCACATTCCTTTACTCTTCTTTTCTTCCCCATTATTCGTGAGTTTGGAGCAAAATTTGCTAAACTACCTCTCCTAAAACGACCGTACTTCCAGTCGTTGCACACGGGGAGGATTCCCTTACTGGAAATGCCTACCATTTTCAGGCCTATTTGAAAAGGTCTAATCAATGAATTTTTTCAGGATTTCTGCTAATCTCTGTATGTATCTACTGTATCGCGGTTTTTTCTGTGATGAATTTTCCCTTAGTTAAAATATCCTCTTTTTAAAACATAAACACATTAAACCACTCAAGCATAAAAACAACAAAAATCATAAACATCGAAACAATAAATCAATTTGATGCAATATGACGAATTGCAAAAAGACTCACCAGCTTTCATTGATGATTCTGTGAATTTCATAGGTTTGGCAATGTTCACTCTTATAGTTCTACCATAAAGCTCTGACTCATTCTGATTAAAGGAAAAATACTATTATTATTGGGTAGCGAATGGCAAAGTAACATCTTCTTAAGTTAACTCATATTCATCGGCTTCCTATCTTTATCAAGAAATCTCTCTGGAGCCAATAGGTAGAATGTAGCCTAAATCTACCATAACGTTTTTGAAGTATGTAATTTAGGCCTTAAAGACGCAGAGTTTCCGCAAAATTAATAAGATCCGGCAGCATTTACCAAAATTGGAAGCAGGACTAAATCCAAAGTTTGTATGGCTCACATTACATGACTTGCTTAATCAAAGAGATCATCTATGTATGTACGTGTATATGAATATGTAGATAACATCTCAGATATTGTGGGTCGCAGCGTTATAAAAGACATAAGCGCACAAGTCTGACGAGGCAAATGACAGCTCATTGGTGCATCAAGCAACAGTAGATCAAAAATTATCACCAGAAAAAAGAAAAAGAAGGATAAGAAGAAATAGAAGAAGAAGAGGAAGAAGAAGAAGAAAAGAAAAAGATAAAAAAGAAGAAAAAGAGGGAAGAAAAGGAGGAGGAGAAGAAGACGAAGAAGAAGAAGGAGAAGAAGAACAAACAAGAAGACGCAAGAAAAAGAAGAATGAAGAAGAAGAAGAACAGGAAGAAGAAGAAGACGAATGACAACAGGAGAAGAAGAAGAAAAGAAGAACAAGAAGAAGAGGAAAGAAGAAGAACAAGAAGAAGAAGAATGAAGAAGAAGGACAACAGGAAGAAGAAAGAAAAGAAGAAGATAAAGAATGACAACAGGAAGAAGAAGAAGAACAAGAAGATGATGATGAAGAAGAAGAAGATGAGGAGGAAAGAAGAAGGACAAGAAGAAGAAGAAGGAGGAGGAGAAGAAGAAGAAGCAAGAAGAAGAAGAATGAAGAAGAAGGACAACAGGAAGAAGAAGAAAAAGAAGAAGAAGAAAGCGAGAAGAAGAAAAAAGAAAGAGGAAAGAAGACGAAAGAATAAGAAGAAGAAGAAATAAGAAGAAGAAAGAAAGATGAAGAAGACGAAAAGAAGAAGACGAAAGAAAAGAAGAAGGACAAGAGGAGGAAGAAGAAGAAGAAGAAGTAGAACAAAGGAAAAAACGAAGGAGAAGAAGAAGAAGAAATGCGAATATCAGCTGAAAAATAGGTTATGCCTACCATGTTGTCCATTGCTGCAGCT
Source organism: Chrysaora quinquecirrha (assembly GCA_014526335.1). Lineage (NCBI taxonomy): Eukaryota > Metazoa > Cnidaria > Scyphozoa > Semaeostomeae > Pelagiidae > Chrysaora > Chrysaora quinquecirrha. The sequence continues at coordinate 2,867,981 of JACTAT010000029.1, read as the reverse complement.
GCATCCTTAAATGCAAAGAAGGATGTTTAAAAAGCTAAAATATTTTTGACTGAATGACAGAAGTGAATTTGGGTTAGTTTAATGAAAATGAATTGGGTAAGTTTAAAGCCAGGCGTGTGTTTACAATGGACACAAACAGAACAACTATCTAGTTGCTGTAAGTCAAAGAGCGATTTTTTGGAACTTAGATTATTGCAACTGACTTATCAACATAACGGCCCTGGCAACCAGTTGGCCACTAGCTCCTTTTCGACGGCAAATAATTGGACAACAGTTCCAGAAAGTTGGGCCTTTTCTACTTCTGTGATTAGTTGACAATTGATTCCTGTTAGTTGCAGCTGAGCTGAGCACGTGTGGCTCTTGAAACCGTGATCAAAAGTTTCCTATAAGTTCTGGCAAGTTGTTGATATGTTGGCGTAAGTTAGCAGTTACAACTAGTTCGTGTTAGTTTTATCGTATCGTACGTCAACAAAAGCTTGGCTTAAGACCAAGTTTACAGAAAACTGTTTCCATAATACATTGCATAGGTTATGCAAGCTTATGACATTTTCTAAGGGTAAAGCAGTTGTCTTATCACCTTCACTATTGTAATAAGAATTTTAAAAGCCTTGTAAGATTGAGCCTTAGAAATTAACAACCTCACAAAAATTAAACCTTGAGGCCTTATGATGTTTCCTAATCTTTTTCTGATATGAGCCTTGTTTTCTTATAAAGATGTTAGATACTTAAAAGCTTTTTTTCGATACTCCTCAGAGTATAAACGTCCGAAACAGACCGAAACATTAGGCTAAGGCGTAATTTATACCTAGATGCGGATCAAAATGCACCAATCGGAAAGCGCAGCTGAATTCACATTGTGTTTCAAACACCAATCAGCTTGTCCGATACAGCAGGAAGATCAATAGAATCTCCGTTTCTGACGTTTATACTCTGAGGATTGTCGAAAAAAGGCTTTTAAGTATGCCCAAATATGTTTCCGCTGTTCATAGCAATGTTGGAGTTTGTACTACTCAAAAACTCAAACACCAAATTACTTTAAGATATGAGTTATTCACCTCAGCAAACTCAAATTCCAGAAATGCAAATCCTCTGTGCTTTTCTTGAAGAAAAATGAAGGAAATACTTGTCAATAAATAAACACAACAACCATCACAGAGTCTTCTCAGGAATTTCTTTCCAATTTCAGGGATTTCTTTCCAATGCAGACTTCAATAGAAGCTTGATGGTATGCAGAACATTTGCTGTGCTAGACAGAAAGGTCAAACCCCAATCATCTAGGTGACATAAGAGACCCCTCTGTTTTGCATCTGTGTGACACATGTGAGTTATTTTGGTTGAATTCAGGCAGCACACTGATACCGCATTGTTTTTATAGCTTTTGGTCCAGCAAATACTGCTTAAATAGTTTTTGCACACCTGCAACAGTAATGCTTGCAGTAATGCACCTGACACCATGTGGAAATTGTGCACACTTGGGTGTGTCTTCCATGTAGCCTACACCGAAGATCTCCGGGCATGGAGTTTGAAACTTAATTTGCATACTAGCGTGGATCTTTCAAAACAACAATAGCCTTGACTATTATTTCAGTTATAGAACAATAGATCTATTGTTTCTCTTTGCACAAAGTCTGATTTGTTTGGCATGTTTGTAACATGCAATGCAACCTGGTGCACACTGTGCAGACTGGAAGAGCCCCCTTCAGACATTGCATGTTTTCTATTGTATAAGAGCACTCCATTGCATTCAAGACTGTTACTAAGGTGAAAGTCAAGTTGCAGCAAGCACTTCCCTGGTCTGATCTCAGTCAGCAAATTCCATCAAAATGAGTGCTTAGATACAACCCAGCAGTCAAGAAATCAGCAATCTGCACCCTCCCTGCTAAAAAGCTCTAATGATTGCCTTGGTTTTTTTCACCCTAAAATGTGAAACTAAAATGTGCTTTGTTTTTATAGGTACTTGAAGATGTTTAATGATTATAAAAGAAAAAGATACGAGTTGCATAATCCAAAGGGATCTGAACATCAATAATGTCACCAAATGGTATGAATGCAGCATGGAGAACTTTTTCATCAACTTCTTCAGCTAGTCCACCTGAATAGAAAAATTCATTTGAATCATTTCCTAAATGCATGACATAACAATAGGTCAAACAATTAACATAACAATAGGTCAAACAATAGGAGAGGTGTGAGCGTTGTTGCAAGTGCAAGCATGTTTTCCAGCCAGGCATTAGAGTTGAAGAATGAAAGATGGGTTAATTAAACATGACCAAAAAGCAAAAGCAGTTCATTTAACAGTCTGTAACAACCATAATGAAAGGTTTTTTAAGGCCACATATAGAGCAATTGTGTTCTCCTCTAAAGCGATTTTGTGACCCTCTTTCAAGATTTTGGACCCTTAATCAACATCATAGAACACTTGATAGAGCAAGGGGATCACGTAGATCGAGACGAGGGGTCTGCCATGGACCTCACAATCAAAAGCACTATCAAGATGTCCTCAATAGCATCGTGGATTGTGCACATCGCGCTCGATCTCATAAAGTGATGTTAGATCTGTCTGGCCCAGACTGCATTCTTCATTTTTTGCGCAGGGAGTGGCGCGGGTGAGAACAAACCAATCTTCCCCGTACCAAATGCATAGGCCTACACGGTCATATCCATTTCATTTCCATTGAATATCATTCATCTGGATTTTTTCCTATCCTCTCACTCACGAAATCGCGAACTTTTGCGGTCATCAGTGGGTGGCTAACTATTTATCTGCCAAAAACCTTGATCAAACCCACGGAAAAGGTGATCTATAACGTAAAGGAAAGAAAATAATATCAAAACTCTTGTTTCTTACCAATGTATAGCATGCGTTTGTTCGCCATTTTGAACTCAGAAGCCGATGAGCAAGATCAGCCTCTCTTTGATGAGGTATCCATGACAACAGTTTATTGTTTGATTGCAATTACATTGATTTCACAAGATGGTTTCTGGACAAGTCTAGAAAAGTTTTTATTGAAACGCTCTATATCTATACATGACCTATCTACCTCAAGCCTACATCCATGGCTGAAAGCAGTGAAAGTACGAGTGACTCAAGTCCTGGAACAAGTCGTATTGAAAAGCCCATCTCATTGCAAAAGAAAGATGAACCCATAGGAGCAGTCCAGAATTTTGCTGCACTCCCTGAAGGCTATGAAGGTCAAGTAAAACCTGGCCATTTGATATTCAATTCTGCGTTTGAAAGTGGAAACCTTGGAAGAGTTGATTACATTTCAGACTTTGAATATGATCTCTTTATTCGACCAGATACTTGCAATCCTCGTCTGAGAGTTTGGTTCAACTTCACAGTTTCAAACGCTGTAGCTGGCCAAAGAGTTATATTTAACATTGTCAATTTTAGCAAAACTAAAAGTTTGTATAGAGATGGTATGAGCCCTCTTGTTAAATCAACAACAAGGCCAAAATGGCAGCGCATACCAGCTAAGAATGTGTTTTACTATAGATGCCCAGATCATAGGAACAATTACGTCATGTCTTTTGCATTTGCATTTGATAATGAAGATGCTGTTTATCAGTTTTCATATTGCTACCCATACGCATACAGTCGACTGCAGTCTTATCTTGATAAGATTGAAACAAAACAACTGGATTTCTTTAAAAGAGAGCAGCTATGTCTCAGTGTGCAGCATAGGAAAGTTGACCTAATTACAATCACGTCAAGGGAAAATCAAAGGTCTAATTCAAAGAAGCATGTCATATTTATTACTTCCAGGATTCATCCAGGTAATAACTTCTGTCTTTAGGAATCTTTAGCTTATCTGAAAACTGTTTTCGGTACAATCTTTTTAAAATCAATAACTTTAGATGAAGAGTAAGGGATGCTGAGAGATGCAAAGAAAAATGAAGAATGGACAATAATATCAACAGAGATCAATAAGAAGTTCGGAGACGACTTGACGGAGGAAGAAGAGTAATGAATGACAGGGAATGTAGAAGAGGAATGATGAAAAGGAACGGAGAATGGGGAGAAACCAAATATAATGAGAAGAAACAGGAAGGGATGGATGAGATTGATGATGAAACGCTAAAAATTACAGGAACGACTAGAAATAAAGAGCAGTGACTAAAAACTACTAGGAAAAAAGGAAAAAGGATGGAGGAGATAAGGAGAAACGGTCACGAATGCATGACAACAATGATGATGATAACATCAGACGTGCGAGGAATTGATAAAACTGAGGGGGAAATGATGGCAGATGATGAGGATAGGTGAGTAATTAGAAGAAACCACAAGGGAAAGAGAAGGGAAGGAAGCAGTAAAAATAAAGAGTTAGTTTTAGTCTGAAATGAAAAGAAATGACGAGAAACATAACAGGTGAGAGAAAAAGTCAGAGTAGGAATGATTTTGAATACAGAGGAAAAGAGGGAAGTTGAATAAAGAAAACGAATGATGAGGTGCCATTATTAACGATGGGAAATGAGGAGTATCTGTTGGGAATGATAAGCAAAAGCAACGATGCGAAATGAGAACAAAGGTACTGTTGGGGATAGAGAGAAGGTAAGCAATGAAAAGGAATGGCTTTATAGACATAACGATCAGTAGTGAACTAGAATCACAAGTAACAGAGGGGATGGGGAGTGGCGGTCAGGAGGATAGGTAGCTAGCTACTATGGGGGACAAAGACAAGTTAAGAACAGAAAATCAAAAAGAACGACTTCATAATTTACAGGAATGGTCAGAAGCGAATTAGAATGACGAGAAAGAGGGAGCATCAGGGATGGCGGTCAGATACAGGAATTAAGAGGAATGATGACATTGAAGATGTATAGAGCGTAACACGGAGGGAGAAGAAGAGCTATGACGAATTGCGACGCAAAAACGGCGAGGAATATAGTAGAACGGTTGAGAATGAAAGGTGAAGAATGAACAGGTTCATTGAGGAGAAAAGACGATTTGTGAGCAAAAAGAGGAGCTGTGAAAAATGAAGAGGGAAGACGAGAAGAAATGAATAAATTATGAGATGATGAGAAATCTGGAACGACTGTAGGCAATGAACAGGAACGACGAGGAATGAACAGGAAAAGGATCACGAAGGAGTGGACGGGATCTATGAGGAAAAAGAGGAACAGAGAGGGGTGACGAGAAGAGGAAAAATGAGGAGAAATAAATAAACTATGGTGACCGTATGGTGAGGAATCAGGAAGGAATGTTGGAAATGAACAGGAACAGTTAGGAATGAACAGCAACAGGATCACCATGGAGTAAAGGGGTTCTGTTAGGAAAAAGAGGAATGACGAGGAGTGACGAGGAGAAGAAATATGGGAAAAAGTAATAAATAAAATAAAAAATCGTATGATCAAGAAGACCTGTGGGGAATGAACAGGAACGGTGAGGATTCAAGAGATACGGCGAACATCACGGGGAACAGAAAGGAAGAAGGATGTTGAGATGTTGAGAGTCACGTTCCATTCGTCCCTCGCTATTGCTCGATGCCTCTGCATTCGTCCGAAGGTTGCCTCGATCCCCGTTTTGCTAGCGGGAGAGAAACTTTGAAATTTTATTCAACTCAACTCTTCTGGAAGTAAACATACGTTTTGCTGATTGCCTGAGGGATAAAGAATGATTGAATATGTAAATTTGCTTAACGTATTTTCTTAACTGGTACGGTTTTACACTTAACAAGATATTCTTTTTCTTTTTCCTAGGGGAAACACCGTCGAGCTACGTTTGCCAAGGAATGATTGACTTTCTAATCAGTAATCACCCAATCGCTAGAGTACTGCGTGACTATCTCGTTTTCAAATTCGTCCCTATGCTTAATCCTGACGGTGTGGTGCTCGGCAACTACCGATCATCTCTAATGGGGTTCGACTTAAACCGTTTTTGGCTGGATCCTTCAGACTGGGCACATCCAACGATTGTCGCAACAAAGAAACTCTTAATGACTATGGATGAAGATCCGCATATTAGCCTTGACTTTTACATTGACTTGCATGCACATTCAACTATGATGAACGGATTTATGTATGGGAATATATATGACGACGAAGGCAGACACGAACGGCAAGCTGTATTTCCGAAACTCCTATGCTTCAATGCTGAAGACTTCTCGTTGTCCAGTACTTCTTATAATAAAGATCAAGTCAAAGCCGGCACTGGCAGGCGAGCTCTTGGTAGCTGCCTCTCCTCGCAGACTCATTGCTACACTTTAGAAGTATCCTTCTTCAGTTACACATCTGGGCTGATGGGAGCCTTACCGTATACGGAAGAGGGCTACTATAAACTCGGAAGGAACGTCGCACGGACGTTTCTCGATTATTATCGACTGAATTCTCTGGTCGCAAATCGAATCAGTCAAGACAATGGTGCGAATCTAAGCCAACAGCCTACGCGTAAAAGCATTCATTCAACTCAGGATAATAAGTCAGAGAATCGCAACAGTCGCAAAAGCGCAAAAAGCAGTCGAAAGCAAGGATCTACCAGCCAAATGTCCTCGAATTCTAGTAAAATGAAAACGCAACATTATGTTAAGAAGTCCAAATGATCTAAAACTTTGCTGAATTTTATCCACTATCTAATAGTGCATATACGGTTAAAAACTACAGATAGATTTTATATTTATTTAGATATAAGTCTCTAAATTATATGTATGGAGTGGAGTTTTTTTTTATTATGAAATGGTATGTTATTTAGTTTATGAGATGAATATGACGTCACGAGTAGCCTTTCGTGAAACAATCTTGCAGCTTTTTATCTGTGAAATTGGTAAAATAAGCACCCACTTAGGAAATTTTGAATAGATACTCTAAGGTGCCTAATTGCCGTCCCCCCGCGAATTAATTTTTCGAAAAAATTCCAACCCCCCGCTCTTATTAGGACCCCCCCTCCCCGCTTATTAAGATTTGCATTGATATTGATTTTGATATTTTTAAACGTTCTTGATGTAAAATTTCACGTGTATAATCTATTGGTTGGTTGGAACTTTGGATTTTCTTAGCCTAAAAGTACTATAGGCCCCCTTGCACTGTGTTTCATCAGTTTCCTGACAAAGTTTGTCAAAAAAAGTCCGACCCCCCGCTAATTAGATCCTGACTGGAGTTCCAACCCCCCGCGCCTATTCCGGCCCCCAAGCAATTATGCACTTAAGATTAATGTATTTCAAATGCTCCGTGAGTCACCTGAAAGTCTCTTTCATTCTGAATAGAGAAGTTCTCCAACTGTCGAGGGGTTGTCCAGTCCAGCAATGCTTGACTTGCTACGAGTATAACCAGTTCATATAGACTGCATCCTGGTGATTCACGCTTCCAGCCCGCGCTCAGTTTAAAACTGATCAATTCAATAGATTACTGATATCTTGATCTACTGTCCTGACTGAGTTGTCAAAGATGAAACACACTCTCCAGTGAAGCACTCTCCAGTGAAGTATTGCTTGGTCAGTCTGCAATCCTGCTGTGTTCAGCAACGGTACGGCATGGTTACCTACAATAAAAAAAGGTTTTCGAAGTTTTAATCTCCATCTTGACAGGGATGTAATAAAAAGTACGTATCGTGAATTGTCTATCAATTTTCGGAACTTTGAGTTTGAGGGCAAGGCAGGGGTGTAGCCAAAGAAGGGGTATAAGGAGGGTAAGTCACCCCCTCTCTCACTGTTATCGGGATCGTTCGTAGCAGAGGATCTTTAGCTGCTTTGGTTTTATGTGCGCGCTGACACTTTTCACAGCCCTGCTACATGCCAAAACAGAATAACTAACGCCAACGCAGAGCAAACTAGTTGTATTGTGTGTGGACACGACTTAGCCACGCCAGATTTTGTTGGCAAATTAGGCCTCTGTGCCCTTTACACTCCATAGTACATTAGCCTCAAATAAGCTCCTTCGCCCCTTGCTCCCTCTTTGCACCCCATATTTCTTTAACCACGTCTGGAGGGTTTCCTGCAACTTTCGGAATGTTTACAGCCCCCATATATTATTTGTGCAGTGCAGTAGTATGGAGGGTAGCTAATTCGAGTGCTGAGGAATGTAATGATTCACCTGCGACCCCATTTACATTGTAGAGAATCACCTTTTGATCTTTTGATCCGCTACAAAAAGGCCCCAGTATCCGTGTGAACGTGTTCTCTTTGCCTCTCCGTTTACACTGTACCCGATCACTTTTTGTTTGCTGAAAAAGGACATTGGCACTTCATACACGTTTTTTTTTATAAGGAACACCTTTATAAGGAACTCGAGGCTGAAAATTCCCAAAAAATTAAGGAACTTTAAGGAACTGTCGAGACTCAGATGAAAAACTAAGAAACTCTTTTTGAAAGAACAAGACGGTTTGTACGAAAAAGGAACAGAAGTGCAATATATTTCCCATCGTTCTTCCCCAAAAGGCTCCATTTATACTTAAAGTTAGAAATGAAGAATAGTTTCTATGAATTTGCTGTAAAAATTAGTATTTATACATATCCTACGACAAGGAACAGTATAATGAACTTTCAGCCTTATTTTGTTGAAAAATTAAGGAACTCCAGCCTCAACTCAGACCAAAGGTTCCTTATAAAAAAAAACGTGTACTCTATTAGTTATTTCACCTCGGTGTGAACAAAAAAATCAGTGCGAATCAGTATCAAAAAGTGATTTGATTGAGGGGTTTACACTGTAGCGGTACAACTTTTGACCAGAACAAGTAGTACAAGATTGATTCCCTTTACTAGCAGGCACAAGAAATCTACGGATATGTGCTCTGTACTTACCATATACCCAGTTTGCATCCGCTATCTCGAACTCTCACAGGAAACAAGAATTTCTTCAAGATAACGAATGTTCTATATGGTATGAATATTCGAAATAATAAATGTTCCATATAAATATAAACATTTTTAGCTTTTAAATGAGGAAAGGAACCCTGACAAAAATGGTGATGCAGCACATCTCCATGCTGTAAAAACAGGAATTACAGTTGACATCCGCTATCTCGAACTCTCAAGGGAAACTGGGATTTGTTCGAGATCGCGAATGTTCGAAATAACGGAAGCCCCATATAAATATAAAAATTATAGTTTTTAGTCAGAAAAGGAACCCCTATTAACATGCAGGGTTACTGATCCCAAATTTCATCAAACAAGTCTGGTATTTTTTAAATAGAAGTCAAAGATCATCTGCTTTCATCCCTACTGTTGGTGAAATTGAGATAATGGCGATGCAGCACATCTCGAAAGAGAACAGCTTCATCTATTGTATACATGGGCAGCATATTACTTAGCTGCTGCCCATTCCCGCTCCGCTAGGCGAACTTATACATATTTTTAGCCTGTCTCTTTATCCAGTTCAGCAGAAAATTTGGTAAAGTTCGAGATAAACAGCAGGTTTTCCTCCATGGGAAATCGAAAATGGTTCGAGACAGCGAATGTTCGAGATAACGGGGTTTGAGATAGCGGATGATTTTTCTATACAAACCCTTATACCAAAACGAGGGGGAAATGGAAAATCGTTCGAGATAGCGAATGTTCGAGATAGCGGGCAGTCGAGATAGCGGATGTCAACTGTATTGTTAGGCAGAGATTACAGGCATCACCTCCGGGTGGGAAGCGCTACTTTCTGCCTGGAAATTCCTGTCAAGCTCATATACCCACTTCTCTATGAACAGATCATCGTCGATCAAACTGTTTATTTCCATAGCAGCATGGTAAGACTCTGATAATGGCAATCCATCGTGGCTTCTGAGCTTCATCTAATTTTAAACATGGGCAGCATATCACCTGGCTGCTGCTGTTCCCACTAGAGGAATTTATGGGCATATTTTTGGTTTGTCTCTTTATCCAGTTCAGCAGAAAATTTGGTAAAATTCGAGATAAAGAGCAGTTTTTCCTCCATGGGAAATCGAAAACGGTTCAAGATAGTGGGCAGTTGAGATAGCAGTCGTCAACTGTATACTCTATGTTTTCATGCCTAAATGGAAATCTAGACTCACTCCATAAGTCCCACTACTAGACTCACTACACGAGTCTCTAGTTTACGCTCCCCTTATTTTGATTTGTCACTCCACACTGAGCGATTGTAGAAAACAACAACAACAACATCGAGCGAAGTAGTGGGACTTATGGAGTGAGTCTATCCCACTACTTCGCTCGATGTTGTTGTTGTTGTTTTCTACCATCGCTCAGTGTGGAGTGAAAAATCAAATAAGGGGAGCGTAAACTAGAGACTCGTGTAGTGAGTCTAAATGGAATCCCTATCCAATAAACTCCTCGCAGCTCTACAGTGACCCGCTTCGGTGTAAATGGGATTTGAATCCCTCCAAACAAAGATCTCTGAAACTTCTCTTTTCTTCTGCATTTATTACTTAAGAAAAAACAAGACACCGTGAAACCAGGTTAACTTGTTTTCGAAGGCCGCCCATAGTGTTACAACATACAATAATGCTACAGTTGTTTTCAATTCATGCGCGACAAACCTTTAGTGATTTCACACACGATTGGTTGATTGTTTGCAATGGTTGAACGAAATAGGAATCGCAAATACGTCAACATTATTAGTCACAAAGATGTACATGATATAAATCTGAGGGAATAAAAATGCTTCAAAAATGTTTTGGAGAATATTCCTAATAATCTTGTCCAGTCCCTGTATTGCAGGTGAGTCTTCCATTATTTTGTTTAGAGTACTGCACACAAATGCAAGAGAAATATATATAAACAATATCGACAAATGAACAAAATAAAAATTCAATGTTAACAGAATGTGATACACGCTTTTTTTTATAAGGGACCACTTTATAAGGAACCTACATGTAGAATGCCTGAAAATTTAAAGAACTTATACTAATAAAGAGAAAATCACTACAGAACTTTTCACTGTTGAATATTTTTATCACTGCAAACAATCCAGAATTAGAAAACCCGTTCCATTCATTTGCAGTCGAAAATCACATAAATTGTACTTTACGCATGTATCAAATGTTTCCTTGAGTAGTCTCGAGCTTTGCTTACATGCAAATGTCTCTGTACGGTAGTCATTAAACTGTATGTGCTGTTAAAATTAAGGAACTATTAAGGAACTTTTGGAACTATACAATCGTCTAAAAAGAGGTCAAAAAATAAGGAACTTTAAGAACTAGGCCTTGAGCTAGGTTCTTTATAAAAAAAAGCGTGTAGATCAGCTACAGTTTTTCAAGTAGTGCAGTGCACCTGAAAACCTTGCACTTAGTCTACGGGGCATAACTGCTATTTAGGGGCTAGTTTACAAGTTTCTTTGAGAATCAATAGGGCGGACCCATAACCAGGGCAAACATTTTTAACATGTAAACCGACAACCCATCGCCAGGGCAAAATCTTTTCAAAGGACTCCGTTTACACGATTTCTTTTTTTGGTATAAGGAACCTACCTCAGTAATATTATTGGCGTTACTCAGTTCTTAAAAACAAACCCATTCCTTATTTTTGGAACCTACCTCAAGCCTAGTTCTTTTCCTTATTTTTGGAGGAGGCAATTGTAGTTCCAAAAGTTCCTTAATAGTTCCTTAACTTTAACTGCACATACAGTGGTCTTAACAATAAAAGAGAGACATTTGCATGTGAGCAAAGCTCGAGACTACTCAAAGAAACATTGGATACATGCTTAACGACAATTTATGTGATTTTTGACTGCAAATGAATGGCACCGGCTTTAAAATTCTTGATTATTTGCAGTGATAAAAGTATTCAACATTCAAAAGTTCCTTAATGATTTTCGCTTTAGTAGTATAAGTTCTTTAAATTTTCGGGCCTTCTACATGTAGGTTCCTTATAAAGTGGTTCCTTATAAAAAAAAGCGTGTATACCAAAAGCAGGATATGTCTGCTGACCGATTTTCAGTGTCAGATTTTAAGGCAAAGAAAAGCTATTCGAATTGTATCTGCAAACGAACACAAGCTACTGAGAATGCTCTTGACTTTTCACAATAGCTACAATGCCCATTTGCATTGGCAATGTCCAATGAGCCTTTTGAGCACTGTTGAGGAACGCTCTCCAGGGTTCATAATTATGTGTAAAAGGGGGTCACAATAAACGGGTTTTCTTGTTGAACTGATATAACTCTGTGATAAAGATTGCTTTGGCCGAGCCCAATTTTACAAGTGTTTTAGACGGGGGTCCTAATAAGCTACGGGGTCTTGAAAAAATTCCAAAAATAAACTCCACCCCTCCGTTTTTTACGAACTGGAGAGTAACAAAGTCTACCCTCATAATTCATACGAAATGATCTGTATTTTAGGCCATTGAGAGGTAAAACCAATTTAAACAGTGCGCTGGAAAAAGCTGTTTACCTTTTCGACAACTACAAAGGATTTGCAAAAGAAAAAGAAGTATATATATTCTCTGATGGAAAGTGGAACGATGGAAATGCTCCGAGCAGAAAGTTGCATAGCCTGTGGCGAATAGGGGTAAAGATATTTGCATTTGGAATTGGAAAACGGCCTGAGATGTTGGAGTTGGAACGATTGGCGAATTGTCCAATCGAAACGCATGTATTTATGTTGAATCGAGGTTCAAGAGTGGAACAGAAAATACTTCAGTTATTAACTGAAAATAAAGGCAAGTAAAATTGGTTTCTAATCAACTCGGCCCACTACCAACTCGCCCCATTGCTAACTCGCCCCACTTTAAAGTCAACTCGCCCCAATTTCAAGATTAACTCGCCCCACCTTCAAAGCCAACTCGCCCCCACTGAACTATGAATGTTTAAAGTTAGGGGCGGAGCCCCCTTTTATCACACTGATAGACTCACTCAATTTTATCGTTTTCTATCATTTATTTAATGGTGGTGCGAGTTGACTTGACAAATGGGATGAATTGTACAAACACCTGGGGCGACTTGACTTGAAAGAGGTCCAACTTGACCATGTTAAGGCGGGGCGAGTTGGTAGTGGGGCAAGTTGACCTGCTACTGTAAAATGTATTGTTAAATTTATTAATCAGACAGCAATAAGTATAAAATGGATATGAATGGGTTCACATTGTGAACTGATAGACAGAACGCTGTGCGAAAAAATTCCCAAGAGGTGTACGACCCTTTGAAATCACAAACCAAATTGCTCTAGCAGAAATCAAATTGTTAAGCGGCTCTGCGTGTTACGTTAACTATCTACCCACCTTTTATGCCTGATTTTGTGCGTGGATGTAAGCTCAAGCGTGTGGGGTGAAATCTCTTGGTACGGCCTGCGATTTCATGGTTTACAAATTCGCGACATAATTGCATGATTGCACAGCACGTGTAAGCGTACCACCGTGCCTGCGTGCCATACTTCCGTACGTGCCAACGTGCCAGAACTTGGTATGTGCAAGTGTGCCAACGTGCCGTATTTTCGTAAGTGCTAACGTGCCAACACTTTGTTCGTACCAGTGTTCCAAAGAACCTACGCGTCATATTTCCGTAAGTGCCAACGTGCAAAAGCTTTGTACGTGCCAGCATATCAACGTGCCTACGTGCCGTATTTTAGTACGTATCACCATTCCAAAACTCTGTACATTCTAGCACACCAAGGTGCCTATGTGCCATTTTTTGTTACGTGCAACATGCAAAAGCTTTGTACATGCCAGCGGTTCAAGGTGCCTAGGCCCTTCATGCCATATTTTACTACGTACCAACGTGCTAAAGCTTTGCACGTTACGAACGTGCCTACGTGTCATATTCTGTTACGAGGGTTTTTACTTTATGCATTTATTTTCAGCTTATGGTCTATGCTCTGCAACTGGTAAGAATGTAACAGATGAGTGTAGCCGCCAGTGTAAATGTATCGATGGAGTTCTGACTGACTGCTACAGAATAAGAAGGGAATTCACATCCTTATCATTGCCAGATAGAAAGAAATACATAAAGGCGTATCTCAAATTGACTACCAGAGAACCAATAAAGTCAAGATTTAAGCCATTCATATATAAGCATGCTTATTATTTCTGGAAAGGAATACACAACAAGGAGCATTTTTTCCCATGGCATCGATGGTATATTTATGAATTTGAGAATTTGATGAAAGAAATCGACTGCACAATTACTGTACCATTCTGGGATTGGAGTTTCTATTCAGATGTGGCGTTTGAAAAAGGAAAGCGAATCTGGAGAGAGGACGAATGTGAGTAAAACAGTCCATCTAAAATTTTCTTGGGACACTTAGCTTCCATTTGGGACACTTGTTTTGTTTAGGACGCTTTCGGAAACCGTTTTTTCTTTTGAGGCACTTGTTTTCTTGGACACTTGTTTTCTTTTTCGGGATACTTTAGAAAACCTGTCTATTTTAGGACATTTTGCTTTATTAGGGACACTCGATGGAACTTCGAACTTAAAATCCTGGCACTAAGGTTGTGCATCTTTGAAAAGTGTTTGTCCCGATCATTATCAAAAAACCATTTTTTAATTAGTCGCTGAACTTACAGTCCGTGCGTTGAGACTCTCTGAAACTGGCTAAGATATCCTCTCCCTAAAAATCTCTTTGTTTGAGTATTATTGAATCGATTACCATGCACAAAAAAGCTGAAATTAAAACATGATACTAAATTGAAATGCGGTATCTTAGGAAAATCCTGTCCATCTAATTAAACGCAATTTCTGTCTTCTAGAGCTCATTGGAAATTTCGTTTGCTCTCTGATCATGCAGTCCCAATCCCATCTATTATGGTATGCCTGCCACTTGTGGAAAATCTATCTTAGTGTTTGGCAATTCATGACGAATATTTCTGTTTTTAGATGGTCTTGGTGGAAACGGAGATTTACAAGATTCTTTCTGTGTAAAATCGGGCGTATTTCGTGATGGCTCGTGGAAGCCACCGGGAAAAACAGTGTCAAATCACGAGGTATCGGCGACGTATCGAGTTCTAACATTATGCAAAGATTACACCCAGTCTTTTTATACCACTGCTAAACATAGGAGGTGCTTACGACGAGCATTCAATCATGCTCCTAAGAACGTATCTCACATCCTAAACACGCTGAACCTTCCATGTTCAAAATATGACATCTTTGAATGGAGAGTTAGAAAGATATACCATAATGATGTTCACAACTATGTTGGTATGTATATGAATATCTAAATTTCCTTTGATTCTTGGTTCGCATGTACAACAGAACAGGATAGATATGTACATAACGTAGTCTTAAGTCCCGGGCTAAACGATCAAACATTGCTTGTCAAACGTTTAGAATTTGCTTATCAAGCATTGTTTGAACATTTGGCCACGTCACCAAGCACAGATAAGCAAGACACGCTGTGCATGTTCTTGAAAAAATCGAAAACATTACGCAGTCAGAATATGTTTGACGAGCATTGTTTTTGCAACGTGGCCAAACGGTAGAACATTTTCCTTGATAGGCAAATTTCAAATGTTTTACAAACAATGTTTGAGGGCTAACAGACACAGAAAAGTAACAGCTTCTGTAACTAGAACGTTTCTATTTAGCTCTATTTATACATTTCATTGGTTTTTCAAACCTTAAAAAAGCACACATTGCAACCAAAAACTTCAAACTACATGATTACACACCACAGCAAGATTTTGACGCCAGGCCTTGTATTTTCCCCGACAACATCCAACAATGTTTGGAGTCATTTTTGAGAGTGTTTAGCCGCCCAAAGAGCCAACGAGGCCCAACAACGTGCGACAATGGTGCATGGTTTGGAGAATGTCGGGAGCGTTCTGCCGGACTTAAGTACAGGGTCCTGGGCAAAAGATCAGGATTGTTTGTCAAAGACCGTTTGTGACATATCTTTGTGAAACTCTTTGGCTACGTTTCATACACTGCTGGGCAAAAGTTTCGCTTCTGACATACTTAGAGACACTTTGCTTCTAGCTTAATTTTGCAATAGCATACTCTGCTTGTCAAGCAATGCTACGAGAAAGCTGTCAAGAAACGTAGTTCAAACATTGATCGAGACAATTTTTGATCGCAGTGTCCACAAAATATACTCAATCTTCCTCAACACGAAAATACGCGAAGCCCAAAACCTTCCTCACTTAATAATCAAAATCAGGCGTGCCTTGGATGTGGCATGAGATTCTCTTTGCTCTTATACATCTTTCTCAGATCTTTGCCTGTCGGACCGCAAAATTTCCCTTATGCCCTAGGCAAACAATCCAACATTGTTTGTCAAACATTTGAAATTTGCTTGTAAATCTACGTTTGAGCGTTTAAACATGTCTTAAAACATTGCTTGACAAGATCGAAAAATCACTATATTCGATGAAAAAAAATCAATAAAAATTTTTTGACGAAAGCAAAAAGTTTGACAAGCATTGTTTTTCAACGTGGCAAAACGGTAAAATTGCTTGACAAGCAAATTTCAAATGTTTGACAAACAATGTTTGATCGTTTGCTCAGAACCTTACTCTGTTTGATCGTTTTGTGAGACCCAAGCACTGTAAATTTCACTGCTGATGTCTTTATAAGGTAATTTTGCTGTTATTACCCTTGTAGGAGGAACAATGTGCTCTGATTACGCCGGGAATGCACCAGAGTTCTTCCTCCATCATGGTTTCCTTGACAACATTTGGTATCGATGGCAACAACGGTTCCCTGGGTGTGCAAACAATTATCTAAGAAGCCACATTACTGAACTACATGGCAGCAAGTATCGGTCAAATAGATTCATCGAAAGCAATGACCAAGGAGAAAGCGTGAAAGTCAAATATGAGGATTTCTTGACTGGTCGATTGGATCCGAAAGTTTACGGTTTGTTGTTTTGATGTACTATTAACCCCATTTTACACAATTATACATTTTGGACTTCAGCCTTGAATTGCTAAGGGAAATTACGATGGTTGCATCAATTCAGCTTGACTATTGACGAGTCCAGATAACCACGAGACCCTGCGGGAAAATTAGGAAGGAAAATATTTTACTCTAAATGTAGTAAAAACTTGAAGAAATTAAGGATGGCATGGTAGAAAAAAGAACGAAGGGTTTTTTCGTTCTTAATAACTGAACTGACATTGCATCCTCTGAAATGGACGTCAAGTTTAAAAACGTTGAGTTATCAATATAGTGGAACTACGTTATTTATCCTTAGACTCTTCCTCAGAGATAGCATTGACTATGGAGGTAGTAAACTCAAGTTCGGGCCCGTAAAATATTAGGAAGGTTTTCAAACCCAGATTTGAGGTTACAGGAAGGTTTGGTGCTTTTCTGGACCGTGTGACTTTCTAATTTGCGCATTTCGATGCGCATTTGGGTAATAAAGTTCGGTCTGTTTCGAACGTTAACTGAGGAGTGTCAGACAAAAAACTTCGTGGAATGATCAGGTACGCTTCCGCTCTTTTTCGATGTCCTGAAATCTCGTTTCGAGAATCAAGACAGTAGGGTTGGTAAGCAATCATTATTTTTCTTAGACTTGTTCTTTTTGTACTAGACAGCTGAAACCAATAAAACTTTTCAAAGAGGTCTGGGTCGACACGACATTTTTCTGGAATATGGCGGATATTTTGAGCAAGGGGATCGTTTCTGCTTGCAACACCCGCGGTTGGGGTCGCTTTAGGGGAGGTAGTGCAGCCAGTTTTTTTTTCAATTCACCTTCTAGCTTATCTGCTCAAGGATGCATTTTCCTTTTTGTGAGTTACTAGCATCTTGTTGAGTTTCGCAGATACTTTCGACATTTATTGTTGCAGATTCCTTATCTCTTTCTCTTCCATCTTTCGTGAATTTTAAGAAAATTTGCTGCACAAACTCTCCTAAAGCGACTCCATCCCCGGTCACTGCACGCGGAAAGGACTCCCCTACAATAGTCAATGCCCTTACTTAAGGTGACCACCATCGTCCAGAAAAATTTCGCACCGACCCAGACCTCTTTGAAAAGGTCTATTCTGGATGTTCTTTCTCAAATACTAGCTGAGGTAAATTAGGGGCACGCCTAGGGTTGACAATGTTCTGAAACGCCCAGATAGGGTTATATGTAGGCTACACCTGAATTGATACGGGTGTTTTGTTTTAGAGCTGGACCTAAAGCTCGAAGAAACAATGAAGGAACCACGTTACAGCACATGCAAGGATCCCCCTGGTAAAGTCTGCGTTGCACCATTTTCAAGATCAAGTGATGAATATTGAAGGAAGAAGATAAAAACGTCGTATAACGAATTTATTACTGAATTTACAATAATTTTAAGGTGAAAATGGGGAAATGTCACTTTAGTATTATTTTGAGTTACGAAAAGAAAAATGAAAATGAAATAAAAAATCAAATTGATTTTCATATTGTCGTTTATTATCACGGTGACTCTGGTCGTTATGAACAAAAATCACGCGTCCATGAGTAAGACTGGATTCACACTGCAGTATTATTTAGAAGCAGTTAATTGCGAGATTATTTAACAAAAGCTAGCTACCAATAGCTACCAATCCCATCCACTGTGGTATGCCACCAGTGGAAAAATCTATCCTAGTCTTTGCCATTACGGTTTGTTGACGAATATATGTATGCAAAAAGTAATGGTGCCGAAGAAGGCTCGACAAAGCCGAAACATTAAAGCAAAGCGGGAGGAGAGCCTTGGGCTGTAGGATTTGGAGGTTTACTCGGCAATTTAATTCAGCTCTATCGCTCAGTGGAAACGTCGTTGGCTCTCCTGTCATGCTGTCCAGTTTCGAAGCCCATCTATCGCGGTATGCCAAATCCTAGTGTTCGCCATTCACGATAAAATAAATACAAATATTTATGGTGCTGAAGAAAGTTCAATATAGCCTAGACACAAAATGTCAAACGAGGACAGCCTTGGGCTAAATGATTTGGAGAGTTACTCAGCGATTTTATTGTGCTCTACAGCTCAGTTAGAAAGCCGTAGGCTCTTTTGTCGTTTGATTCGAATCCCATCTATTGTGGTATGCCATTGTGGAAACATCTATTGAAAACATGCCACTTTTCTTATCTTTGGAAGAAAGTGGGCGATTATTTAAGGAAGGGGTTTACACTAAAATCTGGCACATACATTGGCACTTATTCAAAGGACGCGCTTAGTCAAGTGAGGGCGTTTACCAAGGGGATACGTTATAAGAGCTACAAAAAACACTTACCCAATCCACAGATCCGTTCTGATCTTAACAAGGCGCATTTAGTCCTCAAAGGCCCAAAATGATGATGATTTCCCATTTACATCTCGTTCACGCTTCACGAATGCTGTAAACGATGAAATACAATTTCAATGAAATGATCTGATTTCCCAAGAATCGCCAGATCGATCTGTGGTCTTTCCGGGTTCAGAAACCGTACTGTCACCTATAAACACAATTGAACTTTTTCTTTTAGCCATAATTTTCTACCTATTCAAATTAGAATGATTTTCAAAACGGCCTCGAACTTGCAAGGCTATAAAAGCACGATATATTCCTTTTTCTTTCATTTTTCATTTTTTTTCATTTTATATATATTTAAAGTTGGTTAATACATAGCAATAAAGTAATTTATAAAACTACTAATGCTAATTAAAAGCAACTGCCAACCTAAAATTTAAAACTTAATTGCAACAAATATTAAAGACAATACTGGATAAATTAACGCTCCTCTTGGCCTATGCGCAGATATGGCACGTGCAATTTTTGCCATCCCAGTGGCGTATTTCTTTCTTAAATTTTGAATGGTATTGGCCCTTTAACATTGTCCCTGAGAGAGTTCCATATCAAACTTCCCTTAAATGAAAGTGAGTTTGTTCCAAACATTAGAGACTTTGCGGCTGGGAGCTTACACAGATCTTTTTTACGTAAATTGTACGGTAAATCCATTTTTATAAAGAATTCCGCCATGTATGCAGGGTTTAAATTGTTCAATGTCTTGTAAATCTCCGTCATAAGGAATTGTAAATTCCGTTGGTGTATCGTTTTCGCTCCACTTTTCTCTAAAAGTTGTTCTAATGTAGATATAGATTCCTTTATGGCTTTCCGTTCGGAAAGGTTAAGATCAGACCTACAATCATCGCCAAAAACATTGGAGACACTATATGTTATAATTATTACCTTGAAAACCCGCATTAGTAAAGGTATTGCCTTGAAAACCCGATCCCTTTACAATATATTTGGGCAATTAGATTCCCCTTCCCCCGACTCAATGTTGAGCTTTGTAAAATTTTTAGTAGCTCTGCACTTTGAAAACTGCGTTTATGTCCAAAGAGCATGCGGCACGGGAATTTTACAGGGTCATGAATTGACAGAAAATAACTAAATTGCAAGACTACCTCTGTAAGCACTTGAGAACTTATCGACCTCCCCAACATTTATTGTCTGGCGCCATCTCTGGATGCTGTGCCAGGTCGAGCAGTATTTTGACTTTAAACTTGTTATCACCAACTCAGCAATCTGAATCTGTTTGAACTAAGGCCTTGGCCAAACGATTAAACATTTTATACCAAGCATGAAATATTCGAATTTCAGGCAAAATGTTGTGCCACGTCGCAAAACATTGCTCATCAAACACGTTTTGGTTGAATTAATCAACGAAATGAAACTTCTTCGTTCCATTTAAGAATTCCAATTTCAATGTCCCAGCCAAAAAAAAACCAAACGTATCTACAAGAGGTGCAAAAACCCTGCACACCTACACATCTGGTTTGGAGGAAGGTTTTGGCTAAAAATGAGGACAGTTTTGTAGGAAAACGATTTTTTAATATTTTTGCTACAGCTAGTTCAAAGTGCTGACAATAAATTACGAACAAAATGCCTTGAATTATTAAAAATCATTCAAACTGAATTCAGTCTGTTCAGGTTGTGTTGCAAAATTAATGAAAGTAGAAAAATCAGTCTTGCTTGGTCATTATAATAAAAGAAAGAAAATCTATCTTGTCAACCCTTTGTAGGTCCCTACAGTGCTGTGATATCCTTCAGCTTGGAAAGTTGGAATCAATTTATGAATCATCCTCTTAAGATTGTAGGCTCCCTGATATAAAAGCCTGATTGCCACCTTTGTAGCACTTACGCTAAAACATACAAGCGTGCTGGGAAGGTCCCTATGTACGTATATTTGTCTCGTGCGTGGACCTGCGTGCAGGAGTCTGTCTGGCTGTTTTTTGGCAAGGAAGGTCGGTTACAATTACAAAATTTCCAGGTTTGAAGGAAGGTCCAATATTTTTGCAACTCTGGTATCAACAGTCTACTCAATGCAAGTAGAAATAAAAAAAACTCACAGATAAGGGTGCTAATGCTTTTTCCAAGTCTTCAATCATAGGATCATTATCAGTGGCCACAAAAACATATTTCGCATTCGTCGTATTCACGTGTTTTTGAACAGCTTTTAGTGTTTCATGTTTTGGCGGATCGCATAGCTCTCGTGTAACAAGACGGTATCTGGAGTACCCAAGGCATTGGGGAGATTCCATAAAACTTGCAGCGCCATCAGCATACTTGCAGCTGTCGATCTACGAAAAGAGACGAAAGGTAGTCAAACACTTTGAACGGCATTTAATGAAAGAAGGCGTTTATTTGATGGAGGCGTTTATTGCAATTTCTACATGTTAAGGGGAGACGTTTTTTAGAAGAGGCGTATTTTAGAGGGAGGCATTTATTTTAGGGCGGAGTTTAATAGAGGGAAGCGTTAATTAGAGAGAGGCGTTAATTAGAGGGAGGCGTTTATAAGACGGAGGTAATTATTCGAGGGAAGAGCTAATCAGAGAAAGGATTTGGGGAAGTCATTTATCAGAGTTTATTAGTGTAAGGTGTTTAAAAGGGGGCGTTTATACGAGGGAGGAGTTTATCAGAGGGAGGCGTTTATCACAGACAGGCATTTATAAGAGTGATACATGTATTATAAATACTATTAAAACAGGGAGGCATTATTAGAGGGAGGCGTGTAATAGAGGGAGGCGTTTATGACCTGGAGGTATTTATTAGAGGCATTAGAGGAAGACATTTATTATAAGGAAGGTTTTGATTTGAAGGAGGAGTTTATCAGAGTTTATTAGAGTAAGGCGTTTAATAGAGGGAGGAGTTTATCATAGGGAGGCGTTTATTAAAAGAAGGCGCTTATTAGAGGGAGGCAT
Source organism: Chrysaora quinquecirrha (assembly GCA_014526335.1). NCBI lineage: Eukaryota > Metazoa > Cnidaria > Scyphozoa > Semaeostomeae > Pelagiidae > Chrysaora > Chrysaora quinquecirrha. The sequence goes on along the minus strand of JACTAT010000029.1, from coordinate 2,846,025 downwards.
TTATTAGAGGGAGGCTTTTATTAGAGGAAGGCATGTATTAGAGTTTCTTAGAGTAAGGTGTTTATTAGAGGGGATTTTATTAGAGGGAGGCATTTATTCGAGGGAGGCGTTTAGTACAGGGAGGCATTAGAGTAAGGCATTTATTTTAGGGAGGAGTTTATCAGGGGGGGCGATTATTAGAAGGAGGCGTTAATTAGAAGAAGGTGTTTATTAGAGGGGCATTTACGATTATTAGAGGGTGTTTATTAGAGTATTTTAGAGGGTTGTTTAGGGAGGCATTTAGAGTAAGGCATTTAGAGTTTCTTAGAGTAAGGCGTTTATTAAAGAGAAAAACCAGAGCCTGTAAATATTATAAATTGAATACCCAAGCTTTCTCATTTCGCAAATGAATTCCAACGAATTTACCAGGCCTCAGATACTTTGAAATGTAATTAGCTGCTTCATTTTCTATCGAATCAGACCATTTTAGGTATTTTTGAAGATGGCGATGCTGTGGTAGCATTGGATAATGGGCTGGTGCTCCACGGAAAGCCAAAACAGGATGTTCAGAGGCGGGGAACCTGCAGAAAAAGAGAAAGCACGTATCAATGAGACTTGACACTATGTACATGGAACAACATGGAACATATTTTGAAGGTGAAAGAGTGGAAGTGAACATTGTATTCGGCCCCAGTTACTAGGATCTAGGGGAGTAGATTAACTAATGGGATATTGACCCTGGATGAGACGCTAGCTCAGCATGGGTCGGGATCGAACCCAAACCTCACTGAGCTCCTCGTTTTATCATGACTTTAATCATATCAACCTTTCAATAGCAAAATATGAACATTTTCGAAAGATTGACTTGAAAAAATGAACGGAGCATAATCAAAATCAGACTAAAAAATTTACCACGACGCAGTGGTTTGAATGGGAATACATCGAGTTCAAGGCTGTTTCCCATAAGATCGTAAGAGTCGGAGATGTGCCGATGGTCCTTTCTTCTATCTTGCAAATCTTACATTAACGATAAAAGAATGTTTCAATTCGTCGGGGAACAGTCGCTGACTGTCGGACTCAAATTTTCCGACGTCAACAAAGATAAAAAGCGTACTGTACTACTTTCCTTTGATGGCTTAGTTAGATCCATGAGACCCTTTTCCAACAATAACTGGATCCGCGATTTCGGCAACACATGTTCCCAATAAAATTTTCTTTGATCGGATCTGAAGAGTCTCGGAAGAGTTGAACTGATTCCAACTCCACTGATCCTTTCGATTTACAGTTGGCGCAGACCTAATAATCGCAAGGAAGTGTTTTTGTTAAACTCGGACGACGTACGCGGACTATCACCAACGCTGATACGATCTTATGTGAACCAAGGCATATAAGAAACAGAGACAGATCGGAAAACGTACAATTAGTTGAAGTATCGTATTATTTATGGTCAATATTATCTGTATGCAGCTTTGATGAAAAGCTGCGATTAGGGAAATTTTTCAAAATTTCGAGATATAGATTTTCGGCACAGAATTCGTATCGAGCAACTAAAATCGAGTCTTGGTGCAAAGTTTCACTATCTTTCGCTTGTATTACTGATGTTATGACTGTTGTTTAAAGTTTGTGACTTTAGTCGGGGTGAGGGGTTAAAAGTTCCAACGCCCAGTAACTTTTCACCGTCGAAGCATTTATAGAATTGGGAACTTTGAACGCTTCTAAATTTCGGAAATTTGAACGCTACAAATTTAAAGGGAATAGTCCCGATAGTCGGGGTGAAGGGTTAAAAGTTTCACTGCCCAGTAACTTTTCAATGCCGAAGCCTTTATAGGACAGTGAAACCAGTGAAACTTTGCACCTAGACTAAGTTTTAGATGCATTATACAATTTTATTGTCAGAAACTTGATTTCTTGAAATTTTTGAACTTTCAATCCTGGGGCCTTTAGTTGGAAAAGGTGAACTGCTTGGTGATGTTATGATATTAATCATCAATCAAATTTAACGACCGGCATATTCTGTTTCCGTCGTTACCTTTCTTTCCATTCTGCTTTAACATATTCATCATCAACATTGGAACTCAAGTGATAAACAATATAATCATCAAAATCAACACCAACTTCATCCCAAAATACTTTAAAGGAAATCCTTCTTTCATAATGCACTTTGCTTTGCTTTTCAATGGTAACCAACAATAGCCTTTTCTTGTCTTCTTTGGCCAGTATTTTGGAGCCAAATGTTTCATGAAATCTTCTGCAAGCACAACACGGTGGTAATCCATCAAGGGGTCTAGCTGAAACCATTCCATAAATGATACTGTTTTCTAGAATCAAAGGTAATAAACCATTAGGATTTTGCTGCATTTGTAGAGAAATATATAACAAGTGGACCAATAACTATAATGTGGGAGGGAAGTTCTGACAATAAGTGGCATAGCCAGACATCCGGACATCAAACCCAACATTGGAGGGGCAAAGGGGTGTGGACAAGGAAAAATAGGACAAAGTTTTAAGAGCAAATCAAGTCCTGCACTGTGACACATTTACATCGAATTTAGCCTAAATACAAAATGTGTTTTAGTCATGAATTGGAAGGGAAGCGTGCCCTGACAACATAAACTGAATTTTGAAGGAATACTCACATAGGTTATCCATGGAGGCACCACAAGAGTGCGATTTAGGGCCTTTGCAAATGCAAGGCCACCTAAGAAATGTTCTACTTGGTTTCCAAATCGTCCTAGAAATAAGAAAGATTATCAATAGAGATTTCTCTTTTAGGATTGCATTACCACAGAGAACGACTTAAAAACTAATAAATTATTAATAAAATTTCCCTTCTTATCTTACCCATGCAGAGGCAGAAAAATACATATCCATTATCATCCCACCAGGTCTTTGAGTTTGTAGGAGATTGAGGGGAATCTTTCTTGTTCTCGGAGCAAACATTATTGAAAACCAAGACAAAATTGAACAGTAAGGAGAAATAAACGAAACAATTCATTTCGAATTACTTTCATGGAGAAAACATTGCAAAACGATCGTCATAAAGGAAGTATAAACATTGCAACTCTTATATGCTCAGACATCACAAATGATCTGTTGACAAAAAATTTTGTTGTTGTGGAAGTCATCATGGAAAAGCCTCGCTTGGAGAACAATCAATTCACCTAAACCAAGCATTTTCCACAAAACTATTTCCTGAAGTTTGGAAATTTCTTGATTTGGTGCTGTTGTGGTATCGAAGATAAAACATTGTTTTGCAACAAAATCAAGGTATTATTTGAATTTATTTGCAGGATTCGACTTTGAAAGTATTTTAGTACCTAATTAAATCTAGAGATCAATACAAGTGACTCTATCTTGCTGCGACTGCGAGAAGAAGAACAGAAAGAAGACGACCCGATCAAACACGCCAAAACCAAACCATAACATGAATGACAGGACAGGCATGAACAGAATTTTAACTTGTTCAACCCCTAACTCCCCACAATGGGAAGCACGACTTTTTCTTTGCAACATGAAATTGAAGAATCTCAGACTGCCTGTGCATCATCATGTAAGCAAAACCCTTCTGAGGTGAAAAGCACTTAAAATGAACCCATCCCAAAGCCAGTCTGCAGAGTCTAGGGTGCATTCCATGTTACCACCATGCCAGAGAATATGCCAACCAAATTGGACTTCTTGCCAAAAGAAACAATATATCTATTGAAATAATAGTCTAGGCTATTGTTTTGCACAGAAACAATAGAACAATGGTGCCTTGGTGTGCGGAATGATTTGAGCAAAAATATCTTGGGTGCATCACTCACACAATCTGCAGACTGGATCCCAAGCAATGTCCCATCTTCTAAGGCAGACCGCCCTGTGTGGATGAAAATGATAGACAAACAATAGGATCTATTGTTTTCCCCAAAATTATACAGAGAAGATCTTTTCTCCCACAACAAAAGGTCCAGTCTGGAATGCTTCAACGAATGCTAACATTATAGTCAGCTCTAAAGTTAATGGAAAATTAAAAATATAGTATTTAAAAATCTTTCTAAAACTAAAGAAATTAAAGAAAGTGTTTTTATTTCTAGACATGGCAGATACCAAACCAGATTCAGAAACTGAACCAACATATGGAGGTTGTGAAGGTCCTGATGCAATGTATGTGAAATTAATATCAAGTGATGGACATGAGTTTGTCATCAAAAGAGATCATGCACTGACATCTGGGACTATAAAAGCTATGCTTAGTGGTCCAGGTAATTGGAAGCTTTTTTGTTACGTGGTAGCAGCAGAATAGGGCTAGAGTGGCTTTGGGAAGTGTCCAGCCAAAGAGTTTTGCAAACTTTTGGTTATTTTGGAACAATTAATTCATGCTGTTTTATTGATCATCATCCTTATCATTAACATCATTACTATTATCATCATCACCACCATAATTATCTAAATTGTCATCATCACCATATTCATTATCATCACCACTACCATCATCATTATCATCATCATCATCATCATCATCATCATCACTATTGTCACTACTATTGTCATAATTTATAATCATAAACTGGCATAATCATCACTATCACAATAAATTTTATCATCATCATTCTAATCATCAAGTATAAAACCTGAAGTAGATGTGCAAAAGGCATATGTATATGCACTTGATGAAAAATGTCAAAGGAACACTGTCCAAAATAAATGGTTTGATAGGGAGAGTATGAACTAAGTTATAGACATTTGGAATCTTTCAGCTATATCTTTCTGTAAGCAACACAATGCTGCAACTTTGTTTTCAGGTCAGTTCTCAGAGAATGAAACTAATGAAGTTCGATTCAGAGAAATTCCGTGAGTAAACCATAAGTAACCTTATTTTCTTTTGTTGAGTAGACCTTTTCAAAGAGGTCTGGATTAAAGCAAAATTTATCTGGAAGATGGCAGATGTTTAAACAACCTCTTGAATACATGCCTCCTTAAAGTAAAATTTAAGTGCCCCAGGAATTAAATCAAAGTAATACTGGTAACTCCATGGTTTGTAGTCTATATTTATCTTATTTTTGGTTTGCTTTCATTAGGTAATAGTACTCTTATGAATAACTCCAAATGTGTGTATTTCTTGATCTCGATAATTCTATATAAGACGAAAATAGCTTTTGCGTGTGTCCAAAGATGTTTCCAGCATGTCAGGAGATGTTTCCATTGTTTCTCCCAATTTTCATCAGCTTGATAATTCAATGCTATTAATTTTTTTCAGGTCACACGTGCTGGAGAAAGTCTGCATGTATTTTACATATAAAGTTAGATATACGAATAGCAGTACGGAGATTCCAGAATTTCCCATTGAACCAGAGGTTGCACTCGAACTTCTTATGGCAGCAAATTTCTTAGACTGTTAGTAGATCAGGGTTTATACATCGCCAAAATGCTATTACGACATCATCCAGACTACCCAGGGTCTCTATCGCTGCATTGTTATGCTTCTTTTTAACTGTTCGTCCTATTTGCGATTTAGTTGTATTTTCGTAGCATTTATCGTTTGTTTTATCGTTCCCTTTTCAAATACTTTATGTAAATCGTCAATTTTATTTCTGGCATCCATGTAAAGATATCTAAAAACAAGTGCGTGCTAAAACGAAAAATCTTAGAGTGCCATGATACTGCCGTTGTCTCTATTTTTTGTTAATTAGTCCAGATTAAATGCGATTCCTAGAAAATAATTTCAATGTTCAAATTTCTATCATATTACACAGCCTTTTCTTGGATTAACTACCTATTTCGTTGTTCTATCAAGCACTTTTCTTTCAGATCTTATGTGAAGAAATCGCAGGTGAGAGAAAGGTTATGGGTCCTTGTCCGGTCAATAATTTGCTTTGCTAAGCAAAGGCATGTAAGCCGCGGCTGAAGTTGAAGTTGAAGTAATGTTTTAGCGCCAGTCGCTTGGATTTCAGTATTAGGTTAACTTATCGAGACCTCGACCATGGCTGCCACGCTACCGTGGCTGAGCTGGAACCCTGACCATACTAAGCTCCTGACACCACGAGTCGTGGGAATTACACCACGACGCAACAGCACCGTCAACCTCTTGCGACATGTGAGACTTCTTGCTTGAAATTGCGACACAAGATGTTAAAAAGATTGTCGCCGCGACAGGAAAAACGATGAGTCGCAAGTGTAGGCAGGCATGAGTTTTCGAACAAAATGTTCTGCGACCTGAATTTGCTATCGACCGATTTTGGGCAAAAGCCAAAGCAGATGTCGAAAAATAGGGCAAATTCGTAGGTTCCAAAATTGCTCAAAATCATCAAAAAGGCATCCATGAGCTATAAAAAGGCATTCTTTCCTTTTGGGGATAAAAAGGAATGGATTTAGCTACTATAAGCGAAGAAAATCGCCCCCAGAAATCGACCGATTTTGGCAAAAGGCAAGGCAAGAAAATGCCTAAAAATTGGGCAAAATCGTACGTTCCCAAAATAGCTCAAAATCATCAAAAAGGCATCCTAAGGCTATAAGAAGACATTCTCACCTTAAGGGGTGAAAAGGAATGGATTTAGCTACTAAAAGGAAAGACAATCACCCCTAGGAATCGACCGATTTTTGGCAAAAGGCAAGGCAAGAAAATGTGGAAAAATCGGGCAAAATCGTAGGTTCTCAAAATTGCTCAATATCATCGATCAAAAAGGCATTCGAAAGGTATTAGAGCGCATTCTAACGCTTTAGGGGTAAACAAGGAATGGATTTAGCTACCAAAAGAGAAGAAAATCACCCCTAGAAATCGGATGATTTTGGGCAAATGGCACGGCAAGAAAATGTCGAAAAATCGTGAAAAATCGTAGGTTCCCAAAATAACTCAAAATCATCAAAAAGGCATCCTAAGGCTATAAGAAGGCATTCAAATCCTTTAGGGGTAAAAAGAAAATGATTTAGCCACTAAAAGCGAGTAAAATCACCCAGAAAAATCGACCGACTTTGGGCAAATAGGCAAGACTTTACTATGGAGAAATGACCAAAAGTCAGGCGAAATCGAAGATTTACCCAAACAGCTCAAAAACATCAAAAATGGCCTTTATGACTTCAAAATATGACCAGACCCCAAAGGCTGGCAGCGCCAGTGCAGCGCAGCTGCACCAGTGCTTAGACAGTGCTGCGACTCGTTGAGTTTTAATGGAAAAACTTCCTTACGATGGCTCTACCGTCGCTGGGTACTAGCTCTACCACAGTGGCACTGACATGAAAAGTTAACCAGAGCACTGGTACAGCCGTGTCTTAGCATTGGCCCCGCCACTAATGGCTATATAGAAACGAAACGTCGCAACGCTTTCTCAGCACGGGTACAGCCGTGCCTCAGCACTGGCTCCGCAACTTTTTGCTATATTGAAAAGAAACGCTGCAACGCTTTCTCAGCACTGGTACAGCCGTGTCTCAGCATTGGCTCCGCAACTTTTTGCTATATTGAAAAGAAACGCTGCAACTCTTTCTCAGCACTGGTAAAGCCGTGTCTCAGCACTGGCTCCGCAACTTTTTGCGATATTGAAACGAAACGCTACAACACTTTCTCAGCACTAGTAAAGCCGTGTCTCAGCACTGGCTCCACAACTTTTTGCGATATTTAAACGAAACGCTACAACGCTTTCTCAGCACTGGTACAGCCGTGTCTCAGCACTGGCTACGCAACTTTTTGCTATATTGAAACGAAACGCTGCAACACTTTCTCAGCCCTGGTACAGCCGTGTCTCAGCACCGGCACCGCCACGTATTGCTATATTGAAACGAAACGTTGCAACACTTTCTCAGCACTGGTACAGCCGTGTCTCAGCACCGGCACCGCCACGTATTGCTATATTGAAACGAAACGTTGCAACACTTTCTCAGCACTGGTACAGCCGTGTCTCAGCACTGGCTACGCAACTTTTGCTATATTGAAACGAAACGTTGCAACGCTTTCTCAGCACTGGTACAGCCGTGTCTCAGCATTTGCGCAGCCACTCAAGGCAAGATACAACAAGTTCAATGTTGAAATTAAATGCGACCTGTTACGAGCGTCAGTGAGTATCTCATCGGGAAACAAGCGTTTATATGTGAACAGCAAAGGGCTTGATTCTTTGCTTTTTGATATGGATGCACACTGTGTGTTTTGAACAGGTGCCCGCAGGTACATGAAAAAGTTTCCAAAGAGAATAAGAGATCAGTAAACATACGCAAAATATTTCAATGAGGCGTATGGTGTGATTTAACGAGATTGTGAATAATAAGAATAATATAATAATCAAAGCAGCAGGTTCTAAACGAAATATTTGATATATGATGAAAAACTGATTGCAAAAGAGCAAAGCAGTGTTTTAAGAGCGGACACTAAAAGTGGACAAACAGTTAACTCTCGACTGAAGAAGATTGAGTATACAGGGTCTTTAAAGTTTTCTAAAAACCACGTTTTGAAGATTTATTGTCAGAAGCAAGGCCATATTAAGTGGACAGTAAAAGATTGAGCGTGGAAATTAGACAGCAAACCGGACAAAGCGTAGACATTAGACTGCTAGAAATTGAAGTGAAATTTTTTTGACCGTGGAGTAGTTTGCGAGTCTTAAAAGATTGATATCCATGTATTGAAGACAACGCTATTAATTGGTAGAGCGCTGAACACTGAAGACCTAGCGATTCAATGCGACCAAGATGACCGGTATTTTTAAAGCCAACAGCAAAAGAGTAGGACGTGGAGAGACAGAAACAACCGGACAAACCGAGGACTTAAAACTACGTTGAACTAGAAAATTGAAAAAGGCTGAGAAGAAGCAGGTTCTAAAGAAAGCCTTTTTTATGTATTTAAATTAAAAACAGAGTCATTGCCAAAAAGTAAAGCAACATTTTGGAAGCGGATAGAAAGAAGCTGACTTGATATTTTAGAAACCGGACACACATAAAACTAAATGAAATGTAGAGTATGAGTCAAGTTGAATTGAAAAGCGGCAGGTTTTAAAAATTATCTGCTGCTCAGCGTATTCAGGAATAGCCATTCGCAGCCAAAGAGCAGACAGCAACTTATCATTCTAAAAGCGAATAGTCGCAGAGCTTGGCTTCAATGCGCGAAGGACGCGAAAGGCAAAATAAACAGAGGCTTTAGAGGGGAGCATCGAATAATATGATTGGATAGAGGATCAAAAAAGATATAAGAAATATTCAACAGAATATGAGAAAGTTTGAAAATGGTTTAACATATCAAATTGCAGAGAAACAATTATGAATTGGCAAAACGAAATGGGAAATCAGTACATGAAATGTTTAAAGTGTGGAATTTGAAATACATTTGAATGCAGGAACTGGAAATCCTAGAGGAAAAACTCAGTCCTTATACGTGTGGCTTGACTCAAGTACTCGGATGCGATGTTTTTATAACGGGGAAAGAGCATTCAAGAAAGACCGATACACAATTTAGAGTCTTGACTTTCATATTGACTGATTTCGCAGTATTTGGTTTCGTGAAGAGACGACATAACGAGGAGCGAGACGCTCTGTTAACCATATGCGAACAAGAAACCTGTTACTTAATCAGCTGAAGAAACCAACGGAAAACGAGTAATCGAAAACAGAGGTCTAAGCTGTTGTCGTGTGTCTTGATACGAGACGATGCTAAATCCGTTTTTAGTTTCTACAACAACAGAACCGCTAAACTGTAAACGTAACGAAACTGAAAGAAGTTTGTTATGAGAACATCGTACTGTCTGAAAGAAAGCAAACAATTTTGAGTCTGCTAGAAATAAAGTTCCAGCTCACAAAAAAGACTGTATTCCAAGCTTGGATGAAATAAAAAACTACAAACGTAAGGAGCAAGTTTGCCATCGATTCGACTCCTCAAGTCAGCAAGTGAAAGTTTTGGAGAAATTGCAATTTGCGAGCAACACGTTTGTCCAGTTCGCCTTGCAATAGGCCTATATACATCACAAAGTATATGCATATATCAGTCAAAGCTAACGTTGATTAACACAAAGTAAAGACATTGGAAAACGATTCAAAGAACGGTCGATTTTGTTTCAACAAAACAGCGAATGGCCTAGTCTGTTTATCAGAGGACAAATCGCGGTCTATAGCGTTACTGTTGATGTGGCAGGTCTGCGCGAAAGTGAAAAAGAGACTGTTGGAAAACCAATAAACCTCAACGTTGGTTAACAGTCGTTGGTGTTCCAAGAGCAAAGATATATAAAGGGTTTATACAACGGGAAAAAAATAATTTAAAGATTGAAAGGTAGAGTATAGAAGAGGACGGAAGAAGTAGATTGGCCTGAGTTTTTCGCAACTAACAAAGAAGCGTTGCAAAAGATAGGGAACGGAAAATACTATACAGTTCTACAAGCGACCTTCATAGATAATTAGGGTACATATGAAATTGGAAAACATAGAAGGGAAACAATAGAACACTGTTGAATAAAGTATAGAAAAAAACCGTCGGGTTTCGGCGATATTAGAGCGATTTTTTACGGAAAAGCCGGCTAAAGAGAAACAGACTCGTTATAACGATAAAACGAGTGTCAGTTTGAATTATTATTTGAAAGAGAAGCAAAATTTCAACAGATCGAAGAAGCTAGCCGAAAGGCCCCGAAAAACGAAAGCACGTAGAACGAAAGCACGTAGAACGCAAGCACGTAGAACGCAAGCACAAAGAACGCAAGCACAAAGAACAAAAGCACGAAGAACGAAAGCATGTAGAACGCAAGCACGAAGGACGAAAGCAAGAAAAACGAAAGCACGTAGAACGCAAGCACGAAGGACGAAAGCACGAAGAACGAAAGCACGTACAACGAAAGCACGAAGGACGAAAGCACGAAGAGCTTCACAGGATATCCACTATGAGTGCCTTAGAACAGCGAGAACAGAGTTTCAAAAAAGACGAGCGTTTAGGCCTATTATTTGGCTACCATAAAGAAATGTACAGAGACGCATTTGAAAAACCAACATTCAGAGAACAGTGTTGCTCAGTTTACTGCGCAAGAAAAAGCGCGATTCCATGGGCGTTAGCAATTAGCGTGAGTTTTATCATCATCGGAACACTGGCTACTTTATATGGATTCTTTTTACCATCAATTTACCTATCATGGAGTCTGGATGTCAGCTCAAATTTAACCATGGCAACGAAGGATGCCAGTTCTCGTTTTCAAAACGAGGTGAAATCACTGCAAGACATTTATCATGATAGAGATGCCTTTGTTATTACTGGGCTGAGTATTTTCTTCGTTGGAGGTGTTATATTGAGTCTGGCGTTATTGGTTCCGCTTTGCATTGCTGGATGGGGAATGGACAGGGTACCTTCTCCGTCGGGGATTACAGTAATGAATGAACTAAGTCATGGAAACAGACGCACGGAAAACTGTATCCAAGCATACACCGAAGAACAAGAATTTTGAAACAATTATAATTTTTGAATTTAGATTATTTGAGTGATATTCGTAAGTTCAATGTAATGTAATGATATAGGGAAAAAATTATCAGTATCCAAGGACAATGTGTGCAACGACAGCTTCAGTCATTTTGACTGCCCAAATATTGATAGACATCTGCACCCGTGAGTTATGTTGCATCCAAATCTTCAGCATGACTCAAGCAAGGGGACAACCCAGTGACTGTGTGCAATGGTTCTCCCAATTGCAATTCGTGTAATGCGACTGGGTCCCAGTCGTATTACACAAATTACAATTTTTTGCTCCTAAGGTCAATCTGGGCGATGAATCGCCCATCGCCCAGAACTACGACTCCTCGTCTTTCTTAATAAAACGTGGGAAAGTCAAATGCAGCTCGCCAGTGCTACGCGAAGCACATTTTTCCTTGCAGTGGTCGGTTTGTTGCCCTTGGATAAATTACCGCTCAGAAGCGGAAATTCCATGAACCGATCAAATTGCAGATTCAAAAGCGATGCGCTGTGATTAGTGTCCAGAAAAGTCCTTTTTTGCCTAGTTTTTGCTCAGGATTTGGCTAAAGAGTATCAGTCTTGAGCTTTTAGGCAACAAAATTCATTTTTGTTTTGTAAATGCCAGCAGTTATTGCCAACGCTTGCCGCTGCCGTTTGCAAAGAGTGGGACTTTGATGTAATGAGTTTAGGGACCTATAATAATGGTATGTCTAAGGCCAATTTGTAAAACATTTAAAATTGCTCAACAAGAAATGTTTGACCATTTGGCCACGTCACAAAACACTGCAGGACAAGCAGAATTGGCTAGGCAAGTTTAAGAACTTCAAAAACATTTAACGCTTGTATCAAGCAAAAAATGTTTGACAAGCAATATTATGTGATGGGACCAAACAGTGAAACCAAGAAAATTGACAAACATTGTTTGATCGTTTGGCTAGAGTCTAAAAGGTGCTATATGAGCTAATTCATCGAAGAGAATTCGAGCAATTCGAGGGGAATACCTGTGTTCAGTCTCACTCCTTATTGATGCTTGTACTAAAGTGCGGAAGTAGAAAGACGACCAAAAGATGCTTTAAATCATCAGATGTCAGTCAAAAGTAAAAAATTGTGATGTTAAACAAAATTAGGCAAACCCAATGCATGTAAAATTTCTAAGTGTCTTTGATAAAAGTCCTGCTACCACCCAGCTTCAGGCTTGCAGATACTGTATGGCGCTGTAAAAACCACCACTTAGACCAAAAGCATTACTGTATTCCGATGAATTCCACGTCAAAGACAAGAGTAGCATTTGGTGGGATACTAGAGTTAGTTAAGGATGACAGTGACATTGCAAGAAACAGCGGAAACATATGAGGGCATACTTAAAAGCTTTTTTCGTCTGACACTCCTCAGAGAATAAACGTCAGAAACAGTCCGAAGCAAATGACTAAGGCGGTATTAATACCCAGATGCGGATCGAAATACACCAATAGAAAAGCAAAGCTAGATCGGTATTCTACTTTGAACACCTATCATCACGCGGGATACAGCGATCCAATCAAATTGATTGAAGAGTCCAAGTAAGAAAACGAACTCTTCTGTCTATAGTCTTTTGAGTTGTACAAAACTTCAAAATTGCGATGAACAGCGGAATCATTTTCGGGCATACTTAAAAGCTTTTTTCGTCTGACACTCCTCGGAGAATAAACGTCAGAAACAGTCCGAATCAAATAACTAAGGCGGTATTTATACCCAGATGCGGATTGAAATACACTAATAGAAAAGCGAAGCTAAATTGGTAGGTATTGCGTTTTGAGCACCAATCATTACACGGGATAGAGCGGTCCAATCAAATTGATTTAAGAGTCCAAGTGAGAAAACGAACTCTTTCTGTCTACATAGAATTGGCCTTTTGGTTTTTATGTGGACAGATTCCAAAACGCTGAAGTGAAAGAATGATCTAGCTTTGCCAATGATTTTAAAACAATCCTCGACGCACAGTTTGGGTTCAAGTGTGTCCTATAGCCGAATCATAAACAGCGAAAGCTGTGAATGCAATGTAAGCAGAGCCTGTGTATGGGGTAGATGAAAAACCACAGGCGTTATGAACTTGAAATTTGTTGCTGCAGACTAAAGAAGCTCGATATAAACAGCAAGGGGGTGCAAAATGAAGGCATAAAGTACTGAGAGTGGCCCCCTATCAAATTATCTTGTAGGAAATACTTATCTTGATGAGTAATGTAAGGAAAGGATACACTCCAGGATAGCCTCTTGGTCCATAAGCATAATCTGGGCTACAAGTCAATCTAGCATGCTCGCCAACTGTCATCTTTAAAGGAATAAAAAGAAATCACGATAAGGCTCCATTATACAACTTCTCCCCACAAAGAAACCCCTACCTACTAAACTCCCCTTTCTAAAAAAAATTGAAATGAGCTTTCCCTCTATTAGGGCGTCTTTCTAGTAAGCCCTGTATCTAATATGGAAACTAACGTCGACAGCAGTAGAACTAACGACGAAAGATCAAACATTGTTGATCCAACATTTGAAATTTGCTTGTCAAGCAAAATTTTTGGCCATTTGGCCAGGTCTAAAAAAATTTTCCGTCGAATATTTTTTGCCTGTGTCAAGCAAAAAATTTTTTTGAACATTTTCAAAACATCACGCCACTTGCTTATTTTTGCTTCTCAAGTAATGTTTGATCAATGTCTGGCCACCTTTCCAACATTGTTTGTCAAACATTTCTTTTGTTTTGACAAACTGCCACAACTTGCAACATTCCACCACCTAGCAACTATCTTAGCAACAAGGCGCTCGTGCTTGTGCATTAGCAATAACATCGTTGTTGGACAGTGATGTTTTTGGACGGGGCCAAACGGTCAAACATTTCTTGTAAAGCTAATTTGAAATGTTGGACCAACAATGTTTGATCGTTTGGCCAAGGCCCTTGCCAAGTTATCAAACATTGAACTATAAAAATTTTCTTGATATGCGAATCTCAAATGCTAGACAAAGAATTTTTCATCGTTTAACTAGGGCCCAAGGTCTGCTGAAAGTAAAAGTTTGGAAACTTAGCCTACCTGCGCAACACCTTCATCCCAGCCTAAAAATCAATGAAAAACAAAAATTAAGTCATTCGATGAAAATTATAGAAGGAAAAATACAGTTTAAAAGACCGTCTTCCACCATCCTTCAAAATTACCAATTTGTAAACCGTCCTGAATCTCCTATACATGTAACTTTTAGCTGTACCTAAGATCTGAGAAATTCCAAGACCCTCTGACTACTTTTGATCTGAATGAAATGAAGAAAATTTAAAAAGAGGCCATTATTTTATTAGAAACTAAGAGTTTATATGCTAGTTTGTACCTCTGATGACCTCTCCCATTCCAAGTTTGAATGTAAATGGCTTTCCACGATCCTTTGAAGAATCAAACTTGGTTCCATTGGTGAGACAACCTGCAAATAAGCACAGAAGGATGATGATACCGATTACGATGATGATGATTTGACGATTTGATAATTATGATGATGATGATGGTGATTGTGAAGATTATGATGATGATGATTAAGATGATGATGATGATTACGATGATGATGCTGCTGATGATTGATGATTACGATGATTATGATGATGATTACGATGATGATGATTTGATGATGAGAATGGCATCTTAGATCACGAATGTCATTTCAAAAGTCGGTTTATGTCGACCTAACGCCCGGGGGATGGGGGTACTTGACCCTGAAATGTACAGGGTTGTGACCCCGAGTTTTTAATAACCAACCCACCTGTTTACCACTTCTGTGGTGTGAGGAGTTCTTTTATCTTATGTGTACTTTTGTTAAAACGTTACATGCCTCGTCTGGGGGTATGTTTAAATTATGATGATAATGATGATGATGATGATGATGATGATGATGACGATGATGATGATGATAATGATGATGATAATGGCTCATTTATGCGAACGTGTCAGCAACTATTTAGAACGTATAGAATTAAGTTGATCAGAGTCGCAAGAGCGTGCTTTACCTGTGTAGTGAACAATCACGGTCTGTCCTTTCTGGCCGTATGTCTTTCCTGAAACAACAGAAACCTTAAATAAGTAACTGCACTGATAAATGACAAGAACCATAAAGAACATGGGCCCTCATATAATATAGAGTACCGTCGCTATGGATGAACCGCTTTTCCAATTACATTACGTCTTTGCGTTAATTGATAATAGAAGTTAGTTAGGACAAGGAACTCCTGAAAACCACAAAAGCTGTCTTCTTACTACTTGTCTTTCGAACTTACGAATTTCTCGATTTTATAAAGAAACACTTTATTTATTAAAAACAGTTTTTCTTTATAAAATGAAAAGCGATGATCAGGTCTTTTATTTCCATTCTGCAAACGAAAAAAATGGACACTTTTAACACAGCAATGCAGCCCGAAGATGTCCAGTATAGCATGCCTGGATACATGTGAAGACTTGGATTAATTTACTTCTTTGAGGAAAATGTGAACAGTCTTTGAGTTGTACAAAACTTTAGCCTTTTGGTTTTGCTGAGACAGATTCACTTAGGGGTTATGGAATCTGTCTACATCAAAACCAAAAGGCTGGTTCTGTGTAGACAGAAAGAGTTCGTTTTCTCACTTGGACTCTTCAAATAATTCTATTGGTCTTCCTGCTGTATCCAACCAGCTGATTAGTGTTTAAAACACAATGCCAATTCAGCTTCTCTTTCCGATTGGCGCATTTCAAGCCGCATCTGGGTATAAATTCAACCTTAGTTCATTGTTTCGGTCTGTTTCTGACGTTCATACTCTGAGGAGTGTCAGACGAAAAAAGGCTTTTAAGTATGCCCGAAAAAGTTTCCACTGTTTATCGCAATTTTGAAGATGTGAACCTCGAGGTGAACCTTTTCTACTCAAGGTGTGGTTTGCCTAATCCCGATTTTCCAGGTCAGTGGAGAAATCTTTCAACTGATTCACAGAACGTAAATTACTAACGTAGCTATATGTACTATCTCAAAATACCAGACCCTTATCAATAACACAATTAATTCTTGGTTTCCCAATGGCCAGCCCAACGATAACCTATCTACTGCTTTGCGGTTGGCAGTACGAAATCTCCAGATGATATAAATAAATGGATAATGCACCACAGCTTAACTTTGAGCTTTTTAACGCTAAATTTCCGGGCTTCTTTGGTAAAGCGAATGGATACTCATTGGGAAACAACTATCTAACCGAAATGATGACAGAGCAATTTTAAATCTTGCGCGAAATTAAGATCGTGATTTATAGACTTTCCATGCCTAACTGCCATCCTTACGTAATTAATATTTTGAAAATTGTCAACAGCCCGCTCTTATTGGGACCCCCATTTATCAGATATTCCTCAAAATCTGCACAATTTTCTGCATTGGTATTGAAGTTTTGTCGGAGTCCTCAGCCTTTGAAGAATTCCAGAAACGCTTACGTGATTTCTCAGACTGAATTCCAATGCCCCCTTCTTATTTCAAACCCCCACAAATGGGACCTTCAATCATGGACAAAAATTAGTGGACTTTCCTAGAAATTATCTGGGCCTCCTCTCCTCGATCAATGTCGTTTCGAGGGTTGACAGGCGCAGGAGAAAAGTAATTTGACAACGCAGACACTTGTTTTGTTTCAACCAAATACTGCATTGACTTGTGGAGAAATGGGGAGGATGGGAAGCAATGCATATCCAGATATATTTTGTCCAAGACGGTTGGTTGAACTTCAAGCTCCATCACGTAATTAGCCTGCCTGCAGACTCAACTGGTTTTTACCTCCGACGCGTTGAGTTGAGTTGAAATTTTAATGTTCGTTCTCCAGTGCAGGCTACACGTTTTCCGATCCCCAACAAGGAAGCACTAAAAAGTAATGCAAATATGAACTTTGTCACCAGTGATCACACTAGCTCTGCCCAGCTACGGTAGAGCCGTCCGCTTAGGGTTTCGTGGGAAATAGGGAATCTCGTAAATCCTTATTAACCCTTTTATTTAAACGAGAATCTCGTACACCTTTTTAAGATTGAAATGCCCGTCCGTTTTTGCAGCAATGTAATTGTTTCTAGGTGAAGCTATAAGATAGAACTTTGGTGACGCCTTGTTTCTATAAGGTTGTGTAACTGCATGACCATCGTAGGGTCGCGAGACTTCTAAGCTCTCGAAAAAAAATTCGAGCAAAAGAATTTCACCCAAATCGATTTTGCGCTTTACGTCACCTGAGATTGGTCATTTTTCAGGAATCGGTCAACCAATAATGTTATCATAGTGGCTTTGCTGATATGTCCACCACAGTTGTTCAGGGAGTTCGAGATTGGATTGAACCCAATTTGTCATTTGTGTAGATTTGTTTTGAAGATGAATGGATTATGTATATTTTCAAAGGTTTTCAAAAAAAACAAAAAACATGATACGAGTATTTGCTTCTCTGTGTTATGACGTCATGTGTGAAAAATCCCTGTGTTCTCATTGTGAAATGTTGTATGTATTGCTTCGAAAAGTTGAATAGATTTTCAAAAACCATAACACTCCGATTAAACGCCTGGGCGTTTATTTAACTTTAAGGGGGGCGTGTGTTACTGGGAGCGTTTAAAAAGGGAGGCGTACCTCGTTCAGTTAGAGGCCTACTGAAAACGGCTTGAGAGTCAAACAAGCGCCCTTTTTAAGGGGATGGGGGCGTTTATTATAAGGGGATGTTTGAAAGGGCGGGTATTCACTACATCATTCAAGAGGGAGGCGTTCATTTTAGGGGGGCATTTAAAAGAACGGTGCTCTTTATCGACGTAATGCCGGATGTATGACAACATGATGATTAATTGTCAATACAATACACAAGACAATATTGTTTGACGCAAAGGGCCAACAAAACAATCTGTTTGAACTTTGTGGGAGGGAATGTCAATGTCGCAATGTCTACTTGATTTTATTACTCTCACACGGGCTCTGACCTAAGGCTCTTTTTTCATATTGTGGTTCGGGATATTTCAAGACACTGACTAATTGAAAACTCAATCAATTAAGTCTTGATCCCGCAGTCGGAGTTCTTCATTTACCATTGCTGAACAAAAGTGACTCTCGTGAAAACACGGCCTAGTTCCTTGTTTTGTTTACAAAATGGATGCAGAAAGATTTGTCATACGGTCTAGTACAAATAAGCCTGTTATTGGTTCTACATTTACGCTTACTCTGACACCAGCAAATGATAAGAAAATTCAAGAAGGCTCAAAAGACCTAAATGCTAATTTGGATAGCAGAAGGCACGAGGAACCGAAGAGGGAAGAAAACATCAGTAAGCAAGCACAAAATGATACTGAATTTGATGAAAAGTTTCGTGCAATGTTTAGGGGCGTTGCTGGGGAAGATGGGGAAGTAGACCCATTCGAGTTGCAGAATGTTTTGGGTTTGATTTTCAAGCGAGATTTCGGATCAGTGAAACATTTCAACCTGGAATCATGCAGAAGTATGGTCGTAATGGCAGATAAAGACCGGTCAGGAAAACTAACTTTTGACCAGTTCAAGGTATTATTTGAATGGATTATGGAATTGAGGAAAATTTACAAGAATTATGAACAAAATCAGAGCTGGGACATGGATGCTAATGACTTGAAAGACGCTCTAAGAAATCTTGGATATCAAATTAGCAAAACATCAGTTGCTAAGATTGTCACAAGATATTACAATAGAAATAAGAGGATCAATTTTGACGATTTTCTACAGATATGTTGCCGACTAAAAGCCAGCGCTCATGCCTATGAATCGTATCAAAGAGTTGGGGATAGCTTTGATGACTTTCTTATGCATATTGTTTATACTTGAAACTTTTTAAAGCATTCGTTTGCATTCTTAATGTGGGTTATTTTTGTTGTTGTTTTTGGCTTAGATGAACATAACATCGTTGGGGGAAACAATACTGTAAAAATACATTGATAATTCCTGTTAGACTATTACTACCTTAATTTTGCACATTCGAATATAAAATAGTGTTTTTTCTTTGTTTTGTTTCAATTCAAAGCTGTTAAACCATTCAAAATTAAAATATAATGGATAAATCTCTTTGTCTTCTTTCGTCCGAATTACGGGATTTATTGAGATTTACAAATATATGTATAGAGATTTCTTTTAATTTTTCTAGATATTTTTAAATTTGCCTTGCGAAACTTGGTCTCGCAGACTTCAGTTTAACTTAAGATTACGTCTTGTGCACATGCAAGACTTGTGCACATGCGCAGTAGCTAAAAATGGGATTCAAAAGATTTATAGGATTTATAAGATTCGAAAGATTTATGGAGATTTATCGTGAAGGTGTACAAGATTTATGAAGTGCTACACCGCTCGCTTTTTGGTACATGAATCTTCTCAAAACCTTCTGCCCACCAAGCTGTTAAGTTTCGCAGAAATCCGAGTAGTCTCGTGCTAAACGGTAGTAGGCGCGCTTCAAAAAAAAATGGGCACCCTCTTGCGATGTACGAAGAAGGCTTTGGTGCACTCGCATTAGGTCGCAAATTTGATCATCACATTTGTAAGCACAATAAACAGCTTCTGAAAATACTGTACAATTTGTCGATTTTCATCTGCTGCCTTGAAAAGTGAAATCAAGCCTAGGCGGCGCTTGTAAAAATTTTGCAATTAGCTTCTCTAAAATAAGCTCTTTTTCGCAAATAAGCCCCTCTTGAATAAGCCCTGGGCTAAGAATCTACACATGTAACTAAGCCTTTCTCAAATAAGCTGCAATCTAAGAATTTTTTTATTTTTAAATTTTTTATTTAAGCCCCTTTTTAACAAGTCTTAATCCTAAAAATTTATTTTTGGAATTTAGCCCCTCCCAGATAAGCACCCATATAAAAATTCACTTCTGTGAGTAAGCCACTCACAAATAAGCTAAGCACCCATCTAAAATTAACTTGAAGAATTAAGCCTCTTTGGTTGAGCCCTTTTATTCAGCTACTTTTAAGGACTATACATTTTCGTAAAATGTATTTCTCTTTCCAATTTTTCTCGTATTTTTTAGAATCTTCTTTAGGTTTATTGCAAGATTTACTTTGTATTTAGCACATTACGCAATCGTATTTTCCAGGTATCTTAGTTGCATCATGCACAGTTTGTCAGAATTCTGTTCCATTGTTCCCACTGTTATCACGTTTTGCTTGTTTTACCTCTCTACACGCTTTTTTCATATAAGAACAACAATTGGCTTCAATTTCAGCCTGCCTGTTTCTTACTTTTAGAGTGATTTTCACCAATTTATCACCTCCCTACCCTTCTCAGAAACATGTTTGAAATGCATTTTCAGGCAAGGGCTTCACACTGGTGAACTTTTCTTGTTTTTCTCAAATAGTTTTGGAGAAAGCAAAAAATTCTGACCCAAATTTCGGCCTGGTGTTTCTTAAAGAGGTTCTTCTTATGAGAAAAAAAGTGTAAGCTATTTTAATGCAGTGTCATCTGATTACATTTTTGTATTTTAGATAACATTGCATATTTGTTTGTAACTTTTCTAGAATGTTCTGTCATGTTTAGTCAGTAATTTATCCATATACATTTAGCATGTATTTTAACTGTAATTGAGAGAGTTCGGAGATTTGAGAGAGAAAGTTCGGAGATTACAGAGGGAGAGCTCGAAGAGTCGATTCAGATAGAGAAGGTGTAGCTGAAAGGACTGAGAAGCCTATATTAAGTAAGTAGGTGGAGGCAAGGTACTTGGAAAAGATCTTGCCGAGGTGCTGTTCTATTCTGTATTGTGTAGTCAGTCATCGTTTTTCAGGACATGGGAGCCTGAGTGTTGTTTAACTGTTGTTGAGAAAGGTGGCATTAAAAACAAAATTGTTCTTATAAAAAAGAGTGTAATGCAAAAACAAAAAAATATTGTAGTTTGTTTTTGTTTTGTTGGTCAAAGGGATGAATTGACAGGTTTTTCAAGCCATATAAGGTAGGCAACTACGAATAATATTTTCATAACAGTTGGAGTTCCCACTACTAAGGAAATAAACTGAAAACTAAAAGCCCTCAGAAAAACAAACACTTTGTTAAGTGTAAGAAACAATTACTGCTACAAAAATAGAATCAATAACTCGTAACGAATAAACTAACAACACTCTGCCGACATTATTAATGCAATTTTCTTGTTTTTCTTCAGCCACGAGCCACCAGATGGGTTGGCCTAATTAGCTTAAATGCTACGATTTCTGTTGTTTCCAGTGGGAGATAAAGCACAAAAGATGGTCTTTACAGCCCTTCCATATTCCGTCACGTTATCCGAAAAACAAAAAGCTCAGACTAAAATAAGATGATTAGGGCATTTCGAAACAACAAAATTGTAGCTTTAGGGATCCGAGAACCATATGCATTTTGAATACATTTCGAACACCCACACACACGTTGCATTCGGTACACCAGTTGCAAAAGGCCTAAGATATTATACACAACTGCTTCCCAAGTGAATTTAAAGATATAGAAAACACAGTTTTAGACAAATTACATACCATCTCCTGGTTTTACAACTTCTCTTTCGACACCCATTATGTTTTAGATGTATTTGGCGAGGTCTGAACTAGATAAATTCTTGAAAAATAGGATGTTTTCAGGTGTGTCCTTGCAGCTTCCAAAAAGCGTCCATGCAGAGGAAGAAGCTTCGATTGTTTTCTGAATCAACAATGAATTGAATTCAAGGCCTCACTCGATCCAGTCTCCACAGTGAAAATTTGAAAAAAAACACACAACAAAGTCCCTGGGGTCTTGCCAACCACTTGCCAGGGCATGTGCCAATAAGGGAATGCCCTTCACGTGGGATCCCTCTCCCTGCAAAATATAACGGGGTCCCGTTCCTAATATCTGGGAGATGGACTAACCTGGGAGGTTGAAAGTTCAAGCAAGATCTAATTGGGACGGGATGGAATTTCAATCAAAGAAACTATAGTCCAAATGACAAACTTCGTTCTCAGGGAATTATCAGTAACTATCTATCTACATCAAATTTTTGTTATTAATTAATTATTTAAAAGAAAAAGACTGAATTTAATGACATTTTACGCAGTTCTAACTAAAATTTCATTTACGATTTTACCACCGCAGATAGGTGTTAGTCTTAATAAAATACAATACAATCGGCGGCTCTTACCAAAGCGACATGTGAAAATGTACAAAAAATTTAGCCGCAATCAGATACCTAAGAGTAATACATCCCGAAAACATTCTGGTAATATTCCATAAAAGGTTCATCAAGAGTCAGGAGTGCAATTGAAGAAGGTGAACGTAACATGGTGTACTTTGCGCCAGTCGCTGGGATCTTAAGAGTATGAACTAACCATACCTTGACCCTGGCTGTGACGCTACAATTGCTAGGGCTCGAACCCTGAACTCAGTGAGCTCCTGACACCACCAGCTAGACAATCTTGGACAAAATATATTGGAACAGCCTAAATAGTTTTGCTATTATCTCGATTGATTCCCCTTCTCCCCATTCACGTTACAATGTTGTTTCGTACAAAAGTTGTCTTGCTCTACTACCAACATTGTTTGGGGGGGTAAAAGGGGAAGAATTGGAGTTATGGAAGTAGAAAATCAATGGAATAGGCCATTCCTTGGAGAAAATTCCTTGGATTGAAAATGCCTTGTTCCAAATATTTTGTCCAAGATTGTAAGCTATTAGAGCGGATGGCGCTTAACACACCATTTCATCCCCTTCACCAACCCTTCACCTTCAGCAAAAATTTCCAGGCCCAAGACTGCCCGGGATTTGCAAGTTTTTGCAAAGGCATCCCTAATTTCTAAGGCAGATGCCTGCCTCCCAAGGACGGAGGGTACATAATCGTACCATACCAGGTGACAAATATCAATAACAATGGATCTTTTAATACATAGAAACACTTGCTTAAAGTGGACGCAGTCGATCTATCCCAACTATTCTTGTTTTGCTTAGAGTGACTATATTCCCGAATGTGTCTTGTCTCGTTTACAGTGACTTTAGCTCTAATATACGCGCCAAATGTAATGATAGATAAATGACTAATTATGACAGTTAAATATAGGACAGCTTAAGGACCATATTTTCTTTTATACAGTGAAAGCTCAAAATCTGTCCAGAGCAAAAGAGAGTGGAAATAAAAGCAGGAACGGTCTTCCAAATAAAAGATCATGTCTCTTACCAGCAAGAAAGACGAATTGTTAGACTATTCACTTCTCAAGCATTTCGAGATTCCCATCATGGTTACTGCTGTATCGAATATTATATTCAACAGTCTTTTGATAATGGCTTTGAAAAACACCAACTCATTACAGGCCATCTCTCACAAGCTCATTTGCGTTCTAAGCATATCAGACACAGTTTTCTCAGTTGCAATGCTAATAATATTGGTTATTCATTCGAAGATACAAGAAGCTTGGGTCATAAATATCCATGCTGGGGTTATGACATTCTTTATTTTGCTATCTTTACTGTTGATTATTTTCATCGGCATTGATAGATACGCTCACATGAGGTTTCTGACGAAATACCCTGGAATATGCACTGAAAAGAGAGCCAAAATTTTGCTTGTGTTCGTCGTATTGCTGACCGCTGCAGTTACGGCAGTTTCTTTGCATGTTCGCATAGCACGCGGAGATGTTTTTAAAACAATGCTATGCTTTGACGTCATCATTTTAGTATCTCTTATATCACTATGTGTTTTGTACTGGAAAGCGTATCAGTCAATAGAGGCCAGGACCAGGCAGATGAATCTGGGTAATGGTAACGAGACCAGCAGCAAAGGAAAACGCAACAACGAGGCTGACAACGCGAATCCAAGGCGACGAAATCCGACAAAAGAGTTCGCTAGGGCAGTATTTTTCATAATGGCTTGCTTGATTGTATGTTACTTGCCAGAGGTTGTTGCTATGACAATCGCAGCAAAGGAATTCCCAAATACAAGTACAGCAACGAAATATGCTTCACTTGGGCTGAATATTTTAATGTTCTTCAATTCAACATTTAATGCAATTATTGTGCTTGTGTTGAACAGGAAAATAAAAAAATATGTGCAGGGTCTCTTCAAAAAATTGGTATGCTCAAATGAAAATGATCAGTAGTTAAATCGGCTACTTTTCACCAGTCGAAAAAACTCGCAGCACTAAAGACGTTGATTATCTCGTGAGATTTTGAAGTGTGTAACAGAAATGTCTTATTGCTACATTGTCTTTTGTATACAGGAAAGCAATGTTAGTTGCAGAGTTCAAGACATGTTGTATAAGACATGACAAAATGACTCTTACTGTGAGCATGAAGCCATCGTTGCTGATAGCAGAAGTAGAATTTTACCTCTTATCTTAGTGACAGCAAAAAATTATGTTGCAATGGTTGCAAGTAGCAGAGATGACATGCAAGAGTCGGTCCGCAGTGACACAGTATTTTCTTCTTTGCAGTCATTTCTCCTTACGACCATCTATCGATCATGCCGCAGAGAACAAGGGCCCTGGCAACTAAACACTGCTTGGAAACATTTGAAATTTGTTTACCAAGCAATATTTGAGCGTTTGGCCACGTCGTAAATTAAAGGTACCCATTAGCCATGTTTGAAGAATGCGATCAGCTCAGATCAGCCTGAGATAAGCCTATTGGCTTGCAGCTTGCAGCGTGGAATGATCTCCACATTTGTTCCCTGTGATTCTAGCTGTTTCAGGCTTTGTTCCTGCTTTCCCCGCAATCGTCATTGATTCCCATTTAGTTTCAATTTGCTCTCGCTTGTTTGCGGTAATTTAACCTATCTTTTGTTACCACATTCCTGATTCCTAGGTATCTAGGTATGTATCTTGGTCTATTTCTTCCGGTTTGCCGAAAACCTCTGCATAATGTTTGAATTCTTCAAACATAAAAACGTCCTTACCATTAAAGATAAGCAACTTCAATATATACTTTGCGTGCCGAAAGTAAAAATTGTCTGGCAAGCATTGTTTTGCGAATGTGGCAAAATGCAAAACGTTTTGTAGCAATTTTTAAATGATTAAGAAACAATGTTTTATCGTTTAGCCAGAGCCAAACACTAGCTTCTTGCAAGCATTACTTTTATGTAAAAATTTTATCTAGCGAGAGACTATCAAAAGTAACATAACCATTGGAAGAAATTATTCTCGGAGATTTTATTTTCTCCCTGTACTAATGTTAATTCAGACTCAATACGTCATTGCATCCAGATATTCTACGCAAATTTCTTATTCATAACTGAAATTAGCAACTAAATAGATGAATTGAAAGTGTCCCATAAGTATAAAGTGTCCCATCAATAAAACTTAAATATTTACAAGATATAAATACAGTAATTACTTAGCTGCTTATATACTATATTGCATTACGAGATATTATATTGTAATTCTTATTCTTTGATTGATATGCACTATATAACAGTATGTAGTTTGATTTCACTATTTTTATAAGAAACCATTTATAAGAAACCCGCAGATCTGATAAGCCTAAATGTCAAGAACCTTGGAAAGCTGGAGAAGAATATTCTCCTTAGTCCACGAATTAATTTCTATTATATCCCTTATGTAGTTTCATTTGCAATATAGCTTTTTTGTGGCATGCAGACAAATTAGAATGCAGCAACATTCAAATAGGGTAGATAAACTGGTTAAAAATATCATTAAGATGCAATTTCTTTGTTGCCAATATAGATACTTCAGAAACTGTTAAAAACTTTTCAGTATTCAAAACCTAAACACTTAACGGAGCTTTCAGAACTGAGTCAAATTTGTAAGTTTCTTGTACAAATATTTGAAGGGAAAGTCATGACATGACGTGCAATGACGTCCAGCGTATGAGAAAATGCCTCCTTGATTTCAAATCTAGCACGTTTTTGATTCAATAGGCTCGAATTTGTCCGAAAACTTATAGAACATATACAGTTTATAAGGACATGATCCTCTCAGTTCTTAAAGAAATTTCTGAATTTTTTTCCAAGACAGTAACTATGTTTATGGTTATTCCAGATTGGCAGGGAAACTGGCACTCCCAAGCAAGATTGACTTCTATCTATGGACCTATTAACCCCAGGGGGGTACTCATTAACTTTCAATACGGGGGGGTCCATGCCAATATTTGGGGTCCGAAATCTTAAGCTTATTCAATATTTGGGGTCTGTGAATTATAACATGGACAAAAATTCATTATTTAGGCTCCACAAATCTGACGGAAGAACCTTGCGATTTTTTGCGATTCATTACATTGACCCATGCAACTGCCAAGAGCTTATGGATTGTAAATTGTCATGAAACTGATGACTAATTCCGAGAAAACATTTTAGGTGTCCAAAAATAGATATCAATATTTGGGGTCTCCAAAACATTAAACTCAATATTTGGGGGTCTGCAAGGAAAAAGTGGCATGGACCCCCCCGTATTGAAAGTTAATGAGTACCCCCCCTGGCCTATTAACTTCTAAATGTACGAAATCAACTCCAGTTACCTTCAATAGCCACAATAACCTCTGCTACTTGAAAAGGAACTCTCTAATTTACGAGTCATTGAATAATGAATACATGAGACTTTCAATATTGTGATTGATGCTTAGGCCTGGTTCTCGGGACTCGCTCGAATATAGCAGACTGTGAACATTCCTGACCTTATGATTCTTGAGATACTAGAATTTGAATTTTCGCCGATGAACCAAAAAGTTTAAACGCGGGCGATGGTTGATTATCTGCGATCAGATCTACGCTATATGAAAACCAGCCTTAAGCAATCGCTATAAATAATACACCTCCAGCTTCTGAAACAGGTTCTTCCGTTTTTCCACCATCTTTATCCTCGTTTACTTCTTCCTCACTACGGTTCTCTTCATTAGACTTCACTTCTTCTTCATCCTTCGCACCAACAGCTTCCGCACCTCCAGCATCCGAAACGTGTCCTTCCGTTTGACCATCATCTTTATTATCCGCGTTTACTAATTCCTTCCCAGCTGCAGGTTGTTCTCCAGTCGATACAGTGACTTCTTCATTTTTTCCATCTGAGCCTGGTTCTTCTTCATTGCTATCTTTGTTCCTTTCATCGTTAATTTCTTCCTTTGCCTCATTATCTTCCCCATTCTTTGATACAGCATCATCAGCTTTCTGTTTCGGCTCCTCATGCTTCCCAGTGCTATCATCTCCCGACGTTTGCATTTCTTCCTGCCCTCCAACGCTCTCACTGCCATCTGCGTTCTCCTCGTTTCCTGCCGCCGCTTCATTTACATTATCAGCATTCTCTCTACCAGCAACGTCACCATCATCTTCATTTCCTGCAGTCGCATCATTGGCAATGCCGTTCCCTCCCTCATTCGAATCGCTGCTGTCAGCCTTCTCAATGGAATCCTTGCTTTCACTCTCTTTTGAAGTTTCTTTAGCTTGATCTTCATTGTCTGCTCCTTGTTTCACGTCATCATCTTTACTTCTGATTTTGTCTTCGTCTGCTATATTTTCACTATCTACTTCGCTTCTTTCAGCTGTTTCTGACTCTGGATCTTTGTCACTTGCATTAGTCAGCTCGGTTTCATCAGCAGCTTGCTCTGCGGCAGCTGCATCTTTATTTTCCTCGTCGCTATCTCCTGTAGCAATATCAGTCTTCCCTGCTTCCTCTGCAACAGCTGCTATGGAACTATCCTCCTCTTTAGGCACAGCTCTATCATTATCTTCAGTATCTACTCCCTTGTCAGCGACACTACCCTCTGCCGCTATCACAGTCGGATCAGCCGCAGCCTTCCCGGAAGGTGACCTTGATCCTGGCCTGGAATTATCAGAACGGCTAGACAGTCGAGATGAGGGTCGTCTCGGTGTCGCTGAGCTCCTCGGAGTTTTCGGTGGTGTAGGTGACAGAACCTTGGATTCGCGACCAGATGCGGCATTTTCACCTTCTTGATTTTCATCTGCAGCTGACTCGTCAGGTTTCTTTGTATCTTCTTCTGGATCTAAATCTTTTGCTTCGTCACTATTTGGTGCTTCTGCTGACGCTGGGCGCGACTTTGAGGCTTCCGCATTTTTATTATCTTCTTTTGACACAACACTTTGTCTGGAAGATGACCTGCTTTTGGCTGTATCTTCTTCCTTTTTGATGCCCTCTTCAGCAAGTTCTTCGCTAATTTGAGCAGTAGCACCATCTTCATTACCAGAAGCAGATACGTTTTCTTCATTGTTATCAGTGGTTTCTTCTGCACTTTTATCGGAAACTTGCTTTTCAGCCACATTCTCTTCAGCATATTCCTCTTGTTTATCCTCAGTGACATTTCTATCTTCCAAATCATCATTTCTAACCTCACCTGAACTACTTTCGCTGTTTCCCTCCTTCGCATCGTTATTATTGAGTTGTTCTTCTCCTGATTTCGCGACTTCTTCTGTAGACCTTCCCTTGGCATCTTCTTTAGACTCCTGTTCTTCATTTACCTCCGCTTCAGCATGACTAGATCTTTCTTCAGCGGTTTCATTCTTCTCAGCAGGCTCCGAGCCCTGTTCTTCCAATGCTCCAACAGTTTCAGAACGTCTAGAGCTGCTTCTCGACATTTTACCGGAGGCTTTTGAACCAGAGCGAGATGCTGGCCGTGAATGATTGTTTACCAAGCCTTCGTATGTACTGTCTCTCTTAGTCGCAGACGACTTCCTTGATCTTGCTCCAACAGAAGAAGCTCTACTTTGCGATGGACGATTTGACGACCCCGGCCTTGAAGCATTACTAGCTCTGCTACCTGCGTTACTCTTCCGTTTCGAGTCATCTTTGATGGTCTCTGGATCATCACGACTCTCTTCTGCTTCTGCTTTATCTGGAGAACCCTCTACTGGCGTCTGAGACCGGGAATTCGGCTTACCTTTGTCAGAAGCAGCAGAGTTTGATCGACTGATTTCAGCATCGTGTTTGATCTCTTCATCCCGGGTCTGTTTTGCAGGGCTCTTCACTGAGCTGCGTGAGCTTGGCCTTGATGCTCTTGAACTGCTTCTTGATCTTTCTTGCTCAGCATTATCGATTCTGGACAGTGCTTTCTGAAGGCCATTATGTGTACTTGCACTCGGTGGCCTCGAGTTTCCAGCTACTGAGTTTGCTGGTGTGTTTGTACGATATGTGTCCCTATCTTGGGCATTTGGGTCAAGATGGCTTGCTGTATCGCCTTCCTTCTCGTCATTCGAGTTATCATCCGGAGCTGGCGAGGCTTGCCTCGAGGCTTGTTTGTTCTGTGAAGGAGAAGGCCGGCTGTTATCTTTAACCGAGTCAGCACTTCCTCGCTTGGACTGAGATGATCTGGCGGAGCGCCTCGACGATCTGCTTGACTTGGATCGGTCGTCGCTTTGCTGAGATGCAGACCTCGAGTGCTTGCTTTGATTATCCGAATCATAATCATAATCCTTGTCTTTCACGTCAGAGGCAGCAGAGCCTCGACTGGATGCTTTGTCGTGATTGGCTGCCTCCTCATCAAAGGCATCATCGTAATCATAGCTGGCTGGTGATTTACTTGAGCTTTTTCTTACATCTTCACTGCCAACTAGAAATGAGAAATTAATTCCAATTCAAGCTTGTGCTGGTTCACGGCATTATATTGCAAGAATTTCGATTTGAGAAGAACAAAGCAGAGTAGTACAGCAAAGTAACAGAGAGGAACCGCAGAACTAAAGGGATGACTTAAAAATTTTGGCATTTAGTTTCTATTCGAAATTGGTTTTTAAAAACGCAAGAAACAGCGGAAATATCCGCATTTTTTCGCAATTTCGAAATTTTGCATCACTCAAAAACTGTTGAATTGGTCTTTAATTAAAAAAGATGGAATCTAACAACAGTCCTAGCAGGCTACTACAACCCTAGCTGGCTACTACTTAACCGCATAAACAAAGAGAGATAAAAAGAGGCATTAAGACCCGCGGGGAGCACTCTTACAGATTTTGGTAGTAGTGATGTGCGGTCAGAAGGGGGACTTTTTCCTTGGTTTAGAATGGGTATGCCTTTTTTAGTTCTGTTACCTGAAAATGGTTGATTTTCAAAATGTTCATCTAAGAATGGGTGTTTTTCTACTTTATCTGCCTAAGAATGGATGATGTTTTTTAAATTACCTGTTGCCGTATACAGGTTGGCCCCAAAAAAGGGACCCCCTTAGGTAAATAATTTCTGAATAATTTTTCTCAAGGAGGGATTTTATAAAATCTATACCAGGAAATATTCAACTCTAGTGCGATATTGTGTAGAAAATTTTTGATAATAAGAGCTTCCAACTTGCAGCACTTAGACATTACATTTATGATGTCCCAAAACCTGCTGTTTATATTCCACCATTGAGTACTGTGATCGTTCATGAACGGGAATTATTATCCCAGAATAAAATTGTCACGGCCATAAATGTATGGTCAGTCATATTAGAGAAGTGTATTGAGCAGGATTGAGGACATTTGGATCATATCATTTGACTGAAAGAATGAGTTATTGATTTTTCTGCTCTGTTTCATAAGGGTATAAAGTATATAAATTTTGTTACAGTGCGTTTTTGGATTGTAAAGTTTTCAATTTATTCAGAGATGCTAACCCGTATCATCATGATATTTACAAGAAATATCTCATTTGAGCTGAGTATCATGTAGTATTAATTTCATAAAATTCACACTTGAGAATAAATTATTTATATATTATTTAGCTAAGGGATCCCTTTTTTCTAGCCACCCTGTAGAATACACGGCGCAAAAGACAATTTCAAAACACATTTTATGGATTTTATGCTCAAATCTGGAACAATAATGTGAAAGTCATTTTGGGTGTTTTTTTTGTAGTTCTAAGACTAACCCTTGTTCTAATTTAATTTGCCTATAAATTGGTTTTCGTCAAATAAAATTACCTGAAGATATGGAAGATATTCTCCTGTGAACACACCCCCTGCCAAAATATTTAAGAGTCACCCCGAGGCATTAAGAAGCATAGAGATATACAGCGTCACCTAAAAACTTGAAGCTAACGGAGCATCATATACTTACAAGACAGAACTTCAACAATAAGACGGGTTTTCTCTTCTCCAACGTCGACTGCAAGCTTGATTCGACCATGCTTTACAACACCAAGAAAAACACCAGGAATTTTCACAGATTCCAATCGAGCATTGTCTGTAGTTTTATCTTTGTGAACAATAAACTGGCATTCGTCATCATAGTTATCTTCACCCTATTACAAACAAACACTTATCAAGATATACCCTTTAAGCCCCAACATACCTTCATACCCTTTTAAAGGAATTATCGTTGGCTCTCTGATCATGGAGTCAAGGTTCGATTCTGTCGTCAAAATCTATCCTAGTACAGTTGACATCCGCTATCTCGACTGCCCACTATCTCGAACATTCGCTATTTCAAACGATTTTCCATTTCCCCTCGTTTTAATATAAGGATTTGTATAGAAAAATCATCCGCTATCTCGAACCTCCTTATCTCGAACATTTGCTGTCTCTAACCATTTTCGATTTCCCATGGAGGAAAACCTGCTCTTTATCTCCAACTTTGCCAAATTTTCTGCTGAACTGAATAAAGAGACAGGCTGAAAATATGTATAAGTTCGCCTAGCGGAGCGGGAATGGCAGCAGCTAAGTGATATGCTGCCCATGCATACAATAGATGAAGCTGACCAGACTTGTTTGATGAAATTTGGGATCAGTAACCCTGCATGTTAATAGGGGTTCCTTTTCTGACTTGAAAACTATAATTTTTCATATTTATATGCGGCATCCGTTATTTCGAATATTCGCTATCTCGAAAAAATTCCAGTTTTCCTTGAGAGATCGAGATAGCGGATGTCAACTGTATATGTAACTCACGAAAAAATACCACGTTGAGCCCTTAAATAGGTGCGACGCTCCGAGAACTCCGGTATAATGTAAGCGAGTCTATCCGATATGGAAATCGAAATGCAACGATCGCTATCCGGTGTAATGTAAACCTAGACTTATTACATTCGTCGTAGTCTACGCTCCTCCACACTACACCATCCCGCTCCAACTACTGAAGAAACAGCTGTTTGCTGTTGTAGTTGTTAGAAGCTGTTTCGAAAGAGTGGGAGGAAGGTAAAAGTCTAATGTAAACCCTTGCCCTATCCGGTATGGGTCAATGCAACAGTAGTGGCTGGTATAGTGTAAACAAAGCCTTACAGTCTCCCAAGGGTTTTACACGGATTAAACAGTACAGCTATTTGTCCTATCAGCGCACAAAGAAAATAAAGACTAAATAGGCACAAAAGACAAAACTGTTTTCCAACTTAATTAACCCCCTGCCCCTTTTGTCAGTCTCTCAGGCGCTTGATTATTCAATCTCATACTCCCTTGTCGCCGTCTTTAGAGCATAGGAATCATTACCGTCAGCACATTCTGTCGCGGGTTTTTTCGTAAGGTATGCTAATAGAACTGAGCTTACCTTACAGTCGATTTCTTTGTCGTTTACTCTGATAAACTTGTCTGTTGTTGCACTCTGGAATGCTCTCACTCCTTTTCCGACTTTATGTACCACAAATTCACCTTGAATTAAACAAGGGAATATTACGTGATCGGAAAAAATGAATTTTAGTAGTTTCAATTCAGTAAAATGTATCAGTAAAACTCAAATCATTTTCTTCTAAATGAACAGGTGAGGTTTAGTGCCATGGAATTGTATAGATGCTGAGAAAATTACAGTTAGCCAGTTAGCCCCCTGCATGCTCAAAACACCACAAATTAAATTTAAAAAAAAAATTGTTCTGTTGATGCCGTTTTTTTGGCTTTTTTGCTGTTAATGCTGTACTTTTTATACCTTCTGCCTGTATTTTTCTATTATGTATTATTTTATTTGATAGTTTTAATTTAGCTGCCATACCTAACACTGTATGTAGGTAGTGCATTTTTATGAATGAATGAATGTATAGCATTTCTAGTGTCTTGAGGAAGGGAGAGCCAAAGTTGAGGTCCTCTAAATCTAATAGTCTCGGACCCAAAAATTACAGTTCTGAAATACCTAGTATAAGAACTGTAATTTTTGGGTCCGAGACTATTAGATATAGAGGACCTTAACTTTGGCTCTCCCTTCCTCAAGACACTAGAAATGCTATACAATGCTGTGACACTAAACCTCACCTGTTCATTTAGGAAAAAAAGTTTTTTGAGATTTTTGAGTGTTTGAGGACCTCAACTTTGGCTCTCCCTTCCTCAAGACACTAGAAATGCTGAATCAATTCGGGATTTTAGATCCAGAATAAAGAATTGGAATAGTGGCAAATGGTTCTGCAAAATATGTCGGCCTTTCATCCAAAACCTTGGGTTTTTGTATAATGATTTCTTTTCGGGTTTTTATCAATAAGTTATTATAGAATTCATGTATCACATTTTAAGCTATGGATTTTTTAGCAATAGTATATACGTTTATAATAAGGATTTTATATAGCGTTTTAAATCAGTATGTTTTAAATAGTTGGCATTAATTACCTGTCATTTTAATAAATTTATGTAGCTATGTAAAGCCAACTTGAAAATAAATTTATTATTATTATTATTATTATTATATAGCCATATACTTACTTCCTTCATCTTTGCCATCTCCATCACCATAAACGTGTCCATTGCTTTCAATTAATGCTGACGCAGGATGAACAGCTGGTCTGAGTCGTATTCGCCCAAGATTCCTCAATATACCCTGAAGCAGAGGTATTGAAAAATTCCATCACTTAAGAATATTTCCAAAACTATAGGCCATTGATTTAACAAGTGCTCATGCAGCTGTAACAGACGAAACAATTCTAAACCATTCTCTAGCTATGAAAAGTCTTTGAGCAGTACAAATTTTCAAAATTGCAAGAAACAACGGAAACATTATTGAAATACTTGCAAAATAATCATAAGGTATAAATTCTGCCCTTTTTAAGTGTGCCGCTCTGTTTCTGACGCGATGTTCATACTCTGAGGAGTGTTGGACAAAAAAAGATTTTAAGTATTTTGGAAAAAGGCTTCCCCCTGTTTCTTGCAACTCTAGTAATGCTACTATAGCTAGGATTGGCGAAGTCCGAAATTTAAGAAAAAGGGGGCGTCTCCGTGAGTTCATGTCCCTGACTTGGATTTTGGGAAATCACTGGGATATTATTAACAGACTGAACTAATTTATAATTTTTCTTGTTTTGATAAGGATCCCATAAGGATTGCTCATAATGAAGTTCTTTTTGCGTTGTATTAAGGTTTTCCAAATGGAAATAGAAAAGGAAAATTCAATTTATTGAAAGTGTTCTCGATGTACAAAAGGATATAAGAAATTTGCAAAAGAACACAACTGTAAATGTGATTTCGAACCTTGACTTTGAAATTGAATAAGTTACGCTTGTCACTGTCCTTTGTCACAGGGACCACTTCATCAGATTCAGAAAGACCAATATATGAACCTTTATGTACTACTGATTCTAATGATATTAAATTTCCTTGATGGATTTCAATGAAGAACTCTGATAACAGGCCAGGCTTTCCCTGTAAGGTAATGAATACAAGATAAGAGTTACATTTAAAACTCTTAAGGCCTGGCAAAACTAGAAGACATGTCGCACGCCTCACTGTCGTGCGTGACATGTCCCCTCCATGTCTCCCAGTTTGGCCACCTCAGAAAATCTGTAGCGCGCGACAAAATTTGTAGCAAGAGATGAGCAAATTTTTCTGGGAAACAACAGAAACATCTCTTGACTCCAAAACTCTGTGGATATGTTGCTCGCTTCTCACTCGCATGTTTAGCCACCCTGGGAGACACGTCGAATACAATGTCACGCGCAACATGTCTTCTAGTTTGGCAAAAGTTTCATTTTATCAGAGAATATTTTCCATCTACAAAAGGGACCAAATTCAAGGAAGGAGGGAAATTAGGTTTAAGATGAACGGGAGTGAGGTTGCTTTTTACAAACTTTTAACCTAGACGTAACTACAGGGTTATCTTTAGACGGTCGGAGGTCTATCATCAGTTAGTTCAAGGGTATGATCAGTAAGATGGATGGCTTATCAGGATGGATGGATGGATAGACCGATGGATGGAAGGGATGGGTGGATGGATGGATGGATGGATGGATGGAAGGAGGGATGGAGGGATGGGTGGATGGAGGGATGGAGGGAGGGATGGAGGGATGGATGGAGGGATGGATGGAGGGATAGACCGATGGATGGAATGGATGGGTGGATGGATGGATGGATGGATGGATGGGAGGGATGGAGGGAGGGAGGGATCGAGGGATGGAGGGAGGGAGGGATGGAGGGATGGAGGAGGAGGATGGATGGATGGATAGACCGATGGATGGAATGGATGGGTGGATGGATGGATGGATTGATGGATGAATGGATGGGTGGGTGGATGGATGGATGGATGGATGGATGGATGGGTGGGTGAATGGATGGGTGGGTCGATGGATGGATGGATGGATGGATTGATGGATGAATGGATGGGTGGATGGATGGATGGATTGATGGATGAATGGATGGGTGGATAGATGGATGGATTGATGGATGAATGGATGGGTGGGTGGATGGATGGGTGGGTGGATGGATGGATGGATGGATAGATGATTGCAATATGTTGTTATACGACATATCATATATGATCTGGACAGCGTTAAACGATTGCTTGAAATTCTTTAGTCAGTACATTCGTTCTACATCTACAGTCAGGACAGTGAAAGCTGTAAGCTATATTAGAGTGTCAAGTTATCGTCAGTAATACGGAGTTCTACCATTGGGTTGGCTGAGAATGCGAGCATTGTAGCGAACTATCATCAGCATTAAGGTAAAGGAGTGTCATCAATTGGATTCGATAGGATTTATTAGGCTCATATACCTGTCTAGCCGTTACTTTTCCATTATCCAGTGTCAGATTGAATGTCCCATTGCTGCTTCTAACACTAAAATGCGTGATCTATCTTCACCACCTTCCGTTACAATAAATTTTCCTGTAAAGGAAGGTACCTGAAGTTATTAAAGGGCCTTGTAAAACAGTAGTTAACTGCCTTGTGTTTGTGTGAGTAGAATGTATGTCTTCAAATTAAATGTTTTATGTAAGATTGACAAAATATAGTATGACTATAAGTAAAAATTCACGTTTGCAGGCACTGTTCAAGCAAAGAAAGACACCGTATAATATTTGCATGAAAACCTTGTTTCGACTTCCTCGATTAAGCACCAAGGACGCTTATTCAAACGCCAGTCTCAGAGTGGAGCAATTCTTCTAAAAAATTATGAGTAAGCCAACGCTCTAACGAAAAAAAGTTTGGAAGCAACTGGTAAAAGATGTCTCTTGATTCATCCCATCAAAAGCTTGCATACACAATCAAAGGACTTTCTAGGGCCAACCTGATGGGTAGTTCAATTCAAAGGCCTACCAAGGAGGGTGCAAAATCACGCAACCACGCGCAATTTTTCGACGATTCACGCAATCACGCACGATAAAACTTCATTTTCACGTGCGTACAACTTCAGGTGTTGCTTCCCGAAATTTTGAGCAGCATCTGTATTCAGACTGCTTAACTTTGCATATCTAAATGATTGGGTTCGAAAAATTCTTTCCACGACGAGTTTGTAACAGGGAACACACAAAATTAAGATTTTAGGGACTAAATTAATGCATCATATGAGAGAATGTCAGAAATATAAAAGCTGACAATCCTCGATGGATAAAAGGGCATTCCTGCATTCAAGCAACCTCTCGGTTATGTCGCCAACACTGTAAATCACGAAATCACGAGCCGTACCAAAGCATTTCACGCGACACGCAGGAGTTTAGATTTACGCATTCACGCACAAAAAATTTCTCGTTTCACGAAATCACGCATGAAAAATGGTCCAATAACGCATCACGCAGAACTGCTTGGGGGGCCTCCAAAGGGGGCGCTTATTCGAGGGAGGGCGCTTATTCAAGGAAATAAAGTAAATTGTAAATCACCTTCAAATTGTTTTGAAATCATTTTGAAATTTTATGCCATTAAAAAGTCAACTACACGCAATTTTTTTTATAAGGAAGTGCTTTATAAGGAAGGTAGTACTGGCAAAAACTTAAGGAATTTCGAGTACTCGACCGGAGACTACTAAGGAATCTGACTTTTTCTTTAACTTAGCATTTCGATTGAAAAAATGAAGTTTTGAATTAACAGAGCAAGCAATACTTATCGCCACTGTCTTTCAATCAGTATTCATTTCTACTCGTCTTCTGAAAACTTTATGACCTATATTTCCTTAACCATTGGCTGTCTTAAGAATCACAAAGAAAACTTTTTCTTGACGATGGGTTGTTTTTAAGAATCACAAAGTAAGAAGTTAAGGAATTGCTAAGGAATATTGAGTACTCAATTTTCACCACCAGTTAAGGAATTTTCAGTACTGACCCTGAGCCGAACTTCCTTATAAAAAAAATGTGTGTATACCATTACTTACTATTTTCAACTGTATCAGCATTATTATCGCCATCGTCACTAGCAGTATAAACCTCACCATTAGAAGAATTAATTCGCAGAGTTTTCCCATTTGCTGCTGATATCAAGACAGCCTCGTTTGAGTCCTGGAATTTCCATTCATTCGACTTCCACTAAAAGTACAAGGACATCTTTTTTAGAAAAAATCTCCAAACGGGACACGATAGAAATGTAACAAATATATTTCCAACCGAATTTCTAATAGAAATTTCTGCACTTACTAGTTCTTTAGAAGACTGAATTGAATCTGAAAAATAATAAGTTATTTTCATTGCTTAGACATAACCTCTTGAATTTGCTTCATGCCAGAACTTTTACATGACGCTTTTACTAGATACAATTTCTTAAGATAAGTAATGTTGGAGAACGAAAACTTTCAAAAGATCTTACCAGACATCACTGAAGCCTTGAGGATCCGCTCTGTTTTTCCGTCATCTTCATCTTCATCTAACCATCTAAGAGGAAAAAGATGTAAGACTGTTAACAAGTTGACTAGCATAAGATGTTTTCTAGCTAAATAGGACAGTGTTATAGACATAACCATTGAGACCACGACCACACTACCAATTTGCTTTTCATTTCGTACACTTAACAGAGCCTCTTAAACAAGGCTTTTGTCGACATTGCGAGCAGACAGAACTAGTTGCCGGCTGTTAATCTGGCAGCTAGTTGGTAACTACACGTTTTTTTTTATAAGGAACACCTTCATAAGGAACTCGGAACTGTCGAGGCTGGGATGAAAAACTGAGAATAATTTTTTTCAAGAACAAGACGATTTGTGCAAAAAAAATAGCAGAATAACAATGTATTTCCCATCGTTCTTCCAAAAAAGACTCCATTTATATTTAAAGTTAGAAAATGAAGCAAGTTTATAAGAATTTGCTGTAAAAATTAGAATTCAAATATATCTCACGAAAAGGAACAGCATAAGGAACTTTAGCGTCATTTTTTTGAAAAATTAAGGAACTCCAGCCTCAACTCAGCGTTAAGGTTCCTTATTAAAAAAAGTGTAGCTCCTTCTTATTGACATCAGCTAGTCAGCGTATAGTTCCAGAAATTTGGGCCTGTTATATTTCTGTGATTCATTGACAACAGATTCCCGTCAGTCGCACTCGACCAGATCGCTTCTGCAACCTCGATCAATTGTATTCTATAAGTTCTGACTAGTAGTTGACATATCGACATAAGTTAGTGGCTACAACTAGTTAGCGTAAGTTCTATCGTATCATAGGTCGACATAAGCCTTGCCTCATTGAATCAGGTCATTAAGGTTCACTGCGAAAATGTAGTGAGCTCGCTCTTAATACAGGTCTCTAAATGAATGCAAATTAAAACCGAAATGCAGTCAAATAAAATTATCTAAAGTGTTATTGGTAAATAGTAAAAACGTACTTTCTACAATTGCAAACGTATTCGACATCCTCTTCGACGTCTTTTAGAAGAACTTTGTCAAGAAACCAACCAGGCACTGTAATGAGAAATACATGCATTAAGTAGCATAAGAAATACATGCAAATTACACCCTGCGGGACTTGCTGCACAGAGTACAGTATGTGGTGGGATAAAGTAGACTAATAAGCCGACCGGGTCAAACTTCTGAAGGCTAGCATTGTAAACAAATCGAACTGTAACGTTCTTATAAAGGTGGAAGGTGAGATGATGTATTTAGTATCTCAGTAGTAAGTCAACTAATCGAGACCTCGACCCTGGCAGTGACGCTATCGTTGCTGGAGTTCGCACGCCAACCTCGCCGAGTTCTGACCCCACGAGCCAGCTGGATTAGGCCACAACACAACAGCAGCTTATAGTTACAAGAAAGAATACTCTCTCTTTTTGCTAAGCAATGTGCATTACGAGAAACTAAAATATTGAAAAGGCCTAATGCATGAATAACTGGTAAGAGTTAATAATCTTAGGCATAAATATTAGAAACGATGTCTTCTGAACGTCTTATTTGCACCCAAAAATTCAATATTCAGATTCTTAAAGCAAAGAGGTCGAGTTTGTTTCAATCTAAAAAGCTCAGCATTCTTCAGTACTAATTTCTGAGCTTAGTTTTTCAGAAAAATCCGGCGAAGGTAATATAAGAAAAAGAGAAGACGCATTTGCATTAATACTGAAAGCTTACCATCGCCACTATTATCATGACCAATTAATATTTTGGTTATTTTGTCCAGTGATACAGCTTCAATTTCAAAAACATCAATCTGCATAAAAAATTTACATAGCATAATTCAGATGTTGATTCCATACTTTACAATGATGAATAGCTAAAATTACAATTCTTATAATTTCCTTGACTTAGGCTGGCTACTTCATTGCACTGTTTAGTGCATTGGAGTAGTCAACTGGCTTGTTGTCCAGAAGGTCACTGATTCGAGTCCCAGTCAAGGAAATTATAACAATTGTGGTAGCCCACTTATGATGAATAGCTAAAATTACTTAACAGTTACAACTCAAACACTATTGGAGATCTACTGAGATCTTTTTCAAATCTTGTTGGAAATACCAGAGGTGCAGTTTTTAGCACATTGTAAGTGGTCATTGTAATCTACCAGTTTCCCTTCAAGAAGTGTAGGCGAGGGCTACAATAGTTTCTACTTGCCTACTTGCACTGCTTTCACATTGATCAGACACAACTGGCTTTATTTAAACCAGGTTATATTCCACCAATCAGATGAGTTCGATTTGTTGGACTGACGACTGACCAATCAGAACGCAACATTTGTTCAATTTGTTTAGTTAAATCTGGCTTGACCAACAGTGTTAATGAGATATCAGCCATATACTTATCCAACAGCAATTCTTGTGTTCATTCCTGGTCCTAATAAAGCTCTTTTACGTTGAATAGTTTGCATAGCTAGAAGGGCCCATAGACAGCATTCATTTGTAAGGCCTTTAGATTCTTATGTTCTGAAAGGAACTCCTTAGGAGAAGGGCGCTACTTGTGAATCCGTCTTTTCTTAATCAACACTATCTGTTCGTTTTTCAGATATATAGAGATTCTTATATTCCATTATGGAATTCATGTAACTTTATAAATGCACAACGCAATAACATTGCATTGTGAAATGTTCCACTACCCACTATGCTATGTTATTTTTACAGTTCTAGAAGTGATAAATATTTTTTAGGATAAACAGTAATAGAAAAAGTAATTTCGAACAGCAATCTATTCAGAATTAAAACAGTAGGTGGTAGTGTTAGTAATAAAAGGGTGATAGGAAGTGCTGGACATATTCCACAGCGCTTTACAACTAGTACCCCCTTACCTCAGGCCATTTTTTTTCCATTTTCCATTTTTTCGCTATACTCCCTGGGGAGTATATATCGACTCGCTTGCAGCCATACAGTCGGCGCTATGAGGGTTTTAAGGCCTTCATCAGTAAGGTACCAATTTTACACCTTGGTGCGGTGTCAGAGAGAGCAAGGTTTTACACCTTGTAAATTTGTGCTCCTTAGCCTGGATTTGAACCACAGACCTTGAGCCCAAATGGCGCAAGTGCTAACCACTACGCTACGCTGCTCTCTAAGGTACCAATGAACAAAAAGTGGACTTTTCAACTTCTAGTTTTCTACAGCCTCATCTTGATTTTATTAGATGGAGTGACTTTATAAGACAGGCAAGGCTCCTAATAGGCTAATTTCACTTTGCATTAATAATAGTAACAAGATTTTGCCGCTGAAGTTCTCTTGGAAATTTTCCAATCGCCAAAATAAAACAGTACGGGAGTCTGAATAACGTAGGAAAAGTCCGTCACGGATAAGTATAAGGCAGTCTTTTATTGAGAACGTAAGCTATCATCGACATAGAGCAACAAATTGAGTTTGAAGTTTTCCTATATTTCAAAAACATTTTAACTTACACTGCCTGGCTGGAAAAGCTCTTCGCCATTTTTTGATTTCTTCAACCAACGTTTTCCTGTATCACCATTCTCTCCAAATATATTTATGAAAACATTTGAATCGGTACCAGCCGACGCAACTTCACCAGTGATAACGGAAATTTCGTATGTAGTGACTGTGAAAATTTGAAGTCAAAATTGAGAGAGATAAAATAATACCAGGTCTGGACAGAGGAACAGGGATGAATTGGTGAGTGTACAATAGTAGAAGATATAGGCCAGTGCACTTTCAAAAAGTGATAGCATAGTTTTGTTATGAGCAAAAAATGGAAAGAACTGCCCAAGTTTCTGCTATATTGCTTAATGAGATATTTTTGACAAATATCTTTAAATCTTTAGCGTAGACTCTGGATGTCGGTGAATTAAAACCAGGCTAAACAAGGAGACATTTCGCCCGCAACATATTTTTCCCCTCGATGTCTCCCAGTTTAGCCATCTCGGAAATTTGTAGCGCTCAAGAAAATTCGTAGCGAGAGACACGCAAATGTTTCTGGGAGACAACAGTATCATTTCCTGTGTCCGCAACTCAGGGGAAATTTTGCTCGCTTTTCACCTGCATGTATAGCGAACCTGGAAGACACGCAAGAATACTATATCGCGCGTGACATGACTTCTAGTTTAGTCACGGCTTTAGACGCGTGAATAGATTTTAGGTGCGGCAGTCACATCTTTGAACTTCAATAACATTTTGCCAGGTATACGATGATTTTTTATTATTGGGACAGTCCTCTTTCATTGTGATATAACCATATGCTTGTTTCCTAAATTTTTACAAGGTTCTTTGCAAAATCCTCTGAGATCTGCGTATTTTACTGGAGTTTCCGATTTTTGTAAAAATTGTCTGATACCACTCCATATTGACAAAAAGAGCTAGCATTCGACTATGTTAATAGGTTATAGGTAGGTAAGGAATGACTGTGTTTATTACGAGAGCAAGTGAACATTATCAACAGATGAAGTGACAACCTGAGGCTAAATTGAACTGTAATGTCGGGTAAAATCACGGCAGTTCTCAAAGAGTAAAAGAATCCTTGTCACAGTAATTTATTGTTACCACTTACTGTTAGTTGTTAAATTATAGAAAATCAAGGTGGAGAACGAGTCTCACGAATAGACTTTATACTTAGGGTCTATTTATATGGAGTCGAGTTACCCGGCTAGCCAAGTCGCTCGTCCCTCTCATATAAACAGGCAGCCGGGATTATTATTAATTTTGTGTACATGGCGGGTAACTCGAACTGCCGAGTAAGTCGGCTCCATATAAACAGGCCCTTAAAATGATTCTGTATTTTGCATGCGGCAAGAATAATTTAATTTAATTGTCGTTAAAGGTTCAAGTGGAAATTCTCTTGAACTTGGACTTAACTTCGACTTTAAGCATTAAGGCTTGCTTACCTTTGGCTAAAGCCTTGCCATTCTTCGTGGCTGCTAACTCTCTCACAGAATCTGCTTCTTCTTCGTTGTTTGAGAACCATTTATCACAATGGAAAATAAGTTCTTCGTTTTTGCGAGCAACGCTTGTCATTATGATCTGAAAGATAAAGTATTCTAAAACTTAAGAGAAAATAATAGCAAAGTTTAAAGAAAGAGGCTTGCAGTTCAAGAGCAGATTTCTCTGGCAACCGCGAAAGTCAATACGAAACTCATTATACTGGTTGCAAGAATCGGTTGCAAAAAGTGCCTGAATCATCTTATGACCAACCATGTAACATGACCAACAGCTTCTTACCAGACTTCTTAACACACGAGTTAATTAGCGTTATTTAGAGCTGTGCAGAGACAAATCATCCAGTATCTGCATCTAACAGCAGATCAAGGCCTCCCCTTTATTCAACAATGAATTGGAAAAACAATATAGAATTCTACATGAAATAGCAATAGGCCCCAAAGGCATATGAGAAGAAAATATAATATGGATACAGGACTGCTAGTATTTCCATGCTTGTTGATATACTGAAAAGTGAAGGCGAGACAGTGATTT
Source organism: Chrysaora quinquecirrha (assembly GCA_014526335.1). Classification (NCBI taxonomy): domain Eukaryota; kingdom Metazoa; phylum Cnidaria; class Scyphozoa; order Semaeostomeae; family Pelagiidae; genus Chrysaora; species Chrysaora quinquecirrha. The sequence continues at coordinate 2,802,386 of JACTAT010000029.1, read as the reverse complement.
TAGTGGCAGGCGCTAGGATCTCAGTATGTAGGCTAACAAATCGAGACCTCGATTCTGGATGTGACACTGCCGTGGCTGGGCTCGAAACCACCAGTCAGCTGGATTAGGCCACAACACAACAACACGTTCAAGTATTCACATACTATTCACATACATTTAGAGTGCTCTGCAGACATCTTGGAGTCATAATTGGGAATCTAGGTGGTTTTGCCGATAGGGCAACGTGCTCGTCTCAATCTCGTCAGAACCACTTTCCACAAGCCTATAGTCAAGAAAGCTGTCTATCCTGTCGAAGTTGGTAAAGGAGTACCTAGGGTATTTGTTCTAATATATCAGTTCGGGGATACGAACCACAAACCAAATCAGCAGTACTGTAGGGCTGCCACTGACAATTACCCAAGCCTGCGTTAAAAAATCAATATACTTGCTTGCTTGAGGGCTTGATACCCTATTCGATATGTCAGTATGAATAGCAAACAAGGCTGAAACTTCAAGCGGACAGCTCTCCTGTCATACTTATTCCAGTGGTATTATATTCTACTGCATTCTTACAGTTTTGAGCCAATATTACCTCTTGAAGGTGCCAGCCGGCATCGTCATTGCCTTCTTCAGCATCATGCATAACTCGCATTTTATATATCTTCCCAATATTGCCAACATCCATCTGTATCGAAGAAAATGATATGTTGAATCACGCTTGAAGAAATCTGCTACGATAACTAAGGGCTATTGGCATCTTTCCCGACCACTCTATTTGCATTTACAATGCTGCCAGCATAATTCATCATGTCGTCCTACAATCCTATTCTTTTCCTTCCTTCTAGGGTTTTTTCTCTGAGCTTCCCCTCAATCAACCCCATCACGATACTTTCTTGTCTTCGTTTTCCAACGGGGTTTAAAAAAAAAACGTTCGTTTCTTCGCGGTTCATTAACATCTTCAATCTAGACGTTTAATCTCCTATTAAAACTCATCAATTTGGATTCTTCCCAGTCCATTGAATATTTAAAAGCCCTCTAAAGCACCACATTTCAAATGCCGTATTTATTCAATAATATGGTATATCTGTTATCTGTTATAGAGACAGATGTGTCAAAAGGGGGTTATGTACCCCACAGGTGACATGAATCAATGAAATTCATTTCTGTTGGATGCTTGAAGTATAAAGGTCTGGCTTAAAACCATGATACATGTCGCCACGAGACATTGTTACGCGTGACATGTCCCTTCGATGTCTCCCAGTTTAGCTAACCCCAAAAACTTTGAAGCGCACGACAAAACTTGCAGCGAGAGACACGCAAATGTTCTGAGAGACATTAGAAACATTTCTTGTCTCCTTGACTTGGGGGACATGTTGCTCGCTTGTCACTCGCATGTTTATCCTGGGTGACACGCCGAATACAATGTCAGGGGCGACATGTCTCCTTGCTTAGCCACAGCAACACTGCAGTAATATAAAGAGCTTTTTAATAATGATTCCTCGCCAGATCTAATCTCACATGCGCGAGATGAAAATCATTATTGTAGGAACGGATTTCAAATAAACAGTTTCAACAATTCTACCTCGGTTTCTTCCTTTGATCCAGGCACAAATTTTCTTCCATCGGATGGTCCTAGTTTCAGTTCTCCAGTTTTACCTTTCGATCCATAGACCACGACTGTGACGTCATTCTCTGTACCGGCATCATCGATGTCACTTGTTTTGACCGTGAAAACATACGGGTTGCCTATAATGCGATAAAATCATTGCATCAGATAGGGCAGTAGTGAGATTGTAGCTAACTTAAAATTGTCAGCGGTTTTCATTGAGCGCAAATGGATAGCAAAAGCGTTAACATAACACTTAGACTACTATCCAATGTTTCTAAGGATATATCTATTTTATGCACATTTTATAAGGAACCCCATACCCATTTAGACCACCATAAATACTTTCCCTGGATTCGTCTCTGAAGAAAAGAGGATGGATATTCTGTTCTTCAGGGGCAAAAGTATTGTATGCATTTTTCTTTTCACATACTTCTGACAAGGGTTATATTTACAGGGAAGGCAAAAGAGACAAAACGAGGGATAAGTCCATCCTTGACCACAGAGAAAACACCACTGAACAACAAATGGGAAAAAGTAAGGTGTTTTAAACGATTTCAATGTTTCCACAAAGAAATGACTCAGAACCATCTTTGCTGAAATGTGGACCAGATGAACCTGTCAGAAAAGCGAAGCTGAACTGCTATTGTGCTTTCAATGCCAAACAGCCTTCTTGTGATGCTTCTACTGTTCATCGAAATTTTAAAGTTTTGTCCATTTTAAAAATTATCATGCAGATTTAATCCGTGTTGAGAAATATTTGCGTAATAATTTTTGAGTAACACAAAACTTCAACATTGCGATGAACAGTGGAAATATATTCAAGGAGACCCCCTGTTCCCTAAATTTCGGACTTCACCCATCCTAGCTACAGTAGCATAACTAGAGTTGCAAGAAACAGGGGAAACATTTTTCACAGGGGAACAATAGAAAAAGCGGAATTTATACCTTAATAAGCGAGATTATTTTTCAAGTGTTTCGGTCTGTTTCTGACGTTTATAATCGGAAGAGTGTCAGATGAAAAAAGCTTTTAAGTATGCCCAAAAATGATTCCACTGTTTATCGCAATTTGCATAGTACCTTTTACTTTTTTGTCTTTCCCTCTACTCTGACGCTGAGTATATGGAGATGCCTTAGAATATGATTTAGAATATTGTTGCTGATGCATTGTGTCTCTTTTGTTTGCTTTCTTCGATGATGTTGGAAGTGAATGGGTCTTCTGGTGATTTCTTCCTGTGAATATGAGGAAAGAGGCTACGATAAGTGAAGAAATGCTGTGCTGTGATCAGGTATACTAAGCATAATAGATATAGTTGTCATCAGTGGCGAACACTAGGATAGATTTTCCACAAGTATGGCATACCACAATAGATGGGATTCGAACCTGGATTGAATGACTAGAGAGCCAGCAACGTTTCCACTGAGCTATAGAGCTCGATGAAATCGCCGAGTAAATCTCCAAGTCATACAGCCCAAGGCTTTCCTATCGTTTGATATTTGTGTTTCGGCTATGTTAAGTCATCTTCAGCACCATACATGTTTGTAGATATTTGTCATGAATGAGAGCCTTGGGCTGTATGACTTGGAGAGTTACTCAGCGATTTCATTGAGCTCTATAGCTCAGTGGAAACATCGTTGGCATTCTGGTCGGCGATTTTTGGTTATGAAAACTTGTAATTAAAGGAACTGAAGCTCGGTGACTTACGTTTGAGAAGTCTTGACGGTAAACTTCTAGCTGACACAGAGCCTGAACTCCTTCCAGTAGCAATAACGATGTCTGGTCCGTTGATAAGGTCAGATAATCCACCAATCTATGAGGCGAAAATGATCTCTTAAAGTAAATAGATTCAGCAATACCACTTTTTGCCGTCATTGTAAAGTTAGATAGTTACGTGACATGTAACGAGGCCTCGATAGGGTGTTAGGAATATGGGGTATTTCCAGGAAAATCAAAGGCAAAAGGGATAATTGTGGATAAAATATTAGGTATACCGGATACTTTTGTGATATTCTAAGATAAAATGAAGAAATATACAGGGGACGAGGGATATGTTGTGAAAACTATATTAGATATTCTGCACCCACCTAATGGAGCCTCTGTAACAGAAAAGAAAAGTTACGTGCTCCGAAATGCCTAAACTAATTTTGCTATGAAAAGTCGCAAACGTAATTGCTACATTTGCAAGCAGGCCATTAACAGCTTTCAGTTGTTATTGGCATATCTGCCTTCTATACCTGCTTTCGTGATCGGGATAGATATTCCCATGGACTTCAGCTAAACAGCTAAATGTGGGTGAACAAAGAAGTTGCTAACTATAGGCCTAACTATGGAGCATTTCTAATAGCATTCTTCATAAAGTTCATCATGTAAGAAGGCATGCTACCTACTACCTGGCTCTAGAACAAACATCTCTAACAAGCATTGCCAATATAGAGGCTTGCTAATCTCCTACAGAGAAGGTTATATGGCCTGACGAGCTTTGAAATTTCTATTCAACTCAACCCTTCTAGAGGTAAACCAGAGTTGGGTTTGAACGCTGGCTAGGGTGAAACTGATGAGTTGTGAAGAATTGCTAGTTTTGTTCCTAAACTACGGTCGAACTCCGCCTTACGGCCACTGCGTTAATACGACCACCTCGTTATTGCAGCAATTTTTTGCCCCGAAAAGTGGCCATATACAGTCTCTTAAAACAGCATTCTTCGTGAACACGGCAAATTTTCGAAGGCCCGCTGATGCCCGTATTAACGGGCTTTGACTGTATAAGACGGTTTAGTCTTTTGGAACAACAGGCTTGTTCACAAAATAAACTATTACTTACGTAATAACAATGATTCAACTTACTTTTTTGCCTTCCATTGTATATAAATCCTTGACTGCTCCACTGTTCAGCTGTAGTATATCACTGACTGTTTGCAATACTCCTTCGTATGTCATCGCGGTTCTTCTATTCAGGATTAGCCTGGCTCTGTTCGAAGAATCATCTTTTGCAATGACTGTAATAGTCTTTGGTTTTATATTTCTCGCATGGAACAATTTACCCCCAGAGTCTGCCGATTTATTTTGTTTGGGTGACTCACCAAATGTTCTCTTTGAAACTCGCCATGATGGCCTGCCTGAGTTTCCCACGTAGTCTAACTTCTTTATTGGCCTAAGGAAAAGGAGGCGAAAATTGAAGGTTTGACCTAATATAGAGCAAGATAGCTAGATACAAGTAAACAAACTTTTATATGTTAGTTTGTTAGCATTTCAAGGTTTTGAAACTAATGATATAAACGTACGGCTTGTGCCTTCAGTAAAGCTATTGTGAAATGAATATCTTGGATACTCATCAACTGAAACTGGATGGATGGTCAGCCATGTCGATTGTAGGCTTCAGGCATGTTATCCCCACATTAGAATCTACGTACGACCTATCAAATGTGAGGCAAAGCAGAGCAAAGCAGAGCAAAGCAGAGCAAAGCAGAGCAAAGCAGAGCAAAGCAGAGCAAAGCAGAGCACAGCAAAGAAAAGCACAGCAAATATGAGCAAAGCAGAGCAAAACAGAGCAAAGCAGAGCACAGCAAAGCAAAGCACAGCAAAGCAGTGCAAAGCAGAGCAAAGCAGAGCAAAGCAGAGCAAAGCAGAGCAAAGCAGAGCAAAGCAGAGCAAAGCAGAGCAAAGCAGAGCAAAGCAGAGCAAAGCAGAGCAAAGCAGAGCAAAGCAGAGCAAAGCAGAGCAAAGCAGAGCAAAGCAGAGCAAAGCAGAGCAAAGCAGAGCAAAGCAGAGCAAAGCAGAGCAAAGCAGAGCAAAGCAGAGCAAAGCAGAGCAAAGCAGAGCAAAGCAGAGCAAAGCAGAGCAAAGCAGAGCAAAGCAGAGCAAAGCAGAGCAAAGCAGAGCAAAGCAGAGCAAAGCAGAGCAAAGCAAAACAAAGCAGAGCAAAGCAGAGCAAAGCAGAGCTAAAATGAAGTTGAGCATACAAAAGCAAAACAAGGAAACCAACTACCAGACAGAAAGAGCAAGAAGAGCACTGTAGACCGGAGGTGAACAGCTACTGCAAAGCAACAAACATTTCAAAAGAACACAGGAAAGCAAATGAAAGCAGAGCAAAATATATCAAGTCAGTATAGGCTAAAATATTCTAGTGTGAAGACTTCTGGTGTCATGAACCTGTATGTTTACTAATCGTTCTCATGTCATTAAAGATATTTCTGATTCTTAAAGGATTCTACCCTTCTTTAACCTGCCCACGCAAGCACGCATGACTAAAAAAAGTTACTTATTCTAATGAGATATAGTTTGCTTTCTAAAGAAATGAAGTTATGAATTAAAGATGAAGTGAACCTTTTTTGAAGCTTTCAAATGAGCTTGGCCTAACCTAAACCGGATTGGATGAGGTCTTAACATCGCATACTACGCTACTACGCTACATGTTCAACCTACTAACTATGTATAGATAGCTAACCAAAAAACTTAATAACTAACTAACTAGCAAAAAATAACAAATTTACTAACAAACTGCCTAACTAGCTAACTAACTGTTAACAAAGTACCTAACAACTGTTACCTACGTAACTAGCTAGCCAATTAACTAAATAATACACTAAGTAACTAACTAGCTAACTAACAAGCTAACTAGCTAACTTACTAAACTGCCAAACAAACTAACATCTAACTGACGAACTAACCCAACTAATGAACCAACTAATTAACTAGCAAAGTAGCAGTCCAACAGAAGCTTACAAACTAACTAACTAACTAAGTACCTAACTAATGAATCAACTAACTAAGAAGCAAAATAGCAAACCAACAGTAGCGTACTAACTAACTAAACAACTAACTAACTAACACACTGAATAAACAACTAACTAAAAAATTAACTAACTAACTAACTAACTAACTCACTAACTAACCAACTTAATAAATGAATAACAAGGTAACAAGGTAACTAACTAACTATAATAGATTAATTAATTAAGTTACTTACTAACGAACAAGCTAGCTGGCTAACTAACTAAACTGACAAACTAACTATAAAACATAACTGACGAATTAACTAAAACTAATGAACTAACTAACTAACTGGTAGAAAAGCAAACAAACTGAATAACTATATAACTAACTAACTAACTAACTAACTAACTAACTAACTAACTAACTAACTAACAAAATTACATACTGACTAACTTACTAACCGACTGACTGACTAACTAACTTTCTTACTTCAACTATACATAACTAACTCAATACTAACAAAGAAATTAACTTATCACATATCATACAAAATATCGCACGGTTTTACGGTTTTTGAGCCAACCTTGGGCGGTTTTACGGTTTCCAGACCCCCCTAAACACCCCCTCAGGACTTATGTCTTAAGACTGGTCACTGAGTTTTCAGAACTATGATTCAATGAAAATGCTATTAGTCAAACTATACTTAAGATAATAAAAAGGTAGAGAAACAAATGTATGTGCGACGTACCTTGCGTGAAAAGTTGAGCACACGTAGTCCCTTCCATCTTGAATCTGATCTATATCATAAACATGATGAATTCCACCGGGCGTATGTAATGTCCGGACACCAAACGGTAGAGGAACTTTTCTGGATAAGTCGTTAAGAAGCGAGTCAAAGTTTCGATATTTAGCTTTCGATATTGCTACACTGACACCTGCAAAATTCGCGTCTCCATCTCGAAAGAAGCGAACCTTCTTTACGTCGCTACCGTTCATTGCCATGATGTTTTCTATTTGTAATAGGAGACGTAAAGTAGCGCTTCTCTTAAGAGATAGATTGCAAGCTTCGAAAGTCTATGTCAAGAGGAACTCCAGCCTCTTAAGACACATAGTCCTACTGTACTGAATCTCTCAACTACGATCAACAAGAAAGCAACTGCAGGTGCACTCCAAGAGCAGGAGCAGGTGAAGGGCGAGTCGGTTGCTTTTTTGGTATATACGTTCACTGCACGAGCTGAATTTCAATTATCATCTGGTCTTTCGAAATTTTTCCCATATACTTTCTGTTGGTAGACTTAAGATCTCTTTTACTAGCTATCTGTTGGCGATGCTGTCAAAGACAACCAATACTAATTATGATGTTGTGAAGATTCACATGACCTTGACCATTCAATGTTCCCAGTAAGCTTTGGAATTCAGATCTTCCCTTACGCCTGTACAGAACAAGTGAAGACGATCAAACTTTGTTCTTCAGAAAGTTCCTGGGGAACTCTAGTGGTCACTTTTTCCTCTATTCCAGAATCACTAAGAAGGCGACCAGCTCCAGGAAATTTTGATTTGATACTATACGTTTCATGAACTTGTATAATCTACTGTTGCTCGACAGCTGCTGTATTCCTTTCCTACTTTGCAAAACAACAAAGACGAGAGAATCCAGTTTATACAGGGTGACTTGGTTTCTCGTTTGATTAACGGAAATACTTTATCCAGGCTGTTCTATTTAATGTAGTCTTTCCTTTGGGTAAAATAATTTCTTTGGGCCAACATCTGTTAAAAAAAACGTGATACACTGAGAAGATGTCCTAAACATGACAAGAATCTTAAGTTGAGGAGTCCTTCTTTCAACGAACCATATACCCTACTCATTTTATTGATTTAAGAAAATTAAGTTCATCACTTATAGGAGGGTATCCTTATATTCTTAGCACACACTTTTATCATGGCAAAAGTAGTTTTGTTTTAAGTTCGCGTCTCTTAATCCAACAAGAATTAAACAATTTAACGTAACACTTTGAAGAGAGCCTCTAATATACCGTCAAGAGTGAAGAAAATGAAGAAAATAATAACTAGATGTGTCCCTTGATAACAAATGTATGGAAGCAACAGTAAAGAAATTAATAATGAGTTTGCAGAACAGATATAGTTTCTTATAGTTTCTTTAAGGTGCTGTGGCGTCTTGGCCTAATCCAGGTGGCTTGTGGTGTCAGAAGCTCAGTGAGGTCAAGGTTCGAGCCCCAGCTACGGTATAGCGTCACAGCCAGGGTCGAGGTCTCGATTAGTCAACCTACGACTGAGATCATAGCGACTGGCGTTAAATACACCATTGATTTCACCTTCACCTTAAGGTTCTTAGACTTTGAGAAAGTGGCATTCTGGCCATTCAAGACAGGATTTCTTCTCACCAGTAATTGTTGTCTCGTTGCCCAAAGATTTATAGAAGAGCCTATGTGTTAAATAAACCTCTTTTGGTAGCAATAGCAAAAATATTAAGTTACTTTGTAGATACTCAGAAAAATAGCAATATACTTGTTTCACGACTATTCATTAGCTCTTCGGTCAAAGACTTCTTGAATAACTTTGCTAGCAAAGCTCTATTGAGCTGTGTCGTAACAATAGCAAAAATTCTCGATTACCTTGAGGATACGCATTAAGATAGCAACATACATCTACTTATTTCACAACTATTTCTGGCTCTTCCGTTAAAGACTTCTTGAAGAACCTTGCTAGCAAAGCTTTATTCAGCAGTGTCGTAACAATAGCAAAATTCTCAGTTGTCTTGCTTGTATTCACATCAATATAGAGGCATAAATTTCTTGTTAAAGACGTCTTTAAAAGCCTTGCTGTCTAGAAACCCCTTAATTGTAACAATAACAAAAACACACAGATACCTTGTGGATATAACATAAAATGCTCGCTCTTATAGACTGTACTTCTCATCAAAAGATGTGAATTCTGCGTAGTAAATGCGGCCACTTGCTGCTTGTGATTTGCATCTGAAGGTGAAAGATAAGTTTATGGTTAACAGGCCTGTCTTTCGTAATTTCTATTGGTAGTTGATGGTTTGACGGTTAATCAGACTCAATTATATATTTGTATTTATAGAAACGATTTAGATCAATTACGTAAATTGTCTGCAGAGTCCAAAACAATTTATTAAACACTGTCAATTATTCAAGGATTCGTAGAGAAATTCTCGCAGTTGAGCCTCCAAACGCACGTGTTTTGCGAAATAGCTGTTGTTTTCTAAGTCTAGAGAACAACTTAAGGCTCGTAGTTCTCCACATCATTGTTCTTTATACAGCCAATCAGAGCTATGAGATGTTAAAGTAACGTGCATTATGTACAGTAATTTGCTCGATTTCGGGTGTGAAATCGTCAAAACAGCTGCTTACTTATCACTAGGAAAAAAACAGTAAAAAATTAATAAGCAGCGTGAAACTCAGCTGTATTTGCATACTGCAGATTGCAAAACATGCTGTATGAAATGGTCTTACTAAGTTGAAGGCACTAGACTCTTGGGTTGATGCCTGTCAAATTTTAACCAATCAATTTACGAGATTCAGCAGCGTTTCATAGAATGGATTGTTCTCTAGAACTTCCACTTATACTGACATAATGCCATCTATAGCCGTATCTCCGTTCCAAATCCGAATCCGTCGCACGGAGATCGAACAGTTTAAAGTCACGAAGACTCGAACTGAAAATACAGTACTATAGCTTCTACGCATCTTTTGTTAGGAAGCTTTCCCCATGGAAAGAATTTCGCCTATTATGTGCCAGGCTTAATAAACTTAATAATCGGACTTTATGTGCAGTCAAAATAATCATAGGTATTGACCTGCGAGGGCATTTCACTCTGCAATAAGGCGTACGAGATTTCCATTGAAACAAAAGGGCTTCAAGGGACTTCTGAGAAAACAATAGGACTTCCAGCAAAGGTGTACGAGATTTTCAAGGAGTGGATTGCCCCTCGTTGACCTGCACGTGTTATATGTTTTGTAACTGAGAACAGGATTCAAAGCGTAGTTTTGTGGTGATGTGGCTAATCCAGCTATCTTGTGGTGTCAGGAGCTTATAAGGCCAGGCTTATAAGGCCAGAGTTTGAGCCCCAGCTGAGGGACAAAGAAGGGGCAACAGGGTGACTGGAATCTTATAAAGATCAACCAGCATTGTCAGGAACAGGGAAGAGACAAAAACGTAGCCAATCATTTCAACTTGAGAGTAACATACAAACACTAGTACATCCATGCAGTCATGACACCACCCATACCTTCCTTTTATAAATCATCTACAAAGTCATAAGAACAATTGAATTCCACAAGTCTTTGTCCGAATGCCTTGTAGAAATCTGCAGCATGATACTCGGTTATACCATCACAATATGCAATATCAAGGTACCTCATGTATACACAGTTTTTAACAATGCTGATGAGTGATTTATAAGTTATTGATGGTACCCATGAAACATTAAGAGAGGTCAAAAATGGAAGACTCTTGGACACAATATCAATACAGTCATCACTTATCTCCAGGTGGCTAATATTTAGCTCAGTCAGCAGTGTTAGTTTAACTATCATGTTTGTTAATCCATCGTCAGTTACTTTTGAGCATCCATGGCAAAACAAGTGTCTTAGATTTTGGAGGAAGGCTATTGGCTCAAGTCCGCTATCAGTTATATTTTTGCAATTGCTGAAATCAAACCATTCAAGTCTTCTCAAATTCTTGATACCAGATTTTCCTAAACCACTGTCATCATTATTAGCACTGATATTCTCTGCTAGAAATGCTTTATCCGTTAACTGATAGCACTTGGAGATATCAAGCTTTTTTAAGGATGCCATACAGGAGCAAATATTCTGCATGGATTGATCTGTGATGTATGATGAAGAAAGGCTTAGATTCTGAATTTGTGGTGAGACTTCACAAAAGAACAATACATCTTTATCTAACAAACCACAATCTGATAAATTAAGTTCCTTGAGGCTGGAAAATGGATTGCTACCAAGGGTCAAAGATTTACCACCAACAAGATAACAATGACTCTTATTATTGTAAGTAATTTTAGTTCTCACATTAGGACAGCCAGGTATGCATAAGGATTCTAATTTTATATCAACTTTCTTAATCATATTGATGCAATTCAGATATGAGAATGCTTTCACACTAGACATATCTAGTTTCTTAACACTCTCCATTTTTGAGAAGCATGTATTAAACTCCAAACAGTTGTTGAAATAAACTGGGAAATTTATTTCTTCAATTATGAATGTACTTAGAAGATTGATTACAAATTCTGAACTCAGCTCTGTATATGACAGATCAATTCTCTTTATATCCTTGAACTGACATAAAGACTCAAATAGCTTCTTCTCCATCTTTTCATCTATTCTAATCCCAGACAAGCCAACAAAACAGAGTTTTGGGCTGTGATGGGACAAATAACTCAGGAACAAGGCATAATTATGAGTCATTTCAATGCTTGTGTGACCAAAATCAAAATGGGTTAAATTTCTAAGGAGATCATGCTCTCTCAAAATATCATCAAAGGACTCCATATGGATGAGGCTTCCGAATTCGTAACAATTTGAAAGATCTAGACTATCGATATTTGGGGCATCTTGCAGCAATGTTAAAAAGTCTTGCTTGCCAAGAGATTTACAGCCCTTAGTGACAAACCAATAATGTTTTCTCCTGCTATTTTGCAATAAGCTAATATTATTTCTCTTGGGCAACCTCTGTGAAACTGGATTTTAGTAATCCCTCTTCCTAATAAGTCTCTGGCTAGCCTTGCAATGTTGTCATTGTCAGTGGGTGTCAAAGTTAGGCCTATATTTGCCTGGACGTCTGCAGTGGATTTCATCGTTATCAACGCCGATGCATCTCTCCAAAGTGAGGAATCTTCTGCAGCCTCTTGCCATTTTTTGCAAACAAGTTTAGCAATGTTCTTTATTTCAAAGTAGCTCAGAAATGAGAAAATATGCGACAAGGCAAAGAAGTGGAGGTCCTCTCCCGCCATCTTTACTTTACAGAATCCAAAATCTGGTCATCACTAGAACGTGGTAGATTTATGCATAAAATGCTCTGTACAGATTACCAAAGTCGTGACGTCACAAAATTCTATTTTTAGAATTTTTCAATTCGCTCTTCATTATGTCCGAAGGACATAATGAGAGGGTGTTTGTGGAACGCATGTATGTATGTATGTATCCATCCATAGACACACAGACGCTTTTTCTGCCAAAATGTAACAATAGATAAACCACAAATGCGAGGAACTACACTTTGAAGTTGCCGTAATTGGTCGTCATTGAACAAATTAGGTGAGCAGCAATTACGGAATTTGTAAACAAGTGGATGATTCATAGTGGCCGAATATTTGACAGAAGTTGTCGAAGTTCTTAATTAGATAATTAGGTTTTTTCGTCCAATCAGAAAATTCTCGAAGCCATTTGCATAAATAGAGTAATTTATCATCGTGAAGAGTGGAGTCGTTTGTTGCGTTCTGGATATTGTTGCCAAATTTCAATTTTAGATTGTGGTTTCAGAATATTCAAGATCCTTATAGCATAATTGGATATTTAGTGGCAAAATCCCGAGAGTAATGAGAGCAGCCCACTGCGTTATGGAAATATTTGGAGAGAAATTTCACGAGACATTTACTGAGACGTGACTAGGTTTCTGTCGAGAAGATTCTCGAAGTCCAACACAAATCTCTGCTTATGCTCCTTAAAACTGATTGGTCGCTATTACCATAAAGAATGTTGATGATGATATCAATGACAAAGAATAAAATGACATAATGACTACTGTTGCGTTGATCGGCGTTGGTGATGATTATGATGATGTTGATGATGATGATAATGCTGACAATAAGGATAACGATTATGATAATGGTAATGATGATTATTATTATGGTCCTTCGGACATTGCGACAGCATTGCTATGTTTTTTATGTCCGAAGGACATATTAAGAGGGTGTCGTGGAACGCATGTACGCATAGGTAGGCAGGCATATAGACGCTTTTTCCTGCCAAACCGCGTAACAAAAGATAAACCACAAATGATAGGAATTAAACTTTGAAATCGCCGATAAGTGTTGTCGTTAGTGGGCATAATTAACAAAATGCAATTGCTTGCCAAAAACATCAATTAGTATCAACTGTTAGTGTAGCGCAGTGGAATAATGCGCTTGTTTCTGGCGCTAAGGGTTGCGAGCTCGATCCACGATGCAGGAAACTAAAAATTTCACAAGATTTTCTCCCAAAAAAGCCGGCTCGGTCGGGTTTCAAAAAAAAGTTTGACTAAAATATTGCAAAATGTTGCTCAAATCTAATTTGATTTGATTTTTTATTTTGAAATATTTTCATACAATTTTTGATTGGGTTGTTATTCTAAGAGGTTTCTAGAAGTCCTATTAAATGCAAGGTACTTTCGTGTGAAAAGAGGAGGAGATTGTGGCGCAGTAGAAATTGTTGCCAAGTTACACAGAAGAAATTTTTTCAAAACAGTTTGCGGCTTCGAAAATCATCTGAAATAAATGGTTCAAAGTTGGCAACCAATTCTACTAATGTGCTACTAATTATCGAATATAGTCATCTGCATAGTATGATAGCCTTTGGAGATTCTAGAATTAAATTCATCATTTGTAGCGAAGATTACAGGTTTCGGTGCACTGAAGGGAGTTATTTGTTACACAGTTTAACCTATGAGCTCAAATTTATTAGTACATATACGTTACTAGAGGTTTTCTATTTTCGATTCAAAGTTTTAGGATTCCTCCAGGAAAGATTCATCTGATCACATTGTCAACAATCGCATCATCATCATAATGGATCATTATCATCATCACCATCATCATCACAATCACCAATCATTGTCTTCAACATGATCATCATTTTCGTCTTCAACGTGATCATCATCATCGTTGTCGTCGTCGTCGAGCATCATAATCATCATCATGATCGTCTCTAGCATGATCATTATGGTCATTATCATCCTCTTCAAAGTCATCATCATCATCATCATCATCATCATCACCAACATAATCATCATTCTCATCATCGTTGGCTTCTTCATCATCATGATCGTCTCTAGCATGATCATTATGGTCATTATCATCCTCTTCAAAGTCATCATCATCATCATCGTCATCATCATCATCATCATCATCGTCATCATCATCATCGTCATCATCATCATCATCACCAACATAATCATCATTCTCATCAAGGGCATCTTTTAAGAAATTTTGACTAGTGGGCCAAACCATCGGAGGGCCCGATTCCCTAGGAGAAAGTTTAATCTGAACAGCCCTGAAATCTCCAAGCATTAGATTATTTATCAAGGAAATGAAGTGGGTCATGCTTCCTTGAGAACGTTTGTAACTTCAGTGTGGTCCTCCAAGCAGGTCTATCAATCACTCGATCACATCAATATTTTCGCCGTTTTACGCCATCACGTCGAAATATTTTCAATATCACGTTCACGCGTGGAAATCCAGTCAAAGGTTTTAGCTAAAGTAGATTTTAAATGAAATTCTATTGTGACCTGACATACAAATATGATGGATTTGTTACATCCCATCATCTACCGATTTGTTCAGTCATTCAGCCCAGCCAGCGTAGTCTATTTGTAACTGCAAAGCAAAAGCAAAAACATCTGATCCGGTGCTGAGATGAATGCTCCCCACTTGCATCCACAATGCCGAGACAATGTGGCTGAGGCGTCGCATCTTACGGTGGTTCCCGTTACAGGAAATCGCTATTCTCCCATGAGTCTTCCGCCAGCCAACCGAGGGAGGGGATATCCGGCCCCTAGACCATGTGCTTACGCTTGGATACCCCTTGCTTACGCTTCCAACTCATGACACCGAATCGATAGTGTATAGAAGCTTCAAAGTCCTGGAAGAATTGCTTTTCAAAAATCCAGCAATTGTGGGAGATTCTTTTGCGCATGCGCGTTTCTTGTTTGGTCAAGATTTAATCTGTTCTCTGGCAAAGGAGACCAGCTTTCAGTAATTTTGAAATAGTAGGCAATCCAGGCTGAAAGTGATTGTTTCCCTTCATAGCTGAGCTGAAGGATCTAGCGAAATGCTGCACTGCTTATGATTCACAGTAGAATGAAGGTACTCAATATCTAATGTCATGCAGCAAGTAAGTCCCACCTTAGTAGGCTTAGTAGGTCTTAGCAGATATGCTTCCCCAGGGCCATTTAAGTTTTTTGGGAGGTCGGACTGCTTGGTAGCAATGGGATGTATCAAGGCTGCCATTTCTTCAAAACAGTCTTTGACAAACGCAATGGCACTTTCAGAAGATTGAATATCGCCTCATCGCACCAATGCTCGCATCACAGATGTAAAAGCCATGGTAAAACAAGACGGTGATCCCTACTGGTTCATGAAACTGGGCATTCGTTGATTTTATACCATCTCGACTGTCACTTGTATCGCTTTCTTCAAATGTCACAACAGAATTCTTGTCCCAGAAGAAAATTTTTGGTTGAACAAAACAAGTGAAGAGAAATTGATTCAATGGTATCCATATCTTTGTTTCTTTTTTCTCTTCCTTTGGTCTGTTGGCAAAGCAATATCACTCAGAGAACCGGTGTCGTGATTAATCAGGCTTACTCCTGAACTGCGAAAGACTGGGATATCGCATTAAAACAAGTACCAGTGAATGGACATCTGAGACCATGGGCTAGGATACTGATAACGAGCGTTTTCTACTGTGATACCAATGCCATTTTGTGCTAGCTTCAGAAAGTCGTTAGATCTTGTAGACGAACAGCAGTATATAACAATCCAAACTCACCAATGGAAGTAATGCAGTCAAACTTCGCATCATTATTCGCTATACAGTTAACGACTTTTTGACAGGATCCATTTTCCTCATATTCGGCTGCAGTTTTCTTCTTTTGTTCTTCGAGGCGTGCTTTGTATGTCTTAAAGTTTCCGCCAGAACTTCTCTCAAATTATGCTGAATGCATTTTAGCGCCATATTCCTTCTAACGTTTCAAGTTTTAATCACCCCAGCACCAAGTTCAAAGCCACTTTCACGTAATCCCGCGGTAAAAAGAATCGATTTTCACGTGCACGCAAAAAGCGCGAATCACGCCATAACGCGTTGAAAAACCAATTTCACGTCATCACGAGCAAAAAATGCCTTATAGCGCATCACGCCAAAGCCCTTGGGGGCCACGTATTATGGTTCTTTCCGAAAACATTGGCAAATTAATTAGGAAAAAGACCAAGCAGACTTTGTTTTTTATCTAAGTTTTAATAATACGTTGTATGATGACACACTCCTCCAGGGCATCTGTTAAGGAAATTTCACTAGTGGGTCAAATCAGCAGGAGGGCCCAATTCCCTGAGAACAAAGTTATGTCTGTATAAGCATCAAGGGTTAATATCAAGGAAGCGAATGATGGTTCATGCTCTATTGCTCTAGTAATTTGGTAACTTTAAGGACCTGCAAACACCTTTTTGACTGGAGGAGATGTTATTTCCCGGCAATGAGGTAAATTTGACATGAGACACTTGTGCCAAAGGAAAGGTGCAAAGGCACGCTCACGTAGGGGGGACAGGGCATTCTCCCACAGAAAATTTTGGAATTTTCTGTGTCTAGAGTCGCTCTGGTTGGCTTTCCGTGGCTAAAATAATCATGCACTAATCTTTCCAAAGTTGAATACTTCCAAAGTCAAAAGGGCCCATCACTGGTGGGGCAAAACCAGGATTTCAAGGATAAGAGACAGAGGTGGGGCAGCCAATAGGGCCTGGTGGGGCAATTTCCCCACCAAGAAGACTTAGTATGATTAAAAGATGCCCTGCGGGTTTCCGTATCAATTAAAATGATGCAACAATCGAAGGGCAATTCACGCCTTTAAAATCCCGTAACCTTTGCTGGAAGTCCTATTGATTTAATGGAAATCCATTGAAAATCCTTATTGAACTTACAGCCAAATATTTAATTCAATTCCAATTATATGGATTCAATGAACCAAATTCTGGTGCTTGCTTGCTAACCCCATGATCAAATGGAAAGGGCAATTTATTCTTCATAAGGAACGAAAACAAGAAACAACGAATGGATTGTGCAGAAAAATTGTTGGAGTGAGAAACGCATTGCGCAGTACTCTTGGTGTAGTTAAAAGAGAGGAAAAATTCTGGTTAAAAATAGTTGTTCACAAGACAGTAATTTGACATAAGTTGTTAATTCTGCCTTCTAGCACCACCGTAGAGCTAGACTCACTACATAAGTCAGACTACTTCGCTCGATGTTGTTATTGTTGTTTTCTACAATCGCTCAGTGTAGTGAAAAATCAAATCACTTCTGTCGTGAGTCTACCTTAGAGCATGGAATTCATACGCCCGCAAGGAATTGAATTTTCCGTAGAGCAAGGAATTTATTATTTTCACATCCATGAGTCAAAAAAATAACGCATGCGCGACAAAGTTTTCCCAACAATTGCCTGAATTACTTGAAGAAATTCTGTTAGTATAAAGACGATGTCTTAACGTAATTGATTCAATGTGTGAGTCGGAAGCTGGCGGGATATTCAAGCGTAAGCACATGGTCTGGGGGCCGGATAGTCCCACCCCCTTGGCTGGCCGAAGATTCACGGGAGAATAGCGATTTCCTGTAACGAGAACCACCGTAAGATGCGGCGCCTCAGCCACATTGTCTCGGCATTGTGAATGCAAGTGGGGAGCATTCATCTCCAGTACTGAGCAATGTTTTTGCAGTATTTGGAGTGATATGCACAAAGCGGATACCAGTTTGAGCAGCTTTCTGACAACAACAACAACTATAGATTGAAGCTGCTATAACTAGTACTCGTGTAATAAGATAAGTCCACGTTTGGCGGGTCTGGTAGGTCCACTTTAGGGTCAACGGTGAACAACAGGCTCGGATCCAGACCGGTTTAAACGGTTCGCAAGGACCGGTCAGAATATTTTAGGGTAATTTTAAAAATTGTTATTTAGAATCGCTCAGAAAGAGTTCTTCGATTTGCTAAATTCTTTGCAGTCTTGTAACAGGTTCACCTGTGCGTTCAAATCTCTTGTCATTCCAAATGTTCAAATTTGGTGTACCTGTTGCTTGCGTTACTTCTCTGAGGAAACAGCTGTTTCTTGTTGTAGTTGTTGGAAGCTGTTTCTGAAAGTGTGGGAGGAAGATAATAAGTCTAGGCGCGGTCGGCGTAGACTTACTGCAAGAGTCTCAGTTCCGCTCATAAAATCTAGACCAACAACAACAGCCTTTCGCTACACTGATAAGTCTGTCTTGAAATCATTTCACTCAATCTTTTAGTCTGTTCGGGACACTTATCTGAAAACTGAACCCTATTCATGCTCCTCATCTTAACTATACTAAATGTACCACAACGTGTCTATAAGGAGTGAGATACTGGTCTTTTATTCACATTCAATAGTTGTCCTGTTAACTACTCAGTTAGGTCCTGTCTCAACAGGTATTAAAATTACTATTTTGATAGCCTCGGATAGCCTTTAGGCATGAAATAAGGAGTAATTTGAGTCGCATTGCCATTGCCTGCTGCTGCCATTCAGGGGCAGACTGGCAGGAATGCTAGGCTGCGATTGCAACCCGGGCCTTCTTGTTATATAGGGTCTTTAACAAACTGTTTCTGTTGATTTCTTGAGCAAATCTCTTCGATTTCTTGGGATTTCGAAAAGATTTGGATTGGTTTCGCTCAGTCTGAAAACAGTTGGAACAGAAATTGTTTCTCAATGCAGATAATTGGAAAGAAGTAAAAATAAAAAGATAGTCAGCTTATGCGCAAGAAAATATGGAAGCAAGAAAATATAGAAATGCGAACATATGTATGAAAGGGAGACGATTTTTTCATCGAAATATCCCAAATAAGAAAAAACTATTAACACGAACAGTAGCCCTTGCCTTGAATAGATTTTTTACACAGGAGCTCGCTAGAAGCAAATAACAAGAAAAATTGCTATAGTGAAAACAGGCCCATTTTACTTTAAATAGCAACCCTTGAGATTCGCTGCCAGTCCGCCTCTGCGAATAATTCTTGAAATAGTTGGAAGCTAGTTAGTTGCCCTCATGTGATACTGCTAGTTTTTAGGCCTTCGTGTTTTCTTAAGTTTCATTCATTCGCAAGTATTTTCTTATTAACGTAACATAACGTAACTTAGCACTAATCTCTGTTCGTCACCTAGTACTTAGTTGTTTTACGTTTTACCGGCTTTTGTATTAGACGTCGTTAATACCACGTATGCAGGAAATCTTTGTATTAGTCCTTCGGTATCTCTTTAAAATCTTTATCCTCACGAATTTGTAACGTTTCCTGTTTATCTCTTAATATTTCGTATATATAGAAGTATCTAACTTAGCTTTAAAGTGAAGGAGATAGGAAAGCAAAAGCAAAGTATGGCAAGGTAAGGCTCTACTATAGGGTGGATAACCGTTAGGCCGGGAGGCTTGCGAAAGCTCCCGAGCCTTATTCTCAGTATTATATAACGGGCAGGCAGTGCTTGTGAAAGGCTGTACTGTACCACTACATAGTCTATATTATAAAGAAGACATACAGTGCTTGCGAGAGGCTGTAATGTACTTCGTTGTTCTTATCTGGCTCAGAGAAGCCCTTCTTGTTGTGAATGCCGTTTAGCTTGGAATTGTGAAATATGGAATATGAAAAGATAATGTCAAGATCGCTCTCAAGTTTGTGTCTGTGTTTGTGTGTCTCTGCCCTTCGAAGAACACTGGAAAAACCCTTATTACACTCAATTTCTCCCTCGTGCATTCCTGCACCTTGCCTAAAAATTTTTCGTTGGACTTGGAGATTTGGTGGCATTTGGAGCTTCGGCGATATTCTAAATATGGAACAAAAAGAAAAAAATTCGGGCATCCTGGTCTTAAGTCAGCTTGAAACCAAATCAATCATTAATTAGCGAAAATGAAATTTTAATTTTAATCAGGCTTTTGATCTGTTCTTAGCCTTTTTTTCTTGAATATTTTTCCTTGTTATCAATATTTCATGAATTATTTCAAAAATCCTGTTTTGTACGAAGTAAGATTAGAAAAATTATGAAGAAAAATGGCTAACGTTTCAATGAACAAGTGCCAGGCAAGCTTATTTCTGCACCTTTTCACTAGATAACAGCGTAATGGCGAGGAGTGACAGCTTCTCGGTACAGAGCACCAGGTACAGAGCACCTGGTACATGCTATGAAAGGCTAATCGACCCTGTACGACACAAACGCAACCTGGTACATTCTAATCATAGGACATTCGCATGCATGAAGATTGGTACACCAGTACATTGTCACGAATTCTCCCGGTACACATGCAAAAAAGCCGGTACACTGTTACATTGATCATAGCTGTCACCCTCTCCACAACGTACTGAAACATTATTCAAAAATACAGTATGATCGTTGATGAAGCCTTAATGCCCAAAGTCTGAAAGAAACACGAGTCTATTCAAAGATTAGCGGCATGGAGTAGTCAGGGTAACTAAGCAGGTGATGTCGACCCCGGAAGAGCTATTTTGGTGATAGTTGTGTTGCTTTTATGGCTTAGAACTTTACTATAGCCATGACATGAGCAATTATTGATGTATGGTGCGTAGTTATTGTCGACAGAGAAATGTAGCAAGTGCTTTCGAAGAGTACAGTCATCAATTCTTTGCAACTGAGCGTTGCACCAAAGGCGAACTTCCCTACCACACATATTTGTTGGTGCTGCCCCGGTATTGCCCAGGGAGAAATAGATAGCCAAGTCGTTCTGCTGACGGTCAGAAAATCGTTGGCTCAAGTCTAGTCGAGTCGAGATTGTCCTACCTAAATTCAATTCACATCTTTTAAAGGCTGAGTACGCAATGCAAATACTTCAAAAATCTTGTTCCTGTCAAGCAGATAGTTGAACACCAAGATTATCATTAGTTTAAGCTATATTTGAAGTCTGACCGATTTTAATGCCAAAACACGCAAGTCAAGACACTGAATCAGGCTAATGCCTTAGGTTATCAGAAGAAAATATATTGACCAAATCCATAAGCCGCAATATAATATAGGTTCTTTTGCGCTTTAATTCTGATTCCTTTGAGATCCTCGCTAAAACAGATTTACGGCAGTTTTTTCAGGAATTCGGTCGCCTAAACTAGAACTTCTGTTATGAAGAATCAACCCAGAAACCCAGCATGTCACGATTAATAATGGAAAACGATTCAAAGTTACCTTAAAAAGGCAAGCAAAAATTCCTTTAGAACTGCGAAAATTATGAATAATTTAGCTAGAACACAGAACAGCTGACTGCGACGAGGGCTGTATCATGGACAGAAATGTTCTATTTTACGTTTGCCGACAACGTGGAGATAACCGAATATGCAGTATATATTGATTTCCATATTGATAAAAATGATGGATTTCCATCGTGTGGCTATCTCACTAACTTTGACTAACAAAACTCTCTTGACTATTAAACTGACTATTAATTTCATTTTTAATTCAGTTTTCTGTGTCATGACTGGCTGGGGACAAAAAAGTATAAGATTTGATGCGGGTGGAGAAATTATTCTTAATCCTTTAAGCATTTGTAGACAGACATTGTATGATGTTTATCATGTTCTTAGAGAGGAGAACTAGAGAAAATAAAGCAGAACAAAGCAAAGTATGCGAGGGTGAAGGCAAAAGCCTCTGACTTGCTTGGTCAAAACTGCATACTTTTTATTCATTAGTAAAAACTCATTAGGGGATGTGCATGGAAGGACAGGTTCTGACGATGGGCGCAAAACTTTGAAATATGGTAATAATACAATAATTGAAAAATTTATGTTTGACTGATATAAGATAGGAGCAGAGTGCACTCGTTGCTGTCCCCCTCCAACTCGTTTACAGATGGTGCTCGCTAAACTACTGGCAAAGAGCACGGGGGAGAATACCCATGAGTCAAGTCAATGCTGAAAGGCATTCTTCATATGCTGTTATGTGAATTATTGGAACTATATCATTAACCTCCCGAGACTAACCTCTTCAAGGCAGTATTCTTGGTTAGCAAAATAGACATCCTCCTGTATCAATTTAAACTCTTAACTGTAGAGGCTAAACGAAATTCAATATCAATGTATTACTACTTTACTGCAGTTTTCTCTGCGGATTAATTGTCCGCTAGCAAGTCCCTCTTAAAAAGCAAAAACCATTTAACCGCTTCATCAATTACCACTTCAATTCAAGCCGGTATTCTGGTATTCTAGGTTTAAAAACATAGAAATTTTCCGTCAGAAAATCCCACTCTAAAGACTGCAAAACGAAATTCAATATAAATGTATTACTTCTTTACTGCAGTATTCTCTGCGGATGAACTTTCCGCTAGTAAGTCCCGCTTATAAAGCAAAACCCATTTAACCGGCATATGAATTACCACTTCAAGCCAGCATTCTAGGTTTAAAAAACATAGAAGTTTTTCGTCAGAAAATCCGACTCTGAAGACTGCAAAACGAAATTCAATATGAATGTATTACTTCTTTACTGCAGTATTCTCTGCGGAAGAATAGTCCGTTAGCTAGTCCCTCTTAAAAAGCAAAAACCATTTAACCGGTACATGAATTACCACTTCAAGCCAGTATTCTAGGTTTAATAAACATAGAAATTATCCGTTAGAAGTTCTCACTTTAAAGACTGTTTGAACCATAGTTTAAACGATATTTCTATTCACAATATGAACTAGTTTCCTAGGTCACGGAATGCAAATAAAATGCCACTACATCTGTATGCTTCAAATCACTTTTTTAAATATTACCTTTTGATGATGCTGATGTCCTTATATTTTATTTCTGTTGTATATCTCTCGCAGTGATGTTAGAAGTCACACTTTACTGTGACACTTGAAATGATTCATCTGACAAAATCGTATACCATTCTAGTGCTCTGTAAGCAAACTAAGGTTCGATGACATGGGTGCACATAAAATATTGAAAATGGAGAGGAAAAATCAACATTGAAAAACCACGCAACAGGTGTCGGCCTATATCTCCATGGCAATTCTGCTAATTTTCTTGAATATGGCTTATAAACAGAAACGAGTAGAAACCTGTTAACCTGTTGTCTATGAAGATGATTCTATATAAGCTATGATTCTGGCTTAATAATGGCTAAGACATTTGTCGATTAGATGTTTGCGCTATTTGATGTTAGAACTACATAGATAGGTTACGTATAGTAGTATCAGGGATTCAACCAGGCGTCTTACATGCAGGGGGCGTCTATTCGATAATTTCGGGGTGCCGATTCTTCTTGAAATGAATACAGGCATTTCTCGGTAATGATCATTGGATAGTTTGCTGTTGTGAAATTCAACAAAACACACAAAGAATAAAAATTGCGATAAACAGCGGAAACGTTTTCGGGTTTTTTCGCCTGACACTCCTCAGAAAAAGCTTTTAAGTAAGTATGCCCAAAAATGGTTCCGTTGTTTATCGCAGTTTTAAAGTTTTGTACTACTCATAAATATACATGGCACTCTCTGCAGAAATTTGAGTAATTCTCAGTTTATCGGCCTGAAACAGCCCATACTTTGTGTGCCAATTGATTTTTTCGGATGAAGCTCTGCATATAAGTGCCTTCCCAGGAACACTAGAATGAAAAAGTAATGTTTTGAGAATACACAATAGAAGTTCTACTTCTCATATTCATGTCAAATTATGTTTTAAGAAATGTGCCACAATGTATACAGAATAGGTATTTTGTAACTGAGCTACTTTATTGTGCAAAGTTTTATGACAATACATGCTATTTCTAGGCTCTATAATGCTACTTTGAGTCAAATGTTTTGGCCTAGATAAATCAATATTCTGACGAAAACTACTAGGCTTAGCAATGAAAAATATCTTCTTTATCCCTTCCTTCCAGATGTTATACATAAACAGAAACAGTAGAGCAGAAAAAATAGAGTTAGGAACCATCTTGATCTGCATTTCCATTCCGGCGGTGCACTTATTTGAGGGAGGGTACTTATTCGCAGGGTTGTGTGTAGGGTGCAGTTCTACCCAAAATGTACAGCTCTAAAATTCTAAAAATTGTTGTGAAGTTCTAAAAGATAAGTTGGGCAGCATCAAAACAATTAACAGAGTATATTTTGGCCTTTAACGGTGAAATACCATGGTCTAATAATTATATTTTTTATATATTTGGGTCATGAGATCACCAGCAAAGCAATTCTGGACAAAATAGATTTAAAACATTTCTAGTACAACAGTCCTATCCCACCTAATTGAGTGCATTTTGTTATATTATACTTGCTTGTTATACTATATTATACGTGTTATACTTGCTTCACCTCTTGGCTTTTAATGATAATGTGCAGTTCTAACTTTTTTTAAAAAAAAACCCTGCTTATTCGAGGAAATATGGTATGGTCTTTACCACAAATTGAAACGGCTGCAATGCTCAATGCAAAAAATAAAGTTTCGTCTATATAACAGCTTCCACTAGCTACGAAGGAACGTATTTCAGTTCAAATATGAAGCTTCTATTGTTAGTCGTCGGTCTCTTCCTTCTCATTGACAGTTGCAGTAAGCAAGTAATCTTTTATCAAAGGTACAACTCGGACATTGCCATGCATTCCATTTGAAAAATCATTCCATCGAATAATAAGATCTTGACAGTCAGCTCTGAATTTCATTGCAGAATAAATGGAGCTTGTGGATAGCTCTTTATTCCACATAAAAACTTGACTGATTTCGCCTTGTAGAGTTGAAGCACTTTCAGCAATGCAAAAAGTTGTTGAATGGGTGTTGGACGTCAATATCGCTGATGCAGCGAAGCTGATACCCAAGTAGACACTGCCACCACCTTTAATCTGAATTTGCTGCTGATTGGTCAGTGAGTGTGTGATTGACAGGCTGCCATTCAAGTACAACTTCAGGCTCGCACTCTCCAAAGACCATGAAAAAGCTATATGTGCAAAATTGTTGCGAAATTTCTGTTCAAAGATATTGATTATATTACCGTTAACTTTCACTGAAAACCCAAATGAAGTTGCTCGAATTTCAATATCGAAGCAGCTGTTTTCTGCTCTATATGTAAAGAGCACAGTACCACCGCTATTTAGCTGACTGATTTTGCCCAGAATGCAATTGTAAATGCAGACAGGTTTGAAGAATTCGATACTTTTGCCTTAGCGTAATCTTCTGCTGAGAATCTTGGGAATTTGTAGCTGATAGTACTGCCTGCCCTGCAAGTATTTTGGCCGCCACTGCTTTCAGCTGGATTTTTCTGAAATACAAACGAAGAAAAATAGATAATAGTATACTGCTAGACGTTTTACATGATTCGCAGTTCTCCTCCTCTGCCAAATCTGATAGATAGACCTACTCGCTCAGAACTACTCTAGAACAAGTCTTGTTTTTTCCAGCTTTTTGCCAAAAATTTGGAAAGACCCAATCTGAGCATTAGGCCACACCTTATCAGTTTTTATTTAAATGGTTGTTATTGTTGCTAAAGGTTACCGTTGTTCTTTGCAAAGAGTTGGATCTCACACTAGCGAATATATACGCACAACGGTGGTAGATATGCACTACGGTGGTGGTATTTTTGCGCAGTCTGGTGGGTGTTTTCCGTAAAAAATCAACAACCAGTGATAGAAAATACTACCACATCAAGCATAATAACCCACCACATCAAGTATAATAAACCACCATAGTAGTGCAGACACAATCAGAACCATTTACTAATATCAGGCCACTTCGTTTAATGTTCTACTTGACTTCTAGAACCACCTCTCAAACATTTGATTTTACTTCTTGTAAACCCTTGCAGAAAAAGATATATAAAAGCAAGGACGCCTGCGGTGGGGGGCAAGGGGGGCGACCGCCCCTCCTTTCCTTATCCAAGGGGGCAAGGAGGGGCAAGATGTGCCCTCAGCGACAAAAATTATTAATAAAATAGCTTTGAAATTGTCTGATTAATATTGTAGAATTTTAGAATAGAGGAAAAGCAAGAAAGGACCATAATATATTTATTTCATTATTTGTTTCTGGGTCGAGGGAAAATCAATGTGAAACTTGTCGCCCGTAATTTTTAAAAAAATAATGAACAGAGAAAATCCTTTTCGGAAACCAATAGCAACATCTTATTACTAAACTTTTTGACTTTAAATGCATAAGAATTCTTGCAAAATCGAGTAAATCTTAAACAGTTTTGTTGTCAATGAAAACATTTAAAGGGCGTTGCCCATGTTTTCCAGGCTTCTGAAGGGCTTGGTCACTTAAAATTTTCTTGGGGGCTACGCCCCCAAAGCCCCTCAGTTGCCCTTCTTCAAACCTTTGCCCCCCTTGAGCTCCGTCTGTGCAGGCGTCCCTGTATAAAAGGGAAATAGTACTAGAAAATGGCTTTACGTGCCTTAGAACTATAAATTCCAAATCTATAGCGAAGCAGTACCTAATAGGGGCTAGTTTCTTAATGATGAGAGTGTTAGGAGATTTATAGTATATAATTTTATGTTACCTGTGTTCTGGTTAATGAATAGCCCGCCACGCCATCTTCTTTTACGCAACTAGAATGTTGCCCATAGCCTTCATACAATCGACAAGTTTTCACCCCATTCTTTTCTTTAACAATGAAAACACTACATTTTCGTTGGCAGTGCAGAAATGCTGGCACTGCAGAATCGATGATGCAGCAGTCACTTTATTGGCGTGGTATTCGGCAGGCATTGCGTTTGAAGTAAATTAGCTGTACTGTATCTTGAATTTGATTGACTTGAGAATGCTTCTTGCAATAGTGTTGATAAAATTGCCAGAATATACAGTCTTGAAAGCATTTTGGAATTTTAATAAGGAAAAAACACAGCTTTAGTTTATTTCTCTGTGAATTTTATTATAAGACTTTGTGTTTTCTACAATAACTTCGTAAATGAAACCATAAAATCGATTTAATTCTTCCAGACCAGTTTAGATTGAAGAGGTTTTCACCGTTGCAAAGGCTATGTGTGGGCCTGAAGCGTTTCTTTTATACCAGTCTGTAGCAATCCAAACCAATTCTTGTACAGCACCAGATACAATCTTCATCTAATCTTTGTCTTTCAAAGGGACGAAGAGATTTAATTTGTGTGTTTGGCACAGCTTTAATTAATCGAACGTCAGACTTTTGTAATTTCGAAAAGTGTCTTCACCAGATCTCATACAATCTTCATGCAATCTTTGACTTTCAAAGGGACGAAGAGCTTGATGCACTTTGTGTGTTTGGGACAGCTTTAATTAATCGAACGTTAGACTTCTGTTATTTCGAGAAGTGTCTTCTTTCTCGAAGATCACAGGTGCTTGAGCAAACCTAGACTCACGACTCGAGTCTCTAGTTAACGCTCCCTTTACTTTGATTTGTCACTCTACACTGAGCAATTGTAGAAAACAACAACAACAACATCGAGCGAAGTAGTGGAACATATGTAGTGAGTCTAGAGCAAACCTACGTATCTGACGAAACTGAGGTTCTTAACCCTTCCAAGCTCTGTCTTCTTGTCAGATGTTTTAGAATTAGTTTCTTGAGCTAAGATTTGCTTCTAACTTATACAATAGAAAGTAATCTTCCTGTAATTTTTTATTGGAAAAGCGTGATAATAAATACAATAAATACATAACAATCATATACTGTTCCTCCAGCTGCTGTGACAATATTTCATTTAAAAAAATTTTATTAAGATTGCCAAAGTAATTTCTTGTACAACATCGTTTTAAGAACGTATAAGGGAAGGTTTTCAATAACATATTTGACGTTCAAATATGACTTCTTCGTCCCACACGATTGCAAGCCAGGAAGTCACATATTTATCATACCTAGTAGGGAGTAAAGACCGCTTCTTAACGTGCTTCCTACAACCCGAAATGCTTTCTTGTTTATAACCACCAGAAAATTGCTAAAAGCGTTGCTCTGCTTATTTGGCTTTTATATTAGCTCCTCAGTCGAATGTCTTTTGGTTTATACATGTGTAAATAGCTGCATAAATCTCCGCCCATTTTTAAATGTCTTCAACCAGTTCCAGAGCTTGTGAAATTTCCTATTCGTATCAAAGATTTCGAATTACTAAACATTTAACTAACTAACTAACTAACTAACTAACTAACTAACTAACTAATTAACTAACTAACTAACTAACTAACTAACTAACTAACTAACTAACTAACTAACTAACTAACTAACTAACTAATTAACTAACTAAGTAAATAACTAACTAACTAACTAACTAACTGACTAAGTAACTAACTAACTAACTAACTAACTAACTAACTAACTAACTAACTAACTAACTAACTAACAAACTAACTAACTAATTATATAACTAACTAACTAACTAAGTAACTTACTAACTAACTAACTAACTAACTAACTAACTAACTAAATAGCTAACTAACTAACTAACTAACTAACTAACTAACTAACTAACTAACTAACTAGCTAGCTAACTATTTAGCTAAATAACTAACTAACAAACTAACAAACTAACAAATTAACTAGCTAACTAGCTAACTAGCTAACTAGCTAACTAGCTAACTAACTAACTTTACTTACTTACTAGCCAACTAACTGGCTAACTAACTAATTTACTAATTAACAAATTAACCAGCAAACTATTCCTACAAATCATTCACTTTTAGGACATGATTCCTGCTGCGTGTGAACAAAGTTTGACTTCTTTTTCTAGAATACAAAAGTGGTTTGAAACCACAGTTTTGAGATATCTTGTAGAAATAAACCCAAAATTACAGCGGCTCAAGAGTTAGTAGTTACGTGCTTCAATATCAGTTCAGGAATATCCAGTATATTTTACTTTGAAACAGAAATGAACGGATATTTGAGTGCGGATCGCAAAGAAGATACAAATGAATCAAATTCAATTTTTCACAATTTTTATTCTTTGTCTTTGCACACACTAGTTTAAAAGAATTGCATTTTTGGATCAGCAGCTTTGTTCACAAAAACAAATGCCGTCAGTCAACAGTACTGTAGCAACACTTAAATTCAACATTGCGAAATGTAATGTACTTCGTTTGAGTATCTTGAAATTTATACGTAGCTATATCAAGAAACAAGCAAGCCAAAACAAATTTTTCAATTAGTAGCTTGCTTTCTCAGCTGTGCATACGATCTATATGCTGTGACTTCAGTATAATAGGCAATATATTTCATCATCGATTTTGAGAATTTGTTTATTCCCGAACAACATGCAGATCGATAATTTCACTTAGACATGTAGGCACAAATGTTTTACAGAGTATTTGATCAATTCCTGACAGGAAGCAGTTGGGTAAACGCTCGTTCTTTACGTTTACTATCAGAAATAAGGAGTCGATTTAAAAATAATGCTTACACGCTTTTTTTTATAAGGAACCACTTTATAAGGAACCTACATGTAGAAGGCCCGAAAATTTAAAGAACTTATACTACTAAAGAGAAAATCATTAAGGAACTTTTCATTGTTGAATATTTTTATCACTGCAAACAATCAAGAATTAGAAAGCCGGTTCCATTCATTTGCAGTCGAAAATCACATAAATTGTACGTTAAGTATGTATCCATGTTTCTTGGAGTAGTCTCGAGCTTTGCTCACATGCAAATGTCTCTCTTTTATTGTTCAGACCAATGTATGTGCAGTTAAAATTAAGTAACTATTAAGGAACTTTTGGAACTACAATTGCCTCAAAAGAGGTGCAAAAATAAGGAACTTTAAGAACTAGGCCTTGAGGTAGGTTCCTTATAAAAAAAGTGTGTATTTGGCTTTCTGATTCCAGAATAATTTCTGGTCTCCTTGGCGAAACATTTGACTCAGTTTTCTATGATAGAGCTTTGTTACACTTCTTTTTGAATAAGCAACTTGACTTTCGTCCAGCCCTCAAAGTTGCATAAAATTTTGGACATTTCAACCCTCAAAGTTGCTTAAAAGTTGCTTAACATTATTTGTACCTAACAACCACCCCTGACTTCGCGGGTCGAAATCGTCGACTGTTAGGCCTACAACAAGACTTTTGGGAGACAGTAGGTGGAAAAACGTTATAGTTATTAACGAACTTCAGCATGCAAAACATAAAAATGAACAATTTCTTAACTACAAAAGAGAGTATAGCTTGGTTGTTTGACTTCTTAGTTGCTTACAGTAATTCAATTGAGCCCTCAAGTTGCTTAATGTTAAGGTCAGTTCATCCCTAGTTGCTTATTGAGCGGTTGCTTATTAAAAAAAGTGTAACTTGCTGGGTTTGTACAGTTTGAAATACCGATTTTCGGAGAAAACCCTTGCATTAAATTAATGCCTTACACACATTTTCTTTTATAAGAATATCCTAATTTTTGCCGAGGCTCCAACTTTTCCATTGTTATTCTTAAATTTCCATTGTTCTTTGGCAATTTTGAGCCTGAATATTCTTATAGACTGTATTCTTATAAAAAAAAGTGTGTATTGCTTTTATTCGAGCAAAATACTTGCATTAATGCCTGATTCGAATAAAGCAATACATGGTCTAGAGAAGTAAAGCTGCCCTTTTACTATATAAGGGAAAAATATCGTGTCTTGGAAGGAAATTCTTAGAATTTTATATTGCCGTACCCAGTGTAGTAATGCCGTTACAAGATAACCAGGGGGTCATCTTTCTTTCATGTCGTGTATGACTGACAACACGGTCAGCTGGTTTGACTCCAAAAGAGGATAGAATCCCGCGGGGGGGGGGGGTAACTTCGATGGATCAGTAAAGGGGGTGTGCCATTTTCGTAATAAAAATTTGACCCCAAAATTTATGAAAAGTATACAAAGCAATATGAATATAATACAGAAAAAAATACCACAAAAAACTTTTTTTGAAATAATTCAGCCGAAATTTATTTGGCAGTTATTAAGACTTCGTCAATATTGATCATCTAAGCAAAAATGATACCCCCAAGTTTGTAATTTTAGCAAAACTGATACCCCAAAACTTGGTTTCCACCCTTAGATAGTTACCTCAAAAATGGCACATCCCGTTCCCATACATATGGGAGTCACCCCCCAGGGGGTAGAATGAGATTTCACACATTTCAGTTCCGAAAAACAGTCTTATGATTTGTTATGTTCCCCAATGTCATTGCAAATTGGCCGAACTTTCCGTATATTTAAACTCTGAATAAGGGTTATTATTAAATATTATTAACAAGGTTCAATTCTGCTCCGTACAGCTGCGGCAACAGGGAAAGCTTTTACAAGCACTCAGAAACAATCTTAGGTTTAGTTCACTTCAGTTCAACTTCAAGTCCCTACCAATCCCTAACGCTTTCAAGAGCTGCCTACAGATTCAAAGTGCAGAATCACAGAAGAATTCAAATTTTTACTTGATTTATATAAAGATACTATGAATTCTTTCTGAAAGTATTTTTGGTTTGTGAAGCGATAGAGCTGAATCCTTGTCAGCGTAATATGGCTTTGGTTAAACCATATGTTCTTCACGAATTAATAATTCAATGTATTAACCTCAGCATATGCTTTGCTTATTAGCCGGCTCTAAGCATATTTTCGCTTTGTTAATCTTTCCATAGTGTTAACGAGCCAATATGCAAAATTACATTAGTTTGAGAAGGTTTTGAAGTTATTGAAAAAGTGAAATTTAAAGGAATTGGAAATATCTAATCTCATTTCATAAGTGTGGAGGTACGGTTAAAAGTCTCAAATGCTAAAGGTCAGTTCAAGTACTAACTAAAAACTTTTCAATGTATTTCAATAGTAAAGCATTTCATCATTCACAATTTTCTATCAAATATTCTGTGTAATTGTAATTGATCAGCTTTAGCTTCTGTATCCCTGAATTCTTTATTCGTCTAGCTGATTCAATTTACAGGTAATGTAACACGAAAAGCCCTGGCCAAACGATCAAACATTTTTCGTCAAAAATTTGATTCGAGATTTGCTTTAAAAGCAATGTTTGACCTCTGGTCACATCAATTGCTTGACAAGCAGAATCGCTCAGCAATGTTTTTGAAAAGCTTGGAAACCATTTTATGCTTGAATGAAGCAAAAAATGTTTGACGAGCAATGTTTTATGATGTGGCCAAACGGTCAAGCATTTTGCTTGATTAGCAAATTGCAAATGTCAGACCAACAATCTTTGAAGAGCAAGAAAGCTCTTCAAAGCAACCAAAGCAAGACTTAACAAAAATACGAGAGTATCATTTTATTAATGAAAGTGCTACATAACTTTGAATTTACAAGGTTGGAAAAAAATAACTGCATTGAAGATAAACATTCTAAAATACAACGGAGGGGATTCAGAAACCTAGGAATCTCCATCTCAAGCTTACTACCTAACTAGGTAAGATACACTTAACACAAGCATTTCAAATCCTAGGCATTTCATATATTTTTATTGTGTTTTAGATGCTCTCAGGCACATGCATTTTCGTGTTCGCTATGATCTCTCAAACGTCACAACTTGAATTTTCTGAAGCACTAAATTTCGTAAACCAATCTGGATCAGCTGCTATCTACGAACCCTGGTTTGCTGCAAAGACTGGCACTCTGAAGTTTAATTTCAAAACTTTCGATCCAGATGGTCTATTGTTTTATGTTGGAGATAATAATGACCCAAGCAAGTCAGGGAACTACATGTATTTGAAGCTCGAGTGGGGAGAAGCAGTTCTGGTAACTCAGGTAAAGCATGATGCTTTCACAATGAAATGACTTAACCTGCGATTAATCCAGCCTTATGTCAACAAGTTTAAATTTCCACCAATCAAATAAGGTCGATTTGCTAGACGGACCAATCAGAATACAAGATTTGTTGAGCTGGTTTAAGTTTACATTAGTGTGAATGTGGTTGTTGATAGTCTAAAGAGGATATTTCAATAGTCTTAACGCGGCAACGAGCGACGCAACGTTTATTGCTACTAGCAACGTTACGTTGTGGTCACCAATTTTGTAAAATGTTAAACTTCATATATGTGGATTAGTAACTTTGACTGCGATTATGTTTACCAAGGATTTAATGAGCTTTGCTCTGTGCATAGCTGCAAAAAAATGTTTCTTTAGCTGCACTTGGCTGTTAGCCATGGCCTAGGCACATGCCACGCTAAGTTTAAGAAAGCAATAACGTTAAAACGCAAATAATCAGCTGCATTATTCTTTTGTCTTTTAGGTTCATTATTTCACTGATTTTCATGAAGAAAACAAGATAGAAGAAAGAATCAAAATTGGTCATGTCCTAAATGATGGGGAATGGCATGGTGTTGTTGTGGAACGAAAACAAGCCTACACGACAATCAAAGTTGATACGAAAGCTTCTACTCTGCAACTTGCTGATAAAATCATTAATCTGCAAATCAAATCTCATCTCTATGTTGGTGGTATACCTTCAACGTATGCGGAGCATGGGTGTGTTGAACTCGAGAAAAAGTTACCTAGGTAAGGCTAATACCCATTGAACTGTAAGTAACAATCTCTTTATTAATAGTTCCATGATGGTACCCGGCTAGTTACGCAAAGATGGCTGATCCTACTTTCAGGCAGTAAATACCGGAAACATGTCACCTAGAAAAAGAGGCGGACTGGCAGCGAATCTCAAGGGTTGCTATTTCCAGTAAAAGGGGCCTGTTTTCACAACAGAAACAGTTTGTTGAAGACCCTATATAACAAGAAGGCCCTGGTTGCAATCGCAACCTGGCATGCCTGCCAGTCCGCCCGTGCCTAGAAACGCATTTGCTACTACGTAAGTAGAG
This sequence comes from Chrysaora quinquecirrha, assembly GCA_014526335.1. Classification (NCBI taxonomy): domain Eukaryota; kingdom Metazoa; phylum Cnidaria; class Scyphozoa; order Semaeostomeae; family Pelagiidae; genus Chrysaora; species Chrysaora quinquecirrha. Next base: position 2,768,393 of record JACTAT010000029.1, on the reverse strand, counting down.
TCAAAATAAGTAGATGTGGGCCATCTCAATGTTATCGGATTGAATTTGGAAGAGAGTCTTGGCGGTTTATCATTTTAAAAAGAAAATAATACATACACACCACTTTTTTGTTTTTCTGTGAGGTAGGACTCCTTCGAAATGTTTTCTTTTTCCCTTCTCCTGTTAGAATACTGCAGTTTCTTCCTTATTTAAAAAAAGTTTTTTTCGACGCACCTTTCTTCTCCTCTTCATTTGACAAAGTTTGTTTTGACCTTTTCCCTTCGTAGTTCCATCCCCCTGTACAAAATTTTTGGCTGAATTTTTTGTAGATTCATTGGATGCATCAAAGATCTTGTTTACGGAGAAGGTAATTATGTTCGTGCACATCGGATTATTTCAGCTGATGATGTTGACAAAAGAGAAATGTGCCTCGATGCATGCAAACCTGGCAGAAAATGTTTGAATAGAGGAATCTGCAAGAACTACTTCTTGAAATACAAATGTGACTGTCTGGGAACTGGCTTTGAAGGGAAACATTGTGAAAAAGGTAAAACATTATTGCTGTCCTATTCCCAATTCAAGGAATATGTGACACATTTTCGACAAATCTGTGATATTGCTTGCCAGAAGAGTGCATCCAATTCCCACCAGTGGCAAGCAATTGCACTCAAGCCTTTCGAACCATACAAGAGGACAGCAAATTTGTGGTGTTCATTATTTGCACCAATTCGGAAACAAGGGCTTTTGCCCCAAGAGATGTCGATTCGTTCGATTTTTTGGTATCATCTAGCGGTTCACTCTTATTTAGTGCATGAAATTCTAAACGTACGTATTAAGGAGGTCACTCAAGAGAATCATTGCAAGGGCTGAAGGGCCTGCTGAATGTGGTACTTTTTGCATGAAAAAATACTTAGAATGGTATTTGAATCAGGTTTGCACTAACAAAAGCAAAGAAATAGGGTGTCTTGACCAACGTCCATTTACTCATACTGTTTGTTTTTGTGATTAAGACAAAGATTCATGATTCCTCAGCCTGGGATTCAAAATTATAGCTTTCTGAAAAGCTTGTAGCCACTATAAATTGATGAGATGTTCTGTAATTGGAAACCTAATTATAGTTTTTATCGTTAGCCTCAATGATAGTTACCCTTGATGGCCTTGGATATGTGCAGTCAGAGAATAAAACAAATGCAACAACATCTGACATCAGCCTCAGTTTCAAAACATCTTCAAGACGAGGCATCATCTTTGGTGTTGGAGATCCCACAAGTTATCTCGTTTTGGAACTTGTAAACGGGATTATCAGAGTCAATGTGAAGCTGAAAACAGGTAAACTTAAAGAATTACGTACTTAGCGTGCTAATTTTAATCATTTCATTTTGTATTTAATTCTTTTCTCCACTCCTGCTGCTTTGCTGGACAGAGCTTCAACACATCCCTTACCTCACTCCGAGAGATTTCCATTATTCGTCGTTACACCAAGTCTCTTCATACTACTTAACTGTGTAGAGGTGTGCCGATAGAGAAGGTTTATGGGGTGTCCCTCTTCTTTTCCAGAAGGTCGGCAAATGAATCGTTTGGTAAGATGGGAAATTTTCGCTGAAGTTGCTAAAATAATTTTGAGCATTTGAGTCATGAAAAAACCGCTAGATTACGTAAGTGCGATTCTAGATTCTAGATATATACATAGCGTTAAAGACCTACGGAATTTAAACATGTTGCGGCGAGCAGCTTCTCGGCCTCGGTAAGTAGATATACCTGCATCTCTGGTGCAGATGTGTCTTGTATTTCACGTAGCAAATATACGTCACGTCATCGCTGGTAAGTTTTACGCTTCACGTCCCAGATCGAAGCGTACTAGGAAAACCATTCTCTGGCGTCATTCTCTATCAGACCTCGTCACTTCAATTTCACTAGGTCAAACGTAATACTTAAGTCATCATTATTAGTCCCTTATTAGTATTAGTAATCATAAGTATTAAATTAATCTTATTCTATTAACGCAAGTATGATTCAGTATATCTCATTCAATTCAAAGGAATAAAACACAGTTTGTCTTTGGAAAGCCAACGAGTAGATGACAACCGATGGCATTTTGTTTCCATTTCGCGAAGAGGACAAGAAGTTAGATTGCAGCTGGATAGAAGGTACTTTTTGCAAGCACTGCCTATGTTTTGCAACCATTTGAATCCAATAAGTTGCCGAGAAAGAAGCGTCATTTGCTTAAAGTCTTGAGTTTCAACATCATGTCATATGTGGTTCAAAACTGACCTATCAAAGCAAGAATTGCCCATCAATTGCTTTTTGCTATTATTGTTACTATTGAAATATCATTTTACGGTTCCTAATAGAAAAAATATAGAAGTGGGAAGGGGAATAATTGTGAGATTTCCAATTTATTCCAATATTCTTGAGTAAACAGATTCGAAGAAAAGGGGGTAGAAAAACTAATTTTAAGCAAAAATAGCTCATGCCAGGGAAGCATATTGAAGTTCATGGAGTTTCTCTTGAATTTTTTCCTTTTTGATTTGTTGAAACAAAACAGAGTGAGTTCCTGCCAGGCAAGAGAACCAAGCGCAAAGCGCAAAATTTGAGACCTAGAACTTGTCCACTGGAAAATTTTTAGAACCCAACCATGCTCTTCAGATTGTCGGAAAACGCCCTTTTGATTACAGTCTGTGCTCTTTAAATTCCTTGTAACCAACGTTTCGGTATCATAAGACCTAAGTAAGGGACGCAAGATCTTATGTTATAAGCCACTGTACATTTTCTTTCAGCATTGAAAAATCTATGGCTCTTCTGGCAGACGATGACAACAATGATATCAAGGACAGTGTCTATGTCGGCGGAGCATGGAATACTGATAAAATATTTCCTGGCTTCACTCAGATCAAATTCTGTGGCTGCCTGAGACAAGTCTACTACAACGGGGTAAATACTTCTGCATTGTCTTTACATCTCTTCAAAGCTATATCTTTAAAGGCATATTTCTAGTTTGCTCTAGTTTGGTGTTTTTGTCAGTGACTGCCACAACTACCTATGAGCGGATGGGTGGGAGTTTGGAGAAAATCTACAACTTCTAGTGAATCTACTATAAATGAATTTACTTATCCCATACCCCAGGAGAAAGAATATAAGCGTAATACATTGTTTTAAAGGAAGGTATTTTGTGGAAAGTTAGAATTGCAGTACTGCATGAGTTAGGACCCAAGAGAGTATACAGTGAATAAACTTGTGAGTGATCAACAGCCTTCACACGTCGATAGCGATTTCGTTGATAAGTAAGATTGCCCACCCCACCCTCTCCCTTTGAACAGACGGTCAAGGAACGATGTATTATGCTTGGTGAGATCGACATGAAATACATAAAATCGCTAGACTGACTTTACTCTACTTGTAAAATATAATTCTTGTATTGTATCTTAGCGTGAGGTAGCTAGATATAAGTATGATAAGTGAATAAAGTTATTTTCATTTGAATTTATGAATAAGAATATAACTGTAGCTTTAATGCTCCATCGCTAATGCAGAAAGCAATCTCAAGCATTCATAATGCTAGTTGATTCAATTTGAGGAAAACGAATCGAGGTTCCAAATTCCCAGTTTTGATTAGATGTAATCTTAGCAGGCTATCTTAGCGGCAGAAATATCTGACGTGTGTCAATATCCAAAACTTCAATAGACCTTTTCAAAGAGGTGTGGGTCGGCGCAACATTTTTCTGGATGATGGTGGACATCTTGAGTAAGTGAATCTTAGAAGAGGTAGTGCAGCAAACGCTTAAGGGGAGGTAGTGCAACAAAGTGAAAATGATTCAATTAACCGATGGACGAGCCCAAGATTCACGCTTTCACACTATCCTGAGCAATGCCTAGAGTTTTATAAAACGGTGCCGAGCCTAGGCTAGTTTTTGCAGTTGAAGAGGGCTTACGATCTACGGCTATTTCTAAAAGCAGGAACGGAGAATATTGCGGGGAATCTCAGGGAATCGCGGGGAATCACAGGGAATCGTGGGGAATCGCGGGGAATCGCGGGGAATCACGGGGAATCGCGGGGAATCACGGGGAATCGCGGGGAATCACGGGGAATCACGGGGAATAGCGGGGAATCTCGGTTGCAAATTAATAAAATATTAGAACCTCTTAAAGCTCTTCAGATAAAACCGTTTTCTAATACAGAAAAATTGATTTAGGGAATTAATAAGTTTACCCTTAATTAAATGAGTAAAGCTATTAAGTTTTGTGATGTGGTGAGATCATTGCATAGGTAATGAATATATTGCGGAAATTGAATTGCAATCTGTTTGCGGTCAATGTCTTACTTTCGTATTCTCCAATCGTGTATTTCCATTATCCTATGCTTTCCCATATCAAAGGTCCGTCACAGCAGTACATTATTACTTTAAAAACTCGATATATTGATATGTGGTATTCCTTTCATCTCTGTTTCGATTCCTTTGCAGGTAGACGTATTGAAGTATGGTCAGCACAAAGGCGGGTCACGTAAAACACGTATTTGTTTGGAAACTACATGCACGAAATGAGATTAGTATTGTAACCTAAACCATAGTCATTAGAACATTGACTATATAATCCAGTGACTATGACTAAACATAATGAACCTTAAACCAATGAGTATGAACGTAGTAAATTAAAATAGAAATAATTAGAACTTTGATATGGAATAAATATTCTACAGCCAGTACTATTGCACGATTCTAGCTAAAAGAAAAAACGCTAAAATTTCTTAATGTCATGAAAGTTTCTTTTGAAGTTAATTACTCCTGGAATATGTTCACCACTATGGACACATTTTGGGGAAATTTTAAAAAAGTGTCCTTACAGTTAATATAATAGAGACGCTGCATTATTCCATTCCTTTTGCGCTTTTTTTTGGGGCAAACAAATAGATGATAATGTCAAGCATTTTCACTACATATAGATAGATTTTGTGCGAAATACCTCGTGCTTAAGTTGAAAGTACCCAAAGCTTAACTTAAACCTGGGAAAAGGGTACGAGCCCCCCAGTTTTTTAAAACCCACCCACGTTCTGATACTGGTGAAGAAAATTAATCATGTCCAGGCAGCTTAAACAATTATGGCAGCAGCATACATTCTCAAAGTTAAACATTTTTTCCAAAAGTCTCCCATTCTTATAACTGCGACATGCTTTTTGTAGAGCTATGTTCCCAATATCTTACGACTCACAATTTTGAGACCCACTTGCAAGGGCGAAATTTGGAAACTGTTGTAAGCAATATTCTAAGTAAAGCCCGTCCATATAAGGAGCACATTCCTGTCAGCTGATGTCATAGTAACCCCTTCCCCTGGCTGAGGGAGAACTTCTGTCACTCAAGCAAACTTAATGGCATCAAATTTAGAACGTTTAGACTAAGACTAAGACCCCACATTTCGGATTTCATATTCATAGAGCTTTTTTTCGTGTCTTAATACACAAAACTGGATAAATTGCCATCGCTTAATTACATGTAGCATCATCAGAAAGTATGACGAGTTTAGAAAGGACCCATATTTAAATGCCAAGCATGTTTCAAAATGCTGGCAATGTGCAAGATAGAAATAAGTGGTATACCTGGATAGCAGGCATTATACCGTTAAGTTTTTGAGTAGAGATATAATGGATAACTGAACTGATCGACTTTCATTATGTGTAGGTACAAAATACAGCAATCAATGTACAATACAGTGCAGGTAAAGTAAGCTACGTTTAAGAAGTAATTGCATACTTTATATTCAACCATATTTACATGTCTGTTCTTTGTGCGTTCGGTCTTTGTCCCAAATATGAACTACACAAATATCTATGGCGACTTCAGAACTCACAGGATTACTTGTTGATCAGCCTCTACAGTGTAGTGGTGTAGTTTCCATTATTATTTTGATTAATGAACATGGCGACGATGACGATGACCAGGATGATTATAGATAATGATGATGATTATGGTGACAATGATTGTGATGATTGAGAAAAGGACGATCACTACGACAACGTTGATAATGCTGATGATTTTGATTATGATGATGATGGTGATGATGATCATGACGAAAAAGACCATGCCCATGACGATAACGATAACGATAATGATAACGATGGTGATGTTGATGATGATGATGATGATGATGATGATGATGATGATGATGATGATGATGATGATGATGATGGTGGTGGTGGTGATGGTGGTGTTGATGAGGGATGACGATTACAATGATTGGGATAATAATGATGATGATTGCAGTTGCTTCAGAAGGAGTGCTGCTCTTACTCAAAACATCTTTCAAAATTGTTGTCACACACAGTGGTTCCACCTCTTCTTTTAAGTATATATCATAATTACTTATTGAAATAATTGCTTTTATTTGAACTTGTGCCACCAGAAGACGAAGGTGAAATGAACACTGAAGTGGTGGCACTGCTTGGTTCATTGGGCTTTGTTTCTTTTGTATATACAGCAGTTAATACCATCTCTTTTTTATATCTGTTTCTCAAATAATGTATGGTTGCTGCAATGATGATAAGTAGTACTATACTCCCGACTGTTATCCCAACGATAAGAAATGTCTTTGATTTGCTGTCAATCTTCTTTTGAGTTGCCGGGCTTGGTTGCTATAGATAAGTAGAGAACGTTGTTATAGACATACACAGAGCATCTTTTAAGGAAAGTTCACTCGTGGGCCAAATTAACAGGAGGGCCCGATTCTCTGAGAACAAAGTAACGTATAAGCATCAAGGGTCAATATCAAGGAAGCAAATGATGGTTCATGCTCTATTGCTCTAGAAATTTGGTAACTTTAAGGACATGCAAACACCTTTTTGACTGGAGGAGATGTTATTTCCCGGCAGTGAAGTAAATTTGACATGAGACACTTTTGCCAAAGGGGCAAAGACACGCCTGTTAAAAATTTTGGAATTTTCTGTGTCTAGAGTCGCATATCGGAGAACACAAATGGGCATACGCATATCGGAGAACACAAATGGGCATACAGTAATAAATGCCCATTAGACAAAGGGTTTAAGTGTAGTTAATGCTCCAAAAGGGTGTGCATTATTTTCCCGAGGAACTAGGCCTTGCCTCAGTCCCCCTAGGATTCCCAGTCTGTCAGTTAACTGTCATAGTGATTGATGCTTTTGTGATAATCATAAGCAACATACCGGTTTGTATTTGGAGTTTCTTGCTCTGTGTATTGTGTTTCTTGGCGGTGTGGGTCTATAACCTAAAACAAAATTAGTGCACATTCATCGGCACAACTGAATGTAAGTTATTTGGGCCTAATATGAGAAAAGGGCTGTTTTGTATTGCAATCCCCCTCTTGCATCGCATGTTAGAGTTAGAGAAGCTTTGCATATGTGTCACGAATGGTTGAAAGCTAGTATTTGATTGAAAGCTATGGTCGAGCGAATTCCCGTTCGTGAGGTTAAATTTGGCGACTATATAAACTTTCGCTACACGGTCTGTTTTTATCATTCAAGCTGAACAGGAAACATTTCAAAGTGCTGGTCAAAGAGATTTTCGTCCCAACAGCCTTTCCTTCTTTGATTGATTTATCTGCCTTCTCTTTTTTTATTCCTTTTCAAGCCTTCGATTGCGTTCTAGCTGTCTGCATGGATATACAGTAGTGCGCTGGTCTGCGGAAAAATTTGTCAAACCCCAAATGCCAAACTTCAGCAGATCTCAATTGATAGGACTTAGGACTTTGTTGACATTGCCAACCGCTATTGCTTTCCTATAAACAATAGACTTGTAATGTCAGTCCAAGTCGGTGATGTTGAATTCCTTTACTCAAGATATCTACCATTTTCCAGAAAAATGTTGTGCCGACCCAGACCTCATTGAAAAGGTCATTAATGTTGTTCAAACTAAGAAGCATAAACAAGCACCAAACTTTTGGGTCTAGAGCTTCTTCCTCTTTTCCGCCGGAGTTGAGAAATATCAACCGACTTTTTATGGGATGGGCCTAAAAATTTTTGTGTGAAAACGAAGCGAAGCAAATTAAGCTATGGCTAAACTAGGAGACTTGTTGCACGCGACACTGTATTCGTCGTGTCTCCCGGTGTTGCTTAACATGCGAGTGGCAAGCGAGCAACATGTCCCCCAAGTCATTTGCATGTCATGGAGACAAGAAATGTTTCTGTTGTCTCCCAGAAACATTTGCATATCTCTTGCTGCAAATTTTGCCGAGTGCTACAAAGTTTCCGAGGTGTCTAAACTGAGAGACACCGAGAGGACATCAATGTCTTCCAGTTTAGCCAGGCCTTTTCAGAGAATTTGTTTTCATTCTTTTAACCAGAAGTGGGGGCTTGCCTCTTGCTATCGCAGTTTCCAGCTAATAAGTGTTGCCAAGCACTTTGGCACTGCATACGTACGCTTGCTTCTTATCATTCTTGTAAAAGGGGCTTTCGTAGCTCTCGGGAGGCATTTGAAAACAATATTTCCATATCTTCTTCCTTGATGTTTATGCGATGGCAAAAGGCTGTTGACAATATTACCCTACAAAATTGGAATAAAGGAAATGAAAATTGGAATTGAATTGTTTTTAACGAATTCAAAATGTTAAAGATCGAAAGCTAATGCAATATAAAATCTAAAGAAGTTTCAGATCTTAAGGCCTGGCTAAACTAAGAGACATGTCGCGCGCCACAATGATGTCCCCTTGGTGTCTCCCAGTTTAGCCACCTCTAAAACTGTGCTGCGTCCGACAAAATTTGTAGCAAGAGACACGCAGATGTTTCTGGGAGAAAACAGAAACATTTCTTGTCTCCGAGACATGTAAATGACTCGGAGACATGTTGCTTGCTTGCCACTTGCATCTTTTGCCACCCTTGGAGACACGCCGAATACAGTGTCTCCACGACAAGTCTCCTAGTTTAGCCATAGCTTTACAGTTTAGCTACTTCTAAGAATTTCTGTCTGCAAAACCTTCTAGCCCAGAGGAATTACCTGACTTATGGACTGACGGCTATGTGTCGGCAAGGTATGTCCACCTTCTTATCACTTAAACAGATACCCAACATTGTTGGTTAAAATAGGCCGCTTCTTAGCTTCCTTCGAAGCGAAGGCCGAAATATACCGTATTCTTTAAGAGAATCAGCTGCAACTAAATACACGTCGATCATGCGTTCTGCAATGAATGTTATAATCATTTGATGTAAGCTTACCCCATTGTAGTAGACTTGCTGTAAGCATCCCATGAAGTATTGCTTTGACAATGTCCCAGCCAACCATTCTAAATAGTTCTTCCCTCCAACACACACGTACTTGTCATCTAAGATGCGGCTGCTATGCCTTCCTGGTATATTCTGTTGGATGATATGCCTGTAACAACAATTAGTAGACATCACTGTGCTAGTGAAAAATTGTTATAATGCAGATCGAAACCTAGCTAATTTGATCTACAAGGCCTTTTCATAGCTCATGATGCTTGCCAAAATAATTTAGATGTAGGGCGTCTAAAATGCTGCATGTTTCCAGCAAGCTTCACGGCTAGAAATTTTATACAACCTTCCAGCCTCTCTTCGGGAACGATGTTTTTCAGGAGACGAAGAATGCTTTCCGTCATATGTGGTTTTAATTAGCCGAGCTCTCTCTGATAAGCCAACGTTGTTGAGCATAGTGTTGCCTTAGTGAAAAGCCAGGTCTCAAGTGTTCCAGTAAGCTTGAGAAGCAATTTGACGTGACTATGTTCTACTGAACGACTGGTCTTGGTGTTTTCAGCACAACATATTCGTGTTCGTCTTTTCGTGAGTGGAAAGGTTGATTGTAAAATGTTTATAGAATGTATTCATAATCGACCACTCTTTTCCTGATAAATTCTTCATGCAAACCTTAGGGACACAAATTTGGTATTTCAAAAACAATTGCACATACATACGTTTTGTTGATTATAACTTTTATACTCATTTCTCTTCTTGATACCTCTACCAGATGCCATTGATCATCATTTAGAACTTTGGCACTTGCGTTTATTGTGATTCTCTCTAAAAACAGGTAGGGAGGATAGACTTGAAATTGTGAACGACAATGAATGTAGCTAAATAGTTAAAAATGCTTCTATTTTCGTGTTGCAGCCATTGATCAAGGGTGGCCCCACGCGGTGGACTGCTGTGGGGGGGGGGAGGGGGGCGTGTCGCTCCCAGTTTGCTCAAGGATCCATTTTGTAATGCGCCCAAATTCAACGAGGAAATGGTGGGAGGGGGTGATGAGTCATGATGATGATGCCTTAGAGACTTAACCTTTGTATCTTCCTACAAAGAAATTATTGTTCCTGGCACTCTAATGGGTGTTTTCTTGAATTCTAAGTAACGTATTCCTTAAATTTATCTGGGAGCAAGCCCCCAGGCCTCAATTGTTGCTTGCTTCGCTCGCTAATCCATCCCCCATTTTTCCGGCTGGCGCCGCCCCTGCTAATTATTCAGTTTCCATTCCATATAGCTATCTCTCAAGCATTTGTTGTGGGTGCATAGCATACGGTGATCTATTTACGGTGTTCAAATAATGACATTATGGATGATGTGAACATTGGATTAGTTCAATGGATGCGAAAGAGTAGAAGAGAAGAAGTCTCGTAGAGGTAGTCTTAGTGGATGTAAGTGCCTTATCTTATAACTATACAGTAGCCCCTAGCTTGTGTTACACGTTTTTTTTATAAGGAACCTACCTAAAGGCTTAGTTCTTAAAGTTCCTTATTTTTGGACTTCTTTTGGGGCAATTGTAGTTCAAAAAGTTCCTTAATAGTTCCTTAATTTTAACTGCACATACAGTGGTTTTAACAATAAAAGAGAGACACTTGCATGTGAGCAAAGCTCGAGACTACTCATGGAAACATTTGATACATTCTTAACGTACAATTTATGTGATTTTCGACTGCAAATGAATGGAACCGGCTTTCTAATTCTTGATTATTTGCAGTGATAAAACTATTCAACAATATAAAGTTCTTTAGTTATTTTCTCTCTAGTAGTATAAGTTCTTTAAATTTTCGGGCCTTCTACATGTAGGTTCCTTATAAAGTGGTTCCTTATAAAAAAAGCGTGACACTCGGCTGATTTTGAACTAGAAAGTTGCAGCAAGCATATTTCAATGTCTTACCGTTGTTGAGGCTAATGCCAACAATGAGCTGTCCCTTGTAAAGCTCAACAGTAAGGTATTTAGTAGAATTGCCAACGTAAAATAGCACCCCATCTGGTTCCACTGTTTTGAAGCGTACTGCTATGTTATTTGATTGAACTGAATGTTGGTATCTCAGTGGTTTCCATTCAAGATAATCAAGACCTTTCAAACGGATAGATGTCGAGGCTAAAAAGTAGAAGAAACTGAAATGTTATTTGTGCTTTTTTCATTTTTTTCATATATAGACATTAAAATTACCCATAGAAAAAATCGTTGGACTAAAGATTGAAAAGGTTGGAGATACTACTGTAGCATCCGGCATGCGCACATGTCCGTAAACGTTCTAGCGGGAAACATGAAATTTAGGCCCATAAACAACACTGTTCACTGTTCAAAATCTAAGAGTCAGACTCAAAGAAATAAAAAGTGCATTAAATCTGAGTGCAACATAAGAAGGTATGCATTACTATTAAAAGTCTGATTAAGTGTTGCTTGCTTATTTATTCTTAGTATTATTATCTTTTAAAAGCTATGTTGAGACGTACGATACGCCCTCTTTACTTTAGGCCTTAGCCTTGCCTGGTCAGATTGTAATAAAATTATTCCTACACAAAGATGTTTCAAGCTATTATAGTTATGATTATGCTCATAGTACGTATTTTAGACATTAGACTGTAACCAAGATCTCAAACAAGTGTGTTGCATGACGAAATAAAGTAGTTATGAATTCACTAATTTGACGCAAAGGACTTTAAGCTATTGTTAGTAGCACTTTATCAACAGAAAATGATTATTTTCAAGGACCACGTAACAAGGGTCAAAACGTATATATCAAGTGGGGTAGTCAGTCATCCTACATTTGAGGGGAAAAGGGTGTGGTCAAGGAAAATTAGGGCATGATTTCAAGAGGAAATAACAAAGTTGTACACTGAATCTTTTACAGCCCCCCTTGGGGATTATCGAGGGGGAATGATCACCCCCATGAACCCATATCTTAGCTAGGCCACTGTTTGCAATCTTTTTTTTAATAAGCAACCGCTCAATAAGCAACTAGGGCTGAAGTGACCTTAACATTAGGCAACTTGAGGGCTCAATTGAATTACTGTAAGCAACTAAGAAGTCAAACAACCGAGCCTATTCTCTTTCTTGTCTTAGGAAATTGTTCTTTGCTCTTATGTTTTGCATGTTGAAGTTCGTTAGCTAACGTTTTCCCACTTATTGTCTCCCAAAAGTCATGTTGTAGGCCTAACAGATGACGATTTTAAGCAACGATAAGCAACTTTGAGGGCTGAAATGTCTAAAATTTTAAGCAACTTTGAGGGCTGGACGAAAGTCAAGTTGCTTATTAAAAAAAAAGTGTATATCAACTTTTGTATAAACTAACAATTAATACAAAGTCTGCCTCCTCAGACTGTCTGAAAAATGCCTACCTATTTGACATGTTCTTCCTTCGTACCCAGTTCCAAGGCAATTGCATCTGTAATCGTTGAATTTATTAACACAGATCCCTCCATTCTGACAGATATAGTATCTTGTTCTTGTGCTTTTACAATGGTCTTGGTAACCAAGTACTATACCTTTTTTGTCCAGAATCTTCCCAAACATTGCACTTTCTGGTACTGTGCCATATTCTAAATTTTTTATAGCACCAACAAATCTGTAAGCAAAAAAACAATTGATTCGAATACCTATCCACATATTATATAGTGTATTAGATGGTTTCTTAAAGAAACATATAAAACTATATCAAATAACAAAAAGTCTTGTGATATTCAAACTCTGTTTCCTGCTAGCAAAAATGATAAAACAACTAATTTCCAACATATTGACATTTTGACTCTATCTTCCCTTTTCTTGTTTTCATTAGTTTGAATAATGTGACGTTGAATGTATAATTCAATTTCTTTGTAGCTTTGAGACAAAATTTAAGAAACCCCCCAAGAAACTTTTAGTAATAAAATAGAGTTGAAACTTAAGAAACTTTTAGAACTAGGCCTTGAGCTAGGTTTCTTGTAAAAAACGTGCATCTAAATAACAAATGAAACAAAGAAACGTGAAAAAAACCAAAAGATAGATATATAAAATGTATCTCGAAGGTTTTATCATTAAGAGGAAGTCTGTTAGGCTAAATGCCAAGCAGTATTTCAGCTTATGATGCACAAAGTCTGGTTTCTTAATAAAATCAAAGTGATCCTACGAATCTTTGTTAGACGATAGACCTATTTCGTAATCTTGCGATAATCATATAGACCTGGCCGTAGTTTTTGCTTCTGAGTTGAACTGCTGCACGCTCAATCAACGGCTCATAAACAGACTGTAGGAAAGCGAAAACACAGCCAAAATATCACATCTGACTTGTGACAGCGGATTTTGAAAAAGTGGTCATGTAAGCTGTGCATTGATTGGCTCAATGCAGGGGTTTCTCTGCGAATTTCCAGCGAAACAATCAAACCTACGCATAGAAAATGCTGCAATTTGATTGGTGCCGCCAGGTTTCTGGCCGGATTATTAATCGTTTGATTTGAGTCAAATATGAAGCAAACGAAAAGGCAAGCAAGCAAAGGCAGTTGAGCTGTTGACGTTGAACATTTTGCTATTTCTGTCTGTTGAAGAATGCAAATAAGAACAATTTGGACGTAACCGTGTTCTTGTAAGCGTTCTTTGCTTGCAGCATCGCAAGCGTACGAGTGGATTCAATTTTTGCGACTCAAACGACACGGCTCAGTTTGACACGACACAACTCAATTTGATACGACACGATTCAGTTTGATACTACACGACTCAGTTTAATACGACACGACTCAGTTTGGCATCTGTTTTCATTAGAAATTACTGTTTGAGAAGTTCATCTGGTAAAGTCCTGGTATAATCATATGATCGTACGATCTGAAAAAACTTATGGAAACGAGACATTCAGCCACTCATTCAAGTTTCAATCACTTTTTTTATTTGAAATTGGAACGTAAGCCGTTACCACTGATATTAGCTAGTTAATTTGAAAATCGAACCACACTTACTGATCTGTCCTTGAAGAAGCTCCACAATTCGATCTTCTTTCTGGTAATCCACCAACGTAGATGACACCTTTTAGATTAACAGGAGCCATTCCTTGTACTCCGAACTGAACTTGTTTCTTCTCCTTATCAAGTTCAATATAAGCATATATTCTATCTCTTCTCAGTTTTACATGATGCCATCTAAGATCATCGACCTCTCGTGTGAACCATATCCTCTTCCATTTAATGACGTTACTACCATTCTTAACCCTTGATATCAAATTCAGCATTCCATGTTTCACCCTTAGCTGCAAGTAGTTTCTTGTCCAGTTTGTTTTATCACTGTCCCCAACATGGAGTAATAGTCCGTCTGTGTTACTGGTGATGAAGCTGAATTCAATGACTCCCTTATCACGCGAGTTCCATGGTGCATATTTTGTATAACATGTTGGCTGAGTTCTGCTTGTTCCTAGATAGGTAATGATATTGTCGAAAGCATCATATTGTCCGATGATTAATATGATTATAAATGATATTAGCCAGTACATTCTCGTTCTCATATTATATGGCACTGTTTCTTGAAGAAAAATTACTGCACCTGAAATTAATATTGAAGAATTTATAACTATCAGTCGTCCTTAAATAAGCAAAATAGCCCCGTTTCTGTAACTTGGTACTTACGCTACAATCTGCAGGAAGCCCCAGCAAAGCAAGCAATTTCATTGCTAAATAAGGTCGGTTAAGGGACTTGTGGAAATTGACCCCAGTGAGATTCGAACACAAACCATTTCATCTTTAACCAACTGCCTCGAGCATTTGACCACACTGCATATAACATTGGAAAATTTTGTTATTATTAGTATTAAAGCTCAAGGTTCAAAATGAGATTAAGATGAAGATGACATCGATCCTGGCAGTGACACTACCTTGGCTGAGGCTCTAACCTCGACCTCACCAAGCTCCTAACACCAGAGTCTAGCCGGATTAAACAGCCGAGCCACAGCACCTTCAGCACAGCATAATAACAGAACGTTGGCTTTCAAGCTGCGTGTTCCGTAGGTCTGAATACTTCAGACAGTTTAAGTTAAGGTTTCAGAAAGGCTTAATACCATACTGCAAAACTTTTAAATCTTCAAGTTAAACTTATCTTATAAAAGATTTCTTTAATCGCAAAAGAAAACCGAATATACAACTTTCTTAACTCTTTCTTAAGCAGATAAGTAAAAATTTTTGGTAGGCAGTTCCTCCCCAAATCCTCTTAATTCCAAGTAAAGTACCTTTGACATAAATCATTAAAACGCCTTCTGCAACTAAGCATGCTCATCATCTGCGGGTCATCTGTTTGGTGAGTTTTTGTATTTAGTGGTTTCCTATCTTTTCCGTTGCATACTGTTTTTATATCATCCATTCACCTTGGGATCCAAGCAATACATTGAATTTTCTTTCATACACTCAAAGCATACCATAGATAAATGATGTGCCCATTTGAAGATGGAAAGAAACCGGCATGTCACAAAGAAACAAACACAAACATACATAGACAATTTCAATACATTAGCCATGAATGGCGAACACTATAGGATAGATTTTTCCATAAGTAGCATACCCCAATAAATTGGATTCGAACCTGGACCGCATGACCATACAGCGAAAGACGCTTTCACTGAGTTATAAAGCTCAATGACATCGCCGAGTAACTCTCCAAGTCACAAAGCCCAAAGCTCTCCTCCTGTTTGACTTTTTCATGTTTCGACAATGTTGAGACTTCTGCAGCACCATACATATGTATATATATTTGTCATGAATGACAAACACTAAGATTTTTCTACAAGTATCACACCACAATAGATTGGATTTCAACCTGGAATGCATGATCAGAGAGCCAACGACAATTTCAATGTTGTCCAAATTATACTGCTACTACGCAGGCGCTTCCTGCTGCTCCGCAGCAAAAAGCTAACATTTATATAATTTTTTTTGATACACTTTACGAGACAAGCCTCGCCTCATAATGATGATTGATTTCCTTAGTTCTTAAACAACATTCGAAATCAGAAGCTACATCGATGTTATTAACGTTTGAAGATTGTACATTTAATAGACAAAGCAACTGCTGGCTCTCTGGTATTAATTAGAAATTGAATAAAATTTGGTAGATCACCACAGTTGTTGTTTACAAAGAGCATAGTATGAGTTGATGTTTATCAAAGAGAGTTGAATAACGTGCACGGTCATACAGACATATGCTAAATAAAGGCCTTTGAATTAAGATTATTTCCCAATCTTAGCCTCAGAGTAGACTGATTACCTGAGTCGTAGTTATCGCTATTGAAACGAATGCTTGAATGCTAGGACGCTCAAACTACGACTCATAATCGAACGGTTATCTTTCTGGACTTACGTTTTCTGCCTCGTTCTCATATTACCATGGTTACAGTGATGTCAATGGTAAGTGGTTGCAATGGCCTAAATCTGCTGGGTCTAAAACACCGTGAAAAACAATGTTTCTATGTCTTAAAATTTAACTTACTCTTTGTTTTGCAGAAAGCTCTTACCAACCCAGCTTTTTTGATATTCGTTCAAAACTTTTTGCATGATTTAGTACTAAAACGGCTGCCGAAAAGGGCTCGTATGTTTGGCTGTTTTGCTGTGACGATGAACCGGCCTCGTTTCAACGCGCGCCAACTTTTTGGCGCGGGCCAGTCCAGAAAGAATGCCGTTATATTATGAGTCCCAGTTTGAGCGACCTCTAGCCTCAGATGTCTATTTCTAAACGGTACAGTTCATGCTAGGGCCTAATTAGGCAAGCTCCGCATTGTTAATCGAATACAGCTTATTTGGTAATTTTTGCCTTATCTGACTCAATGTACAAGCTAAGTATTAACAGTTCTATGTAACACTATTGTAATTTAATTTAGTTTACATCGAGGAATAAAGAATATGATAATGCTTACTGTACTTTCATGCGTTGTTGTGTTAAGCAATGTCAAACTATTGGTGGTAGTCTAATGATTTGTATAACATGATGTATGTGCAGTGAGAAATCTAGACAAATGATATGATGTAATGTAGTCTTGTCAACACTTATGATGTGCAATGTAATACAATTTCACTTTTCAATTTTTAACCTGTCTTAATGTATTTAAAATAAATTTAATCTAACTAAATGAAATGTAACGTATTGTAATTAAGCATATAATTCATGTTGACCATAAATATTTTGATTGGTTGCATTCTAACTTGTTCTCAAGGCAAACCTAAACGTAGATGTCATACAAATCCTTTTCTAAATGTCTCTAACACGTAAGGTATCCTAAGGTACCCTAAGATTTCCTTGCGAATGTTCTTCTAAATCAACACTGAATCTGTGATACGCATCATTTGGATAATGCCTCTAACATGAAACGTATTTATCCTAAGAATACCTTGCGAATGTTCTTGTAACTCAACACTGAAACTGTGATACTCATCCTTAAGTTAATGCCGCTAACACTTAAAAGCAATCTACCCTAAGAGTTTCTTGCCAATGTTCTTCTAAACGTAAAACAGAAACTGTGATGTCAATCCTTTAGTTAATGCCTCTATAACTTAAACCACCTATTGTAAGAATTCCTTGCGAATGTTCTTCTTAACTTAACACTGAAACTGTGATAGCATTTGTAAATGTCTGTAGCACTTAGGCATCTACCCTAACAATTTCCTTGCAAATGCTCTTCTAAACTAAACACTACAACTGTGATGTCAATCCTTTTGTTAATGCCTCTAACATAAATGGCATTCACCTAAAGAATCCCTTGCGAATGTTATTCTAAACTTAACACTGAAAATGCGGTACCCATCGTTTGGTTAATGCCTCCATAACTTAAACCACCTATTGTAAGAATTCCTTGCGAATTTTCTTCTTAACTTAACACTGAAACTGTGATAGCGTTTGTAAATGTCTGTAGCACTTAGGCATCTACCCTAACAATTTCCTTGCGAATGCTCTTCTAAACTAAACACTACAACTGTGATGTCAATCCTTTTGTTAATGCCTCTAACATTAAAGTCATTCACCTTAAGAATCCCTTACGAATATTATTCTAAACTTAACACTGAAACTTTAATACCCATCGTTTCGTTAATGCTTCTAACCATTAAGGTTTCTAACCTAAGATTTCTTTGCGAATGCTCTTCTATACTTAACACTGACACGGGAAAACCATCGAGTCCCTTTTTTTATCCATCAATTTTCTATTTCAAACCAGCTTACTTTTGAACGATGTGTGCATGTAGCGTGGCTCTAATCGCTTGCTATCGTTTTTACTTCGTGAAAACATGTCAGGAATACGCATACTACTACTAGCTACTTTGTACTGCATTTAATACTTGTCCTCTTATCAAATTTCAATTTCAACTTAAATTTTACTAAATATCAGTTTTAGATAAAGCAGCAAGTAAAATCTAACTGTCTTTTTCGATTCCGAGAACAACAAAAAAGGGTTTTCCAAAATACAGTCTTCTCTTCTGATTTAAGTCATATTTTGGTTTTCAATCATATTTTTTTCATTTTTTATTTCAAAACTGTGCATGGCTTAATCATAGTCCTACTACCTTAACTAAACCACTGACTAGTCTGCTACCTAAGTGTTTATTTCGTTTTTGATCTTACAGGAGTTTCAATCGCAGCGCCTGGGCAATGCGTACTATCTTGTTTTTCTTTACCATATTGCTAGCTAGCTAAAGCGCTAGAGATAATCAGATCGCCTTAGGTCAAGCATCACAATGAAACGTAATATACTCAACCTAATTCCTTCGAAATAATGAAGAATATTGAATAGTTGAATCTAGTACCTTGGACCTGTCTGGTGTTGTACGAAGCCTCTTTGTTGACTTGAAGACGTTGATTGTCTTTCGATTCAGACGGTCTTGTTTACTGAAATCAATCTTCTTACAACATGTAAACATCAACACTCTGAACCAAACGCTGTCTGATTCACCATCATTACCATTTCACAACTGTTCTATAAAGTCCCCAATTTCAATAACTAAGTATATCATTCGAAACCATAATTATTATATACCAATTTATACGCCTTCGTCATTTTCGATGCAAGATTTCGAGTGCGTCATAAGATGGATGCGATGCCGAAACATCTTTTTGCCGATAAGGTCTTGTCACTTCATTGTTTCTCTTCACTTTTTTCTCTCTGGGAACAATTCGTTTTCTGAAGCCAAAGGTGTTTAATTATTCAAGTGTTTTGAACATATGGTCTTGACTCAACCATCTCTAACATACTTCTGGGGTTTTCCAAAGCTACGTATGTCCGCGCCCTAACTCTACAAGTACAAGTATATTATGAGAGAAAATAGAGAAAAACTGTCTTTCAAACTATACTTTGTCAACAATGATTCTAGCACGATCAAGAAAGTATCAACTCTTTTCTCTAGTGATTACATAACGAATAGAAATTCATTAGGCCCTAATTAGAAGGAGTTTCTGAACATATGTTTTGTATTGGATCAGCTATATCTTCTATTAGCATAAAGATAATTTGAAAATAATCTTCGCCAACAGGTTTTCAGATCAGATAAGTCAACCGCACTTGTCTTGTATTCGGTAGCGTATTGAGGAGCAAGTACGATGGCTGTGTGAATTATTTTAAAGCATGCTGAGTAGTGGTTCCTCTGGGGTCTGGGTTGAAGTCGTCAAACAGAAAGGCATGATGGTACCCACACTACACAGCAAAGTATTTAGGCCCGACTCTATAAACACCTGATTCATGATTCACTGTATACATAGTTCCATATCTTTGCTACCCTATCGAATTTGACGTGTTTATACAGCAGAGCAGAGTAATGTTTCAGAAATTCTGTTTCTCGATATTTGAAATTTTCAGCGTTTTAGCGTTTTAGTGTCTTAGTGTGTTATTGTTTTGGCGTTTCAGTATTTTAGTGTCTTTGTGCTTTAGTGCCTTTATTGTTTCAATGTTTAACGGTTTAGTGTTTAAGTGTTAAAGCGTCGTAGTGCTTTAGTCCTCTCTGCAGCTCTTTTCTTCAGGATTTTTGTCTTAATGTTTCATTGTTTTGATCATAGTATTCTTTATTCCGTTCTTTACTCTCTATAATATTTTCTTTAGCTTCTGTATGTTTGTTGATGACTTTCTTTGATGGAATCTCAGTTTAAATGTTTAAGCGTTTAACGTTTAAAGTGTTTTTGTATTTATGCGTTTGTCCAGTCTTCTGCAATTTGTTCATGTTTCTTGTCATACTGCTTTGAATGTGAGGGATGTCGGCTCAAGTAATCTGCTTCATTCAGTATCCCTTGCTTGTAAGTAACATGAAAATTAAACGGTTGCAATCGTAGCATCCATCTTTCGACACGCAGCAGGTGGTTTTGACCTTGGATTATTGAAAATTGCTTCTAGAGCTTTATGGTCTGTTACTATTTCAAATTCTTTGCCAATAAGAAATATACGAAAATGTTCAACAGCCCAAACTAGAGCAAGTCCTTCTATGTCCGTCTGTGAGTATCTACTTTCTACTGAGCTAAGCGCTCTACTTGCATAGGAAATAATGTGATAATCTCCAACCTTGTTTCCTTTTTGTGCCAGAATTGCACTGATACCATAAGGAGATCCATCTACAATAACCATAGTCTTCTTATTTGTGTCAAAATATGACATAACAGGTGCTTCGGTGAGCTTCTTTTTCACTTCATTGAATGCTTTCTGTTCAGTTCTTGTCCACTTGAAAGCTACATTCTTTTAGTAAGTTCACGTAATGGTAATGTGATGTTAGCATAGTTTGCAATATAGTCACTGCATGTATTTGCCATGCCAAGAAAACTTCTTACTTCTGCAGCAGAAGTGGGTGGTTGAGCATTTACAAGACTTGACACACGGTCAGGATCTGGCTTTGTTCCATGCTCTGTAAATATTAGTCCATAGAATTTGATTTCAGGCTGTAAAAATTTACATTTTTCCCCTTTAGCTTTGACATTCAGGTGTGATAGTCTGTTCAGACAATCTTCAAGGGCTTTGTCATGTTCTTTTCTAGTTTTGCCATGTATAATGATATCATCTGCTATATTCTTTACCCCTTTGATATCACTTAGGTTTCTTTGTAGTATATTCTGAAATAACTCAGCAGCACTGGTCGTACCATAATTCAGACGCTTATATTGGTATAAACCATCATGAGTTGAGAATGTTGTGATAAAACGGCTTTCTGGCTCCAGTTATATTCAGGTGTTTATGTGTATATATGAGTGTCTATCTGTCTACGTGTTTAATAAGCAATGTTAAGGATATTTCATTGTCTGATTGTCCAAGTGTCTTAGCACAACACAAGTGTCAAATGCAAGTCTTTCACTGATTTTTCAAGTCAAGTTTTAAATACGTTTTCAAGTAGCCTATGTCTCAAAACCTAAAGCTATGGCTAAATTAGGAGACTTGTCGGTCGTAACACTGTATTCAGCGTGTCTCCCAGGGTGGCTAAACATGCGAATGACAAATATTCAGGTGTTTATGTGTACATGTCCCCAATGTTTAGTCATTGTCTGATTGTCCAAGTGTCTTAGCACAACACAAGTGTCAAATGCAAGTCTTTCACTGATTTTTCAAGTCAAGTTTTAAATACGTTTTCAAGTAGCCTATGTCTCAAAACCTAAAGCTGTGGCTAAATTAGGAGACTTGTCGCTCGTAACACTGTATTCAGCGTGTCTCCCAGGGTGGCTAAACATGCGAATGACAAGCAAGGAACATGTCCCCCGAGTCATTTGCATGTCACGGAGACAAGAAACCTTCCCTGAAACATTTGCGTGTCTCTTGCCAGAAATTTTGTCGCCCGCTACAAAGTTTCCGAGGTTGCTAAACTGGGAGACACTGAGAGGACATCAATGTCGCGTGCGACATGTCTCCTAGTTTAGTCAGGCCTGTTACCATCATCACTCGGCTGGAACCTAACCATTGTCTTCAAGCGAAACTGACTGTTCAACACACCAAAAATCCTAGCTGTCCCGATGTTAACACAGTAAGCTGTTTTGTACATTTGTTTTCATTATCTGACAATGGTCCTGATGTCAAAGCATTGATAGTTATATATTTCATATAAAGAGCCATATGTTTCCTTACACAAATGAATGATTAAACATAGCCCGCCCTATTTAATCGATGTTTACGTTAGCAAACTTATTAATTGTTGATCATCAAGGTCAGTAGTAACTCAAGTCCGCATAAAAGCAAGTTATCGAAATTCCATATTTCAAATTTTGCAAATTTTTGAATTCAAAATTCTTGCAGCTTTCTCTTAACTATGCCTTCTTTTCCATAATATACAAATTGTCACTCCATCAAAGAAATTTTTAGACGGCTTGAGCGTAAAATTGTCACTTGCCCCTAACGATAGAACTAACACCAACTAGTTGTAACTGCTAACTCATATCGACATGTCAACAACTAGTCAAATCTTATAAATCTTACGACTGGCTAAGAAATTTACGCACCTGAATTAAGAAATTTGCGTGTTGCTTCAGTAGAAAATGTGTTATCACCTTTACCAGCAAGTCACCAACAAGCCTAATAATTGTCGATAAGCAGTAGATACTTTAAACAAAAAAGCAAAGAATACTACGTATTTATTTTACTAAAAATAGATATTAACGAAATTGCGACAAATACATTACTCTTTGTCACTTCTAATTAGAATAATAATCTTCCTAACGTACCATTATTTTATATTATACACCAAACTTGATTTGAATACTTTATATTATATCTTTGACTTAAAGATTTGTCATAGTAGTTCATATACTCTACTGAAATATAAGAGAAATGTGTTCTGATTTGGTTCACGTACTGCATTATTTCTCTGTCTATTTTTTACTTTTACTGCCTATACCTGCCATCAATATGATCTGCATAAAAGTTTTCAAACGGGATCCTCGCTCCACTTTTTGTGTATTGTTTCATCATGGATCGTTATAGTTTTTGCTATAAATTATCTTTTCCGCCTGGTAAGTCAGGTGACCCGGACAGACAGATAACACAAAAGAAAACAACAGTTGATTTTGCGGGAGTACACGAAGTGGTTCTTGGCACTATCCTCCTGTTTAGGGTTCCTAGCGCAAAGTCTTGCTGCACTAGGATAACAATTGAACATAAGTTTATGTTGTATAATGTTGTTAGCTAAGCATCGGCAATAGGTATTGAAGACTCAAAGCTTAGGACGCTTAGAGGTGAGCGAGTACTTTAAAGGGGTGAGCAGCCCCTAAGTGCTCGACCCTTACAAAAATAGCAAAGTCTATGGGAAGAAAAGTGTGGAACTTTAAAAGGGGGACACTTGCTGCCACAAATTACACGCCGTGTAATCCCCTTGCATGCAATGTATAGTGCAGTGTGTTCATTTGAAACGACAGTCAAAAGATATTTTGTGTTGAAGCTGCACATAATTGCAATAAGAAAATGAACAGTAACGGTCTCAGATGGTATCCTTGTTCGACTTATTGTGCATTATCTTATCATTGGCTTCTTAAGTTTTTCTAGTAGATCTATGAATGCAATATATAGTGCAGTGCATTCACTTGAAACTCGGTCAAATAAAAAATATTTGGAGCTGCATATAATTGTGATAAGAAAAAAAACAGTAACGACCGTTGGCTGGATCCTTGGTCTACCTACTGCATTAAAGAGTCCAAACGGGACCCTTGTTCTTTGTGTGTGTGTTTTTTCATCAGTATTTCCTAGTATCTCTATGCATGCAATATAAAGTTCAGTATGTTTATTTGAAACGACAGTCAAATGCTCGTTTGTACTGGGGTTGCAAATAATTGGAATAAGAAAATCAACAGTAACGGTCTCAGACTGGATCCTTGTTCTACCATGTGTCTCATCTATTGTTTTCATTTCCCATATATCTACGCAGCAGGCTTTATATATTACAGTATACTGAACTCGTAACTGAAGTTTGATGCAATGAGAATCGTCTATAATTGGTACCAACAGTTGCAACAGTAACAGCTCTAGACTTGATTCTTGCCTTACCTTTGTGCATAACAAAAGACTGTTGTTATGTTTTGTTAACATAATAATAATGATGAATCTGTACCGGATTCCTTTTCTACCTTCGTGCCTAAGATTGTACAAATGTTAAATATCATTATCAACATTGTCAGGTTTAGACAGGATACTTCCTCTACCTCAGAACAATATAATGATTGCAGTTCATACAAAAGACACAATACAAATACTTTCAACATTACTTTCATTGTCTTCATGTTGTGAAATCAGATGCATTCAGCTTGATATAGGCATATCTAATTTCAACTAGATTTCGAAATCTACAGATAATATATTCTGAGTTCGAGTTCTGCAGAAATCTAAGAGAGCACTGATACAGAGGCATTTATTTGCATTTCTACCTCTCGGATTCTTTATATTATTAGCTATACCATATCAGAATAGCCTCGGAATAGAGTTTTGATTTTGTGCTTTCTTGCAACATTATGTAGTTAGACGGTGTTTTTGTAGGGTGTCACTTTGATGCAGGCATCTATACAGCTAAAATATGGCAGCAAAACTGAGCTTAACGAGTCTCTTTATATGCTTGTTTAGGTTTTTGAGACTTGAGAATTTTTTTTGAGTCTTGAGAATGTTCCAAACGGCACAATAGTGTCTCAAGGCGCAACGCATCAAGTGTCTCTAAATCGTGGCAGTAAACTCTGAACAACATGTATCAATTTGTCTTTGGAGACAGTGCGTTCGAGCTGGTATATGTTTGTGTGCATTGCATCCGTAATCCTTTGCGGATGTTATTTCTAAATTAAGAGAAAAAGCTCTAAATAATGAAACGATGTGTCTTTGAAGGTATAGCACCGGTATACCTTTTTAGAGGCGAGGCAACGAATGATTTTCTTTTGAGGACGATGCACTGCATTGCAGTGCTTCAGTGTTTTTCTATTATTACCATCGAGAAGGCACATCGTTGTTAACAGTAATAGCAGCTACGTTAAGCTATTTCAAGGCATGATACATCAGAGTATTTTTAAAGGTATTGCATCAAAACAAATGTTCCTGTATAAACAGTGCATCAATAAATATATTTCGGCATCACTGTATCTCTAGAAGGGTATTATCGATGTATTCTTTCGTGATGATATAGCAATGCATATTCAGAGAAGCTGCATAACCTTGTCTTTAGCAAAAAAAATACATCAAATACCTCTTTGAAAATAACTAGCTGCGTGCTTTTACCGTGCTCTGGAAATTATACTTATTACCACATTGATCCTTCTCTTTACTATCTATCTAAACCTGTTTTGACACTTGTGTTGTGCTTCGCTTATCACCATCTTTCTCAAGAAGACCTTTTATTGGCTTTTTAGATCATCGAACATCTTCAACAAATGGGTTAAAACATCATGCCACAAGTTTAAATCTCCTTCAACTAAAAAGTTGTTTGTTGTGAGGTCCAACTAAACGGAAATTTCTTACATAATGTTGCAGAACTTAGTTTCTCCACTAAGTCAATTCTTTCCTTCTCTTCTTACGCACATTTCAACATCGACAGAAAATTATATTAGAAATCTTGCAATTTATCAAGAAATCTTTTCCCTTAAAATATTGTTACTTTCTCTAGCTTTTCCTTCGTTGCATTCTCAAGAAACACAACTCTTTCTCCTTTGTATCTTTGATTAGGCCTGAGTTGAGTGTCTTTGTTTTTCATAGCACTACTAAGTAGAAACCCATCGTATCTCTTCTTACATCGATGAAATACACATGCTGTTGTGAAGACAAGAAACAAGGCGCCAATAATGATTCCTGAGGTAATCCATGCTATTTGACTTTTGCTGAGTGATGCCGTTCGATGATACACAGAACCATCTTGCTCGTGGTACTGAAAAAAATGCAAATCTTATTAAAATCTTTTAAAAATAACATGACTAAGACCCTGGCAAAATGATCAAGCATTGTTTGTCAAACTTTGAAATCTGCTTGTCACAGAGAATTTTTAGTGTTTAGCCACGTAGTTTTGAACGTTTCAAAATCATCTTGAAATAAATTCAACTATATTTAACTTTTTCAAGCAATAATTTGTGACGTGGCCAAACGTTCAGTCATTGGAGCCGACAGGCCCTTGGGTACTTGCCGCTGCAACGTTTGCTTAAAGCCAAAACGGCCGTTTGTTTGTGCTATTTGAGAAAACCAGATCAAGGGCATATGGGGTTGAAAATGTCTGAAGAAAGGCATTCAATTCAGCAGCCAACCCTTAATTGCAAAGGAGCAAAAGCCAAAGCTTCTGTACCCCCCTTTTCTAGAACGCTTATAAAAGTCTGACGAGTATTGCCAATTAAAAAATTACTTGTTCCCATTCTTTTCACTCCTCTGTTCTGTTTGATACATCCTTTTATAAATAAAAGAACAAACACTAAAAGATATGGGAATAGAAAAGAAGATAGCTCACCACATTATTAGAAATGATGCCTGTCTTTTCTTTCTTGACTGTAGACAATGTAGTTGGCTTGCTGATCTTTCTCGTTGACGTAGAATTAGTAGACTGCTCTGTTGTATCTGCGTTTGCAAAAAGGAAAAGAAATACAGTTCAGTGTATTAAATGCCCAACTTCGTATGATTGATTGACTGACTTCACTAGCATAGTATGTGTACAATTTTCGCTATTTCCTAAGCTAAGGGCCTTGCCATATCATTAAATACCGTTTGTCCAACATTTGGCCACGTCACAAAAGTTGTGCAAACATTGCTTGACTCGTAAACAAGCAAAAATTATTGCTCAATGGCT
Organism: Chrysaora quinquecirrha; assembly: GCA_014526335.1. Classification (NCBI taxonomy): domain Eukaryota; kingdom Metazoa; phylum Cnidaria; class Scyphozoa; order Semaeostomeae; family Pelagiidae; genus Chrysaora; species Chrysaora quinquecirrha. The sequence continues at coordinate 2,741,518 of JACTAT010000029.1, read as the reverse complement.
AAAGAAGTTCAAAAACATTTTTGCTAGTTGTAAGCAAAAATGATTGACGAGTACTGCTTTGCAATGTGGGCAATTTGTTGACAAACAAATTTCAGGTGTTTGATAAACATTGTTTGATCATTGGCTTAAGCCTAAGTTATAAAGCCAAAGACTAAGAAAATTTATCTTCTTTCCAGAGGTGTATTTCAGTGTCGCCTTTGCTCTACACAAATTAAAAACAAATGAAAAGCCATGAACTTTTGAAAAAGGTTTCTTTAGAAGCAAACTTTGCCTTCTGCTCATGTCTAAGTTAAAAAAGTAGAGCCTTGCTAGCTCCGAATCACCGAAACTTTCTGAATGCAAGTTTTGAACATACACGCTTTTTTATAAGGAACCTACCTCAAGGCCTAGTTCTTAAAGTTCCTTATTTTTGGACCACTTTTCAGGCAATTGTAGTTCCAAAAGTTCCTTAATAGTTCCTTAATTTTAACTGCACATACAGTGGTCTTAACAATAAAAGAGAGACATTTGCATGTGTGCAAAGCTCGAGATTGCTCAAAGAAACATTGGATACATGCTTAACGTACAATTACTGACATTGTGTTGTAGTTAGAGGCACTGTTGAAGTCGTTACTGGGCAACCTTTTGAACATAGCCAGATGATGATATCTGAGTACTCAATGTCTCAAATTTTCTGAACAGAATATTCACCTAGAAGAAACAAATTTTGAATAATCAGTTGTTTTCACTTTCTCCGACCTAATAGTTGACTGACTGGTTTAATTCTTCTTGTAAACCACATTTCCTCTCTCCAATAATTGCTTCCAAATAAAATTTGGTAGCTATACTCAAATACCAAAATTTAGGAAAAAATCTTGGTTCTCAGTTCACTGCCCCTAGGGATGGATAGGTGAGTTGACTGTATATTTTGGAGAGTTCAGTTGCTGAGATCCGAATCTACTCCCTACATGGAGTGAGTCGAATGCCTTGTATCACGATTGGAAAAGTATCAGCACTATTTTCGTGGTATTTTTTGCATAATGTGGTGGATCAGCACTACAGTGGTGGGTCATCATGCTGGATGTGGTGGGTTTTTCTGCCTACTGTGATGGATAAGCACTACTGTGGTTGCTTATAATGCTTGATGTGGTGGTATTTTTGGCGAACATTGATGGGTTTTGTGGTTTATCTTTCTTAATCTACAAAAATTACTATCCAGTACGCAAAAAATACCTCCACAGTAGTGCTTATCCACCACAACATTAAAAAAATACCACCATATCAAGAATAATAACTCACCACATCAAGCATATACAGTAGTGTATCACATATGTATAAAACTCTTCTAACTGGGTTTCTTTCTGAACCAGGTACGAAAATAGGTTTATGAAATTGAGGAACTTGAAATACTTACGTTGTTATAAAATATATGCTGCATGCAACCAGCGAAATTTTGCTTTGATTTGGATCTCTGTAACTGCCTGGGATCCTTGAATCCACCAAAATACATGCTTTCATAGTATGGAATATCAAAATTGCTGTTTCGGCCTGGTGTCGTACCATTCTTTACTGACCTGCAACACAATTAACCGTTCTTACTGAAATTGCTTTAGTCCGAAGGTATCTGCTTTAGTAAATGTTAAGTAGTTCAGACAAGGCTCTTCCTAGCCTAGGCTCTTCCTACTTTCGACTAACAATTGTTAAAGCTTTTAAAAACGTTACTCTTTAAGACTGTTGCCGGGGAAAGATACCTAATGGCATCGCAGTTAGGCCCATACCGCACGACCACAGCATAGAGTAATCCTGTCCCTCATTTTATATCACCTGCACTTACATGTCGTCTAAGTTAATGACAACGAAGGTTCTGCTTCTTGAAATTTCAATCCTGTGCCAAAGTTGATCATTTAATTTATCATCACCAATCGACATCTCCAACGGACCTAGAATGAATATTTCTATATAGTCGAATTGCTTGGACGTAAATAAACTAGAACATCGACAATAGACATGACATTTCATTCGACTAATTGGCAATTCAAAAAAATCTTGAAATTAAACTCTCATGGTGATGTAGAAACCACCAATTAAAGAAAACAGTCCATGTTCAGTGACAACTCAAGAATTTTTTTATTTAAGCAGTGCTTGAGCTTTGTTCTTTAGTTTGTTGTTTTCGAAGTTGTTTGAGGACAAACGTCAATGGTACCTGATAGATCCTGCCACAATCGCAGAATGCGCATCGGATGGAATAGACATTGGTAGGGAAGATGATTGAAATATGTGGGATGAAGCAAAAAAAGCTTTGGAATAGAAAGACCTTCAGAGCAAGCCTTGGAAGAGAAAGACCTTCAGAGCAAGCCTTGGAAGAGAAAGACCTTCAGAGTAAGCCTTGGAAGAGAAAGACCTTCAGAGCAAGCCTTTGGAAGAGAAAGACCTTCAGAGCTGAAACAGGCCTGGAAAAGGGCTAAGGCTTTACTGAAATGGAGCTGGATGGAGAAGGATATGCTTTATTTGTTTGAAAAAGTTATATGGAAAATGACACAAGTTTTTGTTCCGAATTTTTCCGAAAATTTTTCCGTCAGAAACCTCTCGGTACTAATGTATCAGGATTGGCTATCGGAGTACAAGGTTGAGAAGGGTTTCACGAATATAAGTTCAAACTCTGCTACGTCTACCAAGAATTGAATTGTTCTCAATCAAAATTACAAAATATATGGAAGCTTCAATATAAAATCTCTGCTATCATACTAGTGAAGGAGCTACATAGATGATAGATTTACGATGTATGGTCAAGCTGGAGTAGACTGAACAATAAATTGGTAACATTCCAAAACTCACCTCCACCAAGATCGATGGCCATTCTTATCTTCCCTTTGTATAATTCAATGATGAGGAAATCTTTCGTGCTTTCAGTACTAAATAAGATTCCATTTTCCATGTATGTTTTGAATCTTATTACAATATGATGGCTTGAAGTTGACTGCGATCTTGCCGGAGTCCAAGCGAGGTGCTCTAATCCACGGAAGTAAGCACTAGGGGATGCTGTTGAAAAGAAATACACAAACAACGATAATGCTGATAATGCTTTATATGATACAATAGTTGGAATGCTATGAGATACTGTTTCGACATTCGAAAAAGCCAAGATTACTTTATTTCGTTCATGAATATATAGCGTAAGAGCATCTAGGCATTAAATATCGGTTTCAAGTGCAGCATTGCAGTAATTCCCTATTATTGCCCGCATATAATGGCTCTTCAGATGAACATGCATATATGACAGAAGTGTTCAATATTGTGAATATAATGCCATGATGTTATATCAACTATTTGGAGGAAGCTTGTTTTAAGATTTTTCAGGATAACACATAGGGCGACTTTTAAACGTCTTTTAAACGTTCTCACTCAAATGGGTGACGTGGTGGAAAATATTCATAAGAGTATTCAAAAGCAAAACGACTTTCTCCTTCCGATTATCGCCAAATTTAAAGTCATTTTATATTAAGCTCTCATTATAAACCCAGTCTCTTGAATGGCAAAAACTGTAAGAAAATCCAGTGCCTAAGAAAATGTTTACTACAGTCTGCGATATCGCCCCTGGTAATCAATATAGAGTACAGTATGGAGGCTGTGCAGTACGGCGGGGGATATTCAGTATAGTGGAGGGATACCATCAGTATAGTCAAGGGAAATCATCAGTACGGTGGAGGACGTTCAAAGAACATTCAAATACGATCGATGATTTAAAACATCATTCAGGAACAATTACTATGTCACCATTAAGCAACTCTTTAAGAAACTTTCAGTACTCTAAAACTAAGAACTTTAAGGAACTTTCAGTGCTGGGTCCATTCTTTCGCTTCTTATGAAAATCGTGCATAAAAGTAGCTATATGTCAGATATGCAAAAAGAGTTTTTAAGTTTGTCTTTCAAGAAGTGTTGAAGAACATGTTTAACACTGATCAGATCCGCGAAGGATGAAATGCTGCCCTAGTTTATCAAAATAACACTCAGAGTGACCTTAAGAAGCAACAATTATGGATTCGAGCAATGGCTCTAATTGGAAATACTTCTACTTACGTGTTGTACAGTTTCTCCCTTCAAATCCTGTTCCCAGACAGTTGCAAATGACAGCTGAAAACCTGTTTATACATTTTCCACCATTTCCACAGTTTCTATCTCTGTGTGTTTCACACGCATCTACACAATCGCGTGAAACTTTCTCTGCTTTTATCAATTGAACTGGTTTGACCGGTTCTTCGCTGTTTGAATAAGCAAGGTCGTCTATACAGCCAACGAACCTGGAAGGAATGAAAGACCGCATATGTGATACAGACATACACTAATCAGCCCAATGAGCCGCACTGGCATAAAGTGTTAATTGAAACCTTCAGTGGGCTGCCAATCGATTCTGTGGAGGAATAGCTTTCTATTTTTGAGAACTGCAGAAGCTAATTTAGACAGAGAATTCTTTTTGAAATACTGTTTGTTGCAGTATATGTGTCATTTACTGGACAGGCAATTTGTGGCGCTATCGATGCCTTGAAATTGAAATTGAAGGTGCTGTGACGTCGTGGTGTAATCCAACTCGTGCGTCAAGAGCCCGGGGGATGTAAAGGTTCGAGCCCAGCCATGGTATCGTCACAGCCAGGGTCGAGGTCTCGATTAGCTAACCTAATACTGAGATCCTAGTGACTGGCACTAAAATACCATTTCACCTTCACCTTCAAATTAGTTTTTTGTTCAGAAATACGCAGTCGTCCGCAGCCATTTTGCTTCCACAGAAAAGGACGTTTGATCCTGTCCCGACTTGGTTAGGTTGTCTGTATCACTACTTGGTAAATAATGTGATCGATATAGTCAACATAATTTAGCTCCTATTATGCTTCAATATGCCAGCGTATTAATGCAGCTTAACTAAGTGAGGACCTTAGTATAATTGGGTATAGTAAACTAAGATTATTTTTTAATATTTTTAATTTCTTTCGAGGGTAGAAGCGGTCAGGGCCGATACAAAGGCCTCTCTTTCACCCTTTTCAAGTCTGTTAGTATGGCTGTCAGAAGCAGATTGAAGAAAAGAATCCAATGCATTTGTCTGTTGGAAGACCTTGAACCAACGATCTTCCTGCTCGGGTGGAGATTCCCAGGCCACACGAGAGCAAAGCCTTCCAGCTGATGCATCATGGAAACCATAAGATACAATCATGGTGCCATGCATGCTTTCACTGTACGTGTGCATATGAATCACTACACATGGTAGCTATAATATTAGATGGATATCCACTCACCTTGGTATATAAAACACTCTTCTATTGACAACCTTTCTTCTTAGCTCCTTCGGTAGCCCACCAACGTACAAATCAGAATTAACTGGTAAAGTGCTTGATTCTCCAGTGTTAATCACATCAAAGCTCCAATTATCAATTTTCAAAGTAGTCTTCCTTCTTTTCCGTTTTATTTCAATAGAATGCCAGTTTAAATCATTTAAGTTTGTTCCGAAAACTCTTTGCTTTTTGCTCCAGAAGTCACTGCCACCCATCTGTACCACAAGTTTGATAGCACCCTGCTGTAAGCTAACCTCTAAGAAGCTCTTTTCGTCGTTCTTCTTGCTGCTGTTTTCCTCGATATAGAGTAACAATGCGTTCTGGTTAAAAGTCTTGAAACGAAACTCTAGTCGACCTGTTGTATCAGCTCTCCATGGAGGAAACACTGCATATGACGATGATTTACTAAGTAGAGTTATGCTATAGCTTTTATCTATGATAATCAAAGAAAACAGTGTTGCAAATGGTATTAATCTCATAGGTCTCTGCCACATATTCCTGTTAAAGATTCAAGTTCAAGTTCATTTGAATGTTAATCTTCTGTAACAGTTTGTTGATATCATAAGTTTGTTTTCGTTAGTACTGTTACTCTTCCAGTACACATTGCTTTCTTGAGTATAAGCTCCTTCACAATAATGAGAAGTTTTCGATTTGTCCAAAGTTGAGATGTATACTTTGTAATGGCAAACTCTTTATTATTGCTAAGTTGTGACTAGATATAGAGTATATGGGATGATGCAATATTAAATTTGTACTGCCTTTTATATGACAAATATTCTGTCGATCCCTACATATGTATTAATTCGTCTGCAGCACTTGGCATCGAAAGAGTCGAGATCATTCACCGCTCTCTACTCCCTGCCTACTCGCATCTTCTGCTGCTGATTAACAAGAAGCTATTCATTTCTGCAAATAACAAGGGCTCAATTACAGCTCACCACTATTTGTATTAAGAATGAGTTAGTATAGTATTAAAGCTGCGCCTGACTCTGTAATGAACCTCAGAAGGCTGTGATAAACGGGAGTTTCAAAGTCTCCACAATTTAACGATGCTGAAAATCGGGTCTTTCTGCCTGTGAATCAATGCGTTTGTCTGGTACTTGCTTCCACCCATACGATCATTTGTTGTGATAAAGGAAGGGTACATCTGAATCAGCGAAAAATCTACTTTGTGATCTACAGTTCCAGGTGAATTCCTTTTGTTTTAAGGCCACTGACGCCTATTAATTTGTAGTCTATGCACGCTGATGCAGGGTTGAGCATTCAATAATTATTTCTCAAAGGCCAGATGGATGCACCACATACTCTTGTTTGTCATTCTTTCATTCCAGAATACCTCATCCTAGTTTGGCATTTCTTGTTTTCTGTGAAAAGAAAGATGGGTTTAAATTTTGCTGCTACGCCAAAATAGCATTAATCCTAAAGCTGTTTTCCAGAAAAATTTCGGTGGCAGAAACAAACAATCTTTTTAGGACAAACTTTATGACTACGACTTGTCTCCAACCTCCGGTCTCGAACCTGTAGAATAGGTTTTGGCCTGTCCTGCTAGTATCTTTGCCATTTTGAATCAAGTAAAAACCCTCATAAAAAATCAGCCTGAAGGTGTTCTTTAAGGCGTTCCTAAAATTAAGCACTGAACAAGACCACCAGCACTCATCGGATGGTGTATCTGTTAAGATTTAAGTACAAAATTTTTATGTATTTGTGGATGGAACTAACTTCAACATTATGGATGGAACTAACTTCAATCATACCTAATAAGTAGCCCAAGGTAACAGAAAGGAGTTCGTATGATACACAACTAAAAGCTCAGCAAAAATCAAGCAATTTCAATATGCATAAGTCCCGCCCCCTCCCCCAATCCTACAAGCAAACTGTAAGAGCATAATTATATTTTTATACAAGAACAGTATTCATTTTTCAGGCTGAATGTGTTCTTAGACTGCGATACTTTTTAACTGCGGCGTTGTTGGTGCTCGAATAACCTCCTTTTTGTATAACAACATGCATTTAGATATATATACATACTGTAAGATAGCTATATCCATTAATTAAGGAGTCGCTAGATCGAAACATAACAATCACGAGATCCGTTCAATGTTTTAACTTGGCAAACATAGCTAATTCGGCAATTTTTCAGTGTTTCTTGCTTACCTATTTTAATGCCTCTAGCTTACTCGGCTTATTCAAATTGGCTTTGTTTTGAATATAGGCTTTTGTGCAGAAATAGGAGTCACTCGAATCGTACAAACTCTTACAAGTTTCCCCTGTATATTAATCAGTTCTTTTTGCCTTCGCCGTATGGATAGCTACAAATATCTTCTAGCTGAAGCCAGTGGCAAGAGATGGCCTTCTTTGTATAATCAAATGACATTATTTTAAAACCGTCGTAATTCAAATCCCACGTGGATTGGCATTTTATGCATTGATTGGATTAGAAAAACATCCACTTTTACTACTAAGGGAGATTATTTGCGGATAAAATTCACAGAAATGTGAAGAAAATAACCAATTATGGAATCAGCTTTACATTTTATTCGATTTTTTCGCCTTCTTTGATACGATTAAACCATCTTTTTAGGAACATTGGTCAAAGTATCAAGAAATGTTAATGGTATCAGAGCGATAATGAGCGATTATGAACAATTAACTCGATGCTATTTCCGAACCAGAGGTAAGCATGAGTTTACTGATGAATTTATCAACCGTAATATAAAACAGCCTTTAGTAACTGCTGTACATTTATTCAAATATGAAAAGTCTAGGTGTCTTAACCAGCACTTGTATATCGTCCTATCTTAGCAGTGACACTCAAGCCCGCCTATATGCATTACTTAGCCGATACGCACAGCTGGTGTGGTGTGGGTTATTATGCTTTTATATAGTTGAAATGACTGCCGGGACTGGCGATTATGCTTGATGTGCTAGATTGGCGGATGGGGCCTGCGTTATAGCCAATCTGGCTCTGAAAGCATTATTAACTATACATAACTGCAACCCCAACGTCACTCTTGAAATTCTTGTCCCCCATGTCCAGCATAAAGACCCTCTTCAATTATTTTTATTATTATGGTACTATTGCAGTATATAACAGTATAATACTCCAAGTTATTCTACAGTAGCGCTCTCTTCAACTATGTTTTTGATTGAGATAGGATAAAGCTCTTCCCCTTGAGTACCTATACACTGAGTATACACTGAACCTGCGTTCAAACCAAATGGCTGTTACATACACCGGCTACGCATTTACATCTTATATAGTCGATTTTTGTACTTGAATTCTGCCAAAAGTCTGTCTTTCTGTTCTCTGCATGTCCATATCATTCACCACCCTAGCTAAAAATCTTATCTTTTACGCATTAAAATCAATTAGCTACACGCTGCTGCAAGACTTACTAGATGTGCTGCTTATAAAGAATTACAACAATATTTTAGCTACTGTGTAAGGCCATAGCTGGAAATGGGGCTTTTATTTACGATAACTACATGACGTTCACATAGTTGATGGGCGTTAAAAGCGTTCAAAATCGCCAAGAAAGCAAACGCATTAGCTGCAAACATATCGAAGCTATTAAAGCCTTTGGGGGTTATAGCACTTTGTTTTCAAATCATTCTTTCGCCGATATTCGTAGCGATTTCGTGACTTCTAATGTATTGGCTTATTTACTTATTTAAGTGACGCATACAGATACATACCATTAACCAAGTAACTAGCCCTCTTCATATATTTCGAACTGCTTACCAATTTATCCTTTGGTCTCTGTACATAATAAAATCATATAACAAGAACACCGCAACACATAGATGTACACAATATCTCACTAAGCACAAAATTTGAACGACTTTCGCACACGTCGCTCTTCTTCGAAAATCCCCATTCATATAGTTGGCATTAAGCTGAGCCCCAGTTGAAATTGTCTTGGCAATGACGTCAACTACCAATCAGAAGGAAGTCTATTTTTTACTCGACAACCTTAACCAATCCGAGCTCTTTACATTCAGGACTTTGCCTTATTCGCAGCAGGCTGCTATGATCTCATAATCCGCTTACTTAAAGAATGTTCATTTGTTCAAGTGCCGATTTAACATAATTCACTAGCCTGGAATCCAATGGATGATCCTATTTTAAAAGCCCCTGGAAATCTTGTTTATAAATTCTTTGTGAGACTCAGTATTTAGTATTTTCTTCAATTTGTTCTTGAATCGCTCCATGCAGTTGTTTTTGGTTCTAGAATAGGCTGATCGCTCTTTTCAAAAGACTTTGCGGAAGAGAAATATCATGCACGTTAACATTTTTATTGATACATATATAGAGAGTCTTTATGGTTTAATATTTCCTTTTTGGATATTATAGCGCACATCTATCATATATCTACATATGTATCTGGATACTTCAAACCGTACAGTAGATATGTAAAGGAAAAAGACGCCTCAGCATCAAGTGTTTAGAGGCATACTTTAAGAACAACAGACTTCGCGCAATAAATTTATACTATTCACTTATCCACTAATATCTTAAATTTTGACTGGTTTTGAAGCATTTTCGACGTTTGGGCTCGATTTTTACAGAAACTTGGCCCACTAATTATGGTGGGGTTTCTAAGAACAGAGATGAAGTTTTCTGGAGAATCTTGAGAATGTTAAGTTAAGTTACGTTAAGTTAAGTTAGGTTAGGTTAAGTTAAAGTTAAGTTAAATTAATAAAAATGCAAATACGAAATGCGCTACCGAATTGGTTTCGTGAGTTTATGAATTTCTACATAGATATCTATCCATCACAATTTGGCGTGATCTATTTGGGCAAATTACCCTGTCGCGTGCTGTATGATTATTTTATTCATCGATAAGTTACTATGATTATTGTCTTAAATATTTAGATAGCGTACACGCTTTGTTTTTATTTGTCCGCTTAATCCCGAGCGTGTAGACTCACTTAAAATGATCTACACCACAGTATCAATCAAAAAGGGGCTATTACTAAAATGGGGAACGTCGGGGAATGACGGGGAACGTCGGGGAATGACGGGGAACGTCGGGGAACGACGGGGAACGTCGGGGAATGACGGGGAACGTCGGGGAACGTCGGGGAACGATGGGGAACGGCGGGGAACGATGGGGAACGGCATGGGAACGGCGGGGAATGACGGGGAACGTCGGGGAACGAGATGGGAACGGCGGGGAATGACGGGGAACGTCGGGGAACGAGATGGGAACGGCGGGGAATGACGGGGAACGTCGGGGAACGACATGGGAACGGCGGGGAACGATGGGGAACGGCGGGGAACGTCGGGGAACGAGATGGGAACGGCATGGGAATGACGAGGAATGGCGTGGAACGACATGGGAACAAATTGGGAATGGCGGGGAACGACATGGGAACGGTGGGGAATGACGAGGAACAGCGGGGAACGGCGGGGAATGGCGGGGAATGATGAGGAATGATCGGGAATGACGTGGAACGACATGGGAACGGCGGGGAGTGGCGGGAAACGTCGGGTAACCACGGAGAACGGAAGTGCAGGAAGGACAGGAGAACCAACAGAAGTGGCACAGAACTAGTAACAACAAATATAAAGAAACAGCGACGCCTCCACCCTCTTCAGGAAAAAATGTTGATTTGTGTTTGCTACCTATAATACTCGGAAGGCTAGGTAAACGAAACATTGTATATCTTACTTATAAATTTTACTTCACAAAACTAACCCCTGCAAATGTAACACTTCAGCAAAGGAATTAAGTTACAATTTTCAGTGGGCGTGTGTTTGTTTAATCTACATAATCGTGATTCTTGATTACCATTGAAATATACCATTTCAGCATTTTCTTTCTGGCTATTAGTAATTACCGGCCCCGGCCCTGCAGCCCCGGCCCCGGCTTAAGGAAATTTGCTTACGAAATTCTCACGAATTTGTCGCTTAGAAATCACTGCTAAATTTAAACATGATTTAAATAGAGTAAGAAACCCCCAATTTCACAGTTTGAATGCTTCATGGAAATGAATTAATAATTTGAATCTTCTCCATTTTACATTAAAATTGCTTGTAGTGCTGTCATGATGTTATTTAATGATTCTTTGTTCTGATGATCGGCAATAGATAAATCTAATTTTATAGTTGAGGGCAGATCTTTGGAATGCTGAGAGACGTTCAGAAATCGTCTTTATAAGTTTAACAGTTTAACAGGTATGGAGGGGGAAACCCCCGGCTATGTTACTTAAAAAACGCCCGGTAGGATTAGGGTAAGACTGTTATGTAGATTAAACAAACACACGCCCACTGAAAATTGTAACTTAATTCCTTTGCTGAAGTGTTACATTTGCAGGGGTTAGTTTTGTGAAGTAAAATTTATAAGTAAGATATACAATGTTTCGTTTACCTAGCCTTCCGAGTATTATAGGTAGCAAGCACAAATCAACATTTTTTCCTGAAGAGGGTGGAGGCGTCGCTGTTTCTTTATATTTGTTGTTACTAGTTCTGTGCCACTTCTGTTGGTCCTCCTGTCCTTCCTGCACTTCCGTTCTCTGCGTTACCCAACGTTTCCCGCCACTCCCCGCCGTTCCCATGTCGTTCCACGTCATTTCCGATCATTCCTCATCATTCCCCGCCATTCCCCGCCGTTCCCCGCTGTTCCTCGTCATTCCCCACCGTTCCCATGTCGTTCCCCGCCATTCCCAATTTGTTCCCATGTCGTTCCCGCCATTCCTCGTCATTCCCATGCCGTTCCCCATCATTCCCGCCGTTCCTCGTCATTCCCATGCCGTTCCCCGTCATTCCCGCCGTTCCTCGTCATTCCCGCCATTCCAATATCGTTCCCCGACGTTCCCCGTCATTCCCCGCTGTTCCCATGTCGTTCCCTGCCATTCCCCGACGTTCCCCATCGTTCCCCGCCGTTCCCATGTCGTTCCCCGACGTTCCCCGTCTTCCCCGCCGTTCCAATCTCGTTCCCCGACGTTCCCCGTCATTCCCCGCCGTTCCCATCTCGTTCCCCGACGTTCCCTGTCATTCCCCGCCGTTCCCATGTCGTTCCCCGACGTTCCCCGCCGTTCCCCATCGTTCCCCGTCATTCCCCGCCGTTCCCATGTCGTTCCCCGACGTTCCCGCCGTTCCCCATCGTTCCCCGTCAATCCCCGCCGTTCCCATGTCGTTCCCCGACGTTCCCCGCCGTTCCCCGTCGTTCCCCGACGTTCCCCGACGTTCCCCGTCGTTCCCCGACGTTCCCCGTCGTTCCCCGACGTTCCCCGACGTTCCCCATTTTAGTAATAGCCATCAAAAGGTGCGTTGCTAATTAAGCGGCTTGAGAAGGAATATCGGCCTATTTTTCAAAGCAATGCACATCTGGGACTAATCTCAAGTACCGTGTGTTAGGAATGTGAACTGCAGATTTGAAAATTCGATTGGCGTACAGTACAGATCTTGTTGTACTCTTAAGTCCTGGCCCAATAAATCGAACACTCATAATATCATAGCTAATCAAATATTCGTAGAACGTTCCAAAAATGTTTGTCCAGCATTGTTGGATGTTGTTTCATGACCAGGCCAAACGAATGAAACAAGTATTAAAACACCTATCCTCACGCCATTTTCAGACAACAACAAGCAAAGCTGATAACGTCGAAAAACGTGGTGCCGGAAAATCGTTGTTCCAAATTGCCAGCTTGATGCATGCTTACACGAAGATGGACAAAAAAAACACAATCCCTTTCTACTGAAAACCTCAGTAAACGAGAATCATCTTCACAAGTCTCCACAAACTTTTGGCCAAATATCCGTGACTTTTAGAAAGCATGCTGCCTCTAAGTTATTTACAAAACCTTCAAAACGGCAAACAAGTGTAGAAATTACTAAACGTAGCTGGTTGTTCTTGAGACCGGTGTGTCCAAACAATGTTTGACCCTTGTCAACGTCGCTAAACACTGCTTGACAAGCAAAATTCGTTTCGACTTTTCAATTCTATCCGAAGTGTTTCTGAAAAACTTCATAAGCATTTTCTGTTTGTCACAGCAGAAAATGTTTGACGAGCATTGCTTTGCAATGGGGCCAAACATTCGTTTGCCTTGCGACCATCAAATGTTTATCACATAGCTAATATTCGATCGTTTGGCAAGGGCCGTAGACAAAGTGGCCCATAGCATCGGCAAATAATCCTACAGCTTTTATCTTGGCAAATGAAGATTCGCATTAATGTATGAAAAGCAAACTTAAAAATACTTTTAAAAGATACTTTAAAGATACTTTTAAAATACTATGATTGATACTGACAGCAAAAGATTTTTTGATCAAAGTACTACAATTACAAGAGGACACAATCTGAAGCTTTTCAAATTTGCTTCATCGTTAAACATTAGGAAGAATTGTTTCTCGAACAGAATAATAAACGAATGGAACAACTTGCCAGCAACAGTCATAAATGCGAAATCAGTTGTGGAGTTTGAAAAATTATATGACGATTTCTGTGGAAACCAGAAGTACAACTGTTACTAATGAACACAAAAGGGTTTTATAGGCCAATGGCCTCCTTATCCCTCATTATATCATATTATTATTATTATTATAAATCCGGAAATGACTTTACCTTGAATGCCTCCAAATGCAAGAGCTGTTGCCTGTTGCAAACTCACTACCGTATTTCCTATCCCAATGTCATGTCTCAAATTGAGATGCCATTAAAACCCTCTGTTTTTATCTAATTAGTCAATATGAACATCAGTATTATAAGTGTTAACAAAGCAAGGAAACGTAATTTATTTGAAATTCAATTGAGAAGCTCTATCTTATTCCCATACATTTTAATATGATTTTCCATATGAATTCTCTAGAATGATACAAAATGGAAACAGTAATTATGTATTTCCCTTCATTCTTAATGAATCAAAATTAATCAAATCTTTGGGAGAATGAGATAAAATCTGGCAATTTAAAGAAAATTGAATCAAAGCTTCTGTAAATCAATTCGATGAGCTTAGAGGGTCAGAATTATCCAATTTTCAAATTTTGTGTCTTACAGAGTTGAAAAGTTCGAAAATGTTTATTTTATCAAAAGCCTGTCGGAAAATGATTTCAAAAACACTAAAGACACATTTATTCATTAATTTCATGTCCATCTTATTAAAAAGCATCTCTTTTTCTATTTTAATTTAAAAAAGGCCTATGACAGTGTCATAGCAGAAAAACTTTGGTTTTTTGCCTTAGGCCTTATTTCAATCTAGCGGCAGCCGGAGGGAGGATTGCCTGTAGTATACCGCCGGCAAATTTTCAATTGAAAAGCGTCGCCTCAAGGTATCTGCGGCAACGAAACCAATGTAGAACAGTGTTCTACTTTTTCCGGCAATCCATCGTTCCAGTGCTAGCACACGACCCTGTTTGCCCAAGGAACATCCATATTCTCCAAAATCTCTGAATGATTGAATGGTGAGAAGAACGATATGGTAATTATGTTGCTGTGGCATCCTGAAAAGACGGTATACACCTATGCCGGAGGCTACCGTCGGTAGTTATGGCTTTATGGAAACCAGAGGTCAAGAAGATTGCTAGCATTAGTATTTTTTGGTAGCAGAAAAGCATTCAAGACAGCAATCTTTGTTGTCAACATAGTTTTAGGCTGTGGGCAGTTAGCCTGCTGGTTGAGACTGCTATTGTAGCAAGAATACCCTGGGTACTCATTACTCATTTTCCACCTGAAAGGAGAACTGTCAAGCTGTCTTCGAAAGTTATGCCCATGTGGTCAAATGAAAATGACAAAGTAAATCTATTAGTAGTGTTGTCTCAGTCCTTAGTCTCTCAGCCGTGGCTCGTGGCATTTTTTTGCCTCGAATAAAAGAGGTCCAGGTCCAGCAACTCTCCTCAAGCGAAACTGACCTTAATACGAATGGTAACCAAGAGATACCAGTAGGCTCTTATTTTGAGGTTCTGTACAACCACAGTTCGTATATCTAATGATCTATCGGCTATTAAGCATGAAACCATTTCTTTCTGTTAAAAACCATGATTATCTTTGGAAGTATGTTGTAGCAACCTAAATGATAACCAATTCCTATGAGTGACCCTTTCTGCCGTTAGGCCCTGGCCAAACGATTAAACATTGCTGGTCCAACATTTCAAATTTGCTTTACAATTATTTTTGCCCTTTTGGCCACGTCCAAAAACATTGCTTTCCAACAACGATGTTATTGCTAATGCACAAACATGAACGCCTTGTTGCTAAGTTGTTTCAGTTTGTCAAAAACAAAAGTAATGTTTGACAAAGAATGTTGGCAAGGCAGCCAAACGATCAAACATTGCTTCACAAGCAAAAATAAGCAACATTTGTGGCCTGTTGAAAAAGTTCAAAAACATTTTTTGCTTGACGCACGCAAAAGATGTTGGTCGAGAACTGTTTTTGGACGTGGCCAAACGGTCAAAAATTTGCTTGACAAGCAAATTTCAAATGTTGGATCAACAATGTTTGATCATTTGGTCAGGGCCTTACAATGATAGATGAGGGATGATAGAAATTTGCTTAAATAGGCCGTAAAGATCTTAAAAATATTTGATTCAAGACGAGCAAAGTTTGGATGTTCAGGCAACAATGTTTCAATGTAACTAACTACTAGCTTGGCTATTGCCTTTGGCTGAGCTTAAATCTTTTCTAATGCTATCAGTCCAGTCCGTTAAACTAGTTTCGCTATCGCTGTTCTGTTTGCTATGTATTAATCCACCATCGTGGCTTATATCTTGCTATAATCCAAGAAGATAGAATATTTATAAAGGCTAATGAATAAATTTTGTTATAACTTCAATATGAGTATTAAAGTATTATGAATGTGGCATTATTTACGACTCTTACGAGGCATCAATAAATCATTGGGATTACAAGCTTAATTTTAAGACGTCTTTCTGTAACTTGGCGTAATGCTGCTAAACCAGCCAAAGAAAGTCCACCTTTGTCGAGGATTATATACACAGTCAAATTCTCTGCTGCACAGTACAGTAGCTACAGAATAACCTCTCAATATTTAGTATTCATGATGGCAAGGGCTATCCTCGTTGATCTAAGGGAAATTTGCTACTACAGTAAGACTCTAAAAGCAAGGACATAAAGAAAAAACTAACTGTTTTTCAAGCACTTGGAATTGTTGACTATGTACATATTTTGCACCTTATAAACAATGTCGTGGGATCAATTACTACAGGACTATGATGTATTTGTTTGGAGTTCGTTACATAACACTTACATAGTTTCGGTACCACTTTGTTAAGAAGCGTCGTCAGTCTGTTTCGAAGAATAATAACCAGCTAACTAACTAACTAACTAACTAATTAATTAACTAACTAACTAACTAACTAACTAAACTAACAAACAAGCTAACTAACTAACTAACTAACTAACTAACTAACTAACTAACCAACTACTTAACTAACTGACTAACTAACTAACTAACTAACTAACTGACTAACTAGCTAACTAACTAATTTACTAAGTTATTAACTAAATAACTAACTGATTAACTAACTAATAAACTAACTAACCAATTAACCAACCATGTAATTTACTAACTAACTAACTTATAATAAATAACTAGGTAAATAACTTACTTACTAACTAGCTAACTAACTAACTAACAAACAAACTAACTAACTAACTAACTAACCAACAAACAAACTAACAAACAAACAAACTAACTAACTAACTAACTAACTAACTAACTACTTACTTATACGAACTAACCAACTAATTAACCAAATAGACTGCAAGTAAACAAATAAGCTGTGGAATTGAGTTAATTAATTGAGTAAATAACAAGCCAACTAACTGATTATGCGTATGCCGTATTGCATCAACAGATGTATTTTAAGAATAAACCATCGTCAAGATTAAAACTTATATATTCAAATTCGAAAAATCTTCTCTGTTATCTCGATACGATACGAGATATTCTTAATGTGGAAACTCTACTGGTTCAGCTGAGCATGGTTTCGCTTATGCCTTACGATAAACAGTTGTGGAATTATATAATAATTTATCCTCTTGTGTGAATTATCTTCTGTAAGTGCAGTTTTCGAAACTTGGTAATAGCAAATTTCTAACTTACCTAACGTGACTGCTGTATGTTGTCATACAAATGCTTTATGATTCCCAACTGTTATTGTGTTCCTCAAAATTTCAATCCATTTAGCTAGCGTATACTTTTATCCACTGTAGCTCAATACATCTCTACGAACTCAAGCAACGATTTCCTTCATCATCTGTATATTATAGGAGTTTTTCCTTGTTTCCTCTTATGTGTCTGCAGTTGTTTACATGTGCTATAATAGACGAAATATGCTATAATAGACAAGCGCTAATCTATGTGAAAGTCTTAAGTTATTCTGGAAGCTGATTAATGCATAGACGGGGGCTAGATAGCAAAATTACGTTGTATCTCTAAATTCTGTGCATTATGTTCTCCAAAAGTTTCACGATCCATATAATTAATCCTATCAATAATGGGAGATCAGCTGAAGAAAAACGAATAAGGGTTAGAAACGCCCGATTGATGTTGAAGAATTCGTACTCTTATACAGTAACGACTGGAAAGAATATGGTTTTATTAGAAATTAAGGTCAAGCTTTGACATAGAGACTATTATTTTTTTTCCATGAATTTTAGCACTAGAGAATACTTAGAGAGCTTCTTAGTGTCAGTTGATATATATGGTGTTTTTTCACTTTAGGACGAGATTACCTTTCCTTGTAAATACCTAATCTTACTTTCGATCAACTATATGATTTTACTTAATTTCATAACATACTGACAAAGCCTAATATACATGTGTTTAACGATCAAATCTTTTGAGCGACTGTTTCAGTACTAAAATTCTTGACAAATATGAATCGCTTGGTAGACTCTACAATTGCAATCGCTTCATTTTTCTTGATATATATTAAAATAAATGCAACTGATTGACTTTTTGATTCGACTGACAGGCACTTACGCGACAAGGTATGAGTGTCTGTGCTAAGTCAGGAGAATCATTGGACAGCCCAGATCTAACCTAGGCAGTGCCACCCAAGTCCTTCCTATCGACGTGACTATACTGCGTGATATCTTGTGCCCTTTGCCTGGAGTTACGTGGAGCGGGCGAATCTCCTCACTCTTCGTGGCAAGTTTGAATTTGTTGGAAATCAAAACCCACTATCATGGAATGTGTGTCTGATTCGCTAACAACTTGACCAAGCCCATCCACAGTCAATCGAGCAATCCATCCTTCAAACTTCTAAAACTAGTTGCTTTTGCCCATCCCTAACGCCTACTCAGTCATTAAATTGAAAATGAAGATAAACATATCTAGTCTGTCTGTCGGATAAGTCGTATTCACATGAATTTTTAAGAAAAGTGTAAAGGTTTTGAAATCATTTTTATGTCATGCTGCTATTCCATCGTTTTTATCAGAATTTTTTAGAAAAATTTAAAACTTTAGAATGTGCCACACCTTTTGAAGTGAGAACGAAACACGTGAAATATCAATCAAAATAGAAACTATCCAAAGTCTTGATGTAAATAGCCAAAAACGGAAGAAAAAAATTAGTTAGTCTCGAAGGTCAAGTGCTTCCACAGCTACGCTCGTCTCGATCTAGCTTATACCCTATGCTCTTTCACGTCATGATATAGAAAGAAGCATTTCTAATTTCTCTACGTTCTGAATTAACTTTTAAAGCCTAGTTCAAACGCTCTTATTATTCTGTGAAAAACGTTAACGTCGTTCACCTATGCTTAAGAATGTCGAAAGCTAGGGGTTTAATCTTTTTCAGCCTAAATGAGAGATTCCTTGAAGAAATCAAATGTTAGCTATAATGCACTAAACATTTTAACTGATGTTGATTCCATCAAAAAGACTGAATACCGCTGAACATTGCTGATATCATCGAACCCACGGTGTTCGAACGCTGTGAGAACTTTACTCAACAAGGTTTTGACCCTTGGCAGGCAAAATACTGAGAGCATTTCTAGGCTGAAGCACAATTTATTTTTGTCCTTTCTGTTAGGTCGATTAGAGTAGCTTAAGTATAAATGACTTACTATATAGTGGAGGGTGACAGCCTCCCGATACGCCGGTACAGAGCACCCGGTACACGGAACGACAGGCTAAAAACTAACCCGTACAGTACAAACGCAACCTGGTACATGGTTCTCTTGAAAAATCCGGTACATTGTCACGAATACTGACCAGTACGCTTGCAAAAAGCCTTACACCGGTACATTGATCATACATGTCACCGCAAACTACGCACTTGGTTGCTATCTTGACGCTCCTGAGTAAGATGTCGTTTAGAACACATATATATATATAAAAGACGTCTTATTGAAACCATAAACAGCAATAGAGAAGTTTGATACCACTTTGTTAAAGAAGAAAACAAGTCTAATTAGCATAAGTTAGAAGCTGCCGATACAAGTTAGTTGTATTTACGAAGAGAATATGAAAAGGATTCCATAAGAAGTCTTACTAGGCAGTGAATTTTCCATAACAAGCTGACTCTCAACCTTAGTTTGAATTTTATAGCTAGCACATTCAAGTAGCTAAGGTTTAAATTCAGACTGTTATGGAAAAATCCCTGCCTATTACAGCCAACTTTTATTTTCATGAAGATAAATCTCGCAAGGCTCAATGCAGCAGATTTCCTTTTCCTTTCTTATTTGCTAGAGCAATTTCAGCCGAAAGTAATTAATAAAGTTTCCTAATTAAGAAGTTTTATCTTAGTGAAATCTAATCGATATGTTTGCTGAATCTATTTGCAGATACTCATCTTAACCAGGGGGTTGTGACCGAAAGGATGATGTCATGAATCTCTTTCTTGTGTTAGCTTTAGGTAAGATGTTCGTTAAAGGGCACTATAGGCTTAGATTCTGGATTTGTGATGAAAGTTAGATTTGCCTTTGTAGAGAAACCTTTCTTACTGACTCGCTCTTCGAGCAAAAATCTTTGAAGCAAGCTTCCCTTGAGTAATAACATAACTTCAGCGAAATTCGAATGACTGAAAAACTTTCTTGCAAGAAACGATGGATTGCTTTATAGCAGACAGCAGATTCAAACTTCAAATCCACAAACTCCCATGTAAACGAGCTAAAATCATTGATTGGTTCAGATGACGTACTACTGCCGCGCCAGAGGTTATTTTTCAGCATGGTACGACTCTTGCACGACGTCTAACTTAGCCTTAAACTATGGCTCAACTAGGAGACTTTGTTGCGCGCCACACTGTATTCCGCGTGTCTCCCAAGGTAGTTAAACATGCGAGTGACAAGCTAGCAACATGTCCCCCGACTCATTTGCATGTCGCCGAGGATAAGAAGTGTTTCTGTTGCCTCCCAGAAACGTTTGCTTGTCTCTTGCTACAAGTTTTGTCGCGTGCTACAGAGTTTTCGAGGCGGCTAAACTGGGAGACACCGAGGGGGCATCAATGTCGCGCTCAACATGTCTCCTAGTTTAGCCAAACCTTTGGTATATCGTATCTTAAGTAGAGGAGAAGCCTTCTTCTTAAGCTGTATCTTTTGTACGGGAGGGTTGTTTTGGGCTCTATTTCTTGGAGAGTTACTTGGCAATTTCATTCAGCTCTATAGCTCAGTGCAAACGTCGATTGCTCTCATTGGTCATTAAGTCCAGGTTCGAATCCAATCTATTTTGCTATGCCACTTGTGGAAAAACCTATCTGAGTATTCACAATGCGTAACAAATATGTACCTTTAGTAGCATATTTTCTAATTAGTGAGCATGAAGAAATGATACTCCTTAGCATAAAGCAAGAAATAGCAGATTGTCGATTCTAAGAATGCCTATTTTGCTATGATCAAAATAGCTCTCTCTTTTCTACTGGAGAAGATTGTAGTATGTTTACTTTTTACCGATTCCGTCAAGAGCAATAACGAATCCATGTGGTGGGCATATCTGGCTGAGAACATCAATAAACGTCTTCTTTTTTCATATAACATAAAGAAGATATTCAAGGAGGCGATATGAATCTGGTTGCATTTTTGAAAATAATTTATTATTATTTATACACAAATTAACCCTTTCAGCATAAAATTACTAACAATACCTGATAAATCTAATTACAATATATAATTCCTAAAAATATGGCTTAAAAAAAAAAGGAAAAATTTGCGCCTATTAAACTAATCTGTATTGCTGATCTTCCAAGGAGTTGTGTTTGCATGGTCTAGCTCCTTAGATGCGTTTTTAGTTGCTTTTGAAACGATCTAGTGTAGGTAGCTCACGAATTTCAACAGGTGTATCATTCCACGTTTTGAGAGCTGCGTAATGAAAGCCTTTCTTCGCAAATTCAGTTTTGTATCTAGGGATCTGGAGATCTTTACAATGCCTCGTTCTGTAGGTCGAGTGTAAAGATCTCGGTTGGTATTTGTCCCATAGGCTCTCGGGGCATAGTTTGTTGATGATCTTGTAGGTCATGACATTCCTATCATAACGGAATAGGTTTTCTACGTTAATCCAGGAAGTCGACCACTTATCTTTTATTCTTGCACTATTTATTATTGAATAAGCCCTATCTTGAAGTTTTTGAAGAGTAGCTATTTTCGTTTTTGATAAACTACCCCAAATAACATCAGCGTAACGCAGGTGACTCTCAACCAATGAGTAGTATACATTACACATTTGAGATTGTGGAATGATATTTTCAATTTTTTAGGGCTGCAAGACCTCCGCTCACTTTGCCTTTGGTGCGCTGAAACTGTTCGTCCCAGTTTAGTTTCTCATCTACTATCACTCCAAGGGATTTTACTTTATCGACTCTTTTTATATTGGAGTTGTCGAGTTTCAGAACCTCTGGCAGGTCAAGATTTCTGGTTTTAAGCGGATGCCCTATAACCATGAATTCTGTCTTTTCCGGATTGGGGCTTAGTTTATTTACCCTCATCCACTCAGACAGATTGGAAAGCTCTTGATGTGCGTCTTCAATAAGTTTCGCTACATCATTAGATGCAATCGTTATACTGGTATCGTCAGCATAGATATTAGCCCTAGAAAGTTTAAGACACTTTTCTAGATCATTTAAGTAAACGATAAAAGAAGAGGCCCTAAACAAGAACCTTGTGGAATGCCGCAGGTTATGCTTCTGGCTTTTGTTTGCTGACCGTTAAGAGAGCAGAATTGTTTTCTTTCATTTAAGTAAGAATTGAACCAATCCCCAGCTTTCCTCTAATTCCGTATGAATACATTTTCCTGATCAGTATATCATGATCGACTGTATCGAAGGCTTTCTTAAGATCGAGAAAAATAGTTAGATTTACGTTGCTGCTATCAATATTTTCATACCAGTAGTCAGTGCTGCTTATAAGAGATGTTACCGTAGAGTATAACTTGCGGAATGCTGCTTGGTTGCAAGAAATACTATCATTTGCTTTGAGAAACTCGAACAGCTGATCGTGAGCAAGCCGTTCTAGCATTTTCGAAAAAACTGAGATTACCGAAATAGGTCTGTAATTATTTAGGTCAGTTTTGGGGCCTGACTTATAAATTGGAGTGACTCTTGCTAATTTCCAAATGTCAGGGAAGATGCCGTTTTCGAGTGATGAGTTATAAATCAGCAAAAGTGGTTCAGCGATAAATTCGCACGCGTCTTTTACCAAAGTTACGGTGATTTTGTCGGGACCAGACGCTTTTCCGTTCTTGAGCTGATTTATAGCATTCACCACATATTGCTTGTCTATTGTTCTAAGTAGGAATTCATTGTTTACTGGTGTGATATGTTGCAAGCAGTTATCACCTGGTCTCGTTTTTATGCTACTTGCGAGCTTTGGTCCAACCGAGACAAAGTGATAATTTATCGCTTCAAGTACGTCATTTTCTTTTGTCAATGTTTTACCATCAACCTCTAGACTTGGAATCGTCGTCGACTTTGTATTTTTATCCAAGACTCGATTGATCGTTTTCCACATTTTCTTTGAATCCCTTTATTTTCTCTATTAACCCTTTGTAATAATCCTGGATGGAACACTTAATTTCTTTAGTTACTTGATTCCGCTGCTTGGTATAGGCAGGCCATAGTTCCGGAGATATTTTCGCTAATTTTTTAGTTTGTCCCTAGTTTCCATCGATTTCCTGAGATTTGGGGTTAACCAAGGAGCAAACTCTGATCGTACTCTCCTTTTTCTAATGGGAGCATGTGTACTCAAAATCGATTCGAAAATCTCCTGAAATGTAGCAGCCATAGCAGATGGATTATTCGCAAAAGGGTAAGAATGGTTTCCCAATCTACTTGCTGTAGGTCCTGCTGGAAAAGTGCCCTGTCGTACTTTTTCATTGTACGCGATTCGACTATTTTTGGCTTCGTGCCTTTTTATTTAGTCGCCATGCATTTATTTTTCTTATGCCATACACCAAGTAGTGGTCCACCATTCCAGTTTCTAGAACATTGGTCTCTAATATATATTTGGGGCTCGAGGTAGAGAAATGGTCTATAAGTGATTTGCTTATTCTTTGTTCACCTTGTTCGGTTGTTGTTATAGCGACTCTTGTGTATTGTTTAATCAATTGTTCTAATTGGAATTCAGAATAGACATGTTTCAATTGTTTTGTATTAGCATTTGCACTATTCTTAAAATCACAGTTAGTGTCGCCAACTAGAATAATTTCTTTTCCTGCTTTATCGAGTTCCCTAATTGTTCCTCTAAGGCCCTCAAATGCTACGTCATCAACCCCAGCAGTTGGGGCCGATACCAGCAGATAAGAAAGAAAGGCCTCGCATTTTTTGTTTGATCTCAAGAGAAAGGAGCTCTAACTTGTCGCTTTTTCTACTATTTTGGGTAGAGGTAATGAGTCCTTAACATAGATTGCGACCCCTCCCCCATTTACATTTCGATCTTTACGAAATATTGTGAAACCCTCTATCGATACTTCAGCATCTGTAATGCTGTTATCTAGACGAGTTTCACTTAGTCCAATGATATCAATATCATTGTCATGCAAAATAATGCTTAGCTCATTCTTATATTTTCTGAGGGAAACTATGTTTAAGAAAGCGATTTTGAGACCATTTCTCTTCCTCGTCCCCAAGCAGTTCCCCCCGCACCTGTTCGTGTTGCTACCGGAGCTAAAACACCGTTAACAGTACTTTATGAATTTGTTTAAGTTACCTGCAAACTTCCTTACTCCACCGTCATTCAAATGCAAACCGTCACTTTTTAAATTGCTAAATAAAATATTGTCGTTAATAATCATATCAAAGCCGTTGAGGGGCAGGTTTTCAGCCAACAGCTCATTTAGCTTTATGATCTTCGCATTAGATTCATGGGAGTCTTTCCTTTTAAACACGCCAGAGAAAGTAATCTTTGCGCCAGGGTTATTTTCCTGTACACTTTTGAGAGAATCGATAGTTTCTTTGCATAGATTTTCTGGTGTTGTCGACCCGACGTTATTCGTACCAGCGTGGACAATTATGACATCGTTATCTTCATTTTTTCCTGTTTGCCGTACTATTTCTTTCACTTTCATACCAGGTTTAAACTTCTTCTCTACAATATGGTTATCGCTTGACATCTTTTCTGTATTCAGATTTCTTAGCTGCGAGTCGCCAACAATTAGAATTTTGATTTTATTGCCTTTGTTATCGGACTTTTTACTCTCTTTGGATTGCTTTTTCGTTTCATTCCTGGGTGTCTGGAGAGCATTTCCATTTGCTGGAGGCTGTTTCGAATCTTCTGCATGACTTCTTTCATTGTGGATGTTGTTTGAATTGGAGGCATTGTTTGTAGCCCTGCTATTGTTCACTGACTGTTTGCTTTCTTTAATGAGATTGTTTTTCAATAGCTTTGCTTTGGACAAGGATCCCACGGGAGCATCCGTATCATTCGTGTTAGGCCAACTCAGTAATTTTTCGATGATGATTTGCTTTTCGTTTAGTTGACGTTCTAGGGAAATAATTCTATCCTGCAAGCTTTGAATAAAAACAGCTTCATAATCAATGGGCTTCGTTTTCTTATGTACATCGGCCAAACCGTAGGAGGGACTTTGCGCCTCTTGTTGTAAGGGCAAGGCTTCACGATGCATGTCTTCCTGTAAGGGCGTGGTTTGAAAAGCTGTTGTTTTTCTCGTATTTTCAAGATCATTTCCACTGTCCGTAAAAGGCGAGCTTTTCAGAATATCTATCAGACAATTTGCAAGTTGAAATCTTTCTTTTTCATCGATAGTTATTATGTCTTCTGGTTCCTGAAACGATATTATTCCTCTATCCTTCAAGTCTTTCATGGCGTCTTGTGCGTCCTCTTGATTTAGGCCAAGGATTTCAGTTTCTTTCAGTATCAATAGTTTTTCTAACTTTTTCTTCTTTACTCTCTTTACGTAATCAGCAACGTCTAGGATCATTTTCATATGTATCTCTCTTCTTATTGCCATTTTCAACTTGTTCTAATATTTAACAAGCGAAGAAGTAGTACTTTATGAGAGCGATTAAGAAGCACGTCCGCCTTGAACGAAGTCGCTGACCATTCTCATTGACCGTTGACGCGCTCCGACGAGAAGTGCGACGAACACAACACCGAGCCGAACAGCGACGGTCCATTCGGAAGTCTAACTATATTACCTAAGGGTTAACAATCAGTTTTCTTTTAGTAAATGCACTCCCTCAAATATCAAAGCAGCTTCAAGACCGGAGAATATCATATATAGGGCGTTTATAGAGCTATTATAAACATAGCTAGTAAAGAACTAAAATTAACCATCCTCTGAGCTGATTTTAGTGTGTTACTTACTGCATGTCATATTCATATACAATACATATCTGCTGCCTTGATTGAGATCATTTCTTCTTCGTTATATAGACTAAAGCCTTAGCCAAACGTCGCAAACATTACACCCAACATTTTGCTGAACTTTTTTTGCATATTGGGGGTGGCTAAACGTAGCCAAAATTTCAGCCAGCGTTCGTATCAAAAAGTGGTTCTGATTAAAGAGCCTAGGACGCATGTCTGAAAATTCTCACTTGGTTCCTTTGCAAGTATTTTCTATACCGAAAAAATAAGGTTATTTAGCAGCTTGCCTCTGTAAGAATGAGAATGCTGTTTTGCTTCGTTTTTCGGCGCTAAAAGCGAGTGTGTTACCTAATACGCATGCGTGGCGTCAAAATTTGTTGGCACGGTTGTAGACTGGGTAGCACGGGTGGCCAACATACTGAAATTTTGAGTGAACTTCTGCCCCGATCAAACTTCAGCCAACATCTCCAAACGTTTTGTTGGCTCAATGTCGACTTCTGATGTATGTAGTAATAATCTATTTTCTTGACATGTTAAGCTCCTTGATAGCTACTCGGCAACTTTCATCCTTTAGAGGTAGAAAGGATCTACTGAATCACTCAAATGAATTGCAACTAATGACTTTAAAGGAAGTGCTTGACAATGATGCAACTAGCCCTAGATAATTTTTTTGTCTCGTATACCATAGGCCTCCTAAAGAAGTAGAGAGAAATATGAATCAGAGCTCTTTGTCATCTTTGTCTGAACAAAAGAGCTACTTTTTAATAAACAGAGGCTCAATACCCTAGTTGCGAAATTATGTAATTGTTTTTCTTAAATTTAGGGCGAGGCATGCATTCTGCAGACTTCTGGCGTCTTCATACCGTTAAGTTTGGCCATTATCAATCATATTGCGTAATAGCATCTTAAAGTCGATGAACGTTAGACTCATGTAAGTACTTCAACCTTCTTTGCTATCAATCATTGATGTAGTCTATTTACCGTCCGGTCATCTGTAACTATTAACTCATCAAACTTTATCTTATTGCCCAACCATTGCAACTAATGTAAATTTAAAGTATAGCCACAGCCATTAAATATTAAGGTTTCTCGCTGTAGTTTCGCAACAGCACAGACGTTAAATCTCCTAAGGCTCGCTTCTAAATTAGACTTATATCTGGAACCGTATCGCTGTTGAGGGGAATTGCAAGGCGCCCAAATCTTGAGCTGAGCGACCTCCGCTTGGTGTTAGTCTCGGTTGGGTTAGTGATAACTGATAACAGGGACACTTCCAGAGTAATAATGTTTGGGAATTTCAAATTTGAAACACAGATTTTGCAATTGGGGTTTTTAGGTTCAACGAAGATCTACCCCAACTTAGAACCTGAACAAACATGTCTCCATTCATAGCTATAACTCACGCTGGCTCATGGAGATGCCGGGAAATTTCCAGGCAGAGCCATTGAAATTCCAAAGGAAATGCCGAAAGAATAGGCCTGTTTGATATAAAGTTGCCAGAATTTTGCCATGAGAAAAAATCAGCATGTGTCCCAGCACGATTCACTCTTCTGTTATCAAAGCGAGTTTCGCAGCTAACCACTTGTCTTTCCACGTTTTATTTAGTTTGAAATTTTGTCTTTATGCCTAGTCACAGTTTTTATTAGAACGTAGTTTATAAGAATACTGAGGCTTAGAATTGCTGGATTGAAAAAATAAGAATAGTAGCCTGGTTCAAACTTCACCAAAACTACACTACACTACAATACACTACACTTCATCTGAATTGCACTAATATCACTACACCATACCATACTAAGCAACACTACACTACACAACATTACACTACGCTACGCTACACTACTCTACACTACAATAGGTATGTCACTTCACTGCACTAATCTACTCTTTACTGCACTACAATACACTACATTACAATACACTACACTTCATCTAAATTGCACTAATATCACTACACTATACCATACTGAGCAACACTACACTACACAACACACTAAACTACGCAACGCTACACTACTCTACAGACACTACAATCACTACACTTCACTAATCTACACTTCACTGCACTACACTACACTACACTTCACTACACTGCATTAGAAGAAACTACATCACACTACACTATAGTGAGGAAAAGCAACACTAAATACACTACACTGCACCACTTCACACTATATACTACACTATCTTACACTACAATATAAAAGAATATAATAAGAAATATATTGTTATTCTGTTATTTATTCAAACAAATCATCTTGTTCTTAAATGAAGTGATTCTTAGTTGTTCATCCGAGCATTGATAGTTTCTTAAGCGTTCCTTAATTTTTGGGGAATTTTCAGCCTCGATATCCTTATAAAGGTGTTCCTTATAAAAAAACGTGTAGATGTTCGAAAATTCAAGTTAAACATCTATCCCCCGGACAGTAGAGGACAGCTTTTGAACAGTATTTAGATATATTACATTGTTTCACGATTCAAATCGGATAAACGAGCTTAAGATAAGGGTCATGATAGCTTCGAGTTCGAACGTCAACACAAGTATTTCTTCAATAAATGTATTCAACAAAGGTTCAAAGTAAGAAATTCAATAGGATATTTCAGTTTGATTCAGAAGATATTTTAGAATCTACTTGTTTTTCAATTACTCAGTTAAAGTACTTTGTAGGTCGTACACCTTGAGGGCTAATTAATTTCCAGGGCAAATCATGGCGAATTTTGATTGACTCTATGAGCTTTAGATAAGATCCTCATACTCTCAAGTCTACTGTGACTCAGTGTTTTCAATTTGAAATAACAGTACAGTTAACGATTAAATATCCAATCTTATAGAGTCATAAATTTCTTGGAGCCAGATAGCTTAAGCTTTCTTTAAACCTGCTATATACTTAGACAGTAAAGACTATAGTATCTCTGCACATCTAGACCCTCAGAGAATTGAGCACTTTCCGATCTAGAGCCAGAAGAACACTTGATAAAGTATAGTTGATTATAATATTTTAGTAGCCAGATACCTAGTCAGATACTATGATACCACGACGAACAGACACCATGATAGATACCAAATAATAAGCTAACTGACTAGCTAACTAACAAACTAACTAATTAAGTAACTAACTAACTAAGTAGCTAACTAACTAACTAACTTACTACTTAACTAACTAAGCAACTAACTAACTATCTAACTAACTAACAAATTAACCAGCTAACTAACTAACTGACTGACTGACTAACTAACTAACTTACAAACTACCTAAGTAACTAACTAACTAACTAACTAACTAACTAACTAACTAACTAACTAACTAACTAACTAACTAACTAACTAACTAACTAACTAACAAACTAACAACCTAACCAACTAACTAACTAACTAACTTACAAACTAACTAAGTAACTAACTTACTAACTAACTAACTAACTAAGTAACTAACTAACTAACTAACTAACTAACTAACTAACTAACTAGCTAGCTAGCTATAACTTGCTAACTAACTATTTAACTAACTTAGTAGTAATACAGTTAATACAGTATAGTAAATATAGTTAAGTAGATTTATGTAGATTCTAGGAGTCGGATACCTAGTCAGATACCAGTATACCACGACAGACAGATACCATGATAGAAACCCTGAAGCAATCTAAGAAGAATATTCTACGAAAAGCCCATTTAGACGTTGGACACTCCCGCACACTATTTTAAGAAGATGTCTCATTTCTATTAAGCTAAACCTTTCTTACAATCCAAATCACCTATTTCGTCAAATACCTAACTTATTGGCTAACTAAATAAATAAATAGCTAAATAAATAAAAAAGTAAATACATGCATTAATAAATAGATATGTCACTCACTTACTGACTAACGAACTAACTAACTAACTAACTAACTAACTAACTTAGTAAGTAACTAACTAGCAAACTAACCAAGTAAATAACTAACTAGCTAACTAACTATTTAACGAACTAGCAAATTAACTAACTAACTAACTAACTAGCTAACTAACTAACGGACTTACTAACTGACTTACTAACTAACTGACAAGCCATTTAACTAGCTAAGTAACTAAATAGCTATTTAACTAGTTAAGTATGTAGCTAGCTATTTAACTAACTAACTAACGAACGAACGAGCTAACTAACTAATTACCTAACTAGCTGACAGACTATGTAACTAACTTAGTAACTTAGTAACTAACTCACTAAATGGCTAACTAAATAACAAACTATATAACTAATAAAGTAAGTAATTGACTATTTAACTAACTAACTAACTAACCAATTATTTAACGAGCTCACTATTTAACTAGCTAACTAACTAACCAACTAACAGACTTACTAACTGACTAGTTAACTAACTGACGAACCATTTAACTAAGTAAGTTACTAACAAGCTATTTTACTAGCAACTAACTAACTAACTAACTAACTAACTAACTAACTAACTAACTAACTAACTAACTAACTAACTAACTAACTAACTAACTAACTAACTAACTAACTAACTAACTAACTAACTAACTAACTAACTAACTAACTAACTACCTCACTAACTAACTAACTCATTATCACATTTATTAAGTAAGTAACTAATTTACTAGCTAAATTAACTATAGTTAACTAACTAACGAATTAACTAATTAGCTAACTTGCTAACTAACTAGCTAACTTGCTAACTATCTAAGTATCTAAATAACAAATTAATCAACAAGGTTGTTTATAGAAAGTCCCTTAAACTTTCTGAACCATTGTTTAAAATTGTATAGAAACGATTAATATTAGATCAAAAGAATATTAAAATTCAACAGAAAATGACAAGAGTCAGCAGCGGAAAGACATGTCGCTAAAGCAAAGAGATTTTTTTATATGTATCTGCTTTAAAACTAGATTCTATTTTAAATAGAAACACTACGGCTGCTTAGTAACTGGTTTTTGTGGTTCCCGACTATAGTCAATATTATTGAACTATAAGACCTCGAAACATTATTTGGAACGTAATTAATTCGTCGCCGTCGCCGCGTAAATGTTCGGAAAAGCAGGACAGAAAGCACAAGGAGATAAACTCGATTTTTGTGGGAGTACACAAAAATGGTTTTGACAAGGATAATTCCCCTCTTTAAGAATTCCTAGTGCAAGGATTTGATGCACTAGGAAAAACCAGCTGATATTTGTAACCTATAACATTTATTTGAGCTAAGAATTTAACGTATGGGAGAGGAGGGTGAGCGGGCCCTTAGATTGATTAGAGATAGGAGATCAAGCATATACCATAATCCGGACCATAATTGGGGGAGGGGATGGAGAAAAGTACCTAGTACCACTAAGAGCTGGGTTTTGTGAAGACAAACCCATTTTGCGGAGCGTAAAATTCATGGCAGAAATTCATGACCTATCAGTGACAAACCAGGAAACAAGAATGGAAGGATGGGGGGTTTTGCAACATGAATGAGGTCGTGCTAAACTGTAGCCTTTTATGGCTATGTGACAACCTCGAGGTGTTGCGGAGATCCAAGCAAGAAGACAATAACAGAGGGAGATACCTAAATGCTCTCTCCCATTAAACTTTACATGAAATTGCATTTCATTCTACTGTAATTAAAGCACACAAACACTGTCCTTCCTCTTATTATCCTTTTTAGTACAAATTTTTGTACCAACCTACCTACCAACATATCATGGACAAAATATGTTGAGACAAATACCCTGTCATATTGATTTCTGGTCTATGCCTTTGCCCCCCCCCATTAAATGTTGATCACTTGTTCACGAATTTCATGAGACTTTGTCGTCCGCATGATGAATCGCCTACGTCTGTTGTGAATTAAACAAAATATCCAACATTGAAGTGGGGGAAGGGGGCAAGGTGGGGCAATATGGGATATGAGCGTACTTTTTCTGAATTGTCTCAACAATCTTTTCCATGATTGTAGCTTTCTATCTAATAAACTTTTTTTTAATAAGCAACTGGACTTTTGTCCAGCCTTCAAACTTTCTTGAAATGTTAGACATTTCAGCCCTCAAAGTTGCTTGAAAGTTGCTTAACATTTTTGTACCTGAAAACCACCCCGGACTTCGCGGGTCAAAATCGTCAACTGTTAGGTCTACAACACGACTTTTGGGAGACAGTTAGTGGAAAAACGTTGGCTAACGAACTTCAACATGAAAACAAAAGAACAAACATTTTCAAGAAAGCCTATAAGCTTGGTTGTTTGACTTCTTAGTTGCTTACAGTAATTCACTTGAGCCCTCGAGTTGCTTAATTTTAAGGTCACTTCAACCCTAGTTGCTTATTGAGCGGTTGCTTATTAAAAAAAGTGTACTTCTCTGAGCAAAGTTCTTCATTTTAATTCCGTTACACGACACACACCTTTACTGATTTTGTGTTATTTTAGACATGGTCGAAATCGTCCAATCCAATCAACAACCTCCTACTAATAAAACCCCTAATCTGTGATAAGACCTTGTTAGTTCACATAAATGTTTGCTTTGAAATATTAAAACAAGTGGGATTTCCAATCCTTTAATGGTAAGCCGATATTTCATCTCCACCATTACACCATGCATCGATTCTCACATACAAGCTGTAATCGCCTTTTTTCCTTTCTAATCCTTTTCTTACTGGTTATTTCATTGTAGTTAACATTCGGTGTTCTTTACTCTCTATCTTATTATCCACCGATATCAATCCCCGTATTGGATTATGGCTTTAGCTACTGGAGATTTTTACTTTTCGTTCTAGATTACTTGCTACAGTTGACATCCGCTATCTCGACTGCCCGCTATCTCGAACATTCGCTATCTCGAACGATTTTCCATTTCCCCTCGTTTTGGTATAAGGGTTTGTATAGAAAAATCATCCGCTATTTCGAACCCTGTTATCTCGAACATTCGCTGTCTCGAACCATTTTCGATTTCCCATGGAGGAAAACCTGCTCTTTATCTCGAACTTTGCAAAATTTTCTGCTGAAATGGATAAAGAGACAGTTTGAAAATATGTATAAGTTCGCGTAGCGGAGCGGGAATGACAGCAGCTAAGTGATATGCTGCCCATGTATACAATAGATGAAGCTGTTCTCTTTCGAGATGTGCTGCATCGCCATTATCTCAATTTTACCAATATTAGGGATGACAGCAAATGAGCTTTGACTCCTATGTAAAAAATATCAGACTTGTTTGATGAAATTTGGGATCAGTAACCCTACATGTTAATAGGGGTTCCTTTTCTGACTTAAAAACTATAATTTTTTATATTTATATGGGGCATCCGCTATTTCGAACATTCGCTATCTCGAACAAATTCCAGTTTCCCTTGAGAGTTCGAGATAGCGGATGTCAACTGTATATACTAAATTAGGGAATTCAGTGAGTTTTCAGGATTGATCATGTGTGAATTTTTATATGTAAGAAACCCCTGCATTTAAGAAACCCCTGCACTGAAGACCCTGCATTTAAGAAGCAACCTAAAGAAACCGTGAAGCTATATACTGAGAAATAAATTGGTCCTACTACTCACAGCAGCTATCCATCTAAGAGCCAACTCCAACCCACTCTACTGCCATCAACCGCTTATGAATCTGCATCCTATGTTTTGCATCTACAGTAACCACCAACCCTGCCCACTGACAAGGACTGCAATGCTGCAAGTTAAGTAGCGATGTTTACCTCTAAGCAAAAAGTGCTTTTGAGGTTTTTGGTATAGCCAGTTGTTTCATATAACATACTTTAATACTGCAGGTACACGGTCTTTTTCTTCATTTAAAGGAGTTAAATTTGACTCCAATGAAGCTAGCTTTGCTCTACCTTGTTCCCAATGCTTGTTTGGGGCCATTCGTGCAGAATAGATAAACATGCCTTAGAATGTTAGACCCAAGCAAACGATAGCACGGATACTAGAGTAATGGTTTCGAAAGTTTGTGTACCGTAAAAGCTCTATTAAGCCCACCCTTTTGCTGGTGAAAATTTGAAGTAAGCCCCTCCTCTCTATTAAGCCCTCCTCTTGAAAGTATAGTAGTAAACGTATGAAATTAAATGAAATTAAGTTGTAACGGGTTTAATATCAAAAACTTGTGTCTTACTAATGCAAAAACTAATTACTACTTACTACGAATTTCATGTTATCTAAGGTTGAAGCTTTCTTTTATAGTTAATCTTTTAATGTCTGTAGCATTCGTCTTGACAAAAAAAGAACAAACTATGCTAAATAATTTATTAAGCCCCCACCCTCTAATAAGACCCCCTCTCTAATAATTCCCCCTTCAAAAACCTCCAAAATGAAATAAGCCCCCCTGGGGGCTAAATAGAGCTTTGGTAAATGAAATGTTTTTCAACCCCTTGCGTTTCTGATTCACTGCTCTACTAGCTTTATACTATACAATCAACCTTCCTATCACAATGGATGCTAACTAAGGGCCGGTGGGCTGCGGATTACTGTATTGGCTGATGTTTATTTAAAGAGAAACCGATTGTTTATCTCATAATCTTGTTACAAGTTTCTGAAAAACTCGACATCCTTATTTTTGCGTGTATTGTTCAGAGTTATTCTTACTTCAGGTTCTTATTTACTAACAATTATAGAAGAAAATTCATAGTTTGTCAACAAAATTTGTTTAGAATAATAAAGCACTGGGTTTGTTTTGGATAATATGCTAATGAAGTACGGTACTACAATATGGGTATGAGAAAAAACACTGTCCTATACTTTATCACTATGAGACGTTCAATTATGCTTGTTATAATTTAAGTGCTGTATAGCTACTACAGTCTATAACACTCCGTTTATGATGCCTTGATGTCATCAAAATTCGCGCCCCCTTTCTTCTCTCTATCAAATTTTCATGCCCTAAATTTTCGTGCACCCCTGGGAATAATGTCAGGTTCTTATTTAGGTTATCGGAATATTATTAGGAAAAACATATTTTCGCAGCCGTTTGATTTTCGCGCAGCCTCAAAAGTATTATTCTGGTTTTATCATACGAAGACCGTACCTCCAGATAATTATACAAATAATTTTCTCTTCCTAAACAGTATATGATTTCGATCCGATTACGTTTTTTTTCACCACAGGCGAGGTTAGGAAATTACCAAATTCGTGTCCTTGAGCTTTAGCGCAGCTTAATACGCGAAGAAAACGTCTTGGCGTCACTTAAATCTTCGCGCCTTTTCTGCCAATGGTAGCTATCAAGGTATACAGGTTATACAGAGCCTATAGAACACTGTAAATTCAATGTATGGTGCATCGAGTATAGAGTAATATAGTGCTATAACAACTGTAAACTCTACCAACGAATGCACAGAATGTATGAACTTCAAAAATAAACGATACTTTGTTTTCAATTTGGGAAATAGGCACTTTCTTGGACTGAAATCAAAAGTAAGGGGAGTTGTTATAAGGCCTGGAGGGTCGGGAAAACATTATACTACACTACATTACACTACACTGCACTGCACTACACTACATTACACTACGCTATACTACGCTATACTACACTACACCACACTACACTACACTACAGTACAGTATAGTACGTTACATTTTACACTACACTGCACTGCACTACACTTTACACTACGCTACACTACACTACACTACACTACACTACACTACACTACACTGCAATACACACACTACACTACGCTCGTGCGTCTTTTGTATCAAATTGCGTCACTTGTAACAAGCAGACAAGACAATACACTGTTTTTTTTAAATAAGCAACTGGTCAATAAGCAACTAAGGGCTGAGATGTGCTCAAATTTTTGGTTGAAATAGCTTTCTTCATACAATACATCATTGCAAACTTTTCCATTACATTGAACAGCATAAAAAGAGCCAAGAAAGAGTTTTTGGGGGGTACCCAGTCATTCTGTGAGGGCTGAAAGGCCAGATATGTTAAGCAACTTTGAGGGCTGGACCAAAAGTCCAGTTGCTTATTAAAAACAAGTGTATATATAAGTTGGTACAGAAAGATGTTTTTCTTATATGTTTTTGTTAGCATAGTATGGTAGAATAGCACCATAGTATTCTAACGCATAGCCTACTTTGAAATAGAGCAGTTATGGACAATTATGCAGCAAGTAAAATATCATGCAGGACAAAAGGACACTTTGCTAGTTATTGAGCGTACAAACAGGTGCGAAAACATTTTGATGTAACAGTTCAAGTCTGTTGCTCTGTCTGGCATATTTGGTTGGACAGAATTGAGCAAAAATCACAGCAGTGTCCTGCTTATTCTATTATACAGATGTAATCGAACAAGCAAATTTTCGTTAAATTTAGCTCATACCAAGTGTTTTCAAGACGAGGTTCTTTGAATGA
The DNA here is from genome assembly GCA_014526335.1 of Chrysaora quinquecirrha. Classification (NCBI taxonomy): domain Eukaryota; kingdom Metazoa; phylum Cnidaria; class Scyphozoa; order Semaeostomeae; family Pelagiidae; genus Chrysaora; species Chrysaora quinquecirrha. The sequence continues at coordinate 2,705,190 of JACTAT010000029.1, read as the reverse complement.
GAAAATGAACAGAAAAATAAAAATCATATTTACCTAGATTTAGAACCAAATTTTGACGTCCAGAACTTCAATTTGACCATTAAAAGCGACTTCGTGTGACAGTAGTCTACCTCTCTTATACAGTAGCTTCTAAGTTTCAGTTCTTTAATCTTAATCGTTCTAGCGACGACGATCTGGCTAGGATAAATCCACTTTGGGAGCTAGCAAATGTAATTTTTCGATTATCAAATAGCCTTTGCTTTGTAATAAACTTCTAAGCTTGCCTCAAGTCTTTTTCAATGCAAACGCTTAACAGTGGTCTCTTTGAAATACTAAATACAATACATCAATTTCTAATGTCAAACCATAGAAGTAGACTTTTTGAATCATTCCATACAAAGCTAAACCGCATATCTTTTCAATAATTCACATACAGAATCGATAGTGGATAGAGATTTTCTGGTGGCGTGAGAAGTCTTCTGCGCACAGCAAAACAATCGAGAACTTAGGATTCTAACCTGTATAAAAAGCGGAACGTGGAATCAACAGTACTTTTCATAATACTTCGTGAATACTTGAGTAAAAAAATGGCTACATGGGGGGCTACACCAAGGCTTTTGTAAGCAAATTCTATGACTTTCATCAGACGAAGCATGTTCTAATAATATCGTTCCAAAGGTAGATTGTAGTGTGGTGTGGTGTAAGTGTTGTGTAGTAGCATAGTGTAGCGTGGTGTAGTGTCGTGTAGTGTAGTTTATCGTAGTGTCATGTATCGAAGGTAGTGTATTGTAGTATAGTGTTGTGTAGTGTATTGTAGCGTGGTGTAGAATGATGCAGTGAAATGCAGTTTTTCTAGCCTACTTTAGTGTAGTGTAGTATAGTGTAGTAAAGTATAGTTTAACGTAGTGTAGTGTAGTGTAGTGTAGACAAGTGTAGTTTAGTGCTAGTTTTAGTGTAGTGTGTGTATAGTGCAGTGTATAATGTGGTGCAGTGTTTAGTGTTGCGTAGTGTAGTGTAGTATAGTGTAGTGTAGTTAAGTCTAGTGTAGTGTAGTGTAGTGTAGTGTAGTATACTTTAGCGTATAGTGTAGTGTAGTGCACTGTAGTGTGGTGTAGTTTAGCTTTGTGTTGTAAGATGCAGCATTGTATAGTGTAGTTTAGTGCTGTGTGGTATAGGGTAATGTAGTGCAGTTTAGTGCAGTTTAGTGCAGTGCAGTGCAATGTATCGCAGTGTAGTGTAGTGAAGTAGCTAGTGTAGTGTAATGTAGTGTAGTGTAGTGTAGTGTAGTGTAGTGTAGTGTAGTGTAGTGTAGTGTAGTGTAGTTTTGTGTGGTATAGTGTAGTGTTGTGCAGTGTATTGAGTGAATCTTAGAGATTTTCTGTTGGCGTGAGTGATCTAGCAAAATAATCGGGTTACTCAGTAACTACCTATGTAAGCGGATATTTGATTCCTACGTGATTTTCTCTTTTCTACTATACTGTCCGGAGAGAGAGATATAGGCATAGCTCAAATCGTGGCTTAAAACAGCGATTGCTATGTAAGAAAAACGTCAATGAGTATTAGTCTTTTATGTAACCTTGCAAAAGTTTGAAAAACTAACTTGTAGATTGCTTGGTAGTCGTAACCTATATATTCTGTGTTTTAGCGTTGGCAGGTAACGGTGAACCTAAATGATAACATAATTGCACTTGAAAAGTTTGTTTTCCATTCAACCCTGCGGCTTTTTCCATCAATTCAGCAGATGTCTACAAGTGTTATTGTCAAAATTTACTTCTTTAAAGTCGTATTCGTATCTCGTTTGACTGAGATGATAATGCAACCTGTAGTAATATAATACTATGACCAGCTATTATGATTTATGCGAACCTGCAATTCGCAAATCACTCTTCACTCCTTTTGAAGGTGCTGTGGCGCCGTGGCCTAATCCAGCTGGCTCGTGGTGTCAAAGGCCTAGCAAGGTCGGGGCTCGAGCCCAACTTACGGTAGCGTCACAGCCAGGGTCGAGGTCTCGATTACTTAACCTATTGCTGAGATCCTACCGACTTGCGCTAAATACACCATTTCAACTTCACCTTCACCATCTTCCACCCCAAACACTCTAGTTTTTTTCAAAATCAAGCAATGCAATAACAAAATACTCAAAATACTGCGTTACCTAGTAGAATAACTATAGACAAAGAATGTTCAAATTTATTTGCCGTTGAAGCACCACAGATTTATTTCTTTGGTGCTATCTAATTAGTTTGGCTGCAATTAGAGATCTCTCCCCCCTCCTTTCCCGCCTTCCTCCTTCCTTCCATGGTACGAAATGGTTGTACCCACTGCGTTCCCCGATTTTACTATTGGAAATGTATTCTCCTCAATAAATGACTCCATGAAATGTTTCATTGGTAGAAGCGAAGGCGCCCCTTTTTCAAGGAGCTCCTCTTTTAACTGCAAGAAAAACGTTTAAGAACTTTTTTGGCGGAACAAGTTTTTAGTGTTTCTTTTTCATACACTCAAAATTTTGTTTGGCAAAACAATTGTACGCATATTTGTATGACTTCCATACAGCAGCCAGATCTTTACAAGGACCAAATCATTGGTCACACAAGTTTCTGTTATATGGGGATAAGGGAGGATTTAAAGATGAGATATAGGGTTGACACTAATTACTTATCTTCATTATATATTCTGCAGAAATAATGACCAGTTTTTAAGTCGACACGTAGCATTTCGCAGTGGACAAAGTTTTCAAACGAGCCAAACGACAGCGAAATTTCGAGGATGGAAGCATGATGCTTTGGTTCGAAAATTGTACTTGGCTAAAATTTTAGCGAAGAAATCAAACATGTAATGTTCACCCCACATAATTATTGATTTTAGTTTACTCCCTATTTAATGTCTGTACAGCACGGTGGGGAACGTACAATACGGTGGCGGATATTCAATACGAATGGAGTATGCCAAGATTGCCTCGGGGGGGGGGGGCATCTCTGAGTATAGTGGCAGATGTGTAGTACGGTGGGGTCACATCATGATTGCCCTGGCAGATATTCAGTACCATTTAGTGACATCTTGATCCCACCATACTGAATATCCGCCACGTCATTCAGAATGTGGCTGCGCCGTAGTACATCCGCAACCGTACTGCTCAGGCGTTACATGAGATGGTTTAGTTATAGTTTAATTATAATGACAGTTTGGTTTTAGATTGGCAATTGAGTAGCCTCTCTGTTCTGCAGGTCACTGCTGGCGCAGCAAAGAATATCTATATGCAGTATCTACTCTAATGGCAACCTCCATGGTCATGAATGTCGTTGCAGAAGAAGACCCGCCAAAGCACGCATCGGCCAGAAGCTTGGAGTCACTCACCTATGCTGACATTTCATCTGCTATTGACAACAGAAGTGACTGGAAGAGTATCATTGTGTCTCGATGGTTGCTCAGCAAGAGCTCCTCCCAGCAGGTAAGACAGTAAACGAACTTATTGTGGAAAGCGTGCTAGTTATTAGTTATCTTTCTTTAGGCTTAGAGTTCTTTCACGACCCAGTTGACGTAGGAGAATGATAAAGGTGTTCGGCTTACCATCGGTATACCATGGGCTCTAATCTTGTCATTACAAGCTGGGTAAGTTAATGTAGTTTAATTAATTGTATGTATGCATTTTATTCATTGAGGTGATATGGTCAACTCCTACGGCTCACGATTGGCATGTCATGGGTTAGAATCTCGTCGAGACAACTTACCATAAGCCTACAGTCAACTCAGCCGTCTTACCTCCTGAGGTTAGTAAATGAGAGCCAAGGGTGTTTATTCTAGAATATCAGACTTTGGGCACAAGCTGCAGGTCTGCGTCAGCTTTAAAGCTGCCGTAAACCCCACAGATTGGATTGCTTACTTTGGTAATAAGAGGTGACAATTGGAGGGAGCATTTAGGGCCTGTTCATGTGAGATGGGATAACCCACTGACGTGGGATAGCACGCTAACGTGTGATCTAATCGACACAGTTACTTGTACGTGATAATACAATTGTGTTCACAAAGAGATCGGTTATCCTGCGTATAGGTGAGATCTCACTCCCTTGCCCGTGAGATCTGGGTTATTCTCCCACCTTATATGAACAGTATTCGATTATGTGACCCTTGCTTAAGCTTATTTGAGATCAAACTGTACTGAAAATGGGGTGATAAAGCAGTTTGACATTACCATAAATTCTGAAGAAATACATAAACACCTTGAATGACTCCCCTCGAAGTTTCTCCAACCCGGATAAGCACATTCCCCTAAACCTCAAAAATTATATAAGCCCTTGGCGCCCATCTGATGAAAACTGTTTATTCTAGAAAGAATATCATGTGTACCTATTTGACGGCTATTGACCTATGAGAAGCTGTATGCTAGTAAGAGGCGATCCCTATATGGAAACAGGGCCATTATCATTATCTATCTCTCTAAACCAGGTCTATGGTATATTTCCTCTAGTTGACGCGCTGGCGTTTAGTAAATTCTCAAGCAAGTTGATGTGGTGTTTATGAAAAGTATAAGTAACCTTTGTAAGGCGCGTTTGATGATGTTGGCTTAAGTTTCATCAGTATTGAACTGCACCAAAGATTTCAGAATACTGGCTCCACGCATGTGTTTAGACTTTGATTTTTGGAACACAAAAATATATCAAATAGCTTGTTCAGTCGTTTGGAAGCAATCTACTAGCAGCTCTTATTTCATCGACATTGAAAAAGCATAAAGGAACCTTAATATGATAGCTATAGGCCGTGTTTTCAACGGTAGTTCCTGATTCCTTAATCAAGACAACATCTTTGTACAAAATTCAACAAGAAGTTTGGCACAATGTTGGGTGTAATTTTGTTGACGTTTGGCCAAGGATTGAAGGAAAAGCTACCAAGAAGACCTCTTTCTTTATAGTCACTGCTGTGACATTCAAATTAAAAAATGGCTGATAGTTAAGTACATTCTCTTTCTTGCACTTTCTTTGACTTCTCTATCAAAGCACCGCTCTGATATGTGCAGCGTGCATTGGAGGGAGGCGCTTAATCGTACTCTTCGAAGAGGATTACCTGGGTCCCAGTTATCGCTCATGAGACCGAGGCTAACACTAAAATGAGATCGCTCAAACTGTAGTTGTAGCGGAATCTAACGACTCAAGCAATAAGTCTAGAAGAGGATAGACGTTCATCAGAGGGAGGCGCTTACTTGTGGTTTGTCCTTATGACGAAATATGGAGAAGCCCCCCTACACTGTGAAGAAAGCTCCCGAAAGCTCTTAATGAATAAGGCCAACAGAATGACATCTGCTGTTTCATTCATGTCCAATTCGCTATAAACAAAATAATTGTATTTTTAAATCTGTGCGAGTAGGGGGCTTCTAAGACAGTTCAAAATATCATCTTAGAACAGCTGTTGATGTTTATGATACTTATCCTGATTGCCGCCTTGGTAATCCTTCTACTCCCTGAAGGTATTTGGAGAGAATTGCAACTTCAGAACAAGATTCTGTATTGTATTATGTCTCAACTGGAAGCGAAGTTAAAGTCGCAGGGTCGGTTTGCTGCATGCTGCAACAAGGTGTCATCTTATGTATTAAAATGACATTGCGAAGCCGAAAAGGCTTCCATACTCCTTGGGCTACTATAGTCGACCCTCTATTCCAAATCGCTCTATTTTCTAAGGCCCTTAAATGATCAAACATTGTTGGTCCAAAATTTGAGATTTGCTTGTAAAGCAAAGTGTTTGACCGTTTGCCCATATCTAAGACATTGCTCATTGAAAATTTTTTTGTTTGCATCAAGCAAAAATATTGTTGAACTTTTTCAAAAACATCACACCACAAATTTCGTTACTTTTACTTGTCAAGCAATGTTTCTGGAAGTAGCCAAACGGTCAAACATTTGTTGTAAGGCAAATTTAAAATGTTTGATCAACAATGTTTGATCGCTTGGCCAGGGCCAGGGCCTAAACTGCACGAACCAATGTGAATCTTATCAATGTTAGCTAACTACGGCAGGAAAAGTGTCCAAAATTACTTTCTTACAACGAGAAGTATATGGAAAATGCTAATAGAAAGTGAGCCCTACGAGTTAAGCAACTCTTGAGCTTATAAGCAGCACTAAGGCCCTGACCAAACGATCAAACATTGTTGGTTCAACATTTGAGATTTGCTTGTCAAGCAAAATACTGTTTTGCCACTTCCAAAAACAATATTCTTCAACATTTTTTGTTTTCGTCAAGCAAAAAAGGTTTTTTAACTTTTTCAAAAACATTACGCTACAAATTTTGCTTACTTTTGCTTGCCAAGCAATGTTTGTTTGTTTGACCGCCTTTTCAACATTGCTTGTCAAACATGTCTTTTGTTTTTGACAAAATGCAATAATTTGCAACATTCCATCACCAAGCAGCATTTCTTAGCAACATGGCGTTCGTTCTTCTGCATGAGCAGTAACATCTTTGTTGGAGAGCAATGTTTTCGGACGTGGTAAAACGGTCAAACAGTTGTTGTAAAGCAATTTTAAAATGTTGCACCAACAATGTTTGATCGTTTTGCCAGGGCCTAAGGGCTGAAGTCTAAAATAATTTAAACAATGTCGATGGGTTGCCATGCCATGTGTCAAGTTGCGAAACTGTGTACAGTGACATTTTCTTTGAGTGTTTAACTAGTTATTTCGAAATCATCCGCAAAATTAACTTAAACTCACAAAGCACAACTTAGGAATCCTTTTAACTGAAATGGAATAAATAATTGGCTACTTCTGCGCTTCTGGTCAATGATAAATATCAAATAAGAATCTTATAATGTTGTACAGGATTTCGTATTCAAATGTATGATGCTGTTATATATTGTGATTTTTATTCAGTTTCAAATCTGTTGCAAGGAGAATAAAGCGGTGTTTTAGTGCTATTCAACAGGAAATACAAAGGGGTTGAAATATTCTTGGCGTTGTGTAGAGTAGCTATTATTGAAAAAGACTAGTAACTATCACTATCTTTCTTTTTCATGTGCAGAGTTTCAAAACGTCACGAAGAAGAAACATTTGTGATGGACCTAAGCAATAAATTTTCGCTATAGAGTTATCCACACATATGGTTGCCAGCAGGTGAGTTGCCTTAAATTTCAACACAATTATACTGTAATCACAGTTTGGCCCTGGCAAAAAGATCAAACATTGTTGGTCAAACATTTGAAATTTGTTTAGAAGAAATGTTTGACCGTTTGGCCACGTCCAAAAACATAGCTGTTCAACATTTTGGAACAACGAAGCCATTGCTAATGCGAAAGCACGGACACCTTATTGCTCAGAAATTTTGCTAGGTTCTTCAACGTTGCAAGTTGTTGAAGTTTCACAATTACTTAGGAAATGTTTGCAAAGCAATGCTGGAAAGAGGTACTTAGGCCTTGCTAAACTAGGAGACATGTCGCGGGTGACATTGTTGCGCGTGACATGTCCCCTCGATGTCTACCAGTTAAACCACCTCGGAAACTTTGGAGTGCTTCACAAAATGTGTAGCTAGAGACACACAAATGACTCTGGGAGACAACAAAAAGGGAAATGTCGCCCGCTTGTCACTGACATGATAAGCCACCCTTAGAGAAACGCCGAAGACAATGTTTCGCGCGACACGTCTCCTAGTTTAACCACCGCTTTAGCTGCGGGTTTTACTGCGCACCCTTCTTCTCCTGATTGAATGACGTGAGTAGCTGTCACAAGCTACTAACATATGCTTCCAAAGTTTTCCTGACTCAGAAGCGATGTCAAATATCATAACGAAGAAACAAGACGTTGCAAATCTGTAAAATTGTCTTGATTTGAAATTTTCAATACAATTTATCTTATCGCTTAGCCATCTCAATCGAATTTTCCGATGTTTTCATGACGTTATCTCTCCAACGGAGGATAGATTTAGGCACAGAGTAAGGGTCTTTCTTATTCTCTTGTCGCAGGTGCAAATTTATCTAAAAAAATTAATTATATGATTTGTGATAATTATGCTTTTGACTAATTCAATCAACGTAGTCGTTTATCGGTTCGTACACATGAAGTGAAATATTTGGGAATACATTTTTTCATCTCAAATATACGGTTATGTAGACTACCGCTGTTGACTTAGGCCTCTGTGAAAATCTAATTCGTCGAAAAAATCATTTCTGTGCGTTATAAAATGTTCGATTATAGAGAGCAAGGCGTACACCTTTATTGACAAAAAATTGTATAGAAGAAATTGACATATTAAAATGGCAGATGTTTTTCGTGAAATTCTAAAGCTTTGATCCCTAGTCATGTGCAAATCCTTTTTATTTTCTGATACAAGAAAAAACAATCTTTTGTAAAAGACTTGTCTTTTCATTATAGAAGATAATACTATGTATGGGCTTCTTCAAGTCTGCTGGCATCGTTTTCCAGGTCAAGCATTTTGTTGGCTTCATATCGCATTAGATATTTCTTTGGCTTCGTAAACTCATCATTGCATTGGCTTCACTAAGGACAATACAAAAGATGAAAACTATGATATTTTGACAGGTATTTTCGTTATCGTGTAATGGAATGTATTGTACAACGATAATATGTATTGTGTAAGGGCTTCAGCGCTGTGTAAAGACTTCATTTCTGTATGTATCGCTTCATTCCTGGCAGTGTAAAGGCTTCATATGTGGCTAAAATATTCATGAACTGAAGAGTTTTACAATGAAAGGAAACAAAGGAAACCCTAACTGATAAGAATATCTAACTTATTATTCATTGTTTTTAGGACCAGATTGTTGTCACAGAAAAAAGAAATTTCCTTTTTAAGAACTATATCCGCTGAACTAATCAAGCTGCTACAAAAAGATCAACAGATTGGTACTTCTTGCTATTTGCTGTTTCCTTCTATCTTCATTGGCAGAAGAGCGTTTTGGTAAGTGCTAAAAGTTGTGTATCTGTTTTTAATCACGTTAGTCATCTAAATCGCCAAAAGAAAGAGCAGTCTACTTTCGACATTCTTTTGGACTTTAGGTCGCCTAACGCTTCAACATTTTTCCCATTTGATAAAAGTTAAAGCTGCTTGAATTAGCCTTACAATTTAGACCTTTGCTTGGCAGCATTTATGATGAAGTTGCCAATTATTGTTGGCTGTGGTAGTCATAGTGAGAGAAATCAGATTTCAGAGAATCAACGTGCGATAAGAAAAATTTGTGCACATCAGTCTCATATAATTTGCCTAAATGTTCTCTGGTGCTCTGACTTATGAAGCATTTTGCTCTCTCCTCTTTGCTAACTAGTTACTTCAATAAGATCGCTGTTTAATTCATTCTTCTTGTACGTTTCATAGTCCTTTACACTGGTTGATCAGGCCTTCATTTTCTTAATGCATGTCAAACCCTTTATCTCTTACAACAAACCCCCTCCTACATGCATCTTTGCGGAGAAATATAAGGTATGTTACATGCAAAGCTCTGCTTGTATCTTTATAGCTTTTTGTCAAAGCCATGTAGCAACATAAGAGTACAGTATAATCATGTTATAACGTACTTGAAGGGACCGTCGTATTTGGTATGTTATTAGCAAAGTACTTTATAAACAGGATGTTTTCTTTTGTTCTCTGACTTTAGGGACAATTTAAATGGTACGTTATATCCGAGAGTACGTTATAAGCGAGTACGTTATAACCGGATTATACTGTAGTGTACTCTCTTAAATGTATATTCCACCAGTTTGTGAAAACGTCTGAGAAGTAAAAGCTACAGAATAAATAAGAAACAAGGAATAGAAGCCAGATTCTTCTTATGAGTGAGAAACAAGTGTTCTTAAGAAGCAAAGTTTTCAAAATAGTGTATACACTTAATACTCAATGCCTGCATAAAAGGAAGTTAAAATCTGTCTCTTAGCATGAAGTTTCTGCTCAGACTATAACTATATGTCTAATTTGTTTATCAGACCAGACCCAAATATATTTCGGTACTTTTCTGTGGTACATTCCCAACTCCCAATCCCGCCCCCCCGTGGAAACACCCTTTGTCTGCGATTGTGAATCGCACGATAAAATAAGGATGTATGGGGAATCTGCGTCTTTAACGATTTCCTGTGAATTCCCAAATACATGGCATATTAGGTTCTTCTTATCAGTTATCTGATAAGAAACGCTACTTGGAAAATTGTCAACGCAAATCGTTCGTTGTGACGTTGTTACCTTTGTATCAGATGGTCTCTGCTATACGATTGTCTGCAAGATAAGGGAAGGGTGATTCTGATTTGAGAGTGAAAAAATTTCTGTTTAATTTGTGGCTGTAAAATCGATCGTGATCTTTAAAGCTAGATCATGTCTGAAGGAATGAAATAATGGATCTGACAGTCACATGTCCCTGGGGTCTGTCCCTGATGTCCCTGTAAGGATCGGTGGATCAAGAAAGCAACTAAGTCTAGAGGTGATTCTAACTACGCTATGACTTTTTCATTGTCACAGATATCAAGGTTCCTTTTAAAATACTGACTAGGGGGGGGGGGGGCATTTGCTCCAACCAGTCTCTCTCCTCTCCTTGAGCAATAGCCTTATGTCCCTTTTCTTTACAGAACAATAAAATGGTACCCAGTAAAGGTCCCTTAAAAGAGGCCTCCTAATTGATTTTTTTGCCAATAAAATAGACAATTAAATTTGGGAAGTTTTGAGTCTACATACATCGAAGGTTCTATCTTTGACAAACCGGGTTAGCTATGATATGGAAGAAGTATATAACATCGTCAATAATTTCTACTGTATGCTAAGAATATTAAGGCAGTATGAATTTGACAACTTTCTGTTAATGGAAGGGAAGGAAAACGGCGCGGCTGGGGGTCCTCTGCCAAATTTTATGGAGCAAAATGGGATAGCAGGGCCTTGATTTTGTGTCCACTCTGCAAAAGCAGTTTTCATGTCATGCACACGGCAGTCTCTAGTGATTACTGCCTCAAACAACGTTTTAATATAAGAAGTACCATGTGAATCTATTTAGAAAGCAATGTATGTGGTGAAGTACACACATATTTGGCAAGATAGATAGATAGATTGGAAAAGGCACTGTATTCAAAAAGTGAATGTCACAGTAAGAGAGACTTTGCATTCTCCATCAATGGGTAAACGTCAAGTTTATTAATGAAGGTTATAAATAGAACATAACAAGAAAATTGGGTGACAGCTTACTTTCAAAACTATTTTAATTGGCCCCTATTCGGAACCAAGAGTTTAGTTATTTAGACCTGCAATCGTACTCGAAATGCTGACCTATAATGAGGGGGGCTTTGGGGGTGTCGAAACCCGAAAACCCGGAAGACAATTGGGACAAACCCGAAAACCCGAGGGCGAAATCGGCCGAACCCACAACCCGTGAAATCCCAAAGCCCTCCTCTATAAAGGGTGCGTACTTTGTCTATAGGGATGCTGAGCCTGATCAGTGTGTTTTAAACGGTCAGTTACTTTGAGTGCTTTCTACCTAATAACGCTAGATCAAAGATCGTATTCATCTACTGACCAAAGAATCCTAATTGTCTGTATTTTCATAGTTTTTGCTTCTTCATCTTTTTATATCTTAACTTGTAATACTTGCAATCAAATTTCGCTGACAAAACGCTATAGAAACACGATCCTATCATCTAAGTTTGTTCATTCATATCGCAGGCTTTTGAGTTATTATACAAGTTATCTTATGAATCTCAAGATTAAGTTGACTACTTGATTTGTCACTGCACCTGCTTTTAATTGCGTTGTTTGCTTAGCTTCCAAGCTTGTTACTGCCAGAAAACAGATATTTGTATTTTATTTGATATTGTATTGCATAAGTGAAAGCCCGGGGGTATTCCGATTAAGGCCTAATGGGAGGGGGGGCAGTTATCGTTGAAGTGGATTGAAGCTTACATTTTAAAATCACCTTCAGGCAGAAGTATATTTCTACATTAAACTCAATGTGAGAAAAAGTGGTGTAAGAAGCTAACAGGTATGCTATTTGTGAGCATCAAACCCAGTAAAACCCCTTTTTTAAGTTTGATAACACCCCAATGCACAAACGCTGCATGCACAGCTCAAAACATCACAAGCTTACACGTTTTTTTTATAAGGAAACTTGGTCTGAGTTCAGGCTTGAGTTCCTTAATTTTTCGACAAAATGAGGCTGAAGTTCCTTATATTGTTCCTTGTCATGAAATATGTTTTAATGCAAATTGTTACAGCAAATTCATATAAATTTGCTTCATTTTCCAACTTTAAATGTAAATGGAGTCTATTTTGGCAGAACGATGGGAAATATATTGTTATTCTGTATTTTTCTTTACAAATAGTCTTGTTCTTGAAAAATTTATTCCTAGTTTTTCACCCGAGCCGCGACAGTTCCTTAAAGTTCCTTAATTTGTTGGGAATTGTCAGCCTCGAGTTCCTTATAAAGGTGTTCCTTATAAAAAAAACGTGTAGTACGAACAATAGATAGATTCAGCGAAATCCACTCACTGTTGAGGCCTTCGCTAACCATTAGAAGTTGCTTGTCAATGATTTGAAGCTTGCTTTCAAGCAAAATGTTTGACTGTGCTGTGTGAATTTTTTGAAATTTTATAAGGTTCTGTAGCATTGTGGTCGTCAGAAGCTCAGAGAGGTCGTGGGCCGAGAGCCCGAAATACGGTGGTGTCACAGCAAGGTGTCGAGGTCTCGATTAGTCAACCTACTCAGCAACTGGCGATAAATACACCATTTCTTCACCTTCACGACCTTTACCGTTTGCTTCTCACACCAAGACCTTGCTTGTCAAGCGTTTTTTGCTTGCGTCCAGCAGATACTTGCGAAACAATACGAAAGTTTAAGTTAGTTTTCTACTCAAGAAATGTTTTGTGACACGTCCAAACTGGTAAAAAATTGCTGGTAAAGCAAATCTGAAACGTTTGGCTACAAATGCTTGAGATTTTGGTGAGGGTCTAAGATTTAGAGTATCCGAACACGATCTATAAAGTCTAAAACACGTAACCTAAAGTAAATGAACTTCAGTAGTTACTACAGAAAATACCTGAAGTTGTAGTATTATTTCTTAACTACAATGAACTGGGCCATTTGGTAGCTATTTGAAAAGAGGCAAAAAAGCATTGGTAGAATCAAAAATCTTTTTCCCCATGTAGCTGCCTCGAACTCGGTCTGTTTCAAATGTGTTTACAACTAAAGCTTGCCTACTTGCTAAGGGCACTCCCTTCATTAAAGTCATTGCTCGATCTCAGCATCAGTGAACAGTCATCGTAAGTTCCACCTGCGTATTAAAAATCCAATTATGATACAAGATAAACAATGCGTTGATTAATTGGCATGCTATGCTAATTTTTCAAACGCTTAACAGAACGGCTAACACAAACGATTCTCGACGATCAAGCTCTTATCCAACCCTGCTGATTCCACATCTACCGCTAATTTCTATTCCAATATCGAATCCAATACAGCCAATATAGATTATACTGTTCATTAGGGTAGTCTTCTTAGTCGGCCATCTCTATTGTGTTCTTCATTAGCGCTGTTCTTCTTAGTCGATTCACTTTATTGCACTCTTCATTAGCTTAGTTTTTCTAGCTCGATTATCTAACAGCTTATGTGAAAATCCTATAAGCCTGAGAAAGATATTACTTAGCAGTATGTTCCAAAACTGTTTGCAATCAGAATAAGTTAACGTCATTTAAGCCACTGATTGGAATCACTGCTTGAATTTAAGGGCATTAAGATCACAGGAAAATTGAAGTCATTTGAGAAGACGCAAAGAACAGGTCAGATAGTAACTGCTAGAACTGACCAGTTAGTCAGTGCTAGAACAGGCAATTAAGTCACTGCTAGAACAGGCTAGGCAGTCACTACAGAGCAGGTCAGGTATAGCCACTGCTAGAACATGCCAGGTAGTCTCTGCTAGAGCAGCCCAGGCAGTCAATGCTAGAACATGCAAGGTATTCACTGCTAGAACAGATCAGGTGGTCACTGCTAGAACATGCCAGGTATTCAATGCTAGAACAGGCCAGGTAGTCCCGGCTAGAACAGGCCTGGCGGTCACTACTTGGACAGGCCTGTAGTCACTGCTAGAACAGACAAGGCAGACATGCTGCACAGCCCAGGAAGTCGCTCTGTGTAAACAGGAAGAGCAACTCTTTCACTCACGTCAGCTTATGCTTTTGGTCTTATCGCTGGATTCTGTTCACTTGGTTGGTACTTAATACGTAACAACTATCCAGCATCACTGGCCGGGAAATCTCATGCACTTAAACAATTCCTTTTTAGAATTGCTTAATGACGTAATTTCAAGTAGTTTCTACTACATCTGCAAATGCCTACACGGGCCTCGTTATTTTCTGTCATTTTCTCTAAGTATGAGTGGTGTGAAAATTGATTAAGAATCATGCAAAACAAGGAGGTGCCCCGTTTTGCTAAAAAGTATTAGTAGCATAGGTGATTTTATACTGTGTATAGATTATAAATCATAACTTTACATGTGGAGCTGAAAAATGGCAGCTTTGCAGGTGTAAGCTTTGTTTTATTAAAGTTTGCTTGTTATTTGCTTTGAAGTTTCCGCCACTGTATTCAGGAAATCGAATAGATTTCTGCTCACAAATGCCAGCTTGTTGTAAAACGAGATACTGCAAAGATAGTGAGCTAATGAAATTAAAGAGTTACAGTATTCTAGAGTTTTCTTGTTTCTGTCTTGTTTCATTTCTTCCCTTGTCTTGTCTTGTCTTGTCTTGTCTTGTCGTGCCTTGTCTTGTCTTGTCTTGTCTTATCTTGTCTTGTCTTGTCTTGTCCTGACTTGTGATGTCATGTCATGTCACATGTCATGGGTCGTCAGGTCATGTCTTGTCTTGTCTTGTCGTGTCTTGTCTTGTCTTGTCTTGTCCTGTCTTGTGATGTCTTGTCATGTCATTTCATGTCATGGGTTGTCAAGTCATGTCTTGTCTTGTCATGCCATGTCATGTCTTGTATTGCCTTGCACTGTCTTGTCTTGTCATATCTTGTCTTACCTTGTCTTATCTTGTCTTGTTTGTATTATCTCCTCTGTCCCTCTCATGTCTTGTTGTTTTAATATTGCTTTCAAAATTGTCTCTACTCTTGATTCGCAGTTGTTCGCAGCAAAGATCAAATTGGACCTCGATGTATCATTCAAGTCCTCCTAATTTCTGAACTCAAAACTAGTGAGAAATGAAGAAAACTGGAGTTGTTTTCCTTGTAGTATTCCTCAGTGCTATAATCATTATTGACTCAGAGAAGCTAACCTTTCTCGGTGGGCCGAACTCGTGGGCTCTGTATAGAAAATGGAATCTTAGAGAACGAGCCACGCTGAACTTTCAATTCAAGACAAATAACTCACATGGTAACCTGGTTGATATACCTAGTAGAAAACAAGGGACATTCTTAAAGCTGAGGCTTCATAATGGTAAACTTGCAATAACAGTATCGTATTCGGCAGATGAGAACGGCGACAAAGATCTGGGTAGTGACCTCAATGATCTTTTGTGGCACAATGTGACTATTATTAGAAATCACAGGGCCACCATATTTGAACTAGATGGAACACAGAAACTTATATCTAATGTACACTGGGAAAAAGTACTTGATGTGTCAGATAATGTCTATGTTGGTAATTATGTTGATTCTTATGGCAATGTGAAAATAGGAGACAGACACAGAGGGTAAGTACTTTCCTTGATCGATTAATCATTTTTACCAACATCGCCGCCAGAAATTGTTGGCCAGAATGTTGGCAATGTTTGCTACATTTTGGCAACACACAACATTTTGTTGATGAAATAATGTTGACAACATTTCAAAGCATGTTTAAAGATTTTGGCCAAACTTTTAGTCAATTTGAGCAAAATTGATGTCTTGGTTCCATTTTCTATGTCTTGCCAACATGTTGGCAAACCATGTCCAATAAAGGCAGGTGCAAACCGTTCTAACATAATTGGTCAAAATGTTCGCTGAAGCTAGGCCAACATGTTGGTAGGGTTTGCTATACAATCACAAAATCTGAGAGAATTGGCAAACTGCATCGACATGTTGACATATTTTCAGCCAACATGTTGACCAACAATGTTGGCACGACATGCTGACCAACAATTTTGGCACGACATGTTGCCCAGCAATGTAGGCACGACACGTCGACCAACAATGTTGGCACGACATGTTGACCAACAATGTTGGCACGACATGTTGACCAACAATGTTGGCACAACATGTTGACCAACAATGTTGGCACGACATGTTGACCAACAATGTTGGCACGACATGTTGACCAACAATGTTGGCACGGCATGTTGACCAACGATGTTGGCACGACATGTTGACCAACAATGTTGGCACGACATGTTGCCCAACAATGTTGGCACGACATGTTAACCTACAATTTGGCACGACATGTTAACCCACAATGTTGGCACGACATGTTGATCAACAATGTTGGCACGACAGGTTGCCCAACAATGTTGGCACGACATGTTAACCCACAATGTTGCCACGACATGTTGCCAAACAATTTGGCACGACATGTTAACCCACAATGTTGGCACGACATACTGACCAACAATGTTGGCACGACATGCTGACCAACAATGTTGGCACGACATGATGCCCAACAATGTTGGCACGACATGCTGACCAACAATGTTGGCACGACATGCTGACCAACAATGTTGGCACGACATGATGCCCAACAATGTTGGCACGACATGCTGACCAACAGTGTTGGCACTATTTTCCTGCCTTGAGAACTATTCCACTGAAGATCCTTAAAGAAATTAATTTTACGACTCTTCTTGATTGGATGACTCTTCTTATTCTTTTCAAGGTTTGTTGGGTGCATCAAAGATATAAAGTTTGCTCAAGGATATCAAGAAATGAAAAAAGGATCACCCAGCAAAAAAGGTTCTAAGACGTTGTACGGTTGCATGAATTATTGTAGTAAAATGAGCACAAGCCTGCATTGCAATAAAGGGAGATACGTGAATGGATTTAGTAGTTGTGTCTGTGATTGTTTTGGAACTGGCGACAAAGGACCACGCTGCGATCAAGGTGAGCCTTCAATTTATGTCTTCAAGTGGGGCATTTAGCCAGATTCCGCTCGTTCCACCAATTGTCAAAAGCATGTCTATTTGTGATGTAAATTAAGCTAATTGTTAAGCTGTGGTCCCTTCTATTCCTCCACTGTACTGATGGTATTCCTCCACTGTACTGATGGCATCCCTCCACTGTACTGATGGTATCCCCCCACTGTACTGATGGTATCCATCCACTGTACTGATGATATCTCTCTATTGTGCTGATGATAACCTTCCACTTAACTAGATATTCTTCGCTTTTCTGATGATATCCCTCCACCGTATTGATGATGTTTCTCTACTGTATTGAATATCCTCCACAGTGCTGATGATATCCCACATTTTGGCCAACATTGTTGGCAAGATTTGCACCCACCTTAATGATAGTTTTTTCGTAGAATCACCTGTTATCTCGCTTCGTTCAAGCATGGATTTCGTGTCAAAAAGGGTTGTTGCTTTAAGTAACAGAAAATTCAACAAAGTTCAGCTCAGGTTTAAAACACGACAGCAAAATGGCATTCTCCTCACGCTTGGAAACCAAAACACATATCTCACGCTGGAGTTGCTTCTTGGCAGAATCAGACTGGAGGCTAATTTTGGGGCAGGTAAACTAACCTTGCTTTGCTTTGTCTTGCCCTTTCTTGTTTTTATTGACCCTTTCAGTTAATCGAGTTTTGTCAAATCGTGATTAGTCTCTTGTTTATTTCTTCAACAGTTCATCCAATCTTTTCTAGTCTCGAATAGTCTTGTCTTGTCTAGACTTGTCTAGTCTCTAGTCCAGTCCCTTGTCCAGTCTATCTATGTCTAGACTTGTCTAGTCTCTAGTCCAGTCCCTTGTCCAGTCTATCTATGTCTAGACTTGTCTAGTGTCAAATAGTCTTGTCTAGTCTGAACTAGTCTCTTGTCCAATCTCTTGTCCAGTCTCTTGTCCAGTCAATCTATGTCTAGACTCGCCCAGTCTCAAATAGTCTTGTCTAGCCTGAACTAGTCTCTTTTCTGGCCTCTTATCCAGTCTATTTATGTCTAGACTTGTCTTGTCTCTTGTGTAGTCTCTAGACTTTCTTTTCAAATCTATCTAGCCTTGTCTAGCCTCTCATAGTCTTGTCTAGTCTGATCTAGTCTCTTTTCTTGCCTCTTGTCCAGTCTATTTATGTCTAGACTTGTCTTGTCTCTTGTCTAGTCTCTCTAGTCTTGCATAGTCCTGTCAAGTCTTGTCTAGTCTCTCATTGTCTTGTCTAGTCTTTTCTTGTCTCTTGTGTAGACACTTGGTCAATCTATCTTATCTAATCTGTCTCGAGAAGTCTAAATCTTGTCTTGTCTCTTATAGTCTTGCTTGTAGCTTTGTCTAGTCTCACTTTTGTCTACTTCTGTGTCATCTTATTTTACTTTGCCTCTTCTTGGATGGCCTAGTTTTTCTTTCGGTTCTTGGTTTAATCAAATGTTGCCCTGTTATGTAAAATCTGTTCACGTTGATTTGATTTTGTAATGCTTCATATAATCCCATTGAAGGTATGGTTGAAATAATCAGTTCTCATGAGTTGGATGATGGATCGTGGCATGATGTACAAATCAAACAACATGTTTCATCCTTCACAATGATTGTCGATGATCGTCAAATCACCAGGTAGTCATTCGCTATCTTTACCGTGTATTTTTATATACACGCAAATAAATAAAGCGCGTTTGTTCTATGCCGATTAATAACGATGTTTGTTAGTCTGATAACGCTGTGAATACCTTTTTTTGTAAGAAACTTCTTACAGATGATACACAGATGTTAATAATGAGATAGGGTAAAGGATAAGATAGTAGGTAAATTTGGTGAATTGTGTTAATAAAAAAACAGGTCTTTTTGCCGAAATTACGAAATTATATCTTTGAGTTGTACAAAACTTCAAAATTGCGATGAATAGCGCAATCGTTTTCGGGCATACTTAAAAGCTTTTTTCGTCTGACACTCCTCAGAGTATGAACGTCAGAAACAGACCGAAACAATAGACTAAGGCGGAATTTATACCACGATGCGGCTCGAAATGCACCAATCAGAAAGAACGAAAAGCTGAATTGGCATTGTGTTTTAAACACCAATCAGCTGGTCGGATACAGCGGGAAGACCAATAGAATTATTTGAAGAGTCCAAGTGAGAAAATGAACCCTTTCTGTCTACACAGAACCGGCCTTTTGGTTTTGATGTAGACAGATTCCAAAACCCCTAAGTAAACAAAGATCTTGCTTTGCCAATGATTCTGAAACAATCCTCGATAACTCAATTTGTACGGAAAATTACAGCGAGGATTGTTTCAGAATCAGTGGCAAAGTCTTCAACATCTTTCACAGATGTTTTTAGTCAATGACTACAATCTTGGACAAAATATTTGGAACAAGGCCTTTTTCAAGGATTACGGCCTCCTATTCTTTTTAGTTTCTACTCGAGTAACTCATTGGCTTCCTCCCCAAAAGCAATGTTGGTAGAAAAACAAGTCAAATGTTATTAGTAAAGCACGACAAACGTTGTTCGAAACAATATTGGAACCGGGGAGAAGGGGGGAATTCATCGATAATAGCAAAACTACTTGGTAGTATTTCGAAGAAAAGGGCTGGCAACAGGCTGTCCGCCGGATCGAAGATGCTTGTGTCGGAGAAGTTGATAAAATAATGAATTGTCAGGAACAACACAAAACGGCAGATGAGACACAGAAAAGAAACATTTATTAAATTTCCATAATAATTGTGCTAATATTTTGCATTCAGGGCTTCTTCGGAGCTAAACTGAATTAAGCCCTGTTTACACTACAAAATTTTACATCTTAACCTGTCTCCGTCATTAATTCAAAAAAATTACTTCTCGGTTAACTTCCTTTGCATAACAGGTCTTGCTGTAAAAAGTGCTACATGAAAACTAACCATCGGTGATAATACCCCTGATGCTTCGTGAATGTTTGCATATTAGGGCCTGTTGACATTGAGGCGGGTCAGCCCGGTTAACCGGGCTAGCTAGGCTAAAGCCCTGTTTACACTACAAAAATCTAACCCGGGTTAACTTCAACCGAACCGGTTAAATTTCTGTTGAAGTAACCCACATCTGATGGTGGGTTACTTTAACCCGGGTTCAACCCGAGTAAGTCGCGTTTACACTACAAAAATTTAACCCGGGTTAACTTCAACCCGGGTCGAACCCGGGTTGAAATTTCGTAGTGTAAACAGGGCTTATAACAGCGTTTGGTTCCAGAAGTAAGCAAGGTTTTGTCGGCTGCCTACAACAGTTGCAGTTTTATAAGGTTGGTAGAAGGATATTTCCATGGTGTTCTTTAGTATCGTTTTGGTTTTTGAGGCTAATGGCATTTCTATCTTCAAAAAATTTTTCGATTTCATTTTTATTCCACAGCATGCAAATTTAATTGAAGATATCATTGAAACAGTGAAGTACAACGAAACAATTCTGTCTGATTATGAAATCGATGGAAAGATTGAGACTGTCTGTGATGTTGTTGAGCGCCCACCTTCAGGTAACGTATTAATGATTAAATCAATAGAGATAACTCAGCCTGACAGCAAATACTGTTACTTCGATTGAACGCCCGGGCGAGTATTAAATTCTTAAAGTTTTAGAGGAGGCGTGTATTTAACACCCCGGGTAACTTATGTCAGTACAAGAGAGGTGTGCAGAGCAGTGGAGGATATTCAGTACATCAGTTTCGTATGAAGCCTACAAACAACAGTAGGTTTTAGACTACTATAAATGCCAATAACGGTAAGACAAGACAGACAACACAAGCCAGGATATGATTAGACAAGACAAGACGAGACGAGAAAACACAAAAGAAGACACGACAAGGCAGAAAGAAGAAGACAATACAAGACAAAATGAGATGAAACAAACGAAGATGCGACAAGACAAGACAAGACAAGACAAGAAAAGCCAGGAGAAGAAAACAAGACAAGGCACGACAAAACAGATAAGACAAGACAAGACAAATAATGACATGGCTAGTCGTCAGACAAGACAAGACAAGACAGGATATGACAAGACAAGACAAGACATAACAAGATGAGATTAGACGAAGCAAAACATTAGAAGAAACAACATGGAAGACAAGACAAGACAAGACAAGAATAAACCATAGAAGATACGACACGACAGACAAGACAAGACAAGACAAGACAAAAGTAGGCACGACAAGACAGATGAGACAAGACAAGACAAGACAAGAAAAAATAATAAACCAAATAAGACCTGGTCAGACAGACATGACAAGGCAAGGCAGGCTATGACAAGACGAGACAAGGACAGACGATATAAGACAAGACAAGACTGAAATCCTAGAAAAATTAAACGACAAAAACAATCGGTCGAAACAACCTAAAATTTCCGAAAAGTTGACAAGAGCCCACCTGTATGATATCGTAAAATAGCTACCTATAGAAGTACTAGAGAATTAATTGATGTCGCTTATCAATCTTTGCAGAAAGAAAACCGGTGCGAAAAACAAAACCTCCAGATCTCAAGAAAACTACAAAACCTCGAAAAGTTGTTGTGGTAACAAGAAGTAACAATGTGCAACCTGCTTCAAGCAGCGTAAGTCTTTAGTTTGATTCATTTTAAATGAGTATCTAAAGGAGATGTGGTTCTCTTTGATATTTCTCATGCATTTCTGGAAAGATATTTTCTTGGTTCCTGCGATCTCGTGCAGCTTTTTGAATAACAAGAACCAACAATATACCATCGGAAATATTCATGTTTACAAATAAATTTTCGTGCATACACTCATTACCTGATAAATTCTGCATGCTCGCAACTTAAATTTTATCTCTTCTTTCTGTATGCTTTACCACAAAGTACAACGAATCGAGCCTAAACCAACTTTGTCCCCAAATTGACCATAAATTGACCTTCATTACATGATAAATTCTGTATGCTCGCAACTACATTTTGAAGAGTAAAAATGTCTATTGATGCATTTTTCATTTGAGTTTTATCTCAACATTCTATATGCTTTACCACTCAGTACAACGAATCGAGCCTAAACCAACTTTGTTCCCAAATTGACCATAAATTGACCTTCATTACATGATAAATTCTGTATGCTCGCAGCTTCATTTTGAAGAGTAAAAATGTCTATTGATGCATTTTTCATTTGAATTTTATCTCACATTTCTATATGCTTTACCATACAGTACAACGAATCGAGCCTAAACCAACTTTGTTCCCAAATTGACCATAAATTGACCTTCATTACATGATAAATTCTGTATGCTCGCAACTTCATTTTGAAGAGTAAAAATGTCTATTGGTGCATTTTCCATTTGAATTTTATCTCATTTTGCTATACGCTTGTCCACATTCAATGATAATTCACCCTTTCTAACAGTTTTTTCAAATCAGCCAAAAACTGAAACTTCAAGCATACATACACTTACACTAGTAAGCTGATAAATCTGATATCCTCGCAAATTCATTTTAAAGGGTAAAAATTCTCTTGGTATATGAATGGCATTTAATTTGGCTATAAACTTTTCCGTATTAAATCACAATTCACCTTTTCGAATAGTGTTTCAGCACTTAAGCATGTTTGTGCATACCTCCCAAAGCTTGGAACCCAGAAAACAGAATCTATAAGTTCCATAAAACTCGAAACAGTAATTCGAAAAACAGGCTTGAGAAAACCAGTGGAAACTTGTTCAAAGCCAGATTGCCATTTTGAAATTCGTATCTGTTCGTTATGACGAATTCCTAATAAGGAACCTAACAGTAATGTTTCATTTTTAGCAGCAACAAGAGCCGAATCTTGATAAGCGAGTTGGCAAAAAATTGAATAAAAACAGTGTGGCGTGGATAACCGCTGGTATTGTTATCGGTGCCATTGTACTTATACTAGCCCTTGGTTTTATCATACACCGCTTTAGGAAGAAGTACCGCGGTAGTTTTATGGCACCGCGCGACGAGAACGGTGTTCCGTACTACTCTAGCGTGCCAGCTTCATATCACATGCAATCGAACGGAATGAGCCGAAAACACAGGGGCAATGCAACGGACGTCTGACAAATTTCGCAGAGGCATTACGCGGTGAATCTTATCAGTGCGCATACAGTCTTTCAGCCGAGATCATTGCATGTTATTTTGTTGAATTTGGTAGATTGTGAATGAATTCAGTCCTTTGACAAATTCATTGATGAATAGCTGGCTGTCTTACTCGAGAACTCGTTGTTACTCTACACTAAGTTAATCAATAAAGTTTTGCTTAATTTTTGCTGTTGCAGATAAATCTAAGGGACTTTACCATTGATTTCAATCATGATCCATAAACTGCGGTTAAATGCGCTATTTTATGACCTGTATATTTAAATGTTATGTATTCTAAATTTGCTAAAATTACTAGTTAAATCAAAGATCTTTAAATAGTTAAGTGAATAATCTTTGAGAAATGATTCCGCTGTTCATCGCAATTTTAAATAGTTAAGTATTAAGACTCTTCATAAAAGATGTCACTAATTTTACTTTTAGCTACTTGTAAATAAATTGTAGCACCATCAATTCGCCGACTGATTTTGTTAAAGGTTATTGCAATGTAAACATAAATTAAAACTGACGTTAATAAAATATAATTCTAAAAGTAAGCGTATGGCTTACATATTATTTTACCTATTTTACTAGCTGTTGTCAAGCGTTAGTCACTTTTTCTTAAAGAGCCTAAAAAGATATACCCAGAATAAGAGTTTTCCATAAAATGAAAAACTGTTCTGAACTTTGACGAGCACGGAATAAGACAACACAGATGATGAGTCCGTTCGATATCGTTTGTGAAACCTGTTACGCATACGATCAGGAGTAAGTCCAACCTCGTCCCCAGGGTGAATAAGCCTCTACGTGAAACTCCGCTGTCCATATTCGACCCTAGTATCGGCCTTGTCTATTCGCAATTTGATTGGCTGTTCAAACAATAGAAATTTTAAGTGACGTCACAGTTTCTTCAAAATTTCACACCAAAATTGGTCAAAAACTAGGTGAAAACATGTATAAAACCAAAAAAATTATGCTACATGCGATATTGTATCTTGCATGACAGTTACCAATGAAATTCTTTGCATTTCCTTTCTATGAACATCTGCTTTTGGAATCTACATCTTGTATTGATTCCTAGGCCAAAATTGCCAGTATTTTGGCAGATTTTTGAGGCCGGTACTAGGGCTCAAATCTTTCCGGTATGAACAAGTTTGGCTGGGCTTCGCTTTACCTCGTAGGTTTACCTTCATTGTTTTATTTTAAGCGCCCTTCCTTACTCATCATTTCGTAATACAACCCAACTCCCTGTCGCACTGGTGCAGATAGCAGTTTTGCCTTGATGTCAGGTTAAAATTAAACCAGGATACCAGGATAGGATTCCAGGATGGGATACCAGAACAAAAATAAGTTTGATGGTTGAGATTCGTTGTAAGGCATTTGGGGCCTTGGGATGAGATGGCAAACTTATACAAGTGCGCTCTTGTACTCGTACCCATTTTCGTATGCTCCCGAGGACGTACTCTTCTCTTTTAATAGAGGCTCAGGCCACCATTGTATTGAAAAAATGCTCCACAATCACTGAAAAATATATTGGTACCCAAACATGCTGACAATGTATTTGATTTGCCATGGGTTAATGTATTTGCCACCTCCTCCCCCTTCAATGTTGATTATTCGTTGCTAGACTTAATGTTGTATGACGAAGATGCATACACATTTCAATTTCAGTTCAACAATTTATCCAATATTGAGTTGGGTATGGGGAAAAAGTTTGGGAAATCGGAGAGCTGAACAAGCAAATTTCAGATTTGTCTCAACAATTTTGTCCATGTTGTAGATACGTTCAATGTAGTATTACGTCTAGCTAATATGATGCAGCAATACTGTATATCCTGCTGGTGCATGATATTTGAAAATAAGCCACATAGACAAATGTTTGAAAAAACTTTCTTGACTGAATCTTTGAAGTAAGTCATCTAGAACTATACCGATTAAAGGTGCACGAAATCATGCGAAACATCACGAAATTAGAGAACCGGTAATACAAAAGTTCTGCTCATTATTCAAAGTTGCTTATATAAAGTCATAGCTTGTAATTCATATCACTAAACTTCTTTATCCAAATCGTAGAAATGTGCTTTTTTCGAGTGAACACTGACGTACTTGATACATTTAAACCAGCTTCTCTTTACGCATTTTCTGTAAGTGTAAGGCTTGAGTCGGATACATTTTGGTTTGATCACGTGAAAGTAAATTCCCAAGAGTCCCTTGGCTGCAGTTGTTCCGGCCTGAAAAGGCGAAATAATGAAAAGAAAAACATTGAATACATAATTTTTACCATAAAGCCTGGTTCCATGTAGCCATGAGTGGCTGCACAAGTGCTGAGACACGGCTGTACCAGTGCTGAGACAGTGTTGCGACGTGTCTGGCCACTCAAAGCAGAGCACATCAAGAAGATGAATGCATTTGACCATCGCTGCCATGGTCGCATCCTTCAAGTGAGATACAAGGACCCGGTCACCAATGCAAGTCCGTCGACGATGCCAGCTAGACCACCAGCTGTCACATGACCTCACACAGAGACAATGGGAATGGCTTGGACATGTGCTACGCATGCCCCAAGACCGCCTTCCAAAAAAGACCTTCACGTCCACCGGATTCCCTGATTGAAAGCGTCCAAGATGTGATGTCAGAACCACAGTCAGGAAAAAATTACAAACAGAAATTTGGATCAAAGAATAGGTCGAGCCCAAGAAAGGGCTTTGCGGTTAGCATATAAAGATCACGAAAGTGATTTCAGCTCCTTCTTGGAACAGACTAAGTCGGTACCAATTCATGTGAGAAACCTGCAGTTGTTAATGATTGAATTGTATAAGACAAAACACGATTTAAATCCACCTTTCATGAAGGATATTTTTGGGGAGCGAAAAATCAGCTACGGCCTAAGGCATGGCAATGATGCTCAAATTCCAAAAGTACGGACTACGTCATTTGGAATTGACACCATAGCCTACCTTGGAAATAAACTGTGGCAGCTGTTACCCCCAGAAATAAAACAATCTAGGAACTTGAATATTTTCAAAAACGTATTAAGTACTGGAAAGGTGAAAAATGCAACTGCAGGCTCTGCAAGACATACATTCCGCAAGTTGGATTCTTAACAGGATAAATTTCTCTTCTTTGTTTTTAATTAGTAGATATATTTTGTAAAATGATATTATTTTATAATTGTTGGAACACAGTAGGCCTTAATTAGCCGTAATTTGGCTATTTTAATTTTGTATCTTTTTAGCCTACTTTAAATAAATTAATGATGATGATGATGATGATTGAGTGAGGTTATTATTATTCATGTTCCCAACATGCTAAAAATGACTTTTCTAGTATTTTGAATTTTGCCACTGAAGTAATTTTCCGCAATCAAGAAACTCATATTTTTTACAATGGTCTCAAGTTTCATATATCTGCCTATCTTTCATATATTCCAGTTTCCTACGGTCATGAATCTATTAAGTGCTAAACTCAATTTCTCATTCAATCATTCTTGGTTGTGCGGACCGGCTGCAGATAGTCCCTCGCTAGGACAAATGACGTTTTAGGGGATGTCCGTGACTGTCTTTCTAGGTAACCTGTATTGCACAGAGCAGAAGGCTTAAAGCCCGGTTACTCCCCCGCATCCATCAAGACTTCTATTACAGCAATTTCGTATTGCGCGTTCGAAATGAAAATGAATAGTTAAATTTTCGGGAGTACAACCACGAGAATGAACAATTACGCCTAACGACAGCCAAGAATTGTATGTTTTATCAATGTGCATGTGCCTTGTGCATTGTCGAGGCACAATTTTAATAGGTGTAAACAGTTAAAATAACGCATGTTACGGCTTCTCACCTGGATAAATTCCTTGCCAAAGATTCCTCTTCTCATACCTTGATGTTCTATACGCCAATGCCTTTTCTGCAGCAAAGCTGACAATCACTGCGAGTATGATGTATGTTGCTGACTTCATTGCGCCTAAAACAATTATAACAGTTACTTGGCTTTGCAGAGATAATAGGTAATCAGAGCTTATTTTCATCCTCTTTCTTTTTTTTTCAAAGTCGCTTACTTTAGCCGCAGTAATGAAGACTTGACTATAACCAGTAGTTTCTTTCCGTGTCAACTGATTTTTGCTTGAAGTGGTACTAGAAGACAATTTCAGCATCGGTCATTTACACTTAACTCAAATCTCAAAATTGCCCATGAGAAATCTTTTATTTTTGTACATAGCATTTTGCAATTGCATTACTCAATTTTTGGAAAAATTTTATTCAGAAGTAAACATCCGCACATCCGCGTTTACTGTCATGCAGAAAAATCGCTGGGCCTGCTCAGCGGGCAATGAGCGCACGTGGTCATAAGCAAATGTCAAAGTGACCCTTTGCTTAAGAGCGCGTAGAATCGCCTTATCTGTGAATATTTTTCAATTCGAGGCGAAGGTAGCAAATTCAAATACAAGCAGAAACTTACTCGGATTTATTTTGATGCAGATGACGGCTCAACACTATCTCATGCGTTGCCGACAGTTATGCACGCTTTACGCTTTTGGAATTTATCTCCACATCGAAGTGAGGAGCTGGCTATCTATATTTCAGAAGAAGTGACGTAATTC
Organism: Chrysaora quinquecirrha; assembly: GCA_014526335.1. Taxonomy (NCBI): domain Eukaryota; kingdom Metazoa; phylum Cnidaria; class Scyphozoa; order Semaeostomeae; family Pelagiidae; genus Chrysaora; species Chrysaora quinquecirrha. Next base: position 2,677,520 of record JACTAT010000029.1, on the reverse strand, counting down.
ACAGACATATATGTCTATATGTATTCTAGGGGATTCTAGTAGACATTTCCGAAAGATGAAAGTGTGTTAAGTGTACGCTTTCTTTCACCAAGCACAAAAATTATGAGTACGGAGCCTCTTTTTCGCACATTTGAAGTATCACTGTTAGGCCGTAATACACAACTCTTTATATCCCTTTCATTCTAGTATATCAGCTAGTTGTCACAATTGTGCATTTTATGAAGCAAGCATGAAAATTGGCATACCTACCCAGTTTGATACGCTGAAGACGATGGGATACAGACCCCAATCGAAAAATGCCCCCAGATGCTATTTTTAGACTGGGGTACTCGGTACCATACCTCTACAAGGGTTTCTACCATAACAATGTTGGGAATAACGATACTGACATGAAACTTGGTAAGAATGCACAGTTTGATACGCTGAAAAAGATAGGATGCAGACCCCTCCGGAAAAGTGCCCCTTATTCTATTTTTAGACTAGGGTACTCGGTACCATACCTCTACAAGCGTTTCTATTGTAACTATGTTGGGAAATAAGATATTGCAATGAAACTTGGCAAGTATACACAGTTTGATAAGCTGAAAAAGATAGGATGCAGACCCCTCCGGAAAAATGCCCCCTTATTCTATTTTTAGACTGGGGGACTCGGTACCTTACCTCTACAAGCGTTTCTATTGTAACTATGTTGGGAATTAAGATATTGCAATTAAACTTGGCAATCATACACAGTTTGATAAGCTGAAAAAGATAGGATGCAGACCCCTCCGGAAAAGTGCCCCCTTATTCTATTTTTAGACTAGGGTACTCCGTACCATACCTCTACAAGCGTTTCTATTGTAACTATGTTGGGAATTAAGATATTGCAATGAAACTTGGCAAGTATACACAGTTTGATAAGTTGAAAAAGATAGGATGCAGACCCCTCCGGAAAAATGCCCCCTTATTCTATTTTTAGACTGGGGGACTCGGTACCATACCTCTAAAAGCGTTTCTATTGTAACTATGTTGGGAATTAAGATATTGCAATGAAACTTGGCAAGTATACACAGTTTGATAAGCTGAAAACGATAGGATGCAGACCCCTCCGGAAAATGCCCCCTAATTCTATTTTTAGACTGGGGTACTCGGTACCATACCTCTACAAGCGTGTCAATTGTAACTATGTTGGGAATTAAGATATTCAATGAAACTTGGCAAGTATACACAGTTTGATGCGCTGAAAAAGATAGGATGCAGACCCCTTCGGAAAAATGACCTTTCATTCTATTTTTAGACTTTGGATTTTTTTAATGAAATAATAATTTATAATCAACAGAGAAATAATGGCCTAGTACAAGCCCGCACTAAACGCCTTGCAACGCATTTCATCTATACAGTATGGTGTATAAAAACTGATGCAATATTGTATATCATAATGAATATATATTTAACAATACCAGCCCCTTCACACCGTACTCAGCATCTAATCTCCCTTAAAGAGAATTTAGGAGGATAACTTCTATGCTCCGGCACCCCGTGTTCTCGCGTCAAAGAACACGGTCTGAGGAGATTGGTCGTATATGAGAGTCGGTGTATACTAGAGAGGTCATGTATGCTGAAAGTTTTTTAAATTTGCACAGAGGTCATATACTCAAGTGGTTATCAGGTTTAGCTGATTGTACATACAGTATAAATATATGATTTGTATATCCTTGAATTATGGTTATATGTATCATTGTGTTCGCCATGTATATGTGTACAAATTGCCTCTCTATACTGTGCAAATTTATAAACTTTCAGCATACAGGCGCTCTATCATATACATTGGCTCTTATATATTCTTGAATGCGAGAACATGGGTGTGCCCTTAGATGAACGGAGCACACGAGCCGTAGCCCCAGATGCTCTTTAGTTAAGGTAAGATAAGCTGATGAGTATAGTAAAATGCATTGTAAATATGATAAACAACTCTCCATCAGTTTTATACAACTTACTGTATACTTGAAAGTGCGTTACGCCGCGTTTAGCGAGGGGTTTGTACTAGACCACTATTTCTTATTTAATTTATTATTAACATTTCATACAAACATATTTTAAGTTTATGATAAGTTTGTAAATAATCAATAGTTATTGATATGGTGCTGAAGAAGGCTCGACATAGCGGAAACAAAAAACGTCAGACGGGAGGAGAGCCTTTGGCTGTATGACTTGGAGAGTTACTCGGCGACTTCATTGAGCTCTATAGCTCTGCGGAAACGTCGTTGGCTCTCTGGTCATGCAGCCCAGGTTCGGATCCCACTTATTGTGGTATCCACTTGTGGAAACATCTAATTAATGGTTATTGAAATAGAGATGCTTGAAAGTAGGTACGGCAGTCTGACGCAGCATTGAAGCATATAGATACGAGGAATAATCCTACTGTAATATCTTAACGTAGTATATCACAGTTATAATTGAAAAGCTTTGAGAGTGGTATGGAACCGAGTCTCCTAGTCTCAAAATAGAACTGGGGACACTTTTTCAAAGGGAGTCTGCATCCTATCTTTATTAGCGTATCAAACTGTGCATTCTTGCCAAGTTTCATTGCAATATCGTAATTTCCAACATATATACCATAAAAACACTTGTAGAGGTATGGTACCGAGTACCCCAGTCTAAAAATAGAATAAGGGGGCATTTTCCGGAGGGGTCTGCATCCTATATTTTTCAGCTTATCAAACTGTGCATTCTTGCCAAGTTTCATTGCAATATCGTAATTTCCAACATAGTTACCATAGAAACACTTGTAGAGGTATGGTACCAAGTACCCCAGTCTAAAAATAGAATAAGGGGGCACTTTTCCGGAGGGGTCTGCATACTATCTTTTTTAGCTTATCAAACTGTGTATGATTGCCAAGTTTCATTGCAATATCTTAATTCCCAACATAGTTACAATTGACACGCTTGTAGAGGTATGGTACCGAGTACCCCAGTCTAAAAATAGAATAAAGGGGCATTTTTCCGGAGAGGTCTGCATCCTATCGTTTTCAGCTTATCAAACTGTGTATGATTGCCAAGTTTTATTACAATATCTTAATTCCCAACATAGTTACAATAGAAACGCTTGTAGAGGTATGGTACCGAGTACCCCAGTCTAAAAATAGAATAAGGGGCATTTTCCGGAGGGTCTGCATCCTATCTTTTCAGCTTATCAAACTGTGTATACTTGCCACGTTTTATTGCAATATCTTAATTCCCAACATAGTTACAATAGAAACGCTTGTAGAGGTATGGTACCGAGTCCCCAGTCTAAAAATAGAATAAGGGGCATTTTTCCGGAGGGTCTGCATACTATCTTTTCAGCTTATCAAACTGTGTATACTTGCCAAGTTTCATTGCAATATCTTAATTCCCAACATAGTTACAATAGAAACGCTTGTAGAGGTATGGTACCGAGTACCCCAGTCTAAAAATAGATTAAGGGGCACTTTTCCGGAGGGTCTGCATCCTATCTTTTCAGCGTATCAAACTGTGCATTCTTACCAAGTTTCATGTCAGTATCGTTATTCCCAGCATTGTTATGGTAGAAACCCTTGTAGAGGTATGGTACCGAGTACCCCAGTCTAAAAATAGCATCTGGGGCATTTTTCGATTGGGGTCTGTATCCCATCATCTTCAGCGTATCAAACTGGGTAGGTATGCCAATTTTCATGCTTGTTTCATAAAATGCACAATTGCCACTGATTTCACAGTTAAGCCATTGCACTATTTGAAACAATAAGAATAGGGCTTCACATTTATGAAATAAAAGATTATTGAATTATGTTGAAAAAGATCACCCAAAAAGTTGGCTGGAATTCGGTGCAAAACAATCGTGGTCGATGCACATTGGTCCAATAGGATGTCATCTTATAGCATTAACTCTTTAATCAGACGGGATATCGATTTAGTGGTCGAAGAAGATATGATCGATTGAATCCTATTGATAAACCTTATTGAAGTCAAATTCTACGCATGACCCATGTTCGACCGAAACAAATGTTTCTATCTGGTTTCCAAGCCGCAAGTCTGGCGTCTGGAGAATTTATCAGTACTAATCCAAATTCATTGGACTGCTTTTTCAAGATATTCCTTTTTTTGCTCAAAACACTTTTTCGTATTTTCTCCAATTAATGCCAATACTCTTTAAACGCTTTTTCCAATTAACGGTCTCTTCCCCAAGAATCTCTTTATAAACGTCCCTCTTTATTTAACGTCTATTTTCCAAACAAAGCTCCCCTTGGATGGTTGTTCGTTAGACATTGGTTTCTAGTCATTTCGCCCTAATTCCAACTTGCCGTACCCCCAATCTTGAAGGTGCTGTGGCGTCGTGGTGTAATCCAGCTGACCCGTGGTGTCAAGAGCTCAGTGTGGTCAGGGTTCGAACCCAGCCACGGTAGCGTTACAGCCAGGGTCGGGTTTCGATTAATTAACCTACTACTGAGATCCTAGCGACTAGCGCTAAAACACCATTTCACCTCCAGCAACTCAACTCATCCCCTATTTAAAGGCAACTCGCCTGCACTGAACTATATATGAAGGCGGGTTAAAAGGATCGCTTTTTGCCAAAATAGAAGTTCTAAGTTGGGAGCTCTGTCCCAAACGTCTTTTTATCACGCTGATTGCCTGAACTCGATTCAATAATTTTCTATCATAAATTGAATGGTGGGGCAGGTTGACTTGAAGCGAGTTAGCCTGAAAGGCAAGTTGGGCGAACGGACTAACTTGGAAGAACTCCAACTTCACCATTTTTAGTCGGGTTGAGTTGGAAGATGGGCGAGTTAACCTGTTACCGTTAGAGATCGAATAACATCGCAAAATAAAGCATTTTTTCTGATAACCGTATTTTCTGATGGCCTGTTTATTCTGCACATACCCTTCTCTAACAAGGCTCGCCGTTATCAATCAAAATGACTAGAAGTCGTCCTTGAACTGAAAAGCCCTTTGGGGTACACGAACCGATAACAAGCAATTATCAAAAGAAAATAATAATAAAGAACATCCAGGAGGAAAAAACTATAGTTAATTTATATTGTTAATGTATTGATAGTGTTCACCAGTTGAATATCCTTGTTGCTCTACAGTACTTACCAGAAATTGTTCGATCTTCAATTCAGTTCTCGTTCAGTTTTCACAGCCAACCTTGCCTATCTTTGCGTTGCCAGCTCCGACACACCTAATGTTCAGCCAGACATTCGTTACTTTGTCTATAAAAGCAGGGTTTGTCTCATTCCTATCCCTGTTCTATTGTTTTATCTATCGCTTCACTGATGTGCCATTCATATTCTAAACCAGGCTGATTTTCAACCAATCAAATGACTCCAGTCACTATCTTGACCAATAAGAATGCCACATTTAAAGTTATCATAACCCGCAATCGTTCACAGAAATTGTGAGACTGCTTGCTCTTTCTACGTCAAAATAATCCCAAAGTATTATTGAACGACAATAGAGAATGTCAAGAGAATTTTTCAAAATGGTTAGCTAAAACCCAACATTGTACCAGGCTTTAAGTTTTAACACATCATTGCCCGCTCAAACTACAATCAATTCCTCCCTCCAGGATAATACCAAAACCAAAACCCTGTCAAGAAGTTGGGCGTTTGTGCATCAGCCAAATGTAATGGCCTCCAAAGGGCTTCTGGAGCGTATGCATTACCCTTATATGGCCCTTGGTCCTCTAGCCAATAAGTCTCTAAGTGGCCCTTTAAGTAAGTGACTGGGACAAAGAAAGAATTTCTGGCCCACTGCATACATCCATTCTGCCCCGGCCCTCAAGCATCAGTTACCCGTTAACTGCTTGACCACAACAAACACAGTCGGTGGCTAATGCACCTTGCTCACCACTCAAACGAGAGGAGTATTAGAAGAAAACAAATGTTGTAGAGGACATGAAAAGACAAGTTGGCAGAATAAGCACTATCCAAGGTGAGGGAGGGAAGGGCAACTTAAAAACGACTGTACACCGAGCACTGATGATATTGACTGAGGAAGGTCTGCCTCGTGCTGGCCAATTTATCTATTATATCATCCGTGACGTTGTCCCCAAGCATATGCCCTTCCCATTCCCATCATCCATAGCAATCCCTTCTGGGGGTAATTAACTGAGATTTAACCCTGTGGCTCAAATCTACATTATCCAGTATTGAAAACGGACTGGTTTGAAAAAAGTAAACATTTTGAACTGCCGTCATTAACAACAACTACAAGTTCTGGATTATACGATTTTTGGATTGAATTGAATTGAGGTGAAGGCAGTGAGAACTGGGACTCCTGTAACAAGCCTAACCAAAACCTTGGATCAACATCATCTTCGTTACAGTTCACGTTGCATCGCATTGGACATCCCAACTACCTTCGCTACCCAACCTACAACCACTTATGAATCGTGTCCCTTTCTTGTGGTACAAAATAGAGAGAAAGATCTTGAGATAAACGCTCAGATAAAGTAAAGACCGGTTCCAGCGTTAAAAACAGATGTTAATCATGCAGATGATCAGAATACTAATGTATAGTAAGAAAAGGGCAAAAAAGCTATATGCGTTCAAAAAGCTGGTCCATTACATATTACTGGATATTCAGTTCTTTCTGCAAATTGTAGTAGACTGCTTTCTTCTTGTACGCAGTTTTGTATTTGACACATCGAAGCCAGCTACGCTTGACGCATTTCTTATATTTCACTGTTTTCAGTTTGATACAATCTGGCTCGAGCATCTTGAAGTAGATATCAAAGAGTCTTTTCGAAGCACTTGTGTTCGCCTAAAAGGAAATTATGCTGGAAGTTCGTTTCGCAATTTGCCCTAGGTCGAATTTTTGCACCATTTTAGCGATTCCAATGATTCCGCTCAATGAAAACTGCACAAAACTTCATTTTTGCAGTTTTACCCTCGCTAAATAAGCTGTAAGTCGCTAAATTTTGATAACGCTAAATCCGGGCCAACTGAATTTCGTAAAATTTAACTAACGCGAAAATCTGTCGGTCTAAATACGTGTGGTTTCAAGGCCGCGACCATCCACAGGTCAGCATTAGACCATACAAAATGCTCGAGCTTAAGGAATTAGTGCCCATGTTAGGCCATTCTAAGTAAACATTTCCAACTTTAAGTTTCTAGACATAGATATCGATTCAAATCTCTTTGCTCTGCGAAAATGGATCAATTAAAGTTTGCGATTTTAGTGAATTTTGTTTAAACGAGATAGCTACCCGCTCGGAAGAGACATTGCTAAAACGGTACACTGTTCAGGGGCACATTCCCGCACGGGAAGTTATGTAGGTGCCACCGGCCCCTGGAGGTATCTTTATATCAATAACGTACTTCCTCGAATAAGCGACCTCTCTCGAATAAAGAGCCCTCTTTAGATTGAGCGTTTGACACTCGTTTGATTGTGAGCCTGCAAGCTCTTGGTGGGGGGGGGGGGGGGGTCGCGAGAGTGCTTCTGCTAGTTGCTGCAAAACGCAGTTTTCGTTATAACGTTATTTTGTTCATTAATCTAAAATAAGCGCCTTCTCTTTGAGACGTTTTTTTTTTAATAAACGCCCCGGGCGTTAAATCGAGAGAATACGGTAAATACAAAATAATTACTTTTTCGAGACAATCCTTGAATTTTCTCGCAACTGCAGTGAGACTTGACCTTCCAGCTTGTGTTCCAGGTGTTATACTTATATCCATATGACTTAATACGGATTTTGCATTTCTTATCATGCGTTCTGCAACACGAGTCAGTAGCTCTATGCTTTCCAAGATCATTCCATGATTTTGCAACATTTCCTGGGCCACAGTACTTTGTTCCTGCAGGAAAATATAGCATCAACAGACAGATATTGGTATTATATACTAGACATAAAGGGTCCCGTTCACACGGGAACGATTACATTCCATTCCACTGAAATGCTGCGGGGGCCTCGCAAACCATAGTCATAAGAGAAAAACTATCCAACTCAAGTTTTCTCTTATGACTATGCTAAAACTGAGGGTATTTCACTTATCGAAAAGGTGTACGAGATTCCTTTTATACAAAAAGCTTTCCAAGGAATTTTTAAAAGCGCTAGAAATCCCGGCAAACGGCTCCACGTAGAAATCCCACGTACGAGTCAACGTAGTAAATTGCCCCTCATCTCAAACAGCATACAAAATTCATTAAAAACGAAAGAATTTCATATTGTAAAAGTACGTCTTGAGCACCTGGTGTGGTTTTAGGAGTGTAGCCTTTTGCTTGGCAATAAGTGTCTCAGTAATAATCGCTCCCCCATTAAGTAACCAACTGAATGTCGGCTCTTTATTTGAGGATGTAGCTAAGGTACCCATTGGCTTATTAACATGTAAGGAGATATCTAAATCATAGAGATTGTAGAAAGTAGTCGATGTTATTAACAGCAAACACACACTAGCAGACTTTGTACATGATTATATATTCAGAGCCCCGGTTTAATGCGCTTTTGGTACTTGGGAAGTGCTGCCCAAATGGTATCTTTTTAGTGATCCTGGTATCAAAATGGGTCTTAATTTTCTGAAAATTGGTATGGATAAAGTTATTGATCTCTGGAGAATCGGTATAAACTTGCAAATAACTGTCTTATTTTCGTTTGATTTCACTTTTCCTGGTGAAACTAGATTCAAACTGACATATTATTGTACAATTTAGTATACTGTAGAAAGTACCTAGTAAACGTTTATAAATTAAGGGTTCATTTTAGAGACTTTGGTACAATTTGGGTGTAAATTTTCAGAAACTTAGTATACTGTAGATAATCGTATTTATTTCGTTTCCTGGGCTGCATGTCCCTATCCGCAACTAAGTCAAGTAGGGATCGGAACAAAAATTGAGGTACAGTACTTTACCAGGAAAAATAAGCCATTTGAATCGAAGCCCTCTCTTGTAAGACTTCTGCACGACGCCAGTAACTCCCTCCAGACCCTGCATTGACAGCAGTACTACGCTGAGTAGGACGCAGAAAGTTTTCATCTTTATGTAAGAAAAATCACGCGTGTAAGAAGTTTCTCTGCACGATGATTATGATCTGAAACAAAACATGTAATTAGCAATACAGAGAGACCAACAATCATGAAGTATATAATTACTGTAAAGAAGCTAGCATGTCTCTCCTTGAAATTAAAAAATAAAGGAAATGTGTCCCGAGTCTCGCTACAATGCACAACACGTCGCTACAGAGCACAACAAGAAAGTTTGAGGAAGAACAATAGTTTAGATGCAAAACTGCGCTATATGCACGCTATTTATCTTGAAAGTTGGGTTGATCATTACATATCTATATGCGATAGCAAGTTGTACGTGAATCTATATTTACCGTAATAATTGCTTTATCTTTTTATGCAAAGGGTCGTACACGCTGTTTATTTTATAAAGAAGCTAGTAAAGTCATAAGCTCCTAAAGTTCCTTATTTTTGGACCTCTTTGATCAAATTGTAGTACCAAAAGTTTGTTGCTAGTTCCTTTTATCCGGTGAATAGTTCTTTGAATTTTTGGGCCTATATTTAGAAGGTTCCTTTAAAATGTTTCTTTAGAAAAATAGCGTGTATAGGACAGTAAAAATACACGGCAGGGCCTAAAAAGTGTTTTTTCTTTCAAAAGACAAGAGCAAAGAAAGTTTACTAATACCATCAGTTCATGCCTATCACAGAAGTTGGTAATTTCTGTAAAAATAATGATAAATAAAAGGTATCTCAAAGGTAAATTCTAAAATCTAAGCAAAAACTTCACCTCTTTTCCATAAATTTTGGCCAGGCACCACGGCAGCACACTACTGCACAATTGAGTAACTTTTCCGCTGACTGACTTGAGTTAATTGGAAAAACAAGAGGTTTTGACGCAAAAGGCTTACCTCAAATTGTATAACAATTATAAATTTATTCAATTCTATTTATTGCTGCATGGGCAGATCCTTTGTCCAGTTGAAAAAGTACAATGCAGATACAAAGGCATGCAAAATTCACAACTGAGTAACTTTTCCGCTGACTGACTTGACTTAGTTGAAAAACAAGAGGTCTTTGACGCAAATGGATTGCCTCAAATTGTATAACTATTATAAATTTATTCAATTCTATTCATTGCTGCATGGGCGATTCCTTTGTCAAATTTTACAAGTAGAATGCAGATACAAAGGCATGAAAAAATCAAACGAAATAGGTATTAACCTAATACCCATGTGTTTTTGTGTTTTCTTCTGCTTGCTTTCAAGAGACTCTTCTGCTCGCTTTCAAGCAAAATTAACTAAAGTTCATTAAAATTGATATTAATTGCAAATTATTTTGCATCAAGAGTAATTGAATTGACGTTATTGTTGCTATCTTCTCGGTTTTATTCTAGAAACGGGCAACACCCTTCCATCTTCCTAATTGTAATTGTACATTGTTTAACGTTAGTATAGCACAATAGTGATAAACACTAATTCAAACTAACATGAAGCAACTCCACAGATTGCTTCAAAGAATCATTTATTACAGAAGGAACACATCATGGTCTATATGCTTTTCTAGAAAATAGTCTTTCATGAATGATGGGTTCGGTCTCCTTTGGTTTGAAGATCTATGGTACGTCACGGGCTCACGGTGCTGTACAAGACAACTATGTCCTCAAGACAAGCCTTGAAAGGAGGAATGGAAAACTTGCTATCTGGTGAACTGAACGAGAGAATTGGAAGCTTGCATATAACAAGTGACTTAAATATTAAAATTTCTTTTCTTTTTTTTTTTTTTTTTTTTATACACTTTTTTCGATAAATGTGATTTTAATACTACTCGTGGCAGGAGAGAGCAGAATCGGTTTTACAGGTACATTTCAACGTTTTCGGCAATCTAACAATATTGAAAAAACCTAAGATTAATTCAAAATGAACAGTGAAGTGAAAACATTCTATGGATGCAATTTTCGTCTAGGGACGTGGGTAATTTTAATGATTTATTTCTCTTAACAGGTCCATTTATTTGGCAGCTACCATCTTAAGTTCATGCAGTTTTACTATATAAACGAAATAGCAGCAGAAATGTTATGAATTGACTCTTAACTGTTTTGCTTAAACAACAAAAACACGAACAAAATAACACAATTTTAAATTTCGACTCAAGCAAGCATGAAAAAAAAATTAAAATATCAGGCAGGGGTTAAAAAAAAAAAAAAAAAAAAACAAAATTCTAAGTAAATTTTCAGTAAATTTGTTGCAGGTCTATAACACTTTCCGTTAAAAGGTAGTGCGTAGGCACAGGGTGTTTTCTATGATCTTTTAAGTGTGGGGAAAAAAGAAAGAAAAATCCCGTCAAGGAAATGTCGATGCATGCCCTAATTAAAACATAAACCAGCATTGTTCACCAATGGCGTACAAATTCAAGGGGATTGGGGAGAGGTTTCGATCAGATATTTAAGCTCCTTCCATTCAGGTTAAAAGAATTGCGGGACCCACTTCCCTCAGTACGGGGGCAGGACTAGGGGTTTACATGGAAAGTGACCCATCACTTAGTACGTTAACAAAATTCTTTTCGTAGGCAAGGCGATTGAAAGAAGTTCCACGTCAATGTGGGGCGTGTTGTGACCCCCAACCTACCCTACTTAAACCCCTCCTTTTATCCAGAACACGGGGTACTAGCGTGTGAAGCACCCATTCTATTCCTACTCTTGTTCACCATATATATTAAGGTGAGCAATTCAGATATCTAGCAGAAGGTTGTTACACATATCTATCACTCATTGTCTTACTAGTAAATAGCAACATTTTACCCGGGGGACACTATGTCAACCCCTAACCGGCCAAAATTTCAAAATTTTCACTGCTACCTCAGCTGTCATGAAGGGACACCCAATGTAGCTAAGACCCAACTCTATGCTAAGACCATTGACCGATGGACAGCCAATTGTTAGGAACGCCATATTCGCACTCTAATTATAATGCTAACAAGTCCCTAAAACAATAAGACGATTTTAACGGTCAATATCCTCTCGCGCTCGTATATGGGGAATCGCGTGGTACGCAATTTGTGGCGGCTGGCTCCTGCTCGGAGGCAGAAATGCCCATATACTCGGCATAATTCACAAATGTATCGATGATCCGGCGTCTTTCCGTACAAATGAAGGCCACTTAACAAGATTCATGACCTAGGCCATACTCACAAGGCCTAAAATTTCTATTGCAGAAGGACTGCTTTGCCAGCCTTATGGGCAAAAAACTTTGGGTCACTGGAAATATTCAGGACCTAGGCCACACTTCGGTGGGCCTGAAATTTATCTTGCAGGAAGACTGCTTGTCAGCCTTCTGGGCAAAAACTTAGGGTCACTGAAACATATTCAGGACCTAGGCCACCCTTCGGTGGACCTGAAATTTATCTTGCAGGAGGACTGCTTGCCAGCCTTCTGGGCAAAAACTTAGGGTCACTGAAACATATTCAGGACCTAGGCCACCCTTCGGTGGACCTGAAATTTATCTTGCAGGAGGACTGCTTGCCAGCCTTCTGGGCAAAAACTTAGGGTCACTGAAACATATTCAGGACCTAGGCCACTTCAGTGGGCCTGAAATTTATCTTGCAGGAGGACTGCTTGCCAGCCTTCTGGGCAAAAACGAGGTCACTGAAAATATTCAGGACCTAGGCCACACTTTTGTGGGTCTAAAATTTCTTACTAACAGGGGGACTGCGTGCCAGCCCTCTGGGCAAAAACTTATCAAGGGTCATGATTGGCCACTCATACGCCAGGAAAAGCCTTTCTTTAATATTATTACAAAGCATGCCAGCCCCCCCGTTGCGTTTCCACGTTGACCCATTTACATTACAGCTTGATGTTTATAATGCTTGAAGGGCCTAAATTCATGTTTTCTCTAATTGAAGTCTCAATGGTTTCATTTATGTCTCACTAATTCTTGGGGTATCTTCGTATCTCGAATAAAGCACAAGATTTTTGCAAAAATTAATTTAGGATTCATTCCCTATGAATCAGGTTAATTTGCAGAAAAATTGTAGTGATCACCCCGTTATCAAATCGAGGCTCTCATTAGGCTAAATTCTTAATGGCCCATAGTTAATCAAAATGCAACAAGTTCTCTGAAAACCCTTCAACTGGCCGTCGAGATGGCGCCAATTGTCCGCAGATAATTTGGTACTTCACTCAAGATTTTCAAGGCCTGCGTGCTTTCATCAATAACAAGGTAGTGCAAAAAGCACGGCTGTCAATTATAACGCCAAAAGTAATCAACACCTAGTCCCGAAGAAAAACAAGATGGGAAACCCAAATAAATGAAACCTTTTAAAGGCAACCAATCAACGAACGTATCCTTCTCCAAGAGCTTGCAATGACCAATCAGTAGTTAGAAGGTAATCACGAGGTTTTTAACTCCCAACGCCCATCTCTTTAAAAAGCTGTTTTCCCCAAAATATTCACCACTTCGTTCTGGCAAACGTTCTTAAATTGCAAAGAAATTTCGTTCCCAACCCTCCCACCGCTAGTCGAGTCAATTGGACTTGAGAATATCTATTTGAAAGATTCATTCAGCAGGTTCTCGATGCACGACTCGTTACATTTCTATATCTATATATAACAAAAAAACAACAACAACAACAACATCGCCAACAAACGGAAAACTCGGAACACCACTCTCTCTCCTGCTAAGAGTGAGCCGTTGAAAGCGTTAATCATTTTTGGTTTTATGTATTGTTATGAAAGGTTGACCAAATAAAGACATTTATCGGAGATTCATTTGTAACTTTTACCGCAAGAAACGCACGGGCGGTTGGCTAGCGCCTTCTTGGAGGCAGGGCAAAAACGAGGTCACTGAAAATATTCAGGACCTAGGCCACACTTTTGTGGGTCTAAAATTTCTTACTAACAGGGGGACTGCGTGCCAGCCCTCTGGGCAAAAACTTATCAAGGGTCATGATTGGCCACTCATACGCCAGGAAAAGCCTTTCTTTAATATTATTACAAAGCATGCCAGCCCCCCCGTTGCGTTTCCACGTTGACCCATTTACATTACAGCTTGATGTTTATAATGCTTGAAGGGCCTAAATTCATGTTTTCTCTAATTGAAGTCTCAATGGTTTCATTTATGTCTCACTAATTCTTGGGGTATCTTCGTATCTCGAATAAAGCACAAGATTTTTGCAAAAATTAATTTAGCGTTTTATAAATTTCAAATGCAAGGAGTCTTATCGTTTGAACATGGATGGTAGTCTCATTTGATTTAGCAAGCAACATCTCATATGACGATGCATAATCAGAATAAACCAGTCGCAATGCTCTTTCATTTATTTTCTCCAATTTGTCCAAACTACCCTTACTGCATAGCATTCACACCAACGGACAATAGTTGAAATGACATAGTATGAATGAATTTATAATTATCTTCAGATGGTCAATGTCATTCCAGTCCGAGCTACCCTCCGGGCAGGCCAAGTCCGAGCATACTCTGGGCACAGAATAACGATGTTGACAATGGGATGTGAGACAAGGCTTTCACAAGCGCAAACGAATGAATAGCCTGATAACCAGCCCATAACATGATTAAGGCCTGGCTAAACTAGGAGACAAGTCGCGCGCGACATTGATGTCCCCTCGGTGTCCCAGTTTAGCCACCTCGGAAACTCTGTAGCGCGCGAAAAAATGGGAGATTTCTTGTCTCCCATTTTTGTCTTGTCTTCAACAGAATCATTTCTTGTCTCCACGACATGCAAATGAGTCGGGAGACATGTTGTTCGGGGGGTTGCTCGCTTGTCACTCGCATGTTTAGCCACCCTGGGAGACATGCCGAACACAGTGTCGCGCGCGACAAGTCTCCTTGTTTAGACACAGATTTAGTTATCGTGTAGTAAGCTGGTTATCAGGGAAACAAATAACCTAATGAAGTTGCTGCCAAAGGTTTTTCATTAGCATGGGATCGAGCCTTTGGTGCAAGCTGTCCTAATTTAAAGGTAGAGGAAGCAAGTGAAAGTAATGAGTGGTATTGTAAAACTTTTAAACCATACCGTAATGCGTAACGATTGCCCGACTGTCGCATGATGGTAAGATTTGCCCAAGATCTTCGCTAGATCTTCGCTGGAAATGCCATTTGGTTTGGTCCTTACACTTACAATCACTGTAATCGCAAAATCGTAGAAATGGATACAACTTAAGATTTATATGCCTCTTGTTGCAATCGTTATCCAATCCTGATTTTTAGCCATCCAACATGATCTTCTAATATAATCATGTAGACGAATGTGGCAATATTGTCCAACCAAGCTAAGCTTATGGTGTTATAACGAAGTACACAAAAACCAAGAAAAATAAGACGCAATATAACTCAACTTTATTCCAACCAATATTTCTCTTCAAATATAAACTCCATAAACGATAAACTCTAACTCTTAGCAAACGCCTATTTTCCTCACCGAACTCTCTGACACGCTTCTCTCCCAACCCCCATTAACTCACATCTCTACAGTTTCAGCAGCTCAGTAAGGTCAAGATTTTAGCCCAAGCTACAGTAGCGTCACCACAAGTGTCCAGGTCTCATTTGCCCATCTATTTATTAGATCCTAGCGACGGGCACTCATTTCAACTTTCAGCTTTCGCAAATATCTCCGATTCTCTTCATCAAACCCTTGGAATCACTTGGAGCTTTCATGGCTCTAGCCTGAGCTCTGCAGCTAAAAAAAATGCTAGAGCATAACATGCACTCATCGTGCTTTGACACTAATGCACAGCAAACACACTATGAAACGAAGAAGGAGCAAACTAAACTTTATTTTCGCAATCATTTTTAAATGCAGCTAAAACTGAAATTACAACAGCGATAGGAAATTCATAACATTCATCATGTTTATTTATTTTCCCTTGATCTTCAGCTCTTTATGCAGATCATAGAAGTAAGCCTTCTTTATGTAAACTGTTTTGTGCTTGACGCATTTCAACCATCGACGCTTCACACATTTTCTGTTTTTCACTGTCTTCAGTTTAATGCAGTCTGGATCATAAACATTGAAATACAGGTCTTTCACGTATCGTGACTTCTCTGTACCAGCCTGAAAAGAAATCACGTTAGCTTCCCAATTGAAAGAAAACAGCTTTATATTTTTATGTCACGTCAAGTCAAGGCAAAGCAAGTCAAGCCATACCAATCAAAGTCCAGCGACGTGACGGCAAGACACGCCAACTCAAGCTAAGCCAAGTCAATTCAAGACAAGTCAAGTAAGTCAAGTCAAGTCAAATTAAGTCAAGTCAAATCAATTCAGGTCAGGTCAGGTCAGGTAAGTTCAAGCCAAGTCAAGCCAAGCCAAGACAAGCGAAGCCAACGCAAGACAATTCAAGCCAAGCCAAGACAAGCCAAGCTAAGCCAAATCGAGACAAAGTCAAGTAGTCTGTACACGAAAGTACGAGCAGCAGTAAACGAAAAGCCTTCCCGGCCTTTCAAACCCCAAAGAAACCTGGACAAACTGCACGTACAGTGTACCTATTACAACCCAAGACAGAGCGAAGGAAGTTAACAAATACAATCTTTTCATATTTATCATAAAAGCATTTCTGTAACTATAATCATGAAATAGAAAGTGTCAAGTAAACTCTCAAATTTATTCATGTCATTTTAGTCAAGTCACGTCATTTCACGTCACGTCGCGCAACGCTAAATCAAATCAAATCAAATCAAATCAATCAAATCAACCCAAACCTGATTGAGACAATTGTAGAATCTTTTCTCACATTCGCATCCAGAATGTGTTTTCAAACCAAAGTGCCAGCGATGGTACTTGTGCTGAAATGCCTTTATGCGAATACTGCACTTTTTGTCGTGCGCTCTGCAACATTTGTCAGTAGCTCTGTACTTTCCAAGATCGGTATAGGATTTTGCAATATGGCCAGGACCGCACCACTTTGTACCTGTCAAAAATAGACTTTGTGCTTCATCGGCATTGCATTTGCAATCATCTTAATGGTTCTGACGTATTATTATACCCTCACAGCCGGCATCTCTCATTAAAAAATACTACCAAGATCGTACTACCCCGACCTAATGTCAGAGTTTTTTTAAAGAAAAATTTAGAACTGCAAGCTATTCTTATATCCTACAGGTGTATAAAGTTGAATTTACGAAGGTTGACGTCAATATAACTCAGTGCACTCAGTTAGGGGGTATAGGCATGCTCTGCAAGAACATTTTTATATTATATGGACCTAGAATCGCTCTTGTGGTCATTTCCCGATTGGAATTTGCAAAATCTAACTATTAGACCAGGCCATTTTGCTGACTAAAGCAAAAGATATACCGTTGATTATTTTGGTATAAGGGGACAAGTACTTGATTTAATCTGAAATATGGTTTATGTCTATTGCTCAACTGCACAATTTATCTTTTAGAACTGCACAAAATTTTTAGAACTGCACATGTTGTGTAGAACTGCACGTCAAAAAAATCCTGCCGTATGTGAGAGGTATGGATTCAATTCACACTATTATACCTCTTAAATAAACGAAAAAATACAAAGAGTGTCGTCTAGTTTAAGTGCGATATTGTGATAAGTGTCCATTTCTCTGTTTGTGTCAAATCTTGTTCAAAATTGAATAAATTGGGGTCGTAATAATAGTGGCGGGGGGACAATTTGCCAAAAATTAATCAGTGGGGGCCTTTATTAGGCACCGAGACTACGTTTACATTATGCCTGTGCAAAATGAAAATAGTCTGCAATCGCACCGCTTTCGAAAAACCAGCTTTATTAGAAGTTTCTTGAATCCTCAGGATGTGTAGTTCTAAGTTTCTCATAAACCTTTTTTTCATAAAAAACGTGTATGTCAGAGAACGCATTACCTGGTATCATAAACCACTTTCGAATGCCTCTTTTATCGTGCATCTGCTGGTGGTTGTTCCATGTTGGATGCTTGAGAAACCCCATTGTAGGTTCGAGCGCAAGTAGGATTATTGTTACTATCATTGACAGGTGAATCATCATTGTTGCCATGGCTGAATGACCTATAAAAATTCCGGCATGTAAAAGAAATTTTAAAAACTGAACAGAAATTGTTGAGTCTCGAAGCTGAAATTTTTAGCACTTTCCCATAACCTACAAAGCCTACAATCTTGTACAAAATAAAATATATTTGAACAGCCTAAATAATTTTGCTGTTATCTATGAATTATCCCTTCTCCCCCTTCACAATGTTGTTTCGAATATTGCTTCAAAACCAACGTTGTTTTGATAAGGCACACTGGCCTCTTTCGCCCTCCCTCTTCCGCCATCGTGGCGAATCTTGTAGGCTTGTTCCAGAAGCTCGCAGAAGAAAAACCTTCAACGCTAATAGGTAACAGGACTATTAGAACTTTTTACCAGGCTGGCACGTACCTTTGTTACTGTTGCGCTGATTCCACTCTTCCAGCTAACCTTGCGAAAGAGAATTTAATCTTCGCTGCTCCTGCAGGTATTAGCTGATACAGCCAAATACAGCCAGCCCAAGCAAGCTTTATGGGCAGTGTCCTGTATTGACAAACCTTTTATATCCTGTTCCTTCAGCTGAGCAATTTGTATATTTTTCCTCTCCTAAAATTGCTTTTTGTTATTTTGTTTACCGTACGTAATTGAAATCCTGGAAAGAAAAGGAAAGACCCAATTAGATAGTATACTAATTGAGGAGATCAAAAGAAACGATTGAAAATGGCGCGATATTTACCGTCATTAGCATGAATAATACCAAGGAAGTATCCAAAATTGACGGATTTCCGCTTTTGCAAAAGTAGTGCTATGCTTAGGCAAATGTGGGTGGCTAAACATTATTGCCCTGGAAAAAATCACCTTGTTTTGTGATAGGGATAAGTATATTTTCTGTTGCCAATTGCGAGAGGACCTTGCAAATTTTCAGCGCTACAATATGTCATAATGATGGAGAATGCTATGTCAAAGATAGACGAAGGGATACTGGAAGCGTCTTGCCAAAAATGTACATGCCATGCAATTCGTTTTATGCCTGCTTTCATATGGTACTGCCTTATGGCTGTACCCCTCTGTTTTCCCTTATACATAAAGGTTGATAGGTCGGGGTCTTTCCGAGAGTGAGATTAGTTATTTCAGCCTTCGGTCAGCTCAGGTTCTCATTTTTGCAATGTCGGTAATGTATCCGCTCAATGAAAGGGGTGGTAAGCTGCATCATCTATGTGTTACCTCAAGCCCTGACCATCGTTGACAAATAACAAACTACTTTCTTGCAATATATTTTGTTTAAGTAATAATAAGATACATGCATAAGCATGCTTAACAAAAATATATAATGGTCTAGTACCAACCCCGCTTTGCGCCGCAGACCATGGCCGTCTTCGCGCCCCCAGTACATTTACATGTTAGAATTCGAGCTTTGTATATTCATTATTACTTAACGCATGACGTATAGGCCTAAGGACTCGCAGGGTCGCAGGGTCGCAGGTCTAAGGTTTCTAAGATCCATAAAGAATAATGACTTTTCTAACATACAACTCTGTCTCCGCTGTTTTTGTGTTGTCTTACATATACCTTTCCATTTTATCGACGGATGGGAAACATAGTTGGGAAGGAAGCTAGGTAATTCGTACTTCGTATTGTCTATTGTGCGTTCATAAGAATTTTGCGCATTCATGAGAAATTTGTTAAGCATGTTGCATGACAATGTTTTCTTGTACCATCTAATCCTTTTCCCATCCTATCCACACATATTGACGTCCTTAATACGTCAGTTCCTCGTCACATCTTCTGAATGGCAACAACATGTTTGATGTCTTCATCCACGAAGCGAAGCTTTGAGCACAAAACATATTTCAAGAGCAATCTTCAGATGACTCGTAGAATAGAAAAGAAACTAACCTAAGACCAATGGCGTACCCAATGGGGGGAATAGGGGGGTCCGGACCCCCAACTTTTCTAAAATATGGTCTTTGAGATTTGTCCAAAAACGTTGTAAAACTCATGGGGGGGGGGGGCAAAAGGAAGTTTCCCTGAATTTGCGAGAGCATGAAGGGGGTGGTCTGCAAAAAATTTTCCCAAGACTCCCCACTACTTTAGACCTGGATACGCCACTGCCTGAGGCACAGCGAAAGTTTATGAGAAAAGAAAACAGAAATTAGGTATCTATGGGGGGGGGACAATAGAAAGTATCTACTAGGGGGGGGGGGCGGAGTGATTTGGCACGGGCCATGAAATTTATTTCAGCCATGAAGACGGGTTGCGAAATTTTTGTCCACGGCGCTCCCTGTTTTTGTCTTCCAATTGGGCGGACCTTGAAATATTCTTAAAAGATTTACAAAACTCTATTCGCTGAAATCTCAAATCCTCAAAGTGAGAAAGCCCTCAAATAACAGACAATTAAGAATTTCAGCATACACATTAGAAGATTCAAGACTCCTAGCACGCAATATGTCTGAGTTTGTTAGATTAAGTAATACTTTTGATATTTATGTTTTTATCTTGCTTTCTTCAAAATTTTAAACTGAAGGGGTATCGTTCATAAGCATAAATTTAAAAAGTGTTTTCCTTCGAAATCAACGTTGAAGTTCTCGCAAAATTCCCGTATACAGTCTGAAGTGAGGAGAGCCTAATACAGGAAGAGCAGAATACGCGAATACAGGTGCTTATAGCAGGTATTTAGGACTGGTAAAAAGTAATGCAGTGACGTTACCAAATGAAACTTTAACATTCACCAATATCTTTATGATGCAAGCCCCATATCACATGATATTAAATGGCAATACCAAGGAGGTGGTCGACATTTTTATGATATGACTAGCCACAGCCATCCCCCTTTTTCTGGGTGAAAACAACTTAAGCGAAAAGTAGCTAAGTTATGTTTGTTAGAATAAAAAGCACATGACTCGAATGATTGAGTCAGTCAGCTTATGAGCATTGTTTTCTAGTTAGTTAGATAATTAGTTAGTTAGTTAGCTAGTTGCCTAGTTAGTGAGTTAGCTAGTTAGTCAAGTCGAGTTAAGTGGCTAGTTAATTTGTTTGTTTGTTTGTTAGTTAGTTAGTTAGTGAGTTAGCTAGTTAGTTAAGTGGCTTGTTAGTTAGTTTGTTAGTTAGTTAGTTAGTTAGATAGATAATTAGTTAGTTAGTTAGTTAGTTAAATAGTTAGTTGTATGAAGAAAAATTTCTTGTTTCTTCCTTTAATTTTATTACGTGAGTACACTTTTTTCAATAAGCAACTGGACTTTTGGTTTAGCTTAAAATATCTTGTACTTCAGCCCCACAGAATGACTGATATCCCCTAAAAAGTCTTATGTTGGCTCTTTTTTGCTTTAAAATGTAATTGTCAGGATTTGCAATGATATACTGTATTAACAAAACTATCTACACGAATATGTTTAACAAAACTCAAGCCATAGTTGCTTATTTAACCGGTTGCTTATTTTTAAAAGAATTTTAAGCATCTAACCTACGCTTTAAGCTGTTCGCTTTATTACCTTAGAGTATGAACTCTAGAGTAAGTATGTTCTATAGAGTACTTACTATAGAGTTTGTTCAAGACCAGTTCTCTTTGGTATCACCAAATGTCTTCACTGCCTTATACTTCGAGGCATCTTCTACTGTAGCTAATGGTTATGTTTAAAAATGCCTATTGGCTATGAGCATAGAACTGTGTAAATGAAAACGTTGAACTTAATACTTATACATAAAATGTTATACCCTTACTCGGACACTGCTTCTTAAGTTTAGAAAATAAATAATAAAAAGCGTTGGCAGCTGTGTTTGGGTCAATTTGATTAAACTTTTTTAACAGAGACAGAGTTTACTCAGTTTGCAAGAAGATATTAAAAATAACAAAGAATTACTCATAAATAAGTCATAACTCAAATATAGCATTAAAAAATGTACAATGATTGCAATGAAGAGAAGATTATTCAAAGAAAGTTCAAGAAAAGATGATTTTATATCATTTGTCATCATCTCTTTTTTCTTACCTATACTGTCATTTTCTCGCTTATATATATATCATTTTCTTAACTATTGTTGTGGGACACTGTTGAAAACAACAAAATACTACTGTACAGTACGGAAAGTCTTCATTTATAATCTCTTTGGCTTGGTTTTGGCCAAGGCTTTGGACTAAGTAGGGGACATATCGATCTTAGCCCCATCTTTCAAGGTCGATCTTGGGGTTAAGGTGTCAAGCTGCTACCAGTGGCGTAACGGAGTCGCTCGGGGTCCGCACGAAGTTGCAACATAGGGTCCTTATGTAGAGACGGCGGAGCGTGACCTTTTCGCGGGAAGCGGGCTTTGAGTAATAGGAAAATTTTTGAAAAAATGCTTTTAGAACCTTGAAAAACACGTACGTGTCCCCTTGTCAATGACTGCTTATGGGGTGGCCTTAGAAAGCCTTTTAGCATATTGTGGTCAAAAAGCACAGAATACGGAAAATTTTTCGAGGTCCCTTTCAATTGGGGGCCCTTAGTTGTTGAACTAAGGGAGCCCCAACTACCTGCAATGGTTGTTGCTCCAAAATCCGGTATTGCTCGTTTGTGGCATTGCCAGCTTTTATAACCTTAGTTTTTCTTTATTTTCATTCACAAGTAATCAAAACTAAAATGTTGACTTTTTCAACAATTAAAACTGAAGGTATGAAATTCACCTGTTTCATTACATCTTTTACAGCATTTTAACTTTCTCATCAGTTGCTATTTTTTCATAAGCAATATACTTAAAATGGAGATATTAACACGTATTATTGCCTCAATACAGCTGCTATGCCACAGTTGCAGCTATAAAAGCAAAGGTCGTTCATTGCTTGCTACTGGTCAAGCAGCAGCGAGTTGAAGGTACGCGAGAACATCGTGCTATTCTCAAAGTCCAGGAAACAAAACCGACTGTGCCTTTGACTCAAGGTAATACATTTAATTATTTTTCTTTCGCGGGCGGGAGATATGAAAACAAGATCTCCACTATAGGCGAAATCCTTTGCGCGAAGAGAAAGGTTATTTAACGTTGCCACGGTCGCGCATTTTCGCTTTATCGTCGTCGCGACTGCACAAAGTAGAAGTATGACTTCTATTTTTCGTCGCAACAGTTGCTCGGGCGACGACTTAGCCTAGTGGAGGTTTGCTTAGGAATCAAAACTGCCTTTCTATATTTTCACTCGGCACGAGTTGTATTCCTCTACGCCAAAATATATCTAAGTTCCGAATTTCAACCAGAACTAAATTCTTATTTTTTGAATGATTTGATTTATCTCCTTATTTGTATTTACACCCGCTATTTTAGCTTAGGGCCTAGGGCCTGATTACATGACGTGAGCTAAGCCGGGTTAGGTTAATGTGTCGAGATGGCTTTTTTTCACCTACTAGTGTTTATATGAAAAAAGACAAAGCGACTCAGCCTTTTTATAGCCCGGTTGGGTTGGGGCCAGTCTCTCTTGGAATTTTACCCCATTCTTGTCCGGGACTTGGGGATTTGGTAGCCCTCAGTGGGCTCTCTGTGTTTATATCTATGTCTAAACTAGGAGACCTGTCGCGAGCGACACTGTATTCGGTGTGTCTCCCTAGGTGGCTAAACATGCAAGTGACAAGCGAGCAACATGTCCCCCGAGTCATTTTCATGTCGCAGAGACAAAAATGTTTCTGTTATCTCCCAAAAACATTTGCGTGTGTCTTAATACAAATTTTGCCGCGCGCTACAAAGTTTCCGAGTTGGCTAAACTGGGAGGCACCGAGGGAACATCAATATCGCGCGCGACATATCTCCTAGTTTAGCCAGGCCTTAAGGGAGTGTTTGGTTACTGAATTTGTTCTTTGTAATTGTATTTTTCAGATGTACTTTGCCATATCTTCCTTGCTCATTGCTTTCTTTATATCAGCTGGGACTTGCTGCAATTCCCAACTTTCTGGTGATGAACAATCAGCGAGTGAGAACAAACGGGATATTGTTTATCCAGGTATATTTATTCTTAAAGTCTCTTCTTCTTCATCTTCTTCACTCATCTTCCTCTTCTTCTTCTTCACTCTGATGAAGCCCTGAATGCCGGGGTGAAATATTAGTTTTTAAAAAATTCGTCTTTTTTGCTTCGTCTTCTCGTCGCTTTGCAGCGTTACTGCCTCACTGCTTTATTTTATTTCTTTCGCCGCAAGAATCGAAAGATCCGACGGGACAGTTTGCAGTTCGTGGCCTTTTCTCTTTATCAATCATATTTATCCTTGATTTCTCTACTGTTTGAAGCAATTATTTGAAGTTACTTGGCTGGTAGGACATTTGATAAGCATTGCCAAGTGTGTATATGAGCGTGGAACTGTTGGCTCTTCTAGCTACATTCAGATTGTTTTCTCAAGCAATATGAATAGTTTAAGCGTGCCCCCCACCACGGACACAGTATGAAATGTAGACCCTAGACACGGTTATATCTCTGGCATAGAAAGCAGTAGCTAAGTTTCTTAAGTTATTGAAAGTGAACGCGGACATAACACAAACGGCTCGTCGCTTGCCAATCGATATTTATCCGGTCGCTTGTTCACTTGATCGCTTGTTTACTTTTCCTACTTCGTTTTCTAACAGAGCCTCTTCGCGCACATTCCATGTGAAATCAGAATGTATGTAGCCCTTTTTCGCTTTAAAAGCCGCAGCCGCATGCAGAATGCCGCAAACCGATGCCAATACACACCAAAAGCGCAAGTTGCAACTTTTTCTGGAACCGCAAACCGTTGAAAAGTATTGCGAAATCCGTAAGCCGTACTGAAGGTGCTGTTGCGTCATGGTGTAATCCAGCTGACTCGTGGTGTCAGAAGCTCAGTGTGGTCAGGGTTGGAGCCCAGCCACGGTAGCGTCACGGGCAGGGTCGAGGTCTCGATTAGTTAACCTACTACTGAGATCCTAGCGACTGGCGCTAAAAAACCATTTCACCTTCACCTTCACTCAAAATAAGGATCGAAGCCGTGAAGCCGTGAAGCCGCAAACCTGTAACAGGCCCCTCTGCATATATGAACTGTAAGAAGCATTAATGGACTGTCGAGAATAAGGGCCATTACCCATTAGCCGTTGAAATTGTAACCAATTAACATTCTTGCTATGTGCTATGGTTGCAATTTTTGTTGAAGATTATTGGCAATACAAAACAGAGGCCCAGTTTATCAAGCTCCTTCGATTATGTACTTGAAAGTTCTCATTGCTCGTATTGAAAATAGCCAAAATCTGTTACAGGAACCAAGTGGTGTGGACCTGGCAGAATTGCTGAAAACTATGATGACTTAGGACAACAAGTGGAAGCAGACAAATGCTGTCGAGCACATGACTACTGCACTCCGCACATAAAACCCTTCCAGTCAGCCTATGGTGTTTTCAACTTCAATATGTTCACTGTGATGGGCTGCGAGTGTAACGTCCAGTTTGCAGAGTGTTTGGCAGCAGCTGGTACTCCTACAGCACTTGAGGTTAAGAAGTGGTTCTTTGATGTCTTGAAGCCAGTTTGCCTGTCTATTACAATGCAGAAAGTATGCATCAAAAGAAAATGGCTTCGCTGTGTAGAGTTTGGGTATGAAGAGAAAGGACAGTTGATTAATATGTAACTTAGAGTGTATGATCTTATGAGTGTTTAACAAAGGTTCTTAGATTAGAGTGGGACCTTCAAGCTATTTAACATTTAACAGTTAACAATGACGATTTGTGGCAATACATTCATTTTAAGAAACTTCTTATAAGAAACTGCTACATGTCGTTTCCAAATATTTTCAGACAAATAATATTATTTCATTTCCTTAATTCCTGTAGTATAATCACTTATTAGGAGCTCCTCAGTGTGTTTAGGCGAATCGAAAAGGTGTTTTTCTGGCAGGTCAGTACAAAGGGGTACAAAGCTTAAGAAACCTGTATGAATTACAAAATAAAGGGAAAAATTGTCTTATTAAACAGAGTGTATTAAAAATGTAATCTTGAATTATTTGGAGTGGCTATGAATTGATTTTTAACAGAAAGCTTATACTTGTAATTGTTAGTAAAGAGAATGATGATATCGGTGGTATGCAACATTGACATATATTTCTGACGATAGTTTTCTGTTCGAAAGTGCTACCACAAATGCATCTTAAAGGCAGCATGCTTATGTCGACCTACGGTATGATGAAACTAACGCTAACTAGTCGCAGCAACTAACTTATGTCGATATATCAACAACTAATCAGAACTTATTGTATGTTAATTCTTACCATGAGCGATACTTACAAGATAACATTGATGAATATCTTCAAATAGTTTTTAGAAGTGGCCCTTAAACTGCCTGAATCCAAGCTACCGCTCTACATCGGTGATTGGATGGGAAATACAATTTCAGGCCAGAGGAGTTGATCGCGGTCTCAAGAGCGGTCATGTCAGCTGCGACTGACGGGAATCAGTTGTCAACAAATCGCAGAAGTAGAGCATGTCAAACTTTCTGGAACTGTGCGCCGACTAGTTGCAATCAAAAAGGAAATAGCTTCATTTCAAGGCGCTTGGGTACTACAAAGATCAAACCTTGCCCGTCCCCTATACTTCCAAGTAACTCTAAAAAAACCCGAAACCCTTCCATATGCATTTAAGTCCAAAACGCAACGCAACCCTAGCTGTTCCTCGACTGCGACTCTACCTTAACCATATAATTTTGACAACCTTCAGTTTATTTTTCATTGTGGCAATCGCCCTCTTATCTGCACAGCCCAAAATTTCCCTTTCGACGCAAGCCAGCAAGCAATCAAGGAATTTTTATTGGTTAACGTAGGTCAGGGGTTCTTACATTTTGTACAGCTGTTGTGGACCTGCAGCTTGTGTCCGCTTGTGTCCCCAGGCTGATTTCTACAACGAAAACCCTGGGTCTCATTTACCGAACTCGGAAGAATGGACAGATGGACAGCTGCGAACACAGCTAAGTTGTTTCATAGTCAATAGCTTTTTCTATAGAATATGGTTGTTTTAAAGCTTGTAAAATATTGAGTTTAATGTTTTGGAGATCCCCAAATATTGCTATCTATTTTGGACACCAAAAATGTTTTCTCGGGTTTAGCCATCAGCTTCATGACAATTTATAATTTATTAGGCTTTGGCAGTTGGATGGTCATTGTAATGAATCGCACCAAATCGCAAGATTGTTCCTTCAGATTTGTGGACCCCAAATATTGAATTATTGTCCATGTTATAATTCAAAGACCCAAAATATTGAATAAGCTTAAGATTTCCGACCCCAAATATTGGCATGGACCCCCTGTATTGAAAGTTTACGAGTAACCCCTGGGATAAATAATTCTTGGTAATTTCACATTGGGCTATTTCCAACTCGCTTCCCATGTTTCTACCCCTGATCTTTAATAAAATTCCTGATCCTAAAAGGTCCTGTCCTGACACTCTATGTAGTACTTAACTGTCTCTCAAAAAGGTCTTTCCCTCCATGCCCTTGGTACTCTTCCCCCCTTTATGACAGCGTGCAGCAGGGGCTTGGATCCAGTGAAGGCGGGAAAATATGCGCGCGCACATCTTTTCTGAAAGAAAAATGGCGGCGAATCTTAGACAAGTTTCCTGATCACAAAATTCTGCCAAGATGGTCCATACACGGCATTCGTTTGCAGAATCTCTGCAGCCGAAAAGACACGATGATCCAGATCAACAAAGGACATCTGAAGGCCGTAGAAACATTGATGAAACGGTAAGAAAATTTTACCCAAAGAAAAGAAGGCAGTTGTTCTATTTTTATAGGTGGATAGGAGATGGGCCTAATAAAATTCAGGATACGATAAATATCGCATTGGCTATAAGATTTTCCAATGCGGCCTGGCAAGGAAAGCAGACCATATTGACTATCTACTTTAACTAAAATGAGAAAGACAAAAACATAAAATGCATAAGGGGCAGGGATGCACCGTGTGTTAATGGACAACGACTCACTCAGACACACAGACCAGACCGTGTCCCATCGACGATCGAGTGTCTCATTTTTAGATGTTGATCAGACACAATGAACATTAGACTTTTGTCTAATCATTCTAGCAATTTGTCTAATTAGCATTTTCTGACTCTGATTAGACGCACATTAAATATAAGACTGATATCTTCCCACTGTAGGCCTATCTGGCCAAACCGATTGGTGCCTAAAACAAAGTGCCAATTCAGCTTCACGTATTGATTGGTGCATTTCGATCCTTGCCTTTCTATAAGTGTGTTAACAGCCTAGTTCAGCTTTTTAAAATTTTTCTATTAAGGCATTGGTAAATGGAGCGAGCTCGGGCCAAGATGAAAGGCCAAGAAAGAGAAGAAAGGCATATGACGATATGGCTATTCCCTATCATGAGTATGTGACAAGGAATTCAGCAAGATCCGCCACAAGGTATTAAATTGATGTATATTTTTCCACATACAAAGACTAATTCAGAATAATTGGGAAAACAATATGTTTTTTTCATTATGGGTTTTGGAATCTTTCTGCATCAAAATGAAAAGACTGGATCTGTGAGACAGATAGAGTTTATTTTCTCACTTGGAATTTTCAAATATTTCTATTTTGCTCACTTCAGCTGGAGGATGCATTTATCCATCTTTGAAACCAAAACCTTGCAAAGTTTGGCAGACCAGAAATGAAAATTTTGTTTTTAATTTGCCTGTAATTTGCCTAGTTGTGTGCTGCAATATTAATATTTCTTTTCTCAATAGATCCTCAGTTAGATTCCATGGTCAACTGTCGTCCAGTAAGAAGTCTAGAGGTAACTACTACTACTACTACTACTACTACTACTGCTACTACTACTACTACTACTACTACTACTACTACTACTACTACTACTACTACTACTACTACTACTACTACTACTACTACTACAACAACTACTACTACTACTACTACTACTACTATTACTACTACTACTACTACTACTAGTATTACATCTGTCTGAAAAATAGTCTTTTTGAGCCATGGATAGCTATGATCACTTCTTATCTTTTTGCCTGTTTGTTTTTTCACCTGTTTGCTAACAAGAAAGGATCGAAAAATTGGGCAGCCAAAATCTTATTTCAGGGAGACCTAAAAGGATGCTTGAGCAACAAAGATCAGACACTGAAGAGATCAGACAACTAGCTGATAGCTTTTCAGAGCCAAGAAGAAGTGCAAGACAAAGAAGGAGGTTTATGGAACTCTAAATGAGACTCTTATTGCAAAAACTATCACTGTTGAAAAGAAGAAAGAAGATGAAGATGAAGAAGTAAGATCACTAATAATTACAAAATTTGTATCGTCTCTGAAGCCATTACAACGAAGCAATTTGGTTCTGCGTTTTAAACATAGAAATTTTGAATGTTTGACATAATGAGCGGGCACTACTGGATAATAATTCCCTATCATTGACCTGATTGCATGTTTTCACAGGACATGTTCAAGGGAGTGGAAGAACTGTTTGAGTTAATGAAATTTCAAGTTATTAAGGGTTCTAGTTGTTGGAATTATACTTTGTTACTCTTTGGTCAGGGCAGCACCTCTGTTATGCAATCTAATTGGCTGAACATGTTCTAACTCAACTATACTAAAATCCCTGATAACTCTCAAACTAGATTGTCCCGCACCATATTTGAATCCTGCCATTTTCTTCTGATAATGTTTTTATGGGAAGGGAAAAATATCCAAAAATTCATGATTGTGCAGCAAGTGAAAAGTGGTTTATAAAACCAGAAAAGCATACATAAGTGCAAAAATAAACGATTCTGCAAAACCTAGAGCTGTTATACCTAATCTTCTTAGTCACAGATAATCTCTGCATAGAATACGCAGTTGAAATATTACTCTTTGAACTTTTAGAATGGTGAAAGCTGTGATTATGGAGAGGATGAAGATGATGAAGATAGGGAAAGTGAGGAGGAAGAAGAAGGAAGTGACGATGCAGAAGATGAGGAAGATGAAGAAGAAGAAGACCAAGGCAGTCAGGAGAGGCCGTACTCATTCAGAGAAAAAAGAACAGCTACAAGAAGATACTCGGCACCCCCAATATCAGGTAAAACTTGACTGTGTATGTTAATATATCTAGTCGGGCATACAGTTTGTTAATGAAATGGGTACCCGAAGCCAGGACATGTTTAATTAGAGTAACGATTTACAACAAAGAAAAGCTGTGAGCTGTTAATCTGAAGATAATTAATGGAGATTGTAGTGGAATATACTGCAAATAGTACTATAAACCACTTAAGATTCCAAAGGTGAGAACTACCAATTATGGAATTAAATCACTGCGTCTTCAAGGGCCGAAAATATGGAACTCACTCCTTTTTGAAATAAAATCAGCTTCAAGTAGTAAACAATTCAAAAAAATGGTCAAGAATTGGTTTCTTGATAAACAATGTTCATGCTCATTCGAATACAAAACTTAATGCAATCTCTGAAGTTTGCTTTATGTTAGCTTATATAAGTGTAACCACTATTGTAGACACTAACATTAAATAATGTTTCAATTACAATTACAAGTACAATTACAATAGTAAGCAATTTGGTCATCTTTCCTTCGCTATTCTGATTAAACATGCTTCTGGTTTCCCTTTTCATTGCTAGTTGTATTGTGTAATTGTTCCTTTTTGTTTTCCCATCTTTGCAATGAAGATTGTGTTTGTTGCTTAATGATGACTTGATCAGCTTATTCATTCCTTGCTTTCTTCCCTTTTGTCGAACTATTGCATCAACAAAGTTCCTAGGTTGATGTATTCAAGAAGGCAGCGTATTTTTTTGTTTTGAAGATATGGAAGAGAGAAACATTATATAATGTAATACCACACCATCCTATTATACACACGATCAAATTTTCGTGCTTTCTGTTGTTGTTTTAAACAATTGCATCAAAAAAGTTGGTGTAGTATTCAAGAAGGCAGCGCAATTTTTTGCTTTGACGAGATTCGCCACATTCTCGTGTACAAAAATTTAGGAAAAGAGAAGCATTCTACAATGTAATACCACAACGTCCTATACACACGGCCAGCTTGTACATTTCGTGCTTTCTATCGTTTTGTCAAACTGTTGCATCAAAAAGTTGCTTAGTATTTACAGTTACATATTCAAAAAGCAGAGTAACCTTGTTTGAAGAGATTTGTCATATTCTCTTACAGGAAAATCAAGGAAGAGAGAAGCATTCTATAATGTAATACCACATAGTCCAATGCATACCAAGAGACACCGTAGGATGCCTCAGCATTCTTTTCCTGACAGCAGTCGCAGACGAAAACATTATGGCTCATCTACTTCGTCATCAGGTACAAAGTCAACATTACTTCCATTGATTCCTATTGTTAAAAAGTCTTTGAGCAGAATACAATTTCAAAATTGCAAGACACAGTGGAAACATTTGGACATACTTTATAAGCCTTTTTCGTCTGACACTCCTAATAGCATAAGCGTCAGTAACAGAGCAAAACAACGCTGCCTTGTTCAACCTTTTTGGTTTGTTTCTCATGTTTATATTCTGAGGAATGTCAGACTAAAAAGCATTTTTAGTACATCCAAAGTGTTTCCACGGTGCCTTGCAATGTTGTTGAAAATATGACTTTGTAAGAATCTATAAATTTAGAGATATGAAAACTATAATTGGACCATTACACTTGAAACATTTTCAGGTGAAAAATTGATT
The DNA here is from genome assembly GCA_014526335.1 of Chrysaora quinquecirrha. Classification (NCBI taxonomy): domain Eukaryota; kingdom Metazoa; phylum Cnidaria; class Scyphozoa; order Semaeostomeae; family Pelagiidae; genus Chrysaora; species Chrysaora quinquecirrha. The sequence continues at coordinate 2,646,001 of JACTAT010000029.1, read as the reverse complement.
CAGAGAGAAAATGCATTGTTCTACTTTACATTTTCGGGGCGTTCAGCCCCTATTCAAGAATAGACCTTTTCAAAGAGGTCTGCATCGGTGCAATATTTTTCTGGAAGATGGCTTACATCTTGAGAAAGGGAATCCTCTCTGCGTTCAACGACTGAGATTGTCGTCACTTTAGGAGTGGTAGAGAATCAAATGTGTCTTCGAATTCAAAATAACGGGTGATAAAGAGAGAATAGGGAATCCTGGACAATAAATGCGGAAAATATCTGCAGAAACTCAGGAAAAAAGATGCAAGTAGCTCCCAAAATGGAAAATACTTGGTTTAAATGCCTCCTACTCCTTGACCACATAAGCTTGAACTTGAATCCTTTCTTTTATTTCAACTCAAATAAAACTTGAATTTGAAGCAAAAATTTGCTACATTATATCTGAAGTGACCCCAATACGTGTTAATGCACGCCGAGAGGATTCCCTTTCAAAAGTCCGCCATCGTCCAGAAAAAAGGTCCATTATATATCACTTTTTCTTAAAATTTGTCGCCTTTCTAGATTCGGATGACGAACGTAGATTTGAAAGACGAAAAGCAAAGAGCATGGCGAAAGCAAGAGCTCGTTGTTTGCCAATGAACCTTAAACCATCTGATGTTATTGGGGTCTTAAAGGATAGGGAAAGAGCAAGAGAGAGGAATGTGATTGGAACAAGTTTAGCCGATGTTGATCCAATGACTATTGACAACAAGGTACAGAACATTAAGAGAATTGAGCGAACTTCGTTAGAGAACACACTTTCAATGCAGATTAAGACATAAAATCGATATCTTATCATGGTGTAGTGATACCGGCTGGTTGTAAAGATGTCGAAGATTTCCCACGAAACAAAGGAATATACAAAAGCTAGGGTGCCTTAGCCCTCTTTCACCCCTCCTTGCCTTTCTGGTAATTACCTTGCCATTAGATGAACGAAGTTATAAATCAGTTTCTATTGTGAAATTGAAATAGTGTGTATAGCACTAGTGACTGGGATCTCAGAATTAGATGACCTTAAGAGATCTCGAACCTGGCTGGGTTCGAACTTCTACCTCACTGAGTTACTTGCACACGAGCTAGCTGGATTAGACCAGAACGCCGCAGCACCTTCAAGATTACAAACTATTTATAATATAAGAATAAACTTTGAGCATAAAATCGCAATCATTAAATGTGCTGCACCGACGCAATCTTTTCTTATGGATGATATACTTTTCACGATGGAATCGTAGTCATAATCAAAAGATAATACTTTATTTGTTTATCTTTGTTAGGTGACTTTTGGAAGTGTTGGTGGCCTTGATAAGCACATAAGATCGCTAAAAGAGATGGTTGTGTTCCCCTTGTTATATCCAGAAGTTTTTGAAAAATTTCGAATTGCACCTCCAAGAGGTGTCTTGTTTTACGGCCCACCAGGTATATATCGTCAGAGTATGAATTTCCTAGCTACCTATGTCTTTGTTTCTTGATAGTATATTATTGTCTTCTTGTTTAATAACACACATGAAAGAATTTTAATGAAGAGGACGAGGAAGAAGAGCGTCGCACACAACCTTCCCGTTGCGTGGTCGTAGATCAAGCAAGCGCCTTCATGCTAACACTGCCTAACACTGCTTGGACCTGTATTTGCTTAAAAAATGATAATACTTAATCAATTATTAGTTGTGTTTTAAATTAAGGTCTATTACCATCTTCAGGATAAGGAACACTTATAGTTATTTCCGAAACATTATACTTATCTCCCACAACGTTAGCACCAAACTCCATCTACAGAGTCAATTTATTTGTCATCACTTTAATCCCTTAGACCCTGACGAAGGAGTCAAACATTGTTGGTCAAATACCTGAAATTTGTTTGTGAAACAAAATGTTTGATCCTTGAGCCACATCGCGAAAAGTTTCAATTTGAATATCTTTTTGCATGTGTAGTTTTCAAAACACTGCTCGAACAATTCTTTGTGGCATGACTAAACGGTCAGACTAAGCAAATTTCAGTTGTTTAACCAACTGTTTAATGTTCGATTGTTTGGCCGGGGCCTGACAGTGTGATGGGTGGTAATACCACAGACATGGATGGTGGATCCACAGGGGAGGATATGAATGTAGCCTTGCATCATATTCATGATTGCCATCCAATGATAAATGGCTCTCTCCCGATAACTGTGTTATGACTCTGGAACTGCAGTAGCGTCAACGTGATTATGTGCATTTGCTTTCCTAGGCACTGGGAAAACATTAGTGGCGAGAGCTCTTGCGAATGAATGCAGCAGCGAACAGCACAAAGTGTCATTTTTCATGAGAAAAGGAGCCGATTGTCTGAGCAAGTGGGTTGGAGAATCAGAGAGACAATTGAGACTTCTTTTTGATCAGGTAAAGGATTAAGTGCCTTTTTAGTCAACCTCCGACTCGCCCCTAATTCTTTTCACCAAAACTTCCAAGACGTTTTGCCTAACCCATCGCAGCCGTTTCGCCCAGCAAACTTTCGCATAGATTTTCAGTTTTCCTTATTCTTAACCCCCGATTATCAGACATTGTTTTTGTCATTGTTTAAGTGACAAAACAAGTAATGAATGGCAAGTAGTGCAGTTTGGCAAAACGACCAAAAAGACCAGCTTGGGCGAAAAGGAAATTGAGCAATATGCAGGTTGGGCGAATCGACTGATATGAGCTAGACCATTCAAATGCCCTGTAACCATCTTGGAATAAACGTTGCTCTGGCCAATAACCTTGCCAAGAAAATGGCGATATATGGGTTTAATTTGCTGCATTTTCTGAATACCTTAGGGACCGTCTCCAAATATTCGTTCCAAATTCGTTTCGAAAATACGTACAATTATACGAATTTGGTACGAATTTTTACAGGGATGGTACGAATTATTTCGCACCAATTCACTCAAAATTCGTACCAAATTCGTACCAAATTCGTTTCTAATTGCATCAAATTCGTACCAAGTTCGTACCAAATTCACTCCTAATCCTACCAAATTCGTTTCAATTTTTTGCAGGAAACGAATTAAATAGTTTCACGGAACGCAAAAGAAACGCATCAATTCGTACCAATTCGTACCAAAATGAAACGAATAATTGGAGACGGTCCCTTAATATGCACAAAATGAAAAAACAATTACTTACTGACTATATTATTTTACAGGCATATTCCATGAGGCCATCAATTATATTCTTTGATGAAATCGATGGACTTGCACCTGTCAGATCGACTCGACAAGATCAGATTCACAGCTCAATCGTCTCCACATTGTTAGCACTGATGGATGGCCTAGACTCACGTGGTGAAGTCATTGTCATTGGTGCAACCAATAGAATCGATTCAATTGATCCTGCTCTGCGCAGGCCTGGAAGATTTGATCGAGAATTCCTGTTTACATTGCCTAATAAAGTGGTAAGTTTAATGTTTGTGGAGCTTTTCGAAAATCTTCTGTAAAAGTAAAGGTAAAGTTAAGTTGCTGTTTTGAGTCTACTACCAGCCTAGGGCTACTCAGTCGACTTTACGCTTTACTCCTTATCTGGATACATGTATGCGGCCCTCGTAAATAGCGATCAGGTACCCATTTATATACCTGGGTAGAGAGAGGCACATTTGCGTTAACAACTTGCCAAAGGTTGTTATCTCTGCAATCACAAGTGGAAAGACAGTCGCTCCAACCCACAACATTTTCGTTGTGAGCCCTGCACGCTAACCACTGCGCCACAGAGACCACCAAAATGTATGGCCAAACATGCACTTGAAGCTAAGAGTTCCCAAATCCTCATGACCTCATGACCACATCCTCTGTTAGATATTCCGAAGGTCCGAACAACTAACTATGGTATTAAATCCTTAAGTTTCCAAGGGCCAAAAATTTGGAATTCCCTTCCAGCTGAAATAAAGTCTACCCGAAACCACAAACAGTTCAAAAACCAAATAAACATGTGGTTTCTAGATAAAAAATGCGCCTGCGCATTCTGTAACAAATGATAATTTTGATGCAATCTATGATGTCTATATATATAAAACAGAACTGTTTGTATGTATGTATGTATGTATATATGTTCACTTATAACTCAAGAACCACTCCACAGACTGAAAAACAAAAGGTATCTTTGTAATCGGCATATTCCCGAGAGTTTCCTCGGCGAAAAAAATTTCATAAACGTTATGAATTAAAAGAATTCAAAAATAGGTAAATAGGTATTAGAATGGAAATAAAAGCGACGGGATTCCGATTTCTTGAAGCCATGTTGACGTCAAATTAATCAACATGATTCTTAATAGTTGTACGATTCGGCTAAACAAAAGTAGATTGATACAAGAAACGATTAATACGTCAAATTAAACATGTGAATGAATTTTATCTCAGAAAAGTCTCCACTTTATCAAAGGAAAGTTGAAAAAATTGAACCCGGCATCGACGGGTACCAGGGCTAGTTGCTTAATGTTAGTGTAAATTAGTGCACTGGTCACTACTGTAAAACTAACAGTAAATAAGGTACACTTCAAATTTGAATTCAAATTCAAATGACCAATTTGGACAAAGGGGCACACGACCATGCATCAGGGACGTGATTTGACACGTAAATTCATGTTGTGACGGTAACGTTTATTTTTATATGATGTAACCAAAAGGGACACATGAAAATCCTGTAAATATAAAGATGTGACAAGGACGCCATGGTGAAGTCGGTGTCACACTTTCTGTCATATGATCCTTATCCAAGCCATAGGCCTTGTTTCTATATCGTTGTATCAGTCGGGGATAAATTGCTGACCATGCATTGGTGACACCAGAGGAAAATAGAGTACCTAAGTCTTTTGACGTCACAAAAATCTACTTTAAGAACTTCCACATTTGCTCTTCTTTTTGTGAAATATATCAAAAATTGGCTGAGATATGGCCATCCGAAGAAATACATTTCAATAGGAAATCACTGTACATATTTTGCGCCTTGTTCAAAACATTACGAACCGAAGCAACAATACAGTGATTTCCAATTTAAATGTATTTCTTCGGATGACCATATCTCACCCAATGTTTGATATATTTGACTGATTTCGCACTTTCACGCATTATTTTTGACCCTCTTTCACAAAATGAAGAGCAAATTTCGAAATTCTAGAAATAGATTTCTGATGACGTCACACTTTATGAGTTTAGATTCTTACCACATTTTGCATCCTTGGCCAGTGCTTTTGATACTGTCTAGAAAATGGTTCATACCAAGTTTAATTCATTCTGGGGTATTTGTGGTAATAATGATGGTTTCATGGTTTTCTGTATAGGCACGGCGAAGAATCTTGGAAATTCACACGAAGGAATGGCAACCAAAAATATCAAAAGCGTTTTGTGACGAATTGGCTGACCAATGTGTCGGTTACTGCGGAGCAGATATCAAAGCTCTGTGCACAGAAGCAGCTCTTGTTGCTCTGCGGAGGAGATACCCACAGATATACGGAACCAATAAGAAGCTTGTTTTGGATACAAATGACATCAAAATATCTGCAAAAGATTTCCAGTATGCAATGAAGAAAATAGTACCGGCATCGCAGAGGTCGGTTGCTGCGCCTGGGCAAGCTTTGAATCAGATCATGAAACCTCTCTTAGAATCGACATTGGAATTAATTTTAGAGAAAATCAGAAGATTTTTTCCTGCAGCCAAAGCTATAAAAGGTAATTGAAAACTCTGTCACACGAATATGAAGTCTGATTTCTGATTTCAGTTGACTCTGCACTAGCAGAGTCTCATTTCGCAGAGTCATATATAGTCTCATTTGGTCAGGGCCTTTGAAGATATTGTGGCATGCTGTTCTAATCCAGCTTGCTTGAGGTCTCGTTCGTTGATGTACTTATTATATAGTGTTCGAAAATACCGCTGTTCGGATCAGCAACAGCGCAATCCGATCGGTTCTTCTCCGGTCTGTAAAAGCCGTATTGGCCGCCATTGATATAACTATGTAACCTTTTACGGACCTCACTACCTTTGGTCCATCCGTCGTGCTTTGGTCCGAATATTTCCATCATTGATCTTGCAATCGTTCAATAACCGCATATCACAACCTGATACATTTGTACGTTAACGTATTTTGTTTAAAATAAAGTTAGGTGTCTGAATCAACCCGTTTATTTTTCACACAGATACCAACACAGACACTGGAAACAATGCTTCAAGATCTCAATCTTCCTATGAAGTAGATCCTGATTTTTCTGATGATGATTATGATGATGATAATCAGCCAAGTATTTACGAACCCTTGTCATATGGTCGCTCAACAAGGACCACCCAGCGAGCATCCAGCCCACCTCCTGCGAATACTCGCTTCTTGGACCTAATGAACAACGCTAGTTGTAATGCAATGTCTCATCGAGCCAGGTTTATTATCACGGGACCAGAAGGAATGGGCCAATCAACACATATAGCACCTGCATTACTGTATTCTATGGAGCATTTGAAGGTCTATGTACTAGATCTACCTGCTCTGTTCGGTGTGTCAGCAAGAGTCCCTGAAGAAGCGTGCTCTCAGGTAAATATTTTGAAGAATAATTCATTTTGAAAATTATGCTTCATCAACAGAGTACAATCAGAAGCAAACTTATCGTTGATGTTTTCGGCTCTTCCTATTTTAGCTTATTGATCGTCACTTCCTTGACCACTGATGAAGGTTCTGTGGCGTCGTGGTCTTATTCAGCAAGTTCGTAGCGTCAAAAGCGTAGCATTTTACATAAATTAATGCAATCTCTGTAGTTTGCTCTATGTTAGTTTGAATTAGTGCCAAATCACTACTGTAAAAACTAACATTAAAAGATTTTACACTGGAGCAATACAAACAATACAAGTAGCATAGTCGAGTTCAAGCCCCAACCGCGGTAGCGCCACAACCAGGGTCGTGGTCTTGTTTGCTAAAAAGCTACTGAGATCCTAGTGATTGGCGCTTTACACTTAACCTTCACCATGACCTATCCTATGATATTTCAATGTTTTGTAAAACTCCATAAAGTAAAAACATTGCTCTGACGGATAACGCTGAACTGCTGGAAAGTGCCATCAGATGTGCAACCAATAGTGGGCCAATAGCATACAATTTCTATTGTCGTTCTATACTAATAGCAATTTTATGCTTCTGGTTTAGTATGATTAATAAAAGTCCTTACTTTGAATTTGAGGGCCTAGAAAACGAACCATAGCAATACCTAAAATTAATGCATAAGACCAACTGTACATTCATAGTCATAGTATCAATAAATTAACTCTATACTCAATCGACATTTTAGAACGTTGATGTTCCTGACATCTTTTGGCATGTGTTCTTGCCGTGTCGGCCCGGTAATTTGTCTTGGTTTTGTAAATGCAGAAAATCCTAGCTTCATGCTGATATCATTTTGACTATAGATCGTCATGGCATTAATTTCTAGACTTTTCTACAACGTTGATAGCTAAAAATCTATTCCTTTATTTGTAAAATGTAATATTGGGACCACGTTTTTGTTCCTCAGATCTTCACAGAAGCCCGTAGAACTGCTCCATGTGTGATATACGTACCTCATATTGATGCTTGGTGGAACTCCATTAGCGAAACTTGCAAGTGCACCTTTCTCCAGCTTCTCGACGATCTTCCAGCCTCCCTGTCAATCATTCTCATTTCTACTTGCAATGTCATGTTTACAGAGCTTCCTGACAGAGTGAAGCGAATGTTTTCTCCAGTTTATGATGAGGTAATGCATTTGATTCCAAAGCTTTTTTCTTACTGTTCTTAATAATTTTCACAATCTTTCTATGATATCTCCTTGTTCTTCTTCTTGTGCCTCCCCGTTTTTTCTTCTTCTTTTCTTCTTCTTCATCATTTTCTACTTCTCTTTTCTTCGTATTCTCGTGTTTCCCTTTCTTCCCGTTCTTCGTTTCTTCTTTATCTTGCTGTTGCTTTTCTTCTTCTTCTTCTTCTTCTTCTTCTTCTTCTTCTTCTTCTTCTTCTTCTTCTTCTTCCATTTTCCTTCTGCTTCTCTATTCATCTTCATCTTCTTTTTACTCTTCTTGTTCTTGTCTTGTTGTTTTTCCGAGTATTCTACTTCAACCTCATTATCGTCATCTACGTCCTCTTCAATCTTCGAAATTTTTATTTTATCTTGAACAGGTCTATGAGGTGGCAAATCCTACAGAAGAACAAAGGAGAGCATTTTTCCACGAACTGTTGCTCACACAGGCACTTGAAGAACCGATTAAACCTAAGCCTTGCAGTGAGTTGATTTTCAATGTTTTCCTATTACCACTCGCTCTGTAGACTTTAAAGAAAAGACGTCATTATACTCATCTTTCTATTTTCATTATAATCGACGTCATTTCATCATGGTTAGAATAGTTAGTAAACTTTCGTAAACATAGGAAAACCATAGCACCATGTTGACTTTCTTACTCTTATCTTGAAAAGCAATTAGTACTAAATCAAACTTCAGCTTGTTCTCGTAAACCTAATGCAGGCGTGTGATGCATCGGCCCTTTGTTGCCTTCAGAACTAATGGACCTGTGCAACAGAAAGACTACAAGAGAAGGAAACGAAAAAACATGCACATACAGAAACAGTAGTAATTGGATGGGAAATGGAACAAAGTGGAACATTTTGCTATTTGACACTAGCGATTCAGAAAATTGACATTTTCAAGAAACCTGAAAAACTTCAAGCAGTTTGTTCGAATAATTCATCACGCAATGCTTAGGGACTTAGTGTTAAAAGCAATACAGCATTTATTTTTGCATAATTGAGCTGTTTTATCTATGTTTAACAGAAGCAAAACAGACATTGGAGGTATTACCAGTTGCCCCTGCACCTCAAAAGAGGCAGCTGTCAGAAGCAGAGTTGAAGAATCTCAGGGAGCAGGAGCAAAATATCCTCAGGGAACTACGGCTTTTCCTGAGGCAAGTCGTGTGGAAATTAATGGCTGACAGAAAGTTCAAAGAGTTTCTTAAACCTGTGGATTTGGACGAGGTAGATTTGGACTTATTTTGTTCTGATTTCGGCCTGATTGGGTATGATTGTCTTGACTTGACTTGACTTGACTTGACTTGACTTGACTTGACTTGACTTGACTTGACTTGACTTGTAAACAGACATTGAAAAACCAATGGTGCTGCAAGAAATTTAAGCGGGTTTTACTCATTTTCCTATCAGACTATATTAACTGTATTGAAGTGCTGAATATGAAATCTTTATCTATAGGTACCGGACTACTTAGACGTGATAAAACAACCCATGGATCTATCAACCATTATGACAAAGATCAACTCGCATCAATATCAGACTTGTGCTCAATTTCTCAAAGATGTTGACCTAATAACAAACAACTGTCTGGAATATAACCCCGACCAAGACACCTTTGATCGTTTACTACGAAATCGTGTCTGCGAACTGAGAGACACAGCACATGCAATGATATATGCTGACCTTGATCCAGAATTTGAGAAAATGTGTGAAGAAATAGCAGTGTCAAGGCAAGAAAGAAGTAAGAATATATAAGGCTTCATGTTGTTGTTATCCAATATACCGAATAATTTTCCCATCATATGCTGATGTGCTGTTTTTCCTCCATTTGAAAACCACAACTTCCGAAAAAAGTCTATTTTCTGCTTACTTTTGGCGAAGAGCATCAATTCAAATAAGTATTCATCTTTTCAATTAATTAAGGATGCTTCCTGTATCCTTCTTTGGGGCCGATCTGTGGGGTGGATCAAGGCTCAAAGTTAATTTCTTCGAAGACTTGTCCGTTTGACGATGCTTTACCTCATCGTTCAACAAAGAAAATGCCAAAATTTTGCATTTTTTCCGATCCTTCTCGCAAAAGTTTATTCTCTTAAAGTGAGTCTCCTACTAAAACCCTGTTGCTGTCGACAATGATTGATATAAATATCTGTTATAGCCATAGCTTTTAATTGTATGGCGATTAAAGGAGGAATCCATTAAGAGAACAAGCTTGCTATTATAGAAGTCGCTGAAGGCTGCAAGCTGTGTTTGCAAGATTGTATGGAGTACCTTAAGGTAGAAATGTTAGCGGGTACAAATCGTTTATACTTTAAGTAGTTTTTTTTTAGTGCAATTGCTGTTATACCCATTGAGTGGGTGCCTGTCTCTCCCTGCTCAGTTTGCTTTTAAAACACAATGATCCGTGTGTGTTCCATTGCTTATGTAGAAAGTTACAACCTTTCAAGCTTGAACCAGTTATCAAGTCAAAGCTTTTTGAAAACTTGTTAGACTTCTTCAATTGACGTTTTACTTTGGTTCTGGCATACTTGTATAATGTGAGAATCCGAACTGGAATACGACTATTTTGCTTACTACTGCTTGATGACCAATGCCCTGGTTGTCTGCTGCATTATTTTGAACATGAAATACTTTTTACAGACGATTCTGAAGACGTTTTCGCTCCCTCGTACATCCGCGTGCTGCAGAAGAACTCACATCCTCTGCGTTCTTCCACTTCGAATGCGAACCAAGCTGATTCTCAAGCTTCACAACCATCAACAGCAACTGATAACTCTGCATTGAATACTGCAACGAAACGGCATCCACAACCTTACAATGAAGGAGCAACTCGACATAGCCGTCGCATAAGAGGAGAAGAATCAGTTGAAATTCCCTCATTTTCTATGCCCATTGAAAATATAATTCGTTCTGCAGAAAAGAAACGACGACGTGGACATAGTGTCAGATCAGAGTCAATGAGCAATGCTGGTAAGCTTGTCGCCTTTCAGGGCTTCTTTCATCTAACTGTACATGTTCAAGTAATTCTTGAAAACCCTTGCCTTCCCTTACCTCCATTTCTGAAACTTTAATTACCCACTGTCCAAACTGCTGTACTTGTAATGAAATTTAACCCTCAATTTTAGGCCCTCTCTTGTTTACTTCCTAACAGCTCATTCATTCTACAATTTTTCCTCTTTCCTCATTCAGGCATTGCATCATCTCTGTTATCCAGCTAGTATTGACGTCATATTACCTACTTCACGTAATTTATGCATATTTCCTCTTATGTTCCACGCAGCCCGGCCTTTTCCTCTTAACGTTAGAATGTTATTTGCATTTACGTAAATTTATTTCCTTGTTTTTACTTTATATAGTTGTAAATAGTTAGAAATTAGTTAGTTCAGAAAATTATGGAAAACGCATAAGATCTCTTTTCTGACTGCGTGTCTCCGGCACGTAAAACTCATCAAGAAAACAGACTCGTTGGATCGCTCTTCGAAATTGAGGACAAACACACGCAGCAAATTTTAGGAATCAGCAACTCATCAATATTTCCTAAATACTTATGCTTGACAGGGAGTTTTTCGCTCAAAATGAAAGTAGACATTGCATGTATTAAATTCATATTTTATAAAGACCTGTTGTATACCTTTTTATCGTTATTATAGATGAGGCCAGTGCTGACATTACAAGCAAAGATAAAACTGAATTTGATGAAAATACTGAAGTCTGTAAAGAGATACCAGAGCAAGGAACTGACGAACAGCAAGTAGAAACTAGCATGGAAGAAAAGACGGTTAATAATAAAGGTAAAGATTAGAGTTTTCTTCTTCAATCACAATGAATCAGTCGTTAACGATAGCAGTAATAGGCATCAACATTCTTTGATTGGAGAAAGGTAGCCAGGTAAGGTATGTCAAAGTCCGGTTAGAATTGTAGCTATTGAAGTCTTCGCTTAGTAACCGGACAACAGATTACTTTATCAAGTTTTTAAAAATCCGTTCAGAATCGGAGTTAGTTACTGAAGGTGTCCGCTTTTTAATCCAGACAAAGAGTAACCATGTCAGGTTTTTAAAAATCCGTTCGGAATCGAAGTTAATTACTGAAGGTGTCCGCTTTTAATCCAGACAAAGAGTTACCATGTCAGGTTTGTAAAAATCCGGTCGGAATGTGCGTTACTAGAAGTTTGTGCTTGTTAATCCGACTTGAGGGGATAATTCTGAACTAAGAAAGTTAACCTAGCTTAGTAAAGAATTCGTTAATGTATTCCAAAACAAATGTTTGTTTCTCTACAACTCTTTTTCTCTACTTTTTGTTTATTATATTGAAAATTGTACCAGTAGCACTTGAGTAATCAAAGCAATGAATACAGAAACGAGTTGAGTAACTCTTCTTACCGACCGTAGTTTTTGTTCTGTGGTAGCAGTATTATCTGGATATCTGAGAAAACTTCAATAGATGAGATTCAAACCTGCACTGCATGACCACAGAGCCAACGACTTTCCAACTGAGCAAAACGTGCTCATTAAAATCACTGAGTAGCTCTCCAAGTCATTTGTCCCAGGAAGAACTTTTTGCTACATGACTTGGAGAGCTAATCGGCGATTTTATTAAGCTCTATAGCTCAGTGGAAGAGTTATTGGCTCTCTTGTCATGCAGTCAAGGTTTGAATTCCATCTATTCTGGTATGCCACTTGTGGAAAATCTTTCTTAGTGTTCGCCATTCATAACAAATATATATAAATTTGTATAATGCTGAAGAAGGCTCAACATAGCCGAAACATAAAAGTCGAAACGGGAGGAGATCCTTGGGCTGTATGACTTTGAGAGTTACTCAGCGGTTTTTTGAAGCTCTATCACTCATTGGAAACGTTGTTGGCCCTCTGATCAGGCAGTGAAGATGAGTTCTTTTGCATACAGTCTGCGGATTCGTAGATGGCTGTAGAACACATTTTGGAATCCAAGATTTCTCTTGGATGCTGAATTTCGATCCTACTGGGTTTGCTTTGTAGCCTTTCGGTTTCCTTTATACGCAAAGAATGTCCATCATTTTCAGAGATGAAAGTCTTCATATCCAATGATAGATTGATACCTAATAAATTATGCTTTTATCCTTAGCTATCCCTGATGAAGAAAAACCATGCAAGGAAGATTGTTTTGTTGTATTGAACAGAGAATGCAATGCATCAGATGTTGCCAATACAGATATTCCTGCTGCCCAACACATAGAGAACTCTCCAGAGCCATCTATTCTGATTGATGGTCAAGAGGTTTGTCAAGAGTCACCACAGATAATTCCACAGGAAGATACCCAGTCACCAAAAGACGAACCAATGCAATTAGCTGAAGATAGTCCTGATCGAGAGTCTTGCAAAGCTTCAAAAAGTCTGAATTTCGATGAAATAGGTGTGCAATCTTCTGAAAATGTGGATATTGAAAAGGGTAAGTGTGGTTTTATTTTATTATGATAGCAAGGTAGAATTGGTATATAGGCTATACATATAGTAGAGGTATACAGTGGCATATATGAATCAAACAGGGGAGACCTCGTGAAAATCACAAAACCTCAGGAGAAAGAAGAGACTATCTTCCGTTAGTTATCTGCATCCATTTTTCATCATGTTACAATAGAATTCTAGAGAAATTTACTAGCATTGACTGATGTGAGGGATTGCTTGGACAAAAAAATGTGACCTCTGGCTATACACATGGACCAACTGAGGTACCTGGCCACAAGCCCTGTACTAGTCCTTAGCCGTGCCAATTGCTGACTTTGCCCATCTTGATCCATATCTGCATTGAGACCTTTAAAACTTATCATTACAACATACAAAGGCCAGCAGCATGGTGTTATGTTTTGTGGAGGTCTTATACTACTATCACGAGACACGAGACATCTTTTTACTGGGGGTGCAGTAATATGACGGGTATGAAGAGTCTACTGGAAGAAATTTGTTGATATTTTACGCTGGAAACGTATATAATCAGTAATAATGCTATATGATGTACGAATAACAAAAGAGTTTTAAATATTCCAACTTATCACGGCTGTTTCTGACACCGTATTAGACATTATAGCCACCACTTATCATGGCAAGCCTTTGATATTTAGTAGGGCAACATTTTGGGAGAGATCTTTCTCCCATCATCGAGCAATGAGGAATGTGGTTTCTTTCTTATTTATTGCAATGGTCCTAAGCTCGGATTAACCGGACCTGGCAGTAAGCTCGGACATTTGGCGCTCAGTTTCTAAAATTTGTGGCGCCAAAATTGCGTTCAGTGCAACTTTTGATATTATTCAACCAGATTTCTGGGATAGAGTAAGATACTTGACTGATACAAGGAGTTGATAGAACTGTCTGAATACTTTCTTTGACTAGTCTGTTTTTCCAGTTCTTATCCTCATCAATCATTGAAATGTTATTCCAATCCATCTGATGTTTGTCCGTCCAACAATGATTGGCAAGATCATTTTTATCAATTCGACCATGGGTCACATTTGAGAGTTAGTTTGAGCTTTTAAAAATTCAATCTTAAACCATGAAATAAGTCTGGAGACGTTTTACCAGCCTGAGTTAATCTCCACCAGTGTCATGCCTTAAGGTTCTTAGTGATTAGCATGTAGATATAGATTGACAAAAGATACCATATCATGCATCTCTATATCTCTTGCTTTTTGTAATAACATGATCTATTCTTTTCTCCTGTAGATAAAAAGCACCATAGAGAAGCATTGGAAAGTTTATTGCACAAATTAGTTTTAGTAACCGAATCAGAATCTATAACATCATTGGAAAAGATCTATTTTAATATAAGCAACTGCATATACAGAAACAGGAAAGAGGCAGACAAAACGATTGTAATAAAGGTGCGACTTGAAGTTGTTTGATCTATTCCTTTTTTAGCTATATGCTCAAACTTGTGAGTGGCCAAGCTTCTCAGTCAGTTCTCGTTAGACAGCTGAAGTTAAGCTTGGTTGTGAGAGGTCAGCATCTGGATGGGTGACTTTCCAGATGGGTGACCAAACAACACTCTGCCGTCCTTTGGAAACTAGGGGTCCCGTGCCTGAATGCGCAGCATGCATAGTAAGCCAAAATTAGCTCACAAAGCTAGAAATAAAAGCCTACTCAAATATAGTAACAACAACAACTTATTTGTTAAGTTCTTTTAATTCCTATATTAATGCATACGTAGCTTCTTAATTTTAAAAGAAAGAAACTAATCTAATTTGTACACTTTAAAGTTGTATAATATCTCTAATAAACTTATAGGTGAATGCATATCTGTGGGTATCAAACCAAGCAATACCAACCCTATCTTATACATATTGTACTGACAAGCATTGCATGTGTACTGTATGCCATTCTTTTTCATAATGTTTAAAAGTTTTGAGTTTTTCAGATGATTTTATCTCATGAAAGAGTCTTTGATAGACCAAATCGGCTCTCTTGATGAGCTTTTCCTTTTAATTGAATTCTAAATTTTGTGCCATGAAACGCGTGGTTCGAGCTCTGAATTTGACAAAAAGCAATGGTTCCTCAAGGGTATGACCATGTGACCTGAAATGGGTGTAAACAACGTTAGCCGATTTTGTCTATTGATGCCTAATTTGTATTGTAACTTATCGCTTCTCAATTACTTTTGTAGGAGATAAGCAATTTCATTGGATTATTGGAAGAACAGAGAAACTAACACTGTCAATCATCACAAAGTATTTTTGTAAGTAGCATATTGATAAAGTTTAACAGTTTGATGATGTTTAAATCATTGCCATTTCTAAACTTAAGGTGCTTTAAAAAACTTTTCGCCATTGTAATTTAATTTCGATATGTTCATTCGGTTTAATCATGAGATTGTTGCACAGCCGAATCAGCTGATTATGTCTGTCACACGAAGAACTGATACTATAATGAGGCTCAGTCCCGGTGGGGGAAGGGGGCGCATTTGACCTGATTTCGGGAAGGGACGTGCCATCCAAACCCCAAAACATCCCTATTCTACCAAAACTGTACAGAAAATCACAGCGAGGATTGTTTTCAAATAATTGGCAAAGCTAGATCTTGGTTCCATCTAGGAGTTTTGAAATCTGCCCACATCAAAACCAAAAGGCCAGTTCTGTGTAGAGTTTTTTCTCACTTGGACTCTTCAATTAATTCTATTGATCTTCCCGCTGCATTCCGCAAGCTGATTGGTGTTTAAAACACAACGCCGATTCGGCTTCCCTTTCTGATTGGTGCATTTCGATCCCCATCTTGCTATAAATTCTGCCTCGTCAATTGTTTCGGTCTGTTTATGATGTTTATACTCTGAGGAGTTTCAGACGAAAAAAGCTTTTAAGTATGCCCAACATGTTCCCGCTCTTTCTCGCTATTTTGAATTTTTTACCACTCAAAAACTATTCATATATCTGTTCCCTAAATCAAAAACTTTGAAAATCGATCTCATATCGAGTATTTGAACATTTATACTCGATATTGTACCAAAGTTTCGAGAAAAGATACCTATTTTATGTTGTTTGTACCAATATCGTGAGAATTGATACCCTTCTCGGTGGCCCGTCCTCAGTACCCATAATATAGCTACATATTCCCCCTGGGAAATTCTGTGTTCAGCCGTAAATACAATTTGTCGCAAGAATGCAGTGTAGCGGGAGCGAGGCTTGAGGTTTTGGAAGAGTTTGGTAGCCAAAATTTGAAGTAGAGAGATCATGCACATTGGTTTGTGCAGGCGATGTGATATTCGTCACCTTCGCAGCGCGCCGCGCTTTTACAGTCGATGCAGTGAGAAAATGGCGGAATCATCTGCACTACGCCAGGTATGTATCATTAATCATTTGAATCACTTTTTATTGATTACAATATTTTCCAAAATAAACCATTACCGCGCACTTTGCGGAATACTGCCACTCCCCCGAATGCCCATGCAAACTAAACATGCATCTCAGCAAACTTGTTTCATTAATTAATTATTGCCACATGTTATATGATAGTCCAAAATTTTACGTGGCAGATCAATTATGACAAATCAATTTGAAATAAAAAACGTAAAAGGCTAAGAAATTATAAAGAAAAAACTAAAGAATACGGCTTGAATCGTTTCAAATCTTTTAAATCATTTGCTTGTTCTCCCTGCTGCAATCGAAGCCTGGGTTCACGGTAAGGCTTTCGTTTAAAGTTACGTTTGACTGTTTCTTAAGTCGTCTATTCGCGTGAGCAGCGGAAACCTTCACCATTAGAAACCATTTACGTAGCTCAATTGAATTTGAAAAGACTGTTTTATGGGTTCGTGGTTTAATCCAGCTAACTCATGGAATCAGTGTGGTCAGAGTTCGAGCTCAGCCACGGTAGCGTCACAGCCAGTGACGAGGTCTCGATTAAATTAAATGAAACTCGAACAAAAACCAAGCGTGTCTGGACACCAATAACGGGGCAATGTTTTTCGAAGCTGCGTCCTGATTGGTTATTTTGAACTTTCGTTTTAATCCAGGAAACATTCGGAAAATAGAGGCACTAGTGACGTCACCCGTAGAAGTGGTGATATTTGATAACTTTGCGTTCGCCTTTCGCATTCGAATTTTATCCAGGCTTTTACTAGGATACTAACGGGTAGGGTTTTGGGTTTGGTTTTACTGTAAGGGCTGTCTTGGCGAGTATACCATGTTGACCTGGAACAGTGGCTGCTAAACTTCGCTTATACAAAAAACTGATACATAGTGACCAGAATCATTAGAATTTCTGCTGTTCAATGTTGCTGTGAAAACGTCGGTTTCTCAACCGAATTGACATTGAGTTTACAAGACTCCGACAAATGAACCAGCCATGCTACTGTACCCCCTTTTCATGGGATGTAGCCGATGTCAGATCCTTTTGGCGGCATCCTCGAAACTGCAGGGGATGATAGGTGCAGCCTCGACAATTGAATCAGATGTCAGATGCAGCCTCGAGAACTACAAAAAATGCTATATGCAGCTTTGGATGCTGTAGCAGATGAGAGTCTTGACAACTAAAGCTGATGGCAGAAAAGGCCTTGACAGCTGCAGCAGATGCAATTCTTGACAACTACAGATGACGAAAGATGCAGCTTTGACAACTACAGAAGATGACAGATGCAGCTTTGACAACTACAGAAGATGACAGATGCAGCCTTGACAACTACAGAAGATGACAGATTCAGCCTTGACAACTAAAGAAGATTACAGATGTAGCTTTGACAACTACAGAAGATGACAGATGCAGCCTTGACAGCAACAGCAGATGGCAGAGCAGTCTTGGCAACTGAAACAGATGGCAGATGTAGCCTTGAAAACTATAAAGCAGATGGCAAATGGCAATCTGGACAAATGTAGCAGATGACAGATGGTAACCTTGTCAATTTTAGCAGATGGAAGATGGCAGCCTTGATAATTGCGACACATGGCAGATGGCGACCTTGGTAACTGAAGCAAATGGCTGATGTCTGCCTTTACAACTGTAACAGATGGAAGATGGCAGCCTTGATAACTATTGCAGATGGCAGATGGCAGCCTTGATAACTGTAGCAGATGGCAGGTGGCAGCCTTGATAACGTTAGCGGTTTGTAGATGAAACCTTGACAACTGAAGCAGACGGCTGATGGTACCCTTGGTAGCTGAAACAGATGGCAGATGACAGCCATGATAACTGAAGCAGATGGCTGGTGGCAGCCTTGATAATTTAAGCGGTTGGTAGATGAAAGCTTTACAACTGAAGCAGACGGCTGCTGGTAGCCTCGGAAAGTGGAACAGATGTACATGCAACCTTGACAACTGTTGCAGTAGCCAGTCTTGACTACTTAAGAAGATGATAGATGCAGCTTTCACTATTGCGGATGGAAGAGGCAGCCATGGGAACTACAGAAGATGGCAGATGCAGCCTTGACAACGGCAGCAGATGGCAAATGGCAGTTTTGACAGCTGAAGCAGATGGCAAGTGCATTCTTTCAGGATTTTGCAGATCGAAGGTCAAGTCTTGACACCTACAGCACATGGCAGATGCATCCTTGAAAGCTGTGCCAAATGGCAGATATAGCCTTGATAACCGCAGGTGATGGCAGATGAGAGCTTTAACAAAGGTACGTCATCTTAAAATTGTATCATTGAGTATAAAACTGAATCTAACAACAATGAAATAACAATCATTCTGTTTATAGCTGTGCTGGTGTACAACAATATGCAGATACTAATCAAAATCTACACGTGTTAAAAATATCGATAAATTTAAATGATGCTTGAAATGTTATTCAAGTCCAAATCAGGAATATGTCCTGTTTGGGACAATTATTCCTTATCTATATAAATGACTTGCCCTTTTCAATAAAACACACCAATTTTACGATGTATGCTGATGACACTGGCTTGTCTAATGCTAATAAAGACCTCAACGAGGTCACATTGAAATCTCAAATGAATCTATTGATCAAGTAAATTCGACTAAATGTCTTTGTGTCCAAATTGACGATAAATTTAGTTGGTAAAACCAAGTAGATGCGCTTTCAATCAAGATTTCAAGGGCTACCGGACTTATGAAATACTACGCTAAAAGGTATCTACCAATTTAAAACGACCCAGGGTTTATATAAGAGCCTTGTCGAACCTCATTTCCGATAATGTTGCTCTGTTTGCGGATGTGCAAATAAGACCAGCCTTGATCGATTCAAGAAATTACAAAATTCTAGCCTTCGTGCAGCCTCAAAACTTTCCTGGCCTCAAGTGTAGACTTGACAAAGGAAAGTTTTGAGGCTGCACGTAGGCTACAAAATTCACGTTGTTTTTATAAGAACACTTGGCTTCGATTTCAACCTGCCGGTTTCTTATTTTTGAAGCGATTTTTCACGATTTTGTCACCTCCTAACGTGTTTCTGGGCAAGGGCTTTACGCTGGTGAACTTTGCTTGTGCGTGTAGAGTGATCAGAATTATTTCTTATGCTAGATACGACGCCCTCGTGCCTCATCTACTGTTGCGCCTGGGACTTCTCTCTATTACCTTGTGTAAATTATTAAAAATAAAATTTAAAAATGGATTAAAGCACTGTAGTTTGGAAATCATTTTCTTGTATATTCTCCGTCACTCGTGATGTGTTACCCCTTAGAGCCTGTTTATTCCCATCTTTAGCCATTAGAATCTTATTATTTTTGCAATAACTTGAAAGGAAATATAGCAGAGAATCCAAAAACGGATTCAGAGTTAACATAGTCCAACCTATTTCGTTACCAATTTTCTCAAAACCATGCAGTGGAGTGATATATATTACTGCATACGGTAAAGTGCAAAGCATAAATGCAGCGAGAACAGCGACTGAATGCATGAAAATTCTCATACTTTTCTTTTGAGTAGAATTCAGTATGCGTCTTCTTTCCTGTTGTTGCTTTTGAATTTTGTAACATAACAAGCCATATAGTAGAGCCATAATTATGCTATCTGCTACCACTGTGTAGCTACAGTGCTTTAGAAGTAGATTATAAAAGAAGCAATATGTTATTGTGAATGCTGCGCCTAAAGACCAAATGCTTGCCAACGCTAACTTCACGCGAAATGTTGTGAAAATTCTCTTGAATCGAAGTGGGAACATCACAATGCATAGCCTTTGAATAGCAATAAATAGAATGTGAAGACTTGATGATCCATTTGAGAAGGCAAATCCTGTTATTCCTGCGAATTCAGACCCCTTCAACTTGGCTATGTCTA
Source organism: Chrysaora quinquecirrha (assembly GCA_014526335.1). Classification (NCBI taxonomy): domain Eukaryota; kingdom Metazoa; phylum Cnidaria; class Scyphozoa; order Semaeostomeae; family Pelagiidae; genus Chrysaora; species Chrysaora quinquecirrha. The sequence goes on along the minus strand of JACTAT010000029.1, from coordinate 2,625,554 downwards.
GGGCTTCAAATATGCTACAGAATGCAATAAATGAGGCCATTATCGAAGCAATCAAGTCTGCAATGCTAAGACTAAGAAGAGTCATAGTGAATACTTTTTGTCTGTCCCTGCTTCTACTGATTAACACAATTTGTAATGTATTACTTACTATGCCGAGGCAGCCAAAAGTTAGCTGAAATGCATTTAATAAGATGTTCAACCAGAAAGGCGTTTCCATCTTTCGTGGTGTCTTCCAAAGTTGCACGAGCTCACTGTTAGACTTTCTCCGTAAGCACGTTGATTTATAGGGAAGATGGCACATAAAATTTCCTAGTATGCTTGTGAGGAACGTAGTAAATGCCTTTTATGCTGAGGTCACCGAATGATATGCTAATTCACAACACCTAGCACATTTAACCAGATAGGAGATTGTCCAGGATTATCCAGATAGAGATTGAAATCAGTAGTGTTGTCTTTCATTAGCAGATCGGTACAAGATGTCTATCAAAAGTTCGTTATTTTAGCAAGCCGTTAGCCTCAAAAGAGTCTCCTGGTATGGTTGCGAAGGACTTAGTGATTGCATATCATGCTGAGGTCACTAAATGCTATAAAAACTGCGATTAACACATCTAATCAAAAAGAAGTTGACTTCAGTCTCAAGTGTTGTCCTCTAGTCTTTTAGCTTTGGCAGACCGCTGCAAGACGTCTTCCAAAAGTTCGTTATTTTAGCAAGCCGTTTGCCTCAAAAGAGTCTCTTGGTATGGTTGCGAAGGACGCACTGACTGCATATCATGCTGAGATCACCAAATGCTATAAAAACAGCTAATAACACATCTAACCAGAAAGATATTGATTTCAGTATCAATTTTGTCTTCAAACTTTAGCACACCGCTGGAAGACGACGCCCATAAGTTCGGAATTTAAGCACGATAAAGGCCTCAAAAGAACCTCTGGTTTGGTTGCGAGTACCGTAGTGATTGCCGAAAGGGCTGTCTGTTCAATATCAAACAAAATGTTATTTGGTTTTGTTGTTTTGCAATGAAAAATACTGTTCGTTTCAAGAGATCTTTTTCAATTGTTTTCTCGTGTTTTCGTTTCTGTTGCAACGAGATATACGCTGGTCTCATCCCGTTGTAAACATATAAAAAAGAAATGCAGTGTGATAAAGGACGGACGCGTAAAAATAAGTACTAAAATAAATCAATTCTAGGCTTATTTTGGAAGTTGTATAGAAAAGGAAGCAATAGCAATTGAAATTGATTCTTTGTTAACTAACTGAGCAGGTGCTGAATTTTGATGTGATATCTTGAGCTAACATATGCAAATATCATCAATTTAAGGTATACGATAAATCAAGCCGAGCTACTTCAATGCGCGCCGCTGGCCAATCTCTAAGCGCCGTGTTTCTGGCCAGAATAATCATCGATAAGAAAAATATATTCCCACAGTATCGAAGTGGTTACAGTAGACAAGTAATTCTTATGCATGCAGTTGTCTTAAGCGCTGCCAAACAATCAAACATTTTTTCTCAAACCACTCGAAGCTGATAGCTTGCTTAAACAAGAGTGTTCACACGCTAGCGAATCTATTTGTACTACTGTGGTGGATACCCACTTCTATGCTGGTATTTTTTGCGTACTGTGGTGGAATTTTTTGCGTGCTGTGGTGGATACGCACCACCGTGGTGGGTTATTATGATGGTTATTTTTGCAAATTGTTCAAGTGCTTCCTAATACCAAATTGCTCAAGTGTTTCTTAATACCAAATTGTTCGAGTGTTTCTTAATGCCAAATTGTTCAAGTGTTTCTTAATGCCAAATCGTTGGAGTATTTCTTAATACCAAATTGTTCGAGTGTTTCTTAATGCCAAATTGTTCAAGTGTTTCTTAATGCCAAATCGTTGGAGTATTTCTTAATACCAAATTGTTCAAGTGTTTCTTAATACGAAATTGTACAATTGTTTCTTAATACCAAATTGTTCAATTGTTTCTTAATACGAAATTGTACAATTGTTTCTTAATACCAAATTGTTCAATTGTTTCTTAATAAGAAATTGTACAATTGTTTCTTAATACCAAATTGTTCAAGTGTTTCTTAATATCATATTGTACAATTGTTTCTTAATACCAAATAGTTCAATTGTTTCTTAATACGAAATTGTACAATTGTTTCTTAATACCAAATTGTTCAATTGTTTCTTAATACGAAATTGTACAATTGTTTCTTAATACCAAATTGTTCAAGTGTTTCTTAATATCAAATTGTACAATTGTTTCTTAATACCAAATTGTTCAAGTGTTTCTTAATGCCAAATCGTTAGAGTATTTCTTAATACCAAATTGTTCAAGTGTTTCTTAATACGAAATTGTACAATTGTTTCTTAATACCAAATTGTTCAATTGTTTCTTAATACGAAATTGTACAATTGTTTCTTAATACCAAATTGTTCAAGTGTTTCTTAATATCAAATTGTTCAAGTGTTTCATAATATCAAATTGTTTAAGTGTTTCTTAATACGAAATTGTACAATTGTTCCTTAATACCAAATTGTTCAATTGTTTCTTAATACGAAATTGTACAATTGTTTCTTAATACCAAATTGTTCAAGTGTTTCTTAATATCAAATTGTTCAAGTGTTTCTTAATATCAAATTGTTTAAGTGTTTCTTAATACCAAATTGTTTAAGTGTTTCTTAATACCAAATTGTTCAATTGTTTCTTAATACCAAATTGTTCAAGTGTTTCTTAATACCAAATTGTTTAAGTGTTTCTTAATACCAAATTGTTTAAGTGTTTCTTAATACCAAATTGTTTAAGTGTTTCTTAATATCAAATTGTTCAATTGTTTCTTAATATCAAATTGTTCAAGTGTTTCTTAATACCAAATTGTTCAAGTGTTTCTTAATATCAAATTGTTCAAGTGTTTCATAATATCAAATTGTTTAAGTGTTTCTTAATACCAAATTGTTCAATTGTTTCTTAATACGAAATTGTACAATTGTTTCTTAATACCAAATTGTTCAAGTGTTTCTTAATATCAAATTGTTCAAGTGTTTCATAATATCAAATTGTTTAAGTGTTTCTTAATACCAAATTGTTCAATTGTTTCTTAATACCAAATTGTTCAAGTGTTTCTTAATACGAAATTGTACAATTGTTTCTTAATACCAAATTGTTCAAGTGTTTCTTAATATCAAATTGTACAATTGTTTCTTAATACCAAATTGTTCAATTGTTTCTTAATACGAAATTGTACAATTGTTTCTTAATACCAAATTGTTCAATTGTTTCTTAATACGAAATTGTACAATTGTTTCTTAATACCAAATTGTTCAAGTGTTTCTTAATATCAAATTGTACAATTGTTTCTTAATACCAAATTGTTCAAGTGTTTCTTAATGCCAAATCGTTGGAGTATTTCTTAATACCAAATTGTTCAAGTGTTTCTTAATACGAAATTGTACAATTGTTTCTTAATACCAAATTGTTCAATTGTTTCTTAATACGAAATTGTACAATTGTTTCTTAATACCAAATTGTTCAAGTGTTTCTTAATATCAAATTGTTCAAGTGTTTCATAATATCAAATTGTTTAAGTGTTTCTTAATACGAAATTGTACAATTGTTTCTTAATACCAAATTGTTCAATTGTTTCTTAATACGAAATTGTACAATTGTTCCTTAATACCAAATTGTTCAAGTGTTTCTTAATATCAAATTGTTCAAGTGTTTCATAATATCAAATTGTTTAAGTGTTTCTTACTACCAAATTGTTCAATTGTTTCTTAATACCAAATTGTTCAAGTGTTTCTTAATACGAAATTGTACAATTGTTTCTTAATACCAAATTGTTCAATTGTTTCTTAATATGAAATTGTACAATTGTTTCTTAATACCAAATTGTTCAATTGTTTCTTAATACCAAATTGTACAATTGTTTCTTAATACCAAATTGTTCAAGTGTTTCTTAATATCAAATTGTTCAAGTGTTTCATAATATCAAATTGTTTAAGTGTTTCTTAATGCCAAATTGTTCAAGTGTTTCATAATATCAAATTGTTCAAGTGTTTCTAATACCAAATTGTTCAAGTGTTTCATAATATCAAATTGTTCAAGTGTTTCTTAATACCAAATTGTTCAATTGTTTCTTAATACGAAATTGTACAATTGTTTCTTAATACCAAATTGTTCAATTGTTTCTTAATATCAAATTGTTCAAGTGTTTCATAATACCAAATTGTTCAATTGTTTCTTAATACCAAATTGTTCAATTGTTTCTTAATACCAAATTGTTCAATTGTTTCTTAATATCAAATTATTCAAGTGTTTCTTAATACCAAATTGTTCAATTGTTTCTTAATACCAAATTGTTCAATTGTTTCTTAATACCAAATTGTTCAATTGTTTCTTAATACTAGTTGGAGGTTAATTGACAATTTTTCATATGACAAGTGCACTTGCCCACATACTGGCATGCCAGTTTGTTAACAAATGTATTTGTCATAGAAAAAATTGTCATATGCGAAAATTGCTCGTGTATATGACTTGAGAAGTGGACTTGACAATTTTTTTAAAGAAACTTGTTATCCAAAAAGTCATGTTATAGGCCTAACAGATGACGATTTTGATCCGCGAAGTCAGGGGTGGTTAGTAGGTACAAAAAATGTTAAGCAACGTTTAAGCAACTTTGAGGGCTGAAATGTCTAAAATTTTAAGCAACTTTGAGGGCTGGACGAAAGTCAAGTTGCTTATTAAAAAAAAAAGAGTGTAGCCCCATCGATCCAGTCATTCAAAACATATCTAAAAGCTTTTAATTGTCAATATTCCAGGAAAGCTGATCTGCATCGCGATTACAATCTTTCCTTTTTCTTTTTTTTTGACTTTAATATAAAAATTGTAATAGGTTCATATGTTTTTTTTTGCTGGGACAATTGGAAAGCAGTTATTGGTTTCAGTTAACTGAATCGTAATCCAGGGTAAATATATTTAAAATGAACTGAAAATGAAAATGAAACACTATGAACTTCCTTTTCTTGCAGTTTGGCATAAGTTTTCATAGAAATTCGCACAAATTGTCATAGTGCGTGTACCTCGAAAAGCAAAATTTTTCTCCGATAAACGAAAGTAGCTCACGACATCGTTTCCCATTTCTCGCTCGAGTCACGTAAGTTGGGCCTGTCTTTTTATGAGAAACTGAACCATTAGCAAATTTTTCAAAAATTGTTAGCGGGTCAGGATTGTTCTTTTGTGCCTAAAGTGATCAATGTCACTCCTACCTGGATTAGTAAAAGCTAAGAATAAAAAATCAACGAAATCTTGAACAAGAACTAACCTCCGAATTGTCTTCATTGTTTAAGCATTGTTAAGAACCCCTTTATACTAGCACGAATCTCAAACTGTGGTTAAGTAATAAAAAAAGTTTGAGACACTTCTTAGTTCGTTGTCTTGTTGTCTTTGTTTCGTTTTTTATCATTCTTCTTGTCCAAGAGCAATTAGCTTAGTTGCGGGTTTTATTATCACACACAAAAACCAAACCTTTTCAACCAAGAGTTATTAAGTTTAGGGTTTTATTATCACATAAAAAAAATTCCAATCCTTTTCTTCAAATGTTATTAAATTTGGGGCTGTAATTGAGGACAAAGGTCTCTTGATATCTTATTGTAATGTTTTTACTGAAACAGGGAAAGGATTGGTCGTCGGCAGTGACAGTTTCAAATTTCTTCAATGAGCGCTGTGTACACTTGATCAACTAAGTACGGAAAGTTAAATTGCTTCACGAAAGATATGCGAAGCAAATCTGCGGTGGGGCTTCGTAGCGTCTAAAGCTGTTGCTAAACTAGGAGAGATGTCGCGTGCTGCAGCGTGTTTCCCAGCGTGGCTCAACATGCGAGTGGCAAGCGAGCAACATATCCTCCGAGTCGCGGAGACAAGAAATGTTTCTGTTTTCTCCCAGAAACATTTGCGTGTCTCTGTCTCTCGCTGCAAATGTTTTCACACCGAGGTGGCCAAGCCGAGAGGCATCTAGGGGACATCACGCACGACAATGTTGTGACAAGTCTCCTAGTTTAGCCAGGGCTTAAAGGTAACTGCTATGATCGTAATGAAAGCCAAAGCGCTGCGCTCGGGTATAACTAACTGCTAGGCATAATTTTATTACGGCACAAAAATCTCTCGGTGATTTCATTCCGGCGTAGTGTAATTCTGGCCTTAGTGTTCCTCAAGACAATAGTGGAACATAATCTGCAAATGATTTAACTGTTTATGGTGACACGCGCAGCACAATGAAACATTGCAAAAGGTGTATTTTCAAATGATATGTACAAAATTAACGTACAATGTCAAAGGTAATTATTACCTGACTGTGGCGGGTTATTATGCTTGATATGGTGGTGTGATGGTGTTTATTGCGTACTGTGGTGGGTTATTGTGCTTGATGTGATGGATTTTGTGGTTTTTTTCTTGCTTGTTTTATAGACTTTCGCTATGATTTTGTACCAACACAATATGTAAAAAATACCACCACATCAAGCATAATAACCCACCACATTAGTGCTTATCCACTTAAGCATAATAACCCACCCGATTATTGCTTACCCACCACAGTACGCAAAATACACCACCACATCAAGCATAACAACAAGCCACAGTAGTGCTTATTCACTTAAGCATAATAACCCACCCCATTTTTCTTATCCACCACAGTACGCAAAATATACCACTACATCAAGCATAATAACCCACCACATTAGTGCTTATCCACTTAATCATAATAATCCACCCCATTTTTCTTACCCACCACAGTACGCAAAATACACCACCACATCAAGCATAACAACAAGCCACAGTAGTGCTTATTCACTTAAGCATAATAACCCACCCCATTTTTCTTACCCACCACAGTACGCAAAATACACCACTACATCAAGCAGAACAACCACGGTAGTGCTTATAGATTGCCTTAAATTATGTACGTTTCCACTTAGTTCTTCATCCTGTAGTAAACGCAACAGATTTGACGCAATTTCGAGAATTACGGCATCACTCGGATCAACCCATGACGGTTAATGACTTTTCCTGGCATTTTCGGGCTTCGCAGCATTTATATTTCGAATGAGAATGTCAATTTATGTATGTTTTCTCTCAAATATTAATCGTTAAGTTAACGAAACGGGTATTATACTTCCTCTGGCATAATGGCATTAGATACAGTATATTCCATGCCGGTCATGCCTGTAATTCACTTTTCCTGGAATTTTCAAGCGTCGGGACATAAATTTTTGAATTAAGCACCCAGAAATATATATAAATCCGTTCAAACTTTAATTCTAAGTTATCTTTCCTTGTAGTTCTGCCTGTTTTTAAGACTATGATGACGTCATCAAACAAAGATGACGTCATAACTAAAAATTTTAAATTTGGTAAAATCAAAAAATTATACATCGTTCGAAAGCTCTGACTGTGTAGAGCTCATATATCGAGTTAGTTTTGTCATAATTTGTACTTGCAAAGTTTTATAGGGGTTCAAAGTACATTTTTCACATGTTGATGACGTAAGCAAAAAGTCAATTTCCGGTCAAAATCATCTCGGATTTGAAATCTCCATGGTCGATTTAGTCAAAACGTGTAATAAAATTTGAGGTTAAGCTTTGAGCCAGTTTTTTCAAGAAAAAACCCTGTCTATACGTCTTTTAGCCCACCACTTGATTCTGAATTGGTTTCTTTGGCAGTTTTTACGATAGGTCCTTGTTACAAGTGCGAAACTGTCGCAATTATTAATTGGTTTGGTTCTGAAGTAACTGTTGAAGCTTCCAGAACAACGCAAAATTTTTAAGTTTTCATAAGAATGTGAAAACAGCCAAGATGACGTTGTCGCCACAACGCGGAATATCAAGATGCGGGAAAATAACTAGTACCCAGATTCTTTATCTGCTCGCGACGTCTTCTTCACTTGTGGAATTGTGGCGTCCTGTTGCTAAGACAACCTATTGGTTTGCTAGCGTGCGCCACCTCTACTGTTCGTGCATTTGACTTTGCTTTGACCATACCGATTTAAAAAAACGTGTTAAGTTGGACATAGGTGGATGCTTGGTTTACCGTTCTTACTTTAGTTGCTTCTTTTTTTTATTTTAATTATACTTTTTGAATTGAAAATCTCTAAATTGTCACAATAGTGATGTAGAGTTTACAACAACATATTCATTTCATACCCCAGCGGGGGGTATGAGTAAATTCATGATGATGATGATTATGATGATGATGGTTTAGGAGTGGCGCGAAGATTTATGAGAGCGGTGGTCTACCTTTAAGGTATTGTTTTCCACATTCAACCACCCAGCGGGATTTTTGAATGAATTTGTGTACCAAATGTTAAGGAAATCTAATTATAGACATATTTTAAGGTATTTTAAGCATACGTCGGACCCAGTTGTAAGGAATTTTCGAAGAAAAACCCACCCATAACCATAAGAGGGGCATATACCTGTCAGCCCACATCCAGGTTTACACGAGCAAATGAAACCTGTCAAGGAAAAATTTGTCAAAGATAATTTCTCGTCAATCTACACGAGCAAGGAAACTGGTCAAAGAAAATTGTTTTAGAAAATTGCCCGTGCAGCTTCGGCTTTACACGCGATGCTGAACCAAATAGAAAATGCGCTGCGAATGCTTTTGAAAACGAACACAGATTTTGAAAGACAGATGCAGACAACATTTTATCAGCAAATTAACGTTAATTATGAAATTACTAAACAATCAATGAAACTCGTGCACCTTTAAAAATAATAGAGAATCGTGCACTAAAGAGGTATATCAGTTCTTCCTGTAGTCTTCACCACATAAACAGACATCGACGTCGACAAACCATGCATTGACCGTAACCGCTGGAGCATGATTTTGGATCTGAAGAAATTTTGTCATATTCTTATAATTCAGTTGACGATTTTGACCCGCAAAGTCAGGGGTGGTTGTTAGGTAAAAAAGGTTAAGCAACTTTTAGGCAACTTTGAGGGCTGAAATGTCTAAAATTTTAAGCAACTTTGAGGGCTGGACAAACGTCAAGTTGCTTATTTAAAAAAAGTGTAGCCGTACTCAATAAGAATAGCCCTCATTTTGTCCAATTCCGAACGGAGCCGAGTTTTAGAGCAAATCATAAGTGCCCGGTGAACAAGAGTGTAAACGAGGCTAATTTTCCTCTGCTTTGGACTAAAGGAATCCCAACATGCACACTCTGGGTTATCTAGTAAATGTTGTCCTATGGCAGAGTCATGCTTAAGGGTGGGTTGTTGCCTTGAGTTGCGTGGTAGTTGCTCCCTTTGCCGAAAGTTGTCATTCCGATTATTAGTAGGAGCATCTCTTAAGCTCTGGGAAGTGCGACCTACGTACCTGGCATCACACCGACATGAAAATTCGTAAATAACCAAACTTTTCTGTGTGGTAGGCACGCAACTCTTTTGAATGGATAGTAGAACTTTCCTAGTGCTGAAAACTAACTAGGGTTGGCAGCAGCAAAACACTTGGTAATGGTCTTTTCTATTTGATCTTCGAATCGCAATGAATCATTGCCAAGCCATGGCATTTTAAGGTAAACAGGGCACCTTTGCGGACCGTACTTTTTATCTGCCGAGAAACTTGCGTATTCTTGCGGAAACAATCCGAAAGAACATCCTCAGGATAGCCGTATTCAATAAGAATTGCCCTCATTTTGTCCAATTCCGAACGGAGCCGAGTTTTAGAACAAATCATAAGTGCCCGGTGAACAAGAATGTAAACGAGGTTAATTTTCCTCTGCTTTGGACAAAAGGAATCCCAACCTATGTATAGGCCGCTGAAAGTTGGTTTCCTGTAGATACTGGTGAGAAATCCAGTAGCAGTGTTTTCAACAAAACATCTACAAATCGTATTTTATTGTTTTTGACTTTGTAGTTCGTCTCTGGGTCGCAAAAATGATTCATTGCAGACGAAACCCGGGAAATAAAAGTAAATATATTGCAGTCTAAGGTAAAAAGCATCTGAGGAAAAATTTTCCAGCACTGAAGTTTCTTAAAATTTCGATCATTTGAGAGTCTGGATTTCTTATAAAAAGTTTCTTATAAAAAATTCGCGTATCGCAAATCGGTACCATTCCTTATACCAAAATCGCGAAAATCGGTGTCGTTTCTTTCACCTGAATTTGTACATTTGACACCATTTCTTGTTCCTGAATCTCGAATAGGGATACCCTTCCCTACGGCGCGGCCCAAGTACCCAAAATATACACTATGCCCAGCAGGGCATACTTGGTCATGAATGAAATTTAGGCAGAAATTGGTGTACCTGCACGTTCAGCAGCCTCTTCTTCACGTACATCAAATGTTCCTTCTTCAGAATCTTCATCTTCTTCCTTCCTACCATCTTAAATCAGAATTTCAGACATTTAGCTAGTTTGGTTAAAGTACCCAAAAATTATTGCAGACTTAATCACCTGCTCGAGCATACAGTAACAAGAGTTAGAGTTTTCCAAGCACATAGTTTATAAGAACAGGACACAGGCAATGATATGGTGAAAAAGTGATGGCATTACATATATGAACAGGCATAACCCTCCACTTACATGATGATAACCCTCCACGATACTCCGCATCTTCCACTTACATGATGATATCCCTCCACGTTAAAAATGATATCCCTCCACTAAACTGATGATAACCCTCCACGATACTCCGCATCCTCCACTTACATGATGATATCCCTCCACGTTAAAAATGATATCCCTCCACTAAACTGATGATAACCCTCCACGATACTCCGCATCCTCCACTTACATGATGATAACCCTCCACGTTGCATTGGCACCCTCCACTTACATGATGATATCCCTCCACGTTAGAAAAGATATCTCTCCACTTACATGATGATAACCCTCCACGATACTCCGCATCATCCACTTACATGATGATATCCCTCCACGTTAAAAATGAAAGTTGCGTTTCCTGTAGATACTGGTGTGAAATCCAGTAGCAGTGTTTTCAACAAAACATCTACAAATCGTATTTTATTGTTTTTGACTTTGTAGTTCGTCTCTGGGTCGCAAAAATGATTCATTGCAGACGAAACCCGGGAAATAAAAGTAAATATATTGCAGTATAAGGTTAAAGCATCTGAGGTAAAATTTTCCAGCACTGAAGTTTCTTAAAATTTCGATCATTTGAGAGTCTGGATTTCTTATAAAAAGTTTCTTATAAAAAATTCGCGTATCGCAAATCGGTACCATTCCTTATACCAAAATCGCGAAAATCGGTGTCGTTTCTTTTACCTGAATATATACATTTGACACCATTTCTTGTTCCAGAATCTCGAATAGGGATACCCTTCCCTACGGCGCGGCCCAAGTACCCAAAATATACACTATGCCCAGCAGGGCATACTTAGTCATGAATGAAATTTAGGCAGAAATTGGTGTACCTGCACGTTCAGCAGCCTCTTCTTCACGTACATCAAATTTTCCTTCTTCAGAATCTTCATCTTCTTCCTTCCTACCATCTTAAATCAGAATTTCAGACATTTAGCTAGTTTGGTTAAAGTAGCCAAAAGTAATTGCAGACTTAATCACCTGCTCGAGCATACAGTAACAAGAGTTAGAGTTTTCCAAGCACATAGTTTATAAGAACAGGACACAACACAGGCAATGATATGGTGAAGAAGTGATGGCATTACATATATGAACAGGCATAACCCTCCACTTACATGATGATAACCCTCCCGATACTCCGCATCTTCCACTTACATGATGATATCCCTCCACGTTAATAATGATATCCCTCCACTAAACTGATGATAACCCTCCACGATACTCCGCATCCTCCACTTACATGATGATATCCCTCCACGTTAAAAATGATATCCCTCCACTAAACTGATGATAGCCCTCCACGATACTCCGCATCCTCCACTTACATGATGATATCCCTCCACGTTAAAAATGATATCCCTCCACTAAACTGATGATAACCCTCCACGATACTCTGCATCCTCCACTTACATGATGATAACCCTCCACGTTGCATTGGCACCCTCCACTTACATGATGATATCCCTCCACGTTAGAAACGATATCACTCCACTTACATGATGATAACCCTCCACGATACTCCGCATCCTCCACTTACATGATGATATCCCTCCACGTTAAAAATAATATCCCTCCACTAAACTGATGATAACCCTCCACGATACTCCGCATCCTCCACTTACATGATGATATCCCTCCACGTTAAAAATGATATCCCTCCACTAAACTGATGATAACCCTCCACGATACTCCGCATCCTCCACTTACATGATGATAACCCTCCACGTTGCATTGGCACCCTCATGATGATATCCCTCCACGTTAGAAAAGATATCACTCCACTTACATGATGATAACCCTCCACGATACTCCGCATCCTCCACTTACATGATGATATCCCTCCACGTTAAAAATGATATCCCTCCACTTACATGATGATAACCCTCCACGATACTCCGCACCCTCCACTTACATGATGATAACCCTCCACGTTGTGTTGGCACCCTCCACTATACTGATGGTATCCCTCCACGTTGTATTGGCACCCTCCACTATACTGCACATCCTCCACGTTACTGCACATCACGTTGTACGGGGTGGTTTTATAGAAAGCCCTGACGATTTAATTTCGTTATACATTTTGCTAAAACGAGTCACTGTAAATCCAACTTACTGCAAGCAGCAAAGGCAAAACAAAGAACGAGGGCCAAAAACCAAATGGTCTTCATCTTCGAAACTTTCTTTCAAATCTATAGTCATAAGAAAAATGTGAAACGTTTAGTATTCTATGTAGTAGCTGTAGTACTTAGTAGACTCGATGTACAGTACCTCATGCGTTCCTGCTAAAAATCTAATGATAATAAACGCCTATTGAAGTGTTCTTATACACTTCTTTTCTGGGATTATCGATTATCCTCAACCCCTTGTGGTGTCAAGTTTAACCCAGGAAGCAAAGAAACTTGTTTTGATAACTCAGAAATGGTCGCCGATGATGTTCTCATATGGATTTTCCATCGCCGATGATCGCAAGAAGCAAACGGTCCATCAGCGATCGTCGGCGATCGTCGCTGATCATTGAAAATTCATGTTCTCATTATTCGTGAACATCGTAAGGCCATGATAACCGGTGGTCTACGACATATGAGAACCAGGTTCAACGAACCTTTAAAAAAATGCGAGCATAGCTCAGATTAATAGAAAACCCCCTTTTCGATGAAGTTTTAGCTTGGTTTTTATTCTTGACGTTCACGTTTCGTTCACGTTATAACGTTAACGCTGAAGGAAAAACGATCAATCTCACAAACATAAATGAAGTTCCGTTTTCGAGATGTGCCGTTTTCAAATTTTCGCTATAACGGCACATTTTTATGCCGTCTTCGTGTGCACGGGAGGCTAATCCGAAACAATGAACTGAGATTTATCAAGCGAGAATACATTTTACAATGCAATACGCTACATATAGAAATTGATAAAAAAGTAGATTTTATAGTCCTGCTATATCTCTAATTAACCGTTTAAATTGGCCAACTGTTAGTGATATCATTACGAAACCGCTACTATAATGTACACATCGCTAAAGTCTCGTCCTGGGCTACCTTTCTGACTTGTTTGAAAAAGCTCAAAATACAAAAGAACTAAGAAGTTCCGAAACTGATCTTCTACTACCCTTACGGAAAACAAACAATGGTCAAAAAGCTCTAGCTTTTCGTGGACCTAAGCTTTGGAACCAACTTCAGCGTGATGTTAAACAGGCACCCTCACTTGCCACCTTTAAAAATAGATTGAAAAATACTACTAATAAGTAAATTTAGAAATGTATTACACTAGTGTTTATCTTTTAATTCTGTATGAGCAATAATCACGGCCCCCTGAAAAGCAGTTATCGTGTATCTGACGGGGCTACCGTGAATAAATAAATAAAAATGAAATGAAGTGAAAAAAAAAAGAAGTTAAAATGCTTTCAGATAGATAGCTATGTTGTTAAATCTTGCATCGAAGAAAATCTAGGAAAATCTTACCTTCGAATGATCCACCTTTAGTCTTTCTGCCAGTACCAGTGAGTCTGAGTAAAAAGCGACGGTGCATTGGCTTAAATAAGGGATTGGGCGTGAGTTTTCATTGTAGTCCTTTTGACCAATCAAACACAACTTGTTTTCATATCGAACTTGCCACAGTTGATCAAGTGTGAAGAACGCCCAATTTCTATAGAAATAATGTGTAACTGTCTCTTCCGACGACCGATCCTTTACCTTATTTGGTAAAAAAATAACTAGATACAATATACGATTTCAGTCTTCATCTACCTAACTCAAAAACAACAAAGATTAAGGGCTTATATAAATTGCTGAACATTTTTGTACCAAACAACAACTGTTAGGCCTACAACACGGCTTTTGGTAGACAGTAAGTGGAATAATGTTAGCTATTAACGAACTTCAACATGCAAAACACAAGAACGAACAATTTCTTAACAACAAGAAAGAGAATAAGCTTGGTTGTTTGACTTCTTAGTTGCTTACAGAATTCAATTGAGCCCTCAAGTTGCTTAATATTAAGGTCAGTTCAGCCCTAGTTGCTTATGGAGCGGTTGCTTATTAAAAAAAGCGTACTATAGCTATCTCTGATCAGGGCTTGCTATGATTTCTTTCAAAAAATGTAAGCTCGTTACATACCGTTTTCAAGTTTAAGGTTCTAAATTTTAGCCCTCCAGTACTTAGAGTTTCTTAGCAACTCAGCTAATGGGTCAGTTTTTTTATAAAAATACCGGCCACACGGCAACACTAACGTGACTCGAACGAGAAAGGGAAACGATGTCGCGAGTTATTTTCGTTTGTCGGAGAAATATTTCGCTTTTAGGAGTACACTCACTATGATAACTTGTGCGATTTTCTGTGAAAGCTTTCACAAAACTGCAGGAAATGGAAGTTCATAGTGTTCAAAGATTCACTACAAAATACAGTATATAGCAAATAATACAGATGACCATAGTGCCATAGGGCTGTGGGCCGTGGATTGGCAAAAGATAAGAATGAAAAACAACGAAGTCTTGAACAAGAACTAACCACCGAATTGTCTTCATTGTTTAAGCATGGTTAAGAACCACTTTATGCTAGCACAAAATCTTAAACTGTGCTTTTGTCTTTGTTTCGTTTTTTATCATTCTTCTTGTCCAAGAGTTATTAACTTAGTCTCAGGTTTTATTATTACACACAAAAACTATACCTTTTCATCCAAGAGTTATCAAGTTTAGGGTTTTATTATCACATGTAAAAAATTCCAATCCTTTTCTTCAAATGTTATTAAATTTGGGGCTTTAATTGAGGACAAAGGTTTCTTGATATCTTATTGTAATGTTTTTACCAAAAAATGAGAAAGGATTGGTCGTCGGCAATGACAGTTTCAATTTCTTCAATGAGCGCTGTGCACACTTGATCAACTAATTACGGAAAGTTAAATATCCAAACATAGCTCGTTGGTCAAAAAGACTGCAATGGGAAATCACGCCCTTTTGCTTATTTAAGAAACTGTAGAGTTTTACTCATTTCGCTGGCAGTGACTGACAGATTGTAGATGGTAAATCTGCTTTTCGCAAGATTAGAATTTCCTATATTTAATGCCTGGTTTCCATGTCACTCCGATTGTTCGATTGTTCGAGATCGTCTGCTTCCGTTGAAAATGAAAACGAGATCATATCAGAGTAATTATATTCGGACTTATCAAGGCTGTTTCTGACACTGTATTAGACATGATAGTCACCACTTATCATGACAAGCCTTTGATATTTCGTAGGGCAATGTTTCGGGAGAGATCCGTCTCCAATCATCGGGCAATGAGAAATGTGGTTTCTTCCTATTTATTGCAAAGGTCGGATCGAAAGGTGTGAAATTAACCGGACCTGCGAGGAAGCTCGGAGCATTCGGACAGAAAAATATTGTTTTCGCGGTGTTTCAACGAAAGAAAGTCGATGTAAGAGTGGTAAAACAAAACGGCATCGAAGGGCAATGTTTCAAAGAAATTTTTCGAAATGTTTCAAACGAAAGTTTCAGAGAAATTTTAGAAGCGGCACAATGTGTTAATATGCCAATCCGATATATGTCTCTCCTGGTCTGATATGTAAGTCTTGTTTTCCTATTGTTTCACGAGAGATATGCGAAGCAAATCTGCGAAGGGGCTGCGTGGCGTCTTAAGTTGTGGCTAAACTAGGAGAGATGTTGCGTGCGGCATTTTATGCAGCGTGTTTCCCAGCGTGGCTCAACATGCGAGTGGCAAGCAAGCAACATATCCTCCGAGTTGCGGAGACAAGAAATGTTTCTGTTCACTCCCAGAAACATTTGCATGTCTCTCGCTACAAATGTTGTCATACCGAGGTGGCCAAACCGAGAGACATCTAGGAGACATGTCACGCACGACGATGTTGTGACAAGTCTCCTAGTTTAGCCTGGCCTTAAGTGTAACTGCTATGATTGTGATGAAAGCCAAAGTGCTGCGCTCGGGTATAACTGCTTGGCATAATCTTATTACTGCACAAGAATCTAAACTCGGTGATTTCATTCCGGCGTAGTGTAATTGTGGCCTAAGTGTTCCTCAAGACAATAGTGGAACATAATCTGCAAATGATGTAACTGCTTATGGTGACACGTGCAGCACAATGAAACATTGCAACAGGTGTATATACAAATGATATATACAAAATTAACGTATAATGTCAAAGGTAATTATTACCGAAGACATTGTCAACAGTGTAAAACTTTTGACGTAGCTGGCTTAATTCCGTTGTTTTCTTACACGAGATCGAACCGTGGTCTTTTGAAGGAAGAACAAACATTACCACACAGTTACTTGTCATTTACAATGCACGAGTTTACATGTATATTAAACGTATTTGATCTTTTAACATAAAGAATTATACAATTGTAACTATTGATGCAGGCAAAAACCTTGTCATTACGACAAAGGCAAATGATAATGTCAATTTGTTCAAGGTTTCTCTAAACGATGAATTATACTAATTTTAGGGTAAATATTAATTCAGGCAAAAACCTGTTTCTCGAAATAAAGGTGAAAGGCAATGTGATATATTTTTGTTCCTTCAAAGAAAGCCCTCAGTAGCTAAGATCATTCTTCAAAGAAATTTTGTTTAGCGTGGTGTACTGATTAGCTACAGTTTAAGATACATCCATGGAGTCAGTAGTTCAGCAAACATATTCAATGTCTGTCTCTAGACTTACAATCGGTTGCCTGGGTATACTAACCAATATACTGCAGATTGTGTTAATCAGCAGAAACAAGGACAAGAGAACAGTATTTACAATGACTCTTCTTAGTCTCAACATCGCTGATTTGATGTCATCTATCATGGTCTCTTCCGTGGCATGCAGTGGAGTACTTCGTTTTCTAAACATAGCCTTCGATGAATGGTTCCACTTCTTCGGCATCGTTGGATTAGTGTTCTCCTTTGTTGCGTCTTGCTTTCATGTACTATATATTGGCATACAACGGTTTTGTGTAGTCATTTTCCCACTTCGTTTCAAAAGAACCTTCACTTTATATCGCTGCAGAATAACGCTGATTTCTATTTGGTTTTTATGCGCGGCAATAACAACATTTTTTGGTGTCTTCCCCACTATAGTTACTTCTATCTGTAGCTATATAGTGATGGCTGAATGCGTAACACTGGTTCTTCTATACAGCTGGCTTTGTTATAAGATGCAAGTTCATCAACATGAAGGAAGAGTACAGCGTATCAATGATCGCAAGAAAAATGCAAGGCTTTTCATTCACTCAATTGCAGTCCTCTCAGCATTTCTGCTCTGCAGACTACCGATTGCATTAGTATTTGTGTCTCCCAGTCGTATTTTTGGAATAACTGGATATCAAATAGGATTGACTATGTCAGCTCTGAATCCAGTGTTAGATTCGTTGGTGTACTTTCTATGTAGCTACTGCAGCAACAATAAACTTTTGATTGCAAATGCCAAAAGCAGAAGAACAGAAATACAAAGACATACTGTATCACTAGCCAATACAAGGAATCAGCATGTCACGGACTGCAAGACTACAGCACTTTAATAATGAAATGGCAATTTCGTTTTCGAAACTATACGCAATACTTTGGTGGATACGCAATACTGTGGCGGGTTATTATGCTTAGTGTGGTGCGTTATTATGCTTGATATAGTGGTGTGATGGTGTTTATTGCGTACTGTGGTGGATACGCAATACTGTGGTGGGTTATTATGCTTGATATGGCGGTTTGATGGTGTTTATTGCGTACTGTGGTGGATAAGCACAACTGTGGTGGGTTATTGTGCTTGATGTGGTGGGTTATTATGCTTGATGTGATGGATTTTGTGGTTTTTTCTTGCTTGATCTATAAACTTTAGCTATGTTTTTGTACCAACACAGTATGCAAAAAATACCACCACATCAAGCATAATTACCCACCACAGTAGTTCTTATTCACCACAGTACGCAAAAACACCGCCACATCAAGCATAATAGCCCACCACATTAGTGCTTATCCACTTAAGCATAATAACCCACCCCATTATTGCTTACCCACCACAGTATGCAAAATAAACCACCACATCAAGCATGATAACCCACCACATCAAGCATAACAACCAGCCACAGTAGTGCTTATCCACCACAGTACTGCGTATAGATTCCCTAGCGTGTGTTTACATGAAAATTTTCAACTCCAGTTGAGCATAAACATAGTTTTTACGCAGCATGAGGCAGTGACGTGGCAGTGCCTTATTCATAGAGGTCTTGGCAACTGATGCTGATAAGAGTCTTAAAGTTGCGAATTGTGAAGTGTGAAACTTTCTTATGAATAAATCATTATTTATTAATAATTAATTAAATGGTTAGAGTATGATAAATGGCAAACTTTAAGAACCACTTGATAAATTAGAAAAATTGTGGGATGTGTCAGTTGGTAAGAAGATATAATAACTCGCTCTTGCAAGCCATATCGACTGCATTACGCACGATAAGCGTCTCTGAAAGCCTTTATCTATCACATCAAGCATATTAACTCCTCCTGCGAGCCACGGTAGCGTCGCGGCCAGGATCGCAGTCTCGGTAGTTCATCGTCTTCTGAGATCCTAGCGACTGGCTAGACTGATTACCTGAGTCGTAGTTGAATTGCTGGGCGCTCAAACCAGTTTGAGCGATCTCCTTTTAGTGCTAGCCTCGGTCTCATGAGCGATAACTAGGACTCAGGTAATCAGTCTAGCGACTGGCGCTAAAAGCACCATTTCACGTGCTGCAAGCCGTATTCACCACTTTAAGTATAATAACCGACCCTAAAAGCCGCAATTACAAAACCAGGCATACTAACGCGGCTCTTAATGCATATCTGGCGTTCTACCACAGTCAACATTAGACTGTTTTAAAACGCTGTCTTTGTCAAGAAGGTTCTGTAGCATTTTGATTAAAATTTTTACTTCAGCATTCAAACGACGTCAACATACTAGCATACTAGGGCCCAAGTGTGTGACTAACTGAAGAACTACGTCTTTTAGCCCACCACTTGATTTCCAATTGGTTTCTTTGGTAGTTTTTACGATAGGTACTCGTTACAAGTGCAAAATTATCGCAATTATTCATTGGTTTGGTGCTGAAGTGTCTGTTGTAGCTTCCAGAACAATGCAAAATTTTAAAGTTTTCATAAGAATGTAAAAACAGCCAAGATGACGTTGTCACCAGAAACCGGAATATCAAGATGCGGGAAAATAACTAGTACCCAGATTCCGTATTAGACATGATAGTCACCACTTATCATGACAAGACTTTGATATTTAGTTGGGCAACGTTTCGGGAGAGATCCGTCTCCCATCATCGGGCAATGAGAAATGTGGTTTTCTGCCTATTTATTGCAAAGGTCGGACCGAAAGGTGTGAAACTAACCGGACCTGCGAGGAAGCTTGGGAATTTTTGGCGCTCAATTTCTAAGATTTGTGGCGCCAAAATTGCGTTCAGTGCAACTTTTGATGTTATTTAACAAGATTTCTGGGATTGAGTAAGATACTTGATTGATACAAGGAGTTGATAGAACTGAGTGAATGCTTTCATTAACAAGTCTGTTTTTCCAGTTCTTATCCTCATCATATAATAGGAAAGAAACCAAATTTCTCATTGCCCGTTGATGGGAGACGGATCTCTCCCGAAACGTTGCCCAACTAAATATCAAAGGCTTGTTATGATAAGTGGTGACTATGATGTCTAATACGGTGTCAGAAACAGCCTTGATAAGTCCGAAAATATTTACTCTAGTGCCCAGATTCTTTATCTGCTCGCGACGTCTTCTTCACTTGTGGAATTGTGGCGTCCTGTTGCTAAAACAACCTATTGGTTTTTCTAGCGTGCGCCACCTATATTATTCGTGCATTTGACTTTGCTTTGACCTTGCCGATTTAAAGAACCATGTTAAGTTAGACATAGGTCGATGCTCGGTTTAGGAGTAGCGCGAAGATTTATGAGAGCGTTGGTTTTGCATGAAGCTGCTCTTGTGATTGATTTTCTATACTAAATGCATGTTTTTTTGATATGTTTGCAGAAGATTGCTTTTGTCTATACAGCCTTTTAAATAGTAGTTCAGTTGCACTCACTGCGTTGTCATATGTACCTGTTCGGCTATTAACGATGAAAACATTTCAATTTAATATTCTTCTTAGAAATTATTAAAGAATGGTTTTCATCAATTTCTTACGTAACTTCTTTCGATCTAAATTAGTAGCTAAAATGTTTTTAATATTTCAATTAGCTACAATGCAGTAGTTATTGGTAACACTAGATATTAAAACAAGCCAAACTAAAACAGTCGCATCTTGCTGCAATGGAAACAAAAATATTACTAAAATATTGATGTAAATACCTAGGTTTATCTCTTACCCAGACAATTAAAAATTAAATAAACAAATATTTCTATTCAATTCAAAAATCTTGTGTGGGACAACCTGCCGGCAATCACGGTGTAGCTACCTCGCAAGCATAGCAGGAGATTTTTCGTCAACCATCGAACTATACAATAACTACGTTATATCTAAGGTTGGCCTAGCTTTACAGACACATGGGGATCCCATTCTGGTTAGATATCTTATTGGCTGTGCTTCAGTTAATAATTGGAGCTCTTGGCGTAACAAGCAATGTATTGCAGATTGTATTAATCAGGAGAAACAGCGACAATAAAACAATATTCATTATGACTCTTCTAAGTCTATGCATCGCCGATTTGATTACTTCAATAATGGCAACATCTATTGCATTAAATGATATTCTTAGTGCTCTAAACATAGCGAAAGCAGAGTGGTCTGAATTAGTAGCTATTACTGGATTTTCTTTCTCAAATGGAACATCATGCTTTCATATTCTATTCATTGCAATGCAAAGGTTATGCGTGGTGATGTTCCCGCTTCGCTTCAAGAGACTTTTTACAGTATTTCGTGCTAAATTAGCGTTGGTTTCCATTTGGTTTTTCACTGCAGGATTAACTACGTTTTATTGCTTCTTTCGCAAGTTTACCTTCACTCACTCCAGCTACGTACTGATAGCAAACTGCGTCACGCTAATTACTCTTTACGGCTGGCTTTGCTACAAAATGCAAAAGCACGAAAACGACCGACAACGAGTTTTGAATTCCAATCGTAAGACGAATCGGAGAATTTTCGTCCATTCAGTCGCAGTTCTCTCTGCGTTTATATTCTGCAACCTACCGTTTGCATTAGTATTTGCTTTTCCATGGCATGTTTTTGGAATAATTGGATATCGAGTCGGAGGGGTTATGATATCTTTGAATCCAATGTTAGATTCCCTGCTTTATTTTCTTATGAGCCACTGCAGGAAGAATCAGATCTCTTCATCTAGCAATGGAAATATCGAGCCTCCAAGCAATAACGTATCGCCAGGGAATCAGCAGGCAAATGGTTGCCAAACTACAGGACTTTGATCTTCAATCTAAAGAATTGATTATAGCAAATTCACTTTGAATCGGTGCCAGCCCTGAAAGTCTGTTAAAATATATGAGATTTCAATCTTCATAGTTGCTTATGAGTTGCTTAACGCTTGCCACAGTGCACAGAATGACATTGCCAGCCCTATATTTATAAAAGGTTACATTTTGCGTTTTTCTTCCTATAATGTTTGCTATATGACAAGATTTAAAATAATGTATTAAAATCATTTAAACACGCATATTATATCTATATAGATATGCACGCTTGTGTACATATTTGTCATGAATGACGAACTCTATGATTAATTTTTCCATAAGTAGCATACCACAACAATCGGGATTTGAGCCTGGACTGCATGGCCATAGAGCCAAGGGCGTTTCTACTGAGACTGCAACACACAAGTCAAACGGTAGGAGAGCCTTGGGCTGTATGGCTTGGATAGTTACTCGGCGATTTAATTTAGCGCTGTATCTCTGTGGAAGCGTCGTTGGCTCTCTTTCTTGTCATGCAGTCCAGGGTCGAACCCTATCTATGTGATATGGCGTATGCCACTTGTGGAACGATCTATCCATATTAGGATTAATGTTTTCTTAGACTATAAGGTAGGTTAAAAATGTTACCGAAAGCCGAATATTCCTTATTGCTATGTTACTTGCAGCTTTTTCTCCGAGCCCTCAACCTCAAGTTGCTTAAATCTTGTATCCCAGCCCCAGATCAATCGGTTGCTTATTAAAAAATTGTAGCTAATACAGTAGAACTGTAGTTAATGTACTTGTATGTAAATTGATTGTAAATCAAAGAGTAGCTGAATTACTTGTTTTACTATTGTTAGAAGCTATACATGAATTTAAGCGACATATCAAACGTTTGTCCGAAGCTCCGTGCTTCTTATAAGGAAAAAGTTTGTTTCGCTTGCACTTTTTGGCTAATTATGTTGGCCTATGTTGGACGCAGGCTCAAACTTTCATATAATAGGACCTCCTGAAAATAGGTAGATGCTTAGTTTGTGCATTTTTACCATCTGAGCAGTGACGTTCCCAGGCTGAAAATACTGGAGTGGATAAAAACGTTTTTGGGGTCTGGGGGCGAAGCCTTCGGGAAAATTTTTAGAGGCCACGCCCTCCAAACGCTCGAAAAGGTGGGCAACGCCCATTCTAAATCATCCTAACGTGAAATAGAAACAAGCAAAGATGAACTTTTAACTGCATTACTTGCAACAATTATCCCACTGATAGATAAAGTATAATTTGTAACATCGATGACAAGTTTATGACTCTACTGTATGCAAAACTGAAAGACCATGTTTCTGCGAGAAGCTTGTTGACTGGTAACAACAATGCTGGTAATGTTTTGGATGACTTTCACCAATGCATGGAATTGGAGGAAAGGTTGGCTCATTATTTTTCTGCTGAAAAACTAGCGAAGCCCCCCACCCCGTGAATATTATGACGGATTTCGACGAATTGGAAAATCAATGTCTGAGAGAACTGGGGTGGATATGTCGTGATGACGCCTCTGCATCTAAGAACGTATTCTGCTGTAGTAAAACGACAAAGCATCAAATTGTTAGTCAAACCTTCGGAATTTGCTCTTCAACATTGTTTCAACACTAAGCTACGTCACAAAACATTGATTGGCAAACATATAAGTAGAAGCGGGATTCGTTGTGCGATCCCGGGGGGGTTACTTCAATATGTAGACATACTAGACGTGCCGCTCATATGGATGGGTTTTTTCGACCGAAATTCTCTACACATGGGTCTGATATTCTGCTAGATTCTGGTTGATGGGTCGGTATTTTAGGATTTTCTTACCAATAGGTCCCATTATGATTTACCGCAAAGTGGCTGACAACCTTTATACTTTGTTTTTTGCTTTTGAAAGGATGAATTAGCAGCAACAACAGAGCACGGTCACATTGATTGCAAATAATCGCCGTCAGATTCGATTTTGCGAGATTTTTCGTGAATTCTAGCACTTTAAAAGGGTTTTAAAATCAACCAAATTCATACACAAGGGCTTGAAATTTCCCGATTTTCATGCAAATGGGTCAGAAATCCTTGAAAATCCTATCATACAAATGGGTCCCTTTGTCAAAGTCTAGATTCACGTCTGATCATGGAAACATTGAAGTACCCCCCCCCCCGGGTGTGCGATAGGGCACACCGCTACAGTATATTTCAGTAAGTCACTAGTAATTCGTTTACACGCTCTTGGATCTTGCTTTCTCCTTGAATAAAAGGAGTCACATCTTTATCATCTTCCTGGATTTCATTATTACTGATTGCTTTTTCAAATTTACGTAAAAAGGCGCCGTTGAAGAAGACGGTATGGCAATGGGCATCGCCTTTTGTCCGTGCCTTCTGTTTACTATTGTTTTCTTATTTTCCTTGGATACCGGGGAATGAATAGGAGGCTGGAATGGCCTAGGCAAGAAGAAATTTTGCAGCAGCCATATCTGGTCGACAGCAAATGTAACGCAATTTTAGATTCGTAACAAGTATCAGAATTGGTATTTCGCTCTGCATATGCTCCATGGTCGTAAAAGAAGAGCCTCGATAACTTTTAGCTCAGTTTAGTTGAAGAAGAACGACATGCAACTCAAATATATGAAGACTTTGCTGCCCCCTCAGGTTTTGTTTGACTTTGTTTGTTTGGAATTTTTAGTTTGCGTTTATACTTTCAAATGCTTGGGTCATAAGTAAAGATATGAGATGATGGTGAACTAAAGATATTTGGATCCTGTCATAGCAATAATGCTTCACAGCAATGCTCTTCATAGCAAGCAATGCCTAGGCAATCTATCTATTTTCTCCTAGATAGTTTTGTAAACTAACAACAAAATACCCTATAAACAAGTACGCTGAAAGTAACTATCTATTCCTTCTGCCTCTTAAATTACAACTTAAATTTCTTTAAGTGGATTGATAGGCTAATACAAAAAATACTCAGACTAAGTAAATATTTATGTTCAGCCTTTGAACTTTTCCCCTTAAATTCATTATTATTGCATCAAGTTAAACAATTTTACGATCACAGCACCTTTTTTCACCAGGATGGGGCAGCTAAAGTTACTGCAATGGCTTGGTCTCCTACAAATAACAAGTTTGCAGTTGTCACTACTGACAGAGTTGTAATACTTTTTGACGAGACAGGGGAGAGAAGAGATAAGTTTTCAACAAAACCTGGTGACCCCAAGGTATCAAAATATATTCAACGTCTTTCAAGCATTTCTACTACCTCACTGTTTCCCTCTGAGGAGTGTGGCATGTGCACGCACGAGATAAACAATAGAAAAACAGAAAAGAACAATGGAAAAGTCCTTCTGCATACACAAGATCTTGTTAAGAACTGCCATGCTCCACAGACTGGCCTGTTTCCATTTAAATGATTTTCGATCATTTCTTGTAACCATGCACATCAGAGTGCTAAATGAATACTTTTTAGAAAAAGTAAATAAACTGTTTCTTAGAAAGAATAATGTTATATATTTCCATTTTAGACTGGAAAGAAAGGGTACCTTGTTAAAGGATTAGCTTTCTCTTCAGATGGTACAAAGATTGCTGTTGGACAAACTGACAACATTGTCTTTGTGTATAAAGTTGGTGAAGACTGGTAAGAGGTCAAGCAAAATTCTCATCATCTTGTGATGATTCTTACTGTTAAGGTTGATTCTTACATGAGATGAAATCTCTAGTAGCTATGCAAGCTGGGGATGACTGCAATGGCAGTAGCTAGAGCACTTGAATGCTAGAGCAGAAAGCAGTGTCCAGTCTTTGGTAACCACAGACTGAAGAATTGACACTGCTTTCTACTTTTGCATTCATTCAAGTGCTTGAGCTACAGTTGTGGCAGTCACTGAACAAAATTTTTTGGGTCATACCTCTTTTACTGTAAGGAAAGCACCCATTTAATAGTTGGAAACTCCCTTTTTACATCCTGATATACATTTTGTTTTATTATTTTTCAGGGGTGAAAAGAAAGTTATATGCAACAAGTTCATCCAGCAGGTACAAAAAATACCATATCATATCATATCATATCATTTTTATATGTAGAATACCAAAAATCTATTAAAAGTACAATAAATCTAAAAATCTAGAAAAATGCATATTCTATGCAACCTAAAAAAAGCAACACTTATCTAGTTTAGGCTGCAAATTAAATTTTAAAATACATGTAACTAAAAAGAAATACAGGATACATCATAATTACCACATTTGAGACTCTTCTGTAACTCTAGAGATTCTGCTTTTTACTATCCTATTTTCTCAAATAAGCATCTTATAACTAGATTACATAAATTGAACAGAACTTCTTTGTGTACATGAAACTCTTTCCAGGTCAAGCCAGCCCTTGTTCCCCTGCTTGAGCCCTCATTCCAACACTTTTGCATCAAATCTGCCCTTTGGCAGAGTCCTACCAAATTTGAACAACATAAACTTCAGGTGAAGTCCAAATGTTGTATTTGGTTGCCATTCGCTAGGATGTAGGCAGTAGGTTAACTATTTGAGAGCTTGACCCTGGTTGTGCCAGTACGGTAACTGGGGATAGAAACCCGACCTCACTGAGCTTCTGACACCATGAGCCAGCTGGATTGGATCATGGCACAACATCACCTTCATCTTTAAACTGACTAACATCCCTCTTGGAAAAGTTTAAACCCTATCTTTTTTTCTCTTTAAGTAATCAAAATTCGAAAGTTAGTGAGTTATCAAACCAGAAACGTTCCTGAAAAAAACGGTATCATACTGCAATTTCACACTCAACCCAAAATAAATAATCCTCAAAGAAATTTATCATGCCCCCTTTTAACTGTGAAAGACAAATGACTAGAAAGGAGCCCTGATTTAAATCTGCTAGATGCCTCAGTATAAAAACTATCAATTAAAGAAAGCTTGCTCGTTTGCCTGAAAGTTACAATCAACATATCCAATCATTGCGTAGCGTGACTAAGCATGGGGTCCTTGCCGAAGCGAAAATTGTAAAGGATAATTATGCCCAAGAAGGCTTGAAACATTCATAGTGCAGAATGGAGGACTTTTATACCATAATCTCTAGTTAAAAACGATCCTTACCTTGCTTGTTTGGTTGTTTCGACACACCCGCATGTATGACTAAAAAGTTACGAGTTTGTGTTACTCTGAGAAGGAAGCAAATAAAGCTTTTATTTATGTGCGAGAGATGTTAATCAGGTTGAAGGTTATGCGTTTAAGTTTAGTAAAGGCCTGGCTGAACTAGGAGACATTGCCCTCTCGATGTCTCCTAGTTTAGCCACCTCGGAAACTTTGTATTGCGCGACATAGTTTGTAGCAAGAAGGTATGGCTAAACTAGGAGACATGGTGCGCTCGACATTGTATTAGGCGTGTATCCCAGGGTGGCTAAAATGCGAGTGACAAGTGAACAATATGTATCCCGACTCACGCAGAAACGAAACGTTTCTGTTGTCTCCCAGAAACATTTCTTGTCTCTGTGACTCGGGGGACACGTTGCTCGCTTGTCACTCGCATGTTTAGCCACCCAAGGAAACAAACCCAATACAATGTCGTGCGCAACATTTAGTTTAGCCACAGCTATAATTCTGCAGCAGACTAGATTTTGTACCAAGTATTTAGTATACACGTTTTTTTTTATAAAGAACCACTTTATAAGGAACCTACATGTAGAAGGCCCGAAATTTCAAGAGCTCTTACTACTAAAGAGAAAATCACTCATGAACTTTTCAATGTTGAAAATTTTTATCACTGCAAATATCCAAGAATTAGAAAGCCGGTTCCATTCATTTGCTGTCGAAAATGACATAAATTGTACGTTACACTTGTTTCAAATGTTTCCTTGAGTAGTCTCGAGCTTTGCTCGCATGCAAGTGTCTCTCTTTTATTTTTAAGACCACTGTATGTGCAGTTAAAATTAAGGAACTATTAAGGAACTTTTTGAACTACAATTGCCTCAAAAGAGGTCCAAAAATAAGGAACTTTAAGAACTAGGCCTTGAGTTAGGTTTCTTATAAAAAAAGCGTGTAGGCGATTACTTTTTTCCCCACCTGATAGTGCTGTATTGCATTTATTTTCATTCAAGAAGCATCATCTTTTCGTTTACAGAGTGCAGTAACTTGCTTGATTTGGCCCCCAGAACAACCTTTTGTCATATTTGGCCTTGCTGATGGGAAGGTAAGGAACTTTTTGATTTAAGTATGTAGGGATAAATATGTTTTGTATTTATTTCATTATCGTCAAACACAGACATGCAAGTCATGTGTAAGTCAATGTAAACCCCGGGTGCTACTGTAGGAGGTAGTAAAAGGGGGTCTGCATTACTTTTTCCCATAGTTTTTCACGTGAGTTCTCCTAAAGTAATCAATTTTTATAATACGTTGTATGGGGTTGTATGTACATTCTCTTATTATAACCCCATGTAAGTTGAATATAACGAAATTTCTAAGAAACCAAGACCAATACAGCAGGTCATTCCCTGTACTCAATCTGAGAGCACCAACAAGGATGCAAGTCAGGATTTAGGCAGCAGTACGCCGCGGCTACACGTGCGATATTTTGCTTGAAACGGCACCAGGGCATGATAGAAAATTGCCGTAGTGATCGCAAAAATTAAAAGTCGCACGTGCAGCTAGGTGTAGATTTTCGAACAAAATGCTCTGCGACCTGAGCTCAGGGGGTATCTAAGTCTAGTTTTGGACGGGGACGTGCCATTTCAGTCCAAAATTTGGACCCATAATTCCGCCCACGTCTGAAAAATTGTGACCCATAATTCTGCAAACAATCATCTGGTGAAAAGCAAGTAATGTTTAAAGGGCAACCTTGTTGATAGTCCAAAGAGTTATCAGTTCGGACTACACATTTTGTAAATGCTAAGCTTAATTTTTCAAAGTTTCTCCAGATTAGTACCCAAAATTTTGCTTGTTTCCTCAAATGGTACCCTTAATTCCGCACATACTTCTAAAAACCATATCGATAATTCCGCACTTTTCAGAAAAAAGATACCCCTAAATAATGGCACGTCCCTGTACCCCCAAAACTGTTAAGTTACCCCCCCCCGAGGACCTGAGGAACACGGTGGCAGAACATTGATTTGGTTGAATTTTCGCGCCGGGCTCGGCTTGCGCCAAAAATGTCACAGCATGTAGCCGGTTTTGCATTGGTGACGCTACACATTGCATTGTTTTTCGCGCGTTTTCCTGACCTTTTCTTGGAAATTCTCTAGGACCCATCCTTCTTGCTGCGCAAGGTGATTTTCGCAGAGCTTCTGTCGCAGCACTTTTGCCGAAGCGTATAGCCACCTCAGGGTTTCTAAGAACAGGGCATCATCACGTGTATTGCGTCACCAGGAGCAGGCCAAATAGCACGCGCGCTGCCGCAGCTTTACTGCTGACGTGAACTTGGGCCATTTGGAAATCGTATGATTGTACATTTTCTCAAACAGGTTCGTCTGGCTAACTTAAAGACAAATAAATCACAAACAATATATGGAACGGATGTCTTTGTTACTTCATTATGTTCAAAGTAAGTCCTACATACAGAAACATTCAAACTTTATTGGTAATTTTGCAACCTTAATTGAACATTTGATTTAAACCTTTGCTTGTAAACTGTGTATCATTTTCGGGGTCATGAGTTTTGTTACAACGATGTAGTAACTTTTCGTGAACAACTCCATGTTATGTATGTGCAGCACAGTGGCGTGTCTTCGTGGGGTGAATATTTGAAACCCCTATTTGATTTATGATGCTTCAGATGATGATTGCAAATGTTAGCCCCACCGTACTGAATATCCATCTCATGATGAAGGCACTTGTTTTAAATTTTATTAAAAGATTAACGTTTTGACAAAAATTAAGCTTTGCAATAACCGAGGAAAGGTGTCTTTAGGCCCTGGCAAGACGGTCAAACATCTGAAATTTGCTTGTCAAACAAAATGTTGTCCCGTTTGGCCACGCCACAAAACATTGCTCTCAAATATTTTCGGGCTTACGAAAAGCAGAAACTGTTATTGAAGTTTTTCAAAAGCATTGCTAGCACTTCTTGTCACGAAATGTTTGTGATAAACGGAAATGTTTGTGATAAACGGTCAAACATTGCTTGTAAAATAAATCTCAAATGTGTTTCACCAAGACTACTTCCTTCAAGAGCTTACAGATTGAATACCAAAGGAGTGTCTGGGAGCAACCGTATAGGCAACTTAATCCAAAGGGGGTCGGAACGTTGGCAAGAACGTGAGGACCTTGTCCCTAGATCAATGCTTACGAATTCGTGTCCGTATAATGTAGAGTTATCAATGCTCAAACATCATGTTAAGGGTTATAAGTGTATCTTTTAATTGACAGCCCCTCTGGCAAAGGAATCTTATCAGGACATATCGATGGTGCTATTGTGAGGTATTATTTTGACGATGAAGGTACTGGACTATCACAGGTGAGCTTGAAGGTGCTTTAAAGAGATCTTCTTTGGAATATAGCATTGTAATAGCGTTGTCTCTATTTAGAAATAACTGTTTTCGAATGAATAGTCATTTGTCATGATTAGCGAAAACTAGTATAGACTTTTCCACAAGTAGCATGCCACAATAAAGGGATTCGAGCCTGGACTGCATTATCAGAGAGCCAAAGACGTTTCTATTGAGGCCCAACGATATTTCCACTCAGCAATTGATACCAAAGAAGATGGGATTCGAACCTGGACTGCCAACGACGTTTTCCCTAAGCTATAGACCTCAATGAAATCACAGAATAACTCTCCAAATCATACAGCCCAAGGCTCTTCTCCCGTTTGACCTTTTGTGTTTCGGCTATGTTGACCCTTGTTCAGCACCATGCACATTTGTTTATATTTGTCATGAATGGCGAACACTAGGATACATTTTTCCACAAGTGGCATAATACCACAATAGATGGGATTCGAACCTGGACTGCATGACGAGAGAGTCAAATATATACATATTTGACAAAAATGGCGAACACTAGGATGAATCCTTCAACAAGTGGCATACCACAATAAATGGGATTCAAACCTGGACTGCATGACGAAAACTACAATATTCTTTGGCTCAAAGCTTGTATTTGAACATTGCAAGCCAGAGTAACAGGATGCATGGATTATTTTGCTGGATGAAATATGTATGGATAGATACCAGGCTATTCTCTCAGAATATGTTGTATCGGTATATTTTATTTCATTTTAGGGCCAGTTAGTTCGCCATTCGTGTGCTCCTTACGCTCTTTGTTGGGGATCTACAATAGTAGCTGCCGGTTGTGACAAACGAATTGCAGCCTATAGCAACGAAGGTATTGTATTTCTTGCATTAATGTCCTTTGCATGAGCCTTGGCTAACACATTTCGCTACCTTAATTATATAATGTTGCTATGCCATGCTACTGCACTGTCCACGTGTATCCTTCCTATGATGTTTAGGTGTAGAGCTAGAACGAGAGATGAGTCTTTTGTGTATCTACATATATACCTAAACTTACATAATATCATAAGGACTCTCCTGATTGCTTGACACCTGGAATGTATTCTACTCACATAAAATATATAAGTGTCATTCAAAGTTTTCGCGTGATGTGTTGATGTCGCAACATCATACTTCCGTTAGTGCTCAAAGTAGAAACAAAGAAATTTATGGCTTCAACAGGATTTTGCTGTCTTTTGATGATTTGTTCATGTTCATTGGAATCATACAGTAGATAAAAGCTTTCTTCAAGACCCGTCATTTGGTTTAATTAGGCCATATTCATTTTATAAGGGCCTTGTTCAAAGTATTTTGTCGAAAATTGTACGGTTTTCCGTACTCTGGATAATACTTCTTCCTAGCTGCATTATGAAAAATCATACTGTCATACAGGTATTGAAAGCTAAGATTTGTAACCTCCAAATTTCTTTTTCTATCTCAGGACGTGTATTACAGCGTTTTGATTATACAAAAGAGGATGAAAAGGAATTCACTGTTGCCATTTGCAGTCCAAGTGGTCAATCGTTTGTTGTTGGCAGTTTCGATCGGTGAGTTCCATTTGATTGCTTAGTTCTGCCGCAAACATTCGAACAAAGACAAAAGGTTGCCCTTCTGAAGACGGAGAAGCGTAATGGATGATGATGATGAATGGGTCCGTACGATTTGCTTTCAATCACACGACGCGATCAAATTATGTTCATGCCATTACTCATTCTGTCTACCACAGCTACCGCACATGCTATCTTCTTTAGTCATGCTTTTATATCTTTCCAATTTTCCTTAGGTTGCGGATTTTCAACTGGACACCTCGAAGAGGAGCATGGGAAGAAGGAAAGTCAAAGGAAATAGCAAACCTTTATACAATTAGTTCACTTGCATGGAAGCGTGATGGATCCAGGCTGTGTGCGGTTAGTAATTTTATATATCAGTAATTAAAACTATACGTGTAGTAAATGCTTCAGTCCTAGATATATCTTATGCTTTTTATCCGTTTTGGAGTATTACCACCAAAGTTCAGAGTAATCCATAACAAGTCTAAGATCGACTTTGTCATCTGCAAGTCAAGGATAGAGAACCTAATAAAAGGACCTAATTAACTAACTAACTAATTAAATGAACAAGATAGTAACTGACTAGCTAACTTAAAAGCTAAATATCTCCCTAGCTCACTTTCTAGCTAACTCAGGCTAACTATCTAACTAACTGAGTAACCAACTAACTAACAAACTTTGTAGCTAGCTAGCTAAATAAATAGCTAAATAACTAACCAACTAGCTAATTAGCTAAGCAACTAACTAACTAGCTAACTAGCTAAGCAACTAACTAACTAGCAAAACAAGTACCTTAACTAACTACCGAACTAACTGACTGACTAACCAACTAACTAACAAACTAACTAACTAACTAACTATCTAGCTAACTAACTAACTAACTAACAAACTAACTAACTAACTAACTAACTAACTAACTAACTAACTAACTAACTAACTATCTAATTTACTAACTAACTAACTAATTTACTAACTAACTAGCTAACTAACTATCTAACTAATTTACTAACTAACTAACTAATTAACTAACTAACTAGCTAACTAACAAACTAACAAACTAACTAACTAACTAACTAATTAACTAACTTACTAATTTGCTAACTAACTAAACTAACTAATTTATTGACTAACTAACTTACCAACAAATTAACTAACTTTGCGAAAACTTTATCCTACATTTTCAATTCCTAAAGATTAGTTATAATTTTTCTGTTTTATTTGTGACATACAGGGAACCCTTTGTGGAGGAGTCGAGCTGTTTGACTGCGCACTAAAGAGAACTGTTTACAAAAATAAGTTTGAAATGACTTATGTGGGGCTTAGTCAGGTAAGACCTGCTTTCGTTAGCTTGCATGTTCTGTTTTCTTAGTAGGATAGGAAAGTGAAATGGTTGATTGTTTGCACCGAAGTTTTGATTTATTTTCTGTCAGACTAAGCCATATAGAATCTGGTTAAGTAAATTTGTAAACGGAAGCATAGATATTTTGGGTTGATCAAAGCTGAGTCCTAATGACTTTCAGTTGCTTTGTATCTCTAATATTTAGAGGCCCTTTACATGAGAAAACTCAACCCGGGTTGAAATTCATTCCGGGTTGAGTTTCATCTCGGCCTGTGGTCAAAGCCCTTATAAATTGCGAAAGTGTTTACATGATTGAAACTCAACCCGGGATGAATTTAACTCGCTTTTTCATCCCGGGTTGAAAATTCGTCCCGGGTTAGTTTAAACCCGGGTTGAGTTTCAAATTTTGTTCAAAGGGTTGAAGAATTGTTTTGTGAGAAGAACTAGGAGACTTTTCCAGCATCGTTTTGTCACCTCAACCCGGGTTGAAAAACACTCATGTAGAACCCAAATAAAATTCGAAAACTCAACCCGGGGCGAGTTTCAACCCGGGTTGAATTTTCTCATGTAGTTTAGACCATGTATCTAATTATATAGTGTCATAATGAAAAAAATTGCGTTCACGTCCAGAGCTGGCTAGCCTCGTCAGGCGAGATGAAATGTTGACATGAATCCATGCACAAGTGTTAATAAGTAAGGCTTGCTCGGCTCACCGGGCTTGAAAATCTATCCATGGTAACGCTCTGAAACATCATATTTTCTTACCAAACCATCTCGGCTGTCCGTACTTGCCCCCTTCTACCTTAGCAGGGCCTTAATATTATCTTCGTTAACTGCTTTGCTCTTGTTACCAAATATATGGCCCTTTTTACGAACAGGTCCCGTGGCATGCTACTGGTGGCAATGAGAAATTCTTCTTTGAAAATGAAAATGTAAGTTTCAAACTTAAATTTATTTACCAAGCTTTAACTGTTTGATAGAACGTATTCAATCAAGTAAACCGGTTAGCCAGTAGATTTTTATCCTACTGTTAATGCCTGGTTAAACTAGGAGACATGTCATGCGTGACATTGATGTCCCCTCGGTGTCTCCCAGTTAAGCCACCTTGGAAACTTTGTAGCGCGCGACAAAATTTGTAGCAAGAGACACGCAAACGTCTCTGGGAGACAACAGAAACATTCCTTGTCTCATCGACATGCAAGTGAGTCGGGGAACATGTTGCTCGCTTGTCTCTCGCAGGTTTAGATATTTTAATACAATTAAGCGAAATCGATGTTATATCAATATAGTAGAGAACAGAAGCATGGAAATTCGCCCCAATACTAGCATTAAGAATTTTAAGTAAGAAATCTTTGAGTGAAGGAATTTTGAAAACCCTTAGTTGAACAAGTATATTGACACAACCACGAAAGATTTTGAACCTGCAACCATTCTTGATCATTTTGTCACCTCATGCACTAATAGCGCTACTGACCCCTTCAAGTCTTCTATATATTTTCAGCCTCAGCCCTACTTCCAAGCGCCTCTTAGGTCCTCTATGAATCTCTCATTCAGTCTGTTTTGCTTTATTCATAGGTTTGTATGATATTCAATGCTGGTGAGCTAACTCTAATTGAATATGGCAACAACGAAGTACTTGCGACAGTAAGAACCGAGTTCATGAACCCACATCTCATCAGGTCTGTATATATAGGCGGTAGAAGTAAGACTAAATCTTTTGCTTTTTTCACAAGTGGCATACCACAATAGATGGGATTCGAACTTGGACTGCATGATCAGAGGGCCATCGACATTTCCACCGAGCTATACAGCTCACTGACATCGCCGAGTAACTCTCTGAGGCATACAGCCCAGGGTTGTCCTTCCGTTTTACTTTATGTGTTTCGGCTATGTTGAGCTTTCTTCAGCACTATACATATTTGAACATATCTGTAATAAATGGATAAACGGCAATTTCATTGAGCTGTATAGTTCAGTGAAAACGTCGTTGGCTCTCTAATCATGCAGTCCAGGTTCGAATCCCATATATTGTGGTGTGCCACTTGTGGGAAACTCTTTCGATTTTAAATACAGTAAATACAGGAGTATTAGTAGCGGTGTTAATAACAGCGACTTCTCTGATTATCTAAACTTCGACACCATGAGCAGGCTGGATCATACGAAGACGCCGCAGCAACTAAAAAAGTCAGCCATTGCCCTGACAGAACTTAGAAGGACGCACAGCTGAGTTGGCTGACTGCTCGTAGTCTATGATCGAGATACAGAATTTTCCTTGACCATTTTTACTATGTGGGTAACTAGCTGTTTGTTGGCAGCGTGCAGCTATCTGCATTTGCACAACAAATTAACAGTGTTATAAGTCAAATTCTGCCCAAATCTGCGTATTTTTCTTGTGGATAACTTCTTATAGATATTCAGATTCTGCTACAGTTACAGATCTAGTATTCTCCCGTATGGATAAAATTTGAGTAGATAGACTTTGGTTATGTGCGATGTTTCTCTTTAATTATAAGTATTTTTATCAAGTACGACAGACTAGAAAACCATTAGCATTGTATATGACGACCAATCGATTGGTCTAAAGCATTATTTCTAAAGAGTGACTATTTCGCCAGAATGGATATTTAAAAACTCTAATTAACTTTCAGCCTTTTAAGTCTAACCGTTGTAAGAAACTTTCAGTATAGGACGAATTTCCCGCCGCTAATACTGAGTTTCGTCTTGTTTTTTGCAGTGTTCGGTTGAACGAAAGAAAACTCAAAGATCAAGAAGACAATAAGAAAATGGCCTATCTCATTGATTTGAAAACCATTTGCGTTGGTAAGTTGACTATTGTACATCTGGTACAAAAAACGAAATACTTATTTCTTACGATTATAGACTTATACA
Organism: Chrysaora quinquecirrha; assembly: GCA_014526335.1. Classification (NCBI taxonomy): domain Eukaryota; kingdom Metazoa; phylum Cnidaria; class Scyphozoa; order Semaeostomeae; family Pelagiidae; genus Chrysaora; species Chrysaora quinquecirrha. The sequence goes on along the minus strand of JACTAT010000029.1, from coordinate 2,589,330 downwards.
AAAGACCAGATTGATGGCATGGATAACCAAGATAATACGCTTCCCTAAGTAATCTGGAACGGCCGTTGAATTTTTCGACAAAATGTAGCTGTCATGTTAAACGCTGATCGAGTCCCCTTTTCCCCAGAAAATAGTATTGTTTTGTGACGTTGAATCATTGAGTTTGGTTTTTGTGGTGTTCTCATTGTGCTCAACTCAATAAAACATCCAGTAGGCTAAGAACATATAAAGAGAGCCGGATGGATGTTGTGTTGATCAAATATAGTCTAGTGTTTCAAACCTTTGGGCAAGAAGTTTAGCTTAGCTTCATAAATGAAACATTAAATGATCAAGTTGTCTATAAGATAAAGATCCGGTGACCAAACAATCATATCTTTTGTTGTTCAAACATCTGCAATTTACTTGTCAAGCAAAATGTTTTACCGTTTGATCACGTCGCTAAACATTGCCCTTCAAATAAGTTTTGCTTGCCGTTAGAAATAAATGTTTTTTAACTTTTTCAAAAACATTACGCGACAACTTTTGCTTACTTTTGATTGTCGATCAATGTTTTGTGACGTTGTGAAACGTTCAAACATTGCTTGATAAGCAAATTTCAAATTTTCAAATTTTCAATGTTTGATAGCCTTTTCTCTGTGAATAATACAGTGATGCTTCTATTAATACTGTGTTAGAAGACCTTTTCTGATGAATTTTCTATTCATTTCAGTTGACTTGTTAACTGGCTTCAATATGGCTAACGTATCACATGATGGCAAAATAGACTGGCTTGAGGTGCGTGACATCGTAGTATATCTAGGGTTGGCGTTTCTTATTGTTCAAAAATGGCTAGACCTTGTTGGTTATGTAATATATCTATTGCTGACCCCATGTAATTCCACGCGTAAGCGTCAAAGGCTATTCATCTAGCTAAAATAGTTTATGATTGAAATAAAGTTCCTGAGAAAGAAACCACCTAAAAAAGTGAGTGGTACTGCAAAATGTATTTGATAATACAACCACGATATCGTAAGGATTAGAGCATTTTATTTAGGTTTTATTATTAGGCATATTAGGTTGCAGTTTTATTTCCTTTGTGACAACCTATTGTTGAAAAACACGTAGGAATAATATATCTGTAAACAATCTCATTCTGTTTTGAGCTCTTTCTCCATTTCTTTCAAGAAGAGAAATTAGTATTACACATGCGTAATGGGCATGATTTTGTTGGCTTACGCTGCCTTTAACACTTAAAGACCTACAGGACCCTTAATTCCTTACAAAGATTTTTGATCTAAGTTAAACTGCATTGGCCAAACGGTTCCAACAAGACTCATTTGAGAAATAACTTATAAATTAATTCATTTCAACAGTTGAGCGAAACTGGGAAGAAACTTCTTTTCAGGGACAAGAAGCTTAAGGTTTGTCACTCGCCATTGTATTGAAAAACATTTTATTGACCGTTTTGTTAAAATGTTAGTGTAATTCTTATAACCAACCAAAAGATCTGCACAGTACTCAAATTTCTTAAAATGTTTGCATTTTAAGTACTGAAAGTTTTTCAGATATCCAAAATGGCGAGATTTCTAATTGTCTTCAAATGATCATGATGAAACCCGATGATTACGATTAACTTTCCAAACTTTTTCGGTTTTGTAATAACACTTTTTTGAAGAGTAAGGTCTGGAAATGATATGAGTTATTTCGAAGACTGAAGTGAAACGTATAGAATTGTTCCTGTACTCGAATTTCGATTTTTTTGCAAATCTGGGTTCCTTCTGAAGATCGTGTTATGTGCAAAATACGTGGACGTCGAGTTTCCTTAAACTTAATCATGTGTGACCAAAGACCTTGATTTAGTACACCCCTTCCTGTGCTCCAAAGGCGATTATAAAAATGACAAGACTGGTTTTTCTCTAATTCAGCTCTTTGTCTTGTTTAAATTGGTCTGTGGGAGTTTGCTTTATTTTTCCGCATCTGGCTGGTAGCGAGCAATATCCGTCTTTAATCCCAGTTTTTAAATGGCTAATTTGTTTGCTATACACTTTTTATTTTAAAAAGCAACTGCTCAATAAGCAACTAGGGCTGAACTGACCTTACCATTAAGCAACTCGAGGGCTCAAATGAATTACAGTAAGCAACTAAGAAGTCAAACAACCAAGCTTATTCTCTTTCTTGTGTTAGGAAATTGCTCTTCGTTCTTATGTTTTGCATGTTGAAGTTCGTTAGCTAACGTTTTTCCGCTTACTGTCTCCCAAAAGCCATATTGTAGGCCTAACAGATAACAATTTTGACCCGCCAAGTACAGTGGTGGTTAGTAGGTACGAAAATCTTAGGCAACGTTTAAGCAACTTTGAGGGCTGAAATGTCTAAAATTTTAAGCAACTTTGAGGGCTGGACGAAAGTCAAGTTGCTTATTTAAAAAGAAATGTAATTGATTTTCAAAACTAAACGAAACCACAGAAAACCCAGACACGAGTCTGCAATGATCGGCTAAGCTTAATCCTATGTATAGACAACGTCGAGAAATTTTTACTCACAGCAATATTTCACTGCCATTTAACCGCCGTTCCAAACTTTAGACAACTCTGAATATTGCGAAAAGACTATGCGCTAATATGTAAAACGCATGCAACTAACTTGCACCGTTTAGTCGACTCTTGATACAGAGCACATACTCCGGTTTTCAAACCCAGCACATAATTAAAAGTAGTACATCTGTACAGGCATATTACGAAAAACAAACCCATGTGTTGGGTTATTTTGGTGGCATGTCTAATATTGAGATATGGAATTATCCCTCAATCGGGTACGTAGCTCTTTGCTTTGCTTACTCTTTGCATAAATAATCAACAACTCCTAACTGAAATATCAAATTTCTTCTGTACAGCTACATTTGCTAGATGTTACAACTCAAAAGAGAACTACTATACTCAACTATTGCACTTATGTTCAGGTAAATATGCATTTTCCTATTGTTCAAAGGCGTCTTATTTTGATATTTGCATCTTAAATACGCAGATTTGTTAGAGTAAAACATCAGTGCTTTTTGAGGCTTATTAAGTTTCTTAACAATTGCCGTTGTTTATGTTGGCATTTCTTATTCAGCAATCAATTTTCTTTTACTATATCTTATCCTGTGTAATTTGTAATATTGTAATATTGCTTCAGCGTAATAATTATCCTAAGGCCCTGGCAAAACGATCATACATTGTTGGTCAAACATTTTAAATTTGCTTTACAACAAATGTTTGACCGTTTGACAACGTCCAAAAACATCTCTGTCCAACATTTTGAAACAACGAAGTCATTGCTAATGCGCATGCACGATTGCTTGTTGCTAAGAAATGTTTCTAGGTGCCAAAATGTTACAAGTGTTGAAGTTTGACAATAACAACAGAATTTTTGACAAGCAATGTTGGATAGGCGGCCAAACGATCAAACATTGCTTCACAAGCAGCAGCAAGCAAAATTTGTAGCGTAATGTTTTTGAAGAAGTTCAAAAACATTTTTTGCTTGACCCAAGCAAAAATGTCGGACGAGCAATGTTTTAGGACGTGACCAAACGGTAAAACATTTTACTTGACAAGCGGTTTCAGATGTTTGACCAACAAATGTTTGACAATTGGGGCAGGGCCTAACTGTTGTTATTCTTTGTAGTGGGTTCCATCAAGTGACGTGGTTGTTGCACAAGACAGAAGCAATCTTTGCATTTGGTACAATATAGATTCACCCGAGCGAGTCACAATGTTTCCATTGAAGGTAAAAGCACAGCCTTACTTCCTCTTCGCTCTTAAACCTACTGCACTATTTGTATGGAGTCAAGACTACTACCAATAGGCAATACAAAAAGTATCCATTTGCAAGAATGCATTATGAAGTGTCACATAGGACCTTGAACCACATAGAACAAAGCCCGCCATCAATTTTAGTCTGTTCTTTTCTCTTTTAACGTTTTAAGAACATTCAGAACTTTAAAAAATTTCAAAATATACTAACTTACGAGGAATTGTCCCATTGCAAATTGTTTGCAAAGCACCGTAATGTTTGTTGAATATTATTATAGATTCACAATATTGTTTATTTTGTCTAATAACACTCTAATATCAGTTGAGAAACCTACCTACTCTTTTTCTAGGGTGATATAGTAGATCTGGAGAGAGCGGAAGGAAAAACAGAGGTGATAGTTAATGAAGGAGTATCTACAGTTTCTTATACCCTTGATGAAGGCTTGATTGAATTTGGCACTGCTATTGATGATGGTGACTACGGAAGGTGAGTGCAATTTTCCCTTCTTTCCACACTGTTTGCCTTGATGTTTTCATCCTTAGACTTCAAGAATGAATTCCTAGTAAAACAAAGTTGCGAACGTGAAACAAATGAAGTTAAAAGAAGGAGATTTTAATCAAAGAGGTACGGTAGCTGAAGAACTCAACTAAGAGTGGGCTCAGCCTATAGTAATATCAAAATCTTAAGTATTTTAAAGTCTAATTCACTCGTATGTATACTGATATTTATTTTGCATCGACGATAATGAGATACTTTCCCAATATTCTAACTTATCAAGGTTCTTTCTGGCACAGTTTGGAGACATGATAAGCGGTGATTATCATGTCTAATGTTGGATCCTATAAATATGAGACACTTATACAGCTAATGTTAAGAGATATGGTCTTGTGTTTTATTTTTCAGTTTAGTTTTTTTCCATAACTGAGTCAAATTCTCGTTGCAGAGCAATATCTTTCCTTGAAAAGCTTGAGATGACACCAGAAACTGAAGCAATGTGGAAAACACTGAGTAAAATAGCTATGGACAATAGAAAGCTCTACGTAGCTGAAAGGTATGGTCACATTAATAATAAGACATTGATTTATTACTAATTCGTCTATAATTGCTTTGAGATTTTATTCGTAAGTGACAGAATCCTCGCCCTTTAGTGACAAGGTCTTTGTTGAGCTCAAGCCCAGGCCAAGTCATACCAAAGATCATATGGTTTTTCGTACCTCTCGTCTTATACCACTACCATTGTGAAATAACAGGGTGATTTAGCAGGCATTCTCTAAGCATCATTTGCAAGAAAAGAATATCCTGTGCCTTTTTCTGGATCCGAGATGCCTGCCTTGCGAATGTTGATAAAATAAATAAAATGTGCTATTCAAAACGTTATTAAAATTAATAGAATTAATAAAAATTTCACCCTGGTGTAAAGGGTGTCTTCCGCGATGATTTGGAATGAAATTCCACTAGACTTGCGCAACTAAAAAACAAAAAAACTTTTCATAAGAAATTACAAAACGTGGCTTTCATTGCGACACAACTAAAACTAGACCCCAGTTTTGATATTGTAATTGAATAGCTTTCATTGCTATGAGAAACCTAGTACAAAAGTAACGCGGATTTCTTACTTTCTTTTTTCTTTTTCGTTTTATTTTACTTTCATTTTCTAGATTTATTGTCCGTATTCTTATTAGTGTTACTGTTACTGTTAAATTTCATTTCTATTTAGAAGAGTTGTTTTTAAGCCAGGGCACTCGACTCGAAAGCTCTTCTTAGAGTTCTTTTCGAGTGTCCTAAGCAACTATAGTAGAGATATTTGATTTTGTCAAATGATTAAACTTTAAGCGTTCTTATCTTTAACTAAGTATTATATTTGGACATTAAATTGTAAGTTGCTTGAAAATATATTGAATTGAATTGAATTGAATTGAATTGAACAAAATTTTCAATTCATACACCCTGAAGCCGGGGCGGTACTTTTATGTTTCACCTACTGTGATGTGACGCTGAACAGGGTATCGTTTTCAGATTTTCAACTCCAGGACCGGACATCACTTTCCTTCTTATGACCGGGTGAAGAAAAGCGGAAACATGTTTTATATATAAACTCATGGACTTTCTGCAGTCTTTCTATAAGCCACACAGATAGCTATGTTTAAAGTAATTCACTTCAATTCTCGAAATGTGACGCCTATCTTGTTCATTTTATGAATTATATTGTAACCCCTCTTGCAGTTCAACTCTGGTTTAATTGCCATTTTTTTGCAGATGCTTTGCAGCTTTGGGTGACGTGTCAAAGGCTCGATATTTTCAACAGATCAACGATCTTGTCGACGACATCACCGCAAAAACTGGATCGGATGGACAAAATCATCCTGTAGTTCGTGCTAAGCTTGCTGTTCTTGAAAAGCATTTTAAGTTGGCAGAAGGGGTTTATCTAGAACAAGGTATGGTCGACCAAGCAATGGAAATGTACCAAGAATTACATAAATGGGATGAATCGCTCGAAATTGCTGCTAGAAAGGTGCCTTAATTTTTGCCATGTACCGTTTATTTATTACTTTATGTTTTCCTATCCTTGAAGCGGTGGTGTAAGGGGTTGATTTCAATGGTGGAGCAACTCTGAAGGGCCTCCGAGATCTACCTTTTTGGCAAGAATGACGAAATATTAGCATACGAAGTTTAGCGGATTGATAATGCGCAGGTCTACTTATGCTAATGAACGTTACCGATTGTCAGAAGAACTTTAACATGTTTCTTATGTTAGCATGATTAAATTACTATAATCTTGGACAAGGCGATGAGACAGCAAAATACTTCCAACCCCCTAAACTTTTTGGGGGAATGGTAAAATGCGAAAGCATACCAATTTTATCCAAAACATCTGTTGGTTTCATGACGTTTGTCAAAAATTGTATGTCCCTATAAAGTATTTGTTGAGCCAGTCTCTTTTTGTATTAAACACGCCCATTACCTTCATCTCAAGATAGCTAGAATGGCAGCATCATTAAATTGCTACAAGCTTTGACAAATTGCGATGAGATGGCTCCTTCAACCCTTGATACATATTTTATGCCAAGAGACTTATTGCTAATGTTATTAACATTCGTTCCATTCATGCATTTTTATCTTCTTGCTGTCATGTCTTCATATTGTTCCTTTCATTGCTACTGTCCTCCATTAGTAACTGGTAGCATCCTAATTTCTGTTTCTAATGCTAATTTAGTCCATAATTTGCTTGATTAGTCTCTGCTTTTCATGATTTTCGTTATACCATATTTTCAGGGTCATCCTGAACTTGAAAGCCTAAGAACAACGTACCTTCAATGGTTGATGACATCAGGTCAAGAAGAAAAGGCCGGTGAAGTAAGAAGTTTGGGTATTTTTATGTCTGTTGAATATAGTTGCTTATATCATAAGTCCTGTTAGCTGATATATCTTCGAAACCTTCTGTACCAAATTCTATCGGCAGAATATAACATCAAACTCGACCCGAAAGCCTACAGCCCTTGTCAAACGGTCAAATATTTTTATCAAACATTTGAATTTTACTTATCAAGGAGCGTTTGAACGTTGGGAACGTCAAGAATCATATCTTGACGAGCAGACTTTTCAGACAAGCAGTCTTCATAATGTTTCGCTTCATTCGTTGAAAAGTTGTTTGGTGAGCAACATTTTACGTCTTGGCCTTATGAGAAAGCATTTTGATCGACATGTTTGATCGTTTGGTAATGGCCTTAGTAAATAGAAATTGGTACAATCGTAGCAAGTTTAACTCCGAACTCCAATTCAATTCAATTTTTTCATGTTATATAATCCCTACCACAAGGGTACAAATTATTGCAAACTACATGACCCAAGAGAAGCAGAGGTTGTGTTACTCCTAGCCTAAATGGTTGCTAGGTCTTATTTAAGATGGCATGTTTTTCCCTGCAACTTAGATGTTTGTGAAGTTGATTTTTCAAATTTATCTTCTTTCTAGAGCAGAAGGTTTCAGAGTTTTTAAACCTGCCATTTTGACTGTCTTTGAAATCTGGAAATTCTGAAAGAGACGCTATTTGATTAACTGTAGCGATAGAATAAACTAAGTGTGATAATGCAGTCAACTAATTTAATGTGAAAACTTCTATTAGAAATCACCTTTAAAACTCAACATTCGTTTAAGCCGACACAGTTAATAGTTCTGACGGTTTTAATGTGATAAAGGGTTTACTTAAACCACTGCGAAATAACTGTTTCACATTTCTTTGACGTTTTAAGGTGAAAGAATCTCAAGGTGATTATTTGGAGGCCATAAACCTTTATATGAAGGCGGGGCTACCTGCTAGAGCTGCAAGACTTGCACTCAGTATCGATGTAAGTATGAAAAAATTCAACGACGTTTCTCAATTTTTCGGCATAATAAATTGTCTTCGAACTTCATATTTTATTACTTGATGTAACCTTGAAAAACATCAGAGAATGCGGGTCTATCTGTGGGTTGTATTTTGATAATATTCCAAGTCAAGTTTAATGTTTTTTAAATATGATTACATTGCGAGTTTTCTTCCCAAGTACGTTTGTCGTTAATTTTTCTTTGAGAAAAGTCATGTGACTGTGCATTCAAAGCGTTAGGCCCACGATCGAAAAAATGTTGGCTTGCTTGCTTGGGTGACTTTCTAAAGCATATTGTCAACCGGTCAACTGACCGAACTCTTTTTCCTAGGTATACGCAATAAGTTCTAAAATTTTCGTATAGGCTATATAGTGTCAGTCTGAGAACAGAGACCGTGCTTTCACAACAGATAAAGCTGCCTAAAACCAGAGCTTGGTTTGGCAAATATACATTCTTGCAAGCTTATGACAATTCTTCAACGCTAAATATACAGTTGTTTTCAAACATAAGTGGAATTTCTTTCGTTTGAGTACTTCTGGTCTGCATTGCGCAGAAGCTTAAATTTTTCATCGAACATTAGCATGTGTAAATAGTTATCTTGATTATTTAGATATTCTGTAGGATTCTATTGAAAATTTTTATGCTTCTTTTGATTTCTAGGAACTTGCAATGAATAGAGAGCTGCTTGAACGAATTGCAATGGCCCTGATGAAGGGTGGATTTTATGAAAGAGTAAGTGCTTCTAATGGTGGAAAGCTAGTTTTCTCTATTTAATATAGCTAACGTAGAGATATATAGTCTACTGGAGCAGTTATAGTTTTATCACATGCAAAGGAACAAGGAAGGCGGGGAAGGCGGTGCCTTTCTTGCAGACTTTCTTCGGTGCTAATGAAAATTTAACTGAAAAAACTTGCAACAATTTATACAGCATTAAAAATTTGATACATAGAATAATCTACGAAAGACAATTAAAATCTTTTATAAATGAAAGAATTTAGCAGACAGTTGAGGCAGCGGTTGCCAGCTTTACGTTGCAAACTTACAAAATGCTAAGCGGTTGCTAGATGTAAAGCTACTTAAATAGTATGAAATTTCAACATTTAATTTTGATTCACTTCTTTCTAGAATTCAATTTTGAAAATTAAAATGTGTTGTTGTTGTTTGTGTTTTTCCTTATCCTTCAAAATTTATATTTTGGATATTCAGCTACATTGAATTCCATGAAGCAGGATTAGGAGATACGTATTTAATCATTGTGTCTTTTTTCAAAGGCTGGAGATTTGTTTGAGAAGGTGGGAGACACAGAGCGTGCACTCTCTGCTTTCAGGAAAGGAAAGACTTACAGACGAGCTGTAGAGCTTGCCCGCGTTACCTTCCCCAATGAGGTCATCCGCCTGGAAGAAGAATGGGGAGATTATCTTGTGTCTCAGAAGCAACTTGACGCTGCAATCAATCATTTCATCGAGGCAGGGTAGATTACCATTTTATATTTTAAAATTCCTTCATTTTTCATGAGATGGACATTCAAATAGCATGAAGTTAGAATACCATTCGCATTTGAGAGCAGTGTAGCATAGTGGTTAGCACTTGCGCCATTTAGGCTCAAGTACTGTGGTTCAAATCCTTGCCAAGGGCACAGATTACAAGTTGTAAAACCCTTGTTACACCACACCAATGTGTTAAATACCTTAGTAATGAAGGCCTAAAAAACTCGTAGCGCCGACTGTATGGCTGGACAGGAGTCGATATATGCTCCCCAAGGCGTAAAGTAAAAAATGGCAAAAGAAAAAATGGCCTGAGCAAAGGGGTAAATAGTTGTTAAGCGCTGTTGAATATATGCAGTTATAGATAACGGCGCTATAAAAAGCCAAAACCCTTAACTTTACATTTAGTATTGCTATTGCTTCGTTATTTGTCTTTTGATGTCGCTAATTCTGTTGCAATTTGTATGCCAGTTCCTCTGTGAAGGCGATTGAAGCTGCAATACAAGCAAGACAATGGAACAAAGCTGTTCAGATAGTTGAACTTCAGGATGACAGCGTCGCTCAAAAGTATCTTACTTTCATATTTTCATATTCGAGAAACATTATCCTAATATTAGCGTTGGCATTACGTATTTCCTCGATTAATCGCCCTGGGCGCTCATTTAAATATCCCTCTCAAAGAGGAGCAATTATTTGAACATGTATGAATAAAGTAACGTTCTGGGGGAAACTAAGTTTTGCTGCAATTAGCAAAAGTGTCTGTTGATTCCTCCCATCAGGAGCTTGTACATACACTATCAAAGGAGTGTCTGTGACCGACCTGATAGGGAGCTCAATCCGCAGGGTTGCTTATACGAGGGAGGTTATTAGAGGAAATACGGTAATCTAACGTGAGTCTGGTGTACCCTCTAGTAGCCTGAATAACCTAATGTACTTAGTCTTAACCCTGATTTGTCTCTCTTTTCGAAGTCTATTGAAAAACTGCTCATTTCATGTTCCCTGTTCTCATCAATACAGCCATAAAAGGTAATATATGACGGTCCTGGACAAATCAAATGAACTGAGCATTAAGGCTATTTTAGGTGCTTTAACCTCGAAGTAACTGATACTAAATAAATATGGATGTCTTTAACTCGTTTGAAAGATTGTGTACCAACATGTGTACTAGTGCTTTAGCTTTCCGATAAAACAGTTTTCTAAAGAAAAACGTCACTTCTCAAAGTATAGTATCAACTTGTGCTCTTTTTTATTTCACCAGATACTACAGAGTTCTCGCCCAGCATTACGCACAAGTTCTTGACTACACGGTAATTTTTTTTCGCCTGAAGCAATTATTAACATATCATCCATTGTTACTTTTTGATGAAACAATACCTTTTGTATAATTTAGCCATTTCATATGCTATAAAAAAATGCTAAATTAGGAATCAGGTACTGAACATTTAAACCCAAAACTACAGACTGAAGCCTTTTTTTCATATAGCCATGTGTGGCTGCGCAAGTGCTGAGACACAGATGTACCAGTGCTGAGAAACTGTTGCGACGTTTTGTTTCCATGGGGCTAGTGCTAAGACACAGCTGTACTAGTGAGAAGACAGATTTTGTTGGCTTGTTGCAGTCATGTGCTCAGTAAGAACAAAGGCACGTGTCACAGACACGTCTCCGACGGCTGCGATGCATTTTCCATTTAAATCTTCTGGTGGCAGAAGCGTCATCGGGGCCGATAAAGCTGCACCAAGTTCAACTTTTCACGTCTCCACTACCGCGGTAGAGCAACTGCCCAGTCACAGTACAGCCACCGTAAGGAGGTGTTTCCATTAAAACTAAACAAGTCTCAGTACTGGTACAGCTGTGTCTCAGCACTGGCGCTGCCACTTTTGGCTTTATGGAAATCAGCCTTAAGAGACATGTCGCGTATAGCATTGTATTCCACGTGTCTCTCCACCTGGCTAAACATGCGAGTTACAGGCAACCAACATGTCCTCCGAGTCGCTGAGACAAGAAATGTTTCTGTTATCTCCCAGAAAGATTTGCATGTCTCTCGCTACGCATTTTGTCGTGCATTACAAAGTTTCTGGCCGAGGTGGCTAAACTGGGAGGCATCGAGGGGATAAGTCAGGTCACGCATGACAGTGTCGCATGCGACATGTCTCCTAATTTAGCCAGGCCTTGAGAATGACAGCTTCTTTCTAGAACATATCGGAACGAAAAAATATCCGGCTTTTCTAAATCGTTTTCTAAACTAAACGTGATATTACGACTTCTACTGGCTAAGAACAGATTTCTGGATTAACGTGGGTTAATAAATATAATAATATTAGGACGGATATGAAGCCTCCTGTTTTAATATTAGATACCAAATGTCAAATGCTTTGGCGTAAAATTTAGGATACTTTATCTGCTGAGATTTTTTAAAAATGAGCGAAATCGTTATTATGACTAGATTCCATCTGCGTTTTAGGTTGCTGAACGTTTCTTTGTCCGTGCTGGTGAGCCGCGAGAAGCTGTTGATATGTACACAAGAGCAAATATGTACGAAGCTGCTCACAAGGTACCTTATTCTCTTGTGATTTATATGGCTAAATGTATTGGAAGGTTTATAGTCATGCATGGCAAGAAGGCACTGTATGTTTCAAGGCAGGGCGAGTCGTGCCAAAATTGTTAGCAAGTATGTTTGCTGAAAATAGGCCAACATATTGGTACGGTTTACCGTTCTATCACAACATCTGAGATGTTTGGGTTTCTGACGTCATCTACAAATGATCATTTGCAAACATAGCTGAAAGGAAGCAGCTGTTTGTTTATTGTTCACTCTTTTGATTGATGACGAAGAAGAAAAAAACTTGTCCTAACTCAAACCGCCAGCTTAAATCAATTTCTCATTTCAAGGTCTCCGAAATTACGTCCGAAACTGAAAATGTTGTGCCAACATGTTTTCGAGACACAGCAAACCGTACCAACACATCAATTTTGCTCAAATCGATAAAAATGTTGGCCAACATTTATAAACATGTTGTTTGCTTTGACAACATGTATAGCAAACAGTGCCAACTTGTTGACCAACAATAGCTTGAGGCGATGTTTTTTAACATGTTGCACGGTCTGCGCCCAGCTTTAGTTAATAACAACACCTATTGGAAACCGTGCCAGCATGTTGACGGCAATGTTGGACAACATGTTGCTACGGCTTTCGACTGGCTTAACAAATATTAAAGACATGGAATTGTAATGAATATCTGTTATTTATATTAGATTGATATTAATGTTACTGTAACACCTTTTTCTAGCTTGCTGTCCGCTGCATGCCAGCAGAAGAAGTTCTTTCACTGTACATTAACCAAGCCCAGCAGCTTGAATCGCAAGGAAGATATAAGGAAGCAGAAAGGTAGGGTAAACAATTTCTTTGCTTGCGGCAAATGTTTGAATTTTAGGCATTAGGGTGCGGAAACAATAATTCCATTTCTAACAAGGATGTATTACTGTAAGCAGCGTGAAACCGCCTTTTTTTGTAATGATCTTTAGGAACGATATGTGTCTGAGAATAAAACATCTTGATTGTTACCATACGGCGCAAACTATATCGCCTCCATTGAAAAAGAACCTTTGCCTTAGTATAGCATGAAGCCGAATCCCAAACATGTACACGTCTTTATAGCAGAACTGCGACAAGTATCATAAAGGCAAATATCACAAAGACATTAGAAGACAAGAAGCAAATCGAAAAATCCAATAATGATATATTTAGTGCGACAATCCAGAAAACAAATTTACAGCATAGCTGTTAAAGTTTCCAGTTCTGCTACTGAAATTCATAATCAAATTAAGATTTTTTGCCAATACTCCAATGTACATTGCTCTTAGTAATGCGTGGAACCGTTTATTAGGCACACACTAACGCACTAGTAAGTTTTCTGTTCTACCTGTGCTGGATTTAGCATCTTTCGCCTCGATTTGAAAGTAGATAGCGAAATGTTTGACATTGTGTTTCGCCTATTGTTTGATATATTGATGAGTTTGTGACGTCGCTAAAACATTTCTGTTGTTTCAACAACTAATAATTAAATTGCCTGTTTTCCTTGTAAAAACATGGTTCGAAAATTGGCGGTACGCTCTTTTGCCATTAGGAAAAAATGTTACTGTAGTATAAAGCTCCGTAGATTGATGTCATTATTGATCTATTTGTTTCGTTCTTCTTATTTCTTGAACTTTTTTTAGATTATACATTACTATTCAAGAACCAGACATGGCTATAAATATGTATAAAAAGCTGAAACTCGTAAGTATCTATTTGCTGTTATTTCTGTTTTTTTTGTTCTTATATAGAAGTAATGCAAAGTCTTAGAAGTAGTAAAAGGGTAGTAAAACATGTGAAAACGGCAGGAAAAACTGGTGACATCTTTGGCATACTATGTCCTTGGACTCAGCCCAAGAAGTACAGTTGACATCCACTATCTCGAACTCTCAAGAGAAACTGGAATTTGTTCGAGATAGCGAATGTTCGAAATAACGGATGCCCCATATAAATATAAAAAATTATAGTTTTTAAGTCAGAAAAGGAACCCTTATTAACATGCAGGGTTACTGATCCCAAATTTCATCAAACAAGTCTGGTATTTTTACATAGGAGTCAAAGCTCATCTGCTTTCATCCCTACTATTGGTGAAATTGAGATAGTGGCGATGCAGCACATCTCGAAAGAGAACAGTTTCATCTATTGTATACATGGGCAGCATATCACTTAGTTGCTGCCATTCCCGCTCCGCTAGGCGAACTTATACATATTTTCAGCCTGTCTCTTTATCCAGTTCAGCAGAAAATTTGGCAAAGTTTGAGTTAAAGAGCAGGTTTTCCTTCATGGGAAATCGAAAATGGTTCGAGACAGCTGGTTCGAGACAGCGAATGTTCGAGATAACGGGGTTCGAGATAGCGGATGATTTTTCTATACAAACCCTTATACCAAAACGAGGGTAAATGGAAAATCGTTCGAGATAGCGAATGTTCGAGATAGCGGGCAGTCGAGATAGCGGATGTCAACTGTATGTCCAAAGATGTTTCTGCTTTTCTTACAATTTAGAAGTAATAAGAAAATAAGAAGATCCATCTCGATCCATCTTTTTAATTTTTCTATCCGTTCACAACGTCTCCGATCATTTTTAGAATACAATTTTCCTTTCATATTATGTCGTTTGTGTGCTCAATGTACACCATATTCAACAGCATCTTCCAGGGCCTCTTTTAAGGGAATAAAACTAGGGGGGCAAAAAATCTAAGGGGACTTTTGTTTTGTTCTTTTGTTCTAGTGTTTTTATCTTCAGACCTTTCTTTCATAGTGCGAGTCCAGTCTTGGCAAATTCATTCTTCTCTAAGTCTTTCTTTTGTCAGGAATTCATGCACAACCAGTTATGTAGAGCTGGAGAAATAACAAGGGGGGTCTCTAATTCAGTTGAGAATTTATACCGTACAAGTTACACTGATGCTACAGCTGACTGTAAATGCGCCGAAGGCATACATCGTTCAAGAGGTGTTGCTAATAAGGGAGGTCTGGGGGCATGCTCCTCCAGAAAATTTTTCAGAATACAACCTCAAGATTGGGCTAAATTGGCTTTTCTTGGCAGCTTTCTTTTGAGAGGACATTGTACTAGGGGGGCAACGTTATGAAACTAGGTGGGCAATGATAGGGACTAGGGGGCATTTGCCCCCTAGTTACTATGTGAAATGAGGCCCTGCCATCTTCTCTATAACAGATCACCATTGCGGCTAAAGATTGTTTATAGTATCCTTGAACGGGCTTTATTCTTCTCTTTGCAACTTAAAACCTAATCAAAATATCCAAAAGGGAGTTTCTTTTTGCTGACCGATTCCCGCAACAGCTTGATTCTCGTGTTATTTATTAAGTAGTACTTTCTGCTTTTCCTTTGCACCTTACTCTTAATAATTCTCAGTTAATTTTTTTTACAGTATGACCAAATGATCAAATTGGTAACACAGTATCACCCGGAACTTCTTACGGACACTCATCTTCATTTAGCAAAGGTAGCGTATTGCTCCTCTTATATCTATTATACAATACAATACAAATAATCAACATTAAAGCAAATAACTTCAATGCGCAGATCAGTGCTTCAAGCTCATTACAAAGACCAACCTCGTCCCTCGAATTTCCTCGAATCTCAACCGTCAAATCGATATTGGCCCTGGTACCGGCCACAAAAATATGCCAAAATACTGGCAATTTTGGCCTAGGCATAAAAACAAGATGTAGATTCCGAAAGCAGATGTTCTTAGCAAGGAAATGCAAAGAATTCCATTGATAACTATAAGGCAAGATGCAATATCTCATGTAGCATCACATTTTGGTTTTCTACATGTTTTTTTACATAGTTTCGGCCTATTTTGGTGTGAAATTTTGTAGAAAATGTAACGTCACTTAAAATTTCTATTGTTTGAGCAGCCAATCAAATTGCGAATAGACAAGGCCGATACCAGGGTCGAATATGGACAGCGGAGTTTCACGTAGAGGCCTATTCACCCTGGGGACGAGGTTGTACAAAGACATGAAGAGGATAAACATGTAAAACTCCTGCACAGGTCCATGTTGTCGTATGGGACGTTTTGTGAAGTTCCATTTGTATTCGAATCTACATGCCTGGTTGGATTGTTTTAGCCTTAAATTTGATAGTTTCATTCATGTTCTTGTTCTTCGTTTTTGCAGGAGCTCGAAGAGGAAGGACAAAACAGCCAAGCTGAGCACCATTATATCGAAGCTCAAGACTGGAAAGCAGCTGTAAATATGTATCGAAAAAATGACCTCTGGGAAGATGCTTATCGGGTGAGCCTTTCATTGATATTATTTCATTTGTCCAATTCCTGTTCTAGTCTTTGAGTTGTACAAAGCTTCAAAATTGCGATGAACAGCGGAATCATTTTCGGGCATACTTAAAGCTTTTTTTCATCTGACACTCCTCAGAGTATGAACCAGACCGAAACAATAGACTAAGGCGGAATTAATACTAAGATGCGGCTTGAAATACACCAATCAGAAAGAACGAAAAGCTGAATTGGCATTGTGTTTTAAACACCAATCAGCTGGTAATTTATTGTAAGGTGGTTATCAATTCCTGTTCTCTAAATTTTTTCTTGCCTATTATTTGCTGCATTAATGCTTATTCAACTTAGTCTGTCTTTCTCTGTCGTTGCAAGGTTGCTAAACAACACGGAGGTGTAACTCCTGCAAAACAAGTTGCATATCTCTGGGCAAAAAGCCTTGGTGAGTAGCATAATTTAAATCATAAGGCTCACTAATCCTTTGGCTTGATTCAGTACTTGTAGAGGTGAACCAATAAATGCCTTCTTCTTCTTTCGCAGCCCCACCCTTAACAAATATGGTGCCAAATATGCGAGATCAGTCCGATGCCCGGGCGGTTGATGTGCCCGCCACCAAGCACTGGTGTTCTTCGTCGTCCCTGGTGACAAGGTTGCTGACAGTTTCTGCAGCAAGACGCCTGCAGGTTCTCCAGGCTTCAGCTGTCCTTTCCTCCCTTCCTCAAAAGCTGCTGCGCCATCGTGGATGACCTTGAGCCAGTCAAGTCTGTCCATGGCCATGCGCTACGAATGATCCAGAACAGTGCTGCAGCGCTTGAGGTTCTCCTTGAGCAGGTTCTTGTAGACCTGCAAATTAGCTGGGTAACAGCGCATGTTTATAGTTTATCAATTGCCTTCATCGCTAGTTCTGCTTCCTCGAATGCAGGCAAACATAAACACTTTAAAACAAGACAAGACAATACTCAGCTAGACCATAGGACTCATGGTCTCCCAATGAGTCTGCTCGTTAAAAGACGGGAATCGATGTGTTAACTAAGCTCTAGTTAACCAGAGTTGATGGTATTCTCTTGTATTTCTTTTACATAAACTTAGATTTGTTTTGTAACTTTATTATAACTTTAATTTAGCGGCCCAAACCTGATAAGCCCTGCTTTTCTTGGGTCGCGTAAAACACATTTTCCTTTAATTTGTATCTTATACATTAATTGTGTGTTTTACAAATGAAATTGAATTGAGTTGAATTGAATTGATGTTCTTAAGATTCGTTATTCACAATTTTAAAACTAGAAGAGTATATCTGAGGGGAATGCTGGATGTGTTTTGATTCTGATGTCATTGAGATATATTAGGCAACGTGTTGAAGCTCCCCTGCCTTAAACTTCCTGTGTCTTGGAGCATTACTCCGATGTTAAGATTGTTGCCTGCAATATGCGGTAAAAACGTCTTTATTTAATACATATGTTTTGAATCACAACCTGGCAGTATTAATGGTGTCAAGCAGCGGTGTTTTGTTTTGAATTTAGGATCCACCATAATTTATGTCTTGTTTTGCCTAGCAGTTGTTTACCGAGCTTTAGTCGAAAGCCATTTGAGATATTGTAATGTTATCTACCATAATTTCCAAAGTGCTTGTAGGATTATTGAAAATGGAAAGTACAAAGATGGTTGGGACTGTGATTGGCTAAACGTAAAAACCTAATCAAATTGCTATAAAGTGAAAAATGAACTCTGCCCAGAGAACCTGAAGAACATATTCATTATTTATTGTAAGGTGAAGATTTCGATTCTGAATATTGTAAAAATCCTTTAAATACCAGGGAGCAACTAAAGTTGTTGTCGAAATTCAATCTTTTGGAAACTGCTATTGACTATGCAGCTGATAAAAAATAAGAAAAAATGAAATGAAAATGAAATGAATTTTGCAAGTATACTGCTCTCTAATCAGCTATCCATAAACATGTTGTTTATCCATTGTAAGGTGGTGATTCTGCTGTAAAGTTGCTGTCAAAATTCAATCTGCTGGAAACTGCCATTGACTATGCAGCTGATAACGGGTAAGGAAAGTTAGTACGATCTTCTCATGTTTTCAACTTTTAATGGATTCAGCCTTCTAGGTTTGTCATTCCCTGATCTGCAAAATGGTGCACTATAATGCCGTTGAATTTACATTTAGTAAACTCTAGACATAGATTGGTCTAACATCGCGTTGTTTTCTGACGATCCGCGATGCTATCGTTGATCGAGATCGCGAGGTTTCGATCCACGCGATCCTCTTGCTCTATCGAAGGGTTCGATTCCGCGATCTTCAGACGCGATCTTAATCGTGGAGTTTTTTTCTGATAGACGTTGCGGATTTTTCTCTTCTACTGTATATTTTATTTGTTTCAGAAAGTGATTTCTCTCAGAAGTTAAAACTCCGTGCTTTCAAATACTCATTGAAATATTACAACTTTTACTAGCCTCATATGCCAGTGAATTGAGGACATACATGTTCAGATATTTAAATTGTCGCGAAAATATTTTCAGAAAGCCATAATTTCTACACGTTTGAAAAAACTTCCATTCTGATTGTGATGCTTCTCTAACAGTCTACTGGTTGACAAGCAAGCATCTCTTTTCACTTTGCCCACTAGTTCTTCCTTTTGCTCAGTGCTCGGGATGGAACAAGAGCCTACTCAGACAATTATCCCACAACTTATTGCATAAAACAATACCTTGCGCATTTCAACATAACAATTTTTCTCTTTTTCAATATAGGTCCTACGACTTTGCTTTTGAACTGGCAAGGACTGGAATGAAAAACAAACTGCCAGATGTGCATTTGAAATACGCAATGTATTGGGAAGATGAAGGAGACTTCAAGAAAGCTGAGGATGAATTTATCAAAGCTGCAAAACCAAAGGAAGCTGTACTTATGTAAGTAAAGTATAGGTTGTTTCTTCGTGAGGATTAAAGAATATTGTTTCAAACATAGGTAAAAAGAAATTCCTTCTTATTTGAAAATATGTTCCGTATGCGTGCGCTGGACCTTCTTGGGAGATAGAGCAGGTTGGAAAATCTTAGACATCCACATTTTTTATCGATGTCTTTTACTGTATGTTCACAATTTTACTGCAGCTTAATAAGTATTTTAACATTCAGACTAAGTTAATCTTCTAGATCGATGTCATTTCCATATTCAATAGGTATGTTCACACTCAAGATTGGGATAGTGCACAGCGCATTGCTGAAGATCATGTTCCTGACAGTATACCGGATGTTCTTGTTGGCCAAGTAAGTGTGCTAGAAAGTCAAGTCCGTTTCTTATTATAAAAGCAAGCAGCGTTTTAGAATACGACATTGAGTGCGATTCCGGTTTGTATCGTACTGAAAAAGGCTCAACATATGGGAAACAGAATGTCAAAATAGGAGATTCTTGGACTGTATAACTCGGAGAGTTCGACGATTTCATTGAGGTGTATAGTTCAGTGAAAACATCACTGACTCTCAGTTCATGCAGTCCAGGATCGGGTCCCATCTATTTTGGCAAGCCACCATGGAAAAATCTTAAGAAATAGCAAATAATATATCCGTGTTTCTTGACCAAGGAGTCTTGTTTTTGTTCTGCTCAATTCATGCGGCCATAGTCTTCTCCTTCCCGTTGAGTAGACGATTCTCATCAGAAGTTTTTTGCTCGCTCGCTTCAGCTTGTTGAATGCAGCGTAGTTTTTAGTAGTTATTGTGTGGGTCTTCCCAACATCAACACCATTCTCATGCAGTATCAACTGCGCTGGGCAGGCCATGTGGCTCGCATGCCAGATGATCGTCTCCCAAAGAAACTGCTATTTGGTGAACTACAGCAAGGCAAGCGCTCCCATGGTGGCCAAATAGCGCTCCAAGGACACACTAAAAACGTCGATGAAGTCCTTTGCAGTCGACCATAACAAATGGGAGCAGTCAGCTCAGGATCGCGGAGCATGGTGTGCTGCAATTAAGAAAGGTGCCAAAACGTGTGAGACACACAGGAATGCTACGGCTGAGGCACGCAGACAGGCCAGAAAGACTAAGGCTACCCAGCAAGTGGCAGAGGCAACAATACCATGTCCGCACTGTAATAGATACTTTCGGGCGCAGATTGTGCTAACCAGCCATCTACGAACCCACAGACGATATGATGATAAGATGATCATCATCGCTTCATGATGGACGAACACCAGTTCTTAGTAGTAAACTTTCAAATGCTTTTTCGTAGGCTCGTGCTGCATTCACCAAAAAGGAATACCAAAAAGCAGAGTCTTACTTTTTACGAGCGCACAGACCTGAACTTATCATTAGACATTACAAGGTATGTGCACTGGTTGTGCTTTTTTTCGTTTTTCTATACTAAGCCGGATCTTCCTAGTCGAAATTCTTCGGGCGAAAGGAAAAGTTTACGCATTCGCAATAGTGTATTCTCTCCTCGATTTTACGTCGCAGCAAATAACGGAAAAATGGTATTTGACTTCTACCTCTCATCACGAAATGTTTGGCCGTTCGGTTACGTTAAAAAACATTGGTTGACAAGTAGAATTCGTTCAGCAGTGTTTTTGAAAATTTCAGAAATATTCAATGCTTGTATCAAGCAACAAATGTTCGACAAGCAATGTTTTGTGGTGTGGCCTAACGGTTAAACATGAAGTTTCACAGACGATTCAAATGTTGGTCAAGCAATGTTTGGTCGTTTGGCTAAGGCTTTAAGTGCTAATGGGGTGTAGAGTTTTTTGTCAGAGATTGTGATACAAAGTGATGCAAGCAGATATGTTAAGGCAAATTTGATTAGATGAAGGGCTTGTTATTGAACTACCTTTTACGATGATAGCTGCTCGATAGTGTTGTCATTTTTGACTGTGAAATGAAGACTAGAGCATTTGTCCTTTAAGATAAGATTCCAAATTCAGGGTGAAAAGTTCTTAATACGTAGATTCTACAAGGGAGTAGATATTGAGAATTTTACACCGTAGGTTCCTATTCCTGCAATGTTTTTACGTTCGAGTTTTTACTGCATGTGCTTGATTACTGTTGCTATTTCTATTCTATCTGTTAGCATTCCCTGCTTTGGATTTGTTTAATTAAATTCGCCATATAGTTGCAAGCAGTTGCTTGAAATTCGTTTTTCTACCAACTCATTTCAAGAAACGGCTTAAGAACTTTAAATAATCTCAAACTGAGAGTACAAAGAAGCTATCGTTAGTGATTTTTGTTCTAAATTTCTTAGCAGAAATGAATGTACTTGTAATTGTCCAGAAAACATTATCATTTGTCGTATGTTTAGATTTCTGTCGACGTTGTTATTCATCTATCTACTGATTCTAACGAAAACGTTTTAAACATATAGGAAGAAGGAATGTGGGCTGATGCGATGCGAATTGCGAAGGAGTATGCTCCACACAAGTTAGGTGCATTACAAGACGAATACGACCAGGAAGCAAACAGAGATGATAAGTAAGTCTATCTAGCGTCCATTTTCAGGATTAAACATTATCATAAAATATTTTATCATGATTTACATCAGTATCTTTTATATTTACTTTAATATTATCAAGAGAAGTTGAGAGAACTAACATGTTTTAATGTGTGCAAAGTTTTTATTGACAGTGGCATAGTGAATGTCAAATATTTATTTTTCTACCAGAAGATTTTCCCTTTGTTTTGTGGTTTGGTCGCAAAATAGAAGCTGATCTGCCTTAGTTACTCTCTTTACCTTGGATTTACATACATATGAAAGACACGAGCATTCTCTCGACAAGAATAGGCAACTTTTACAACTCGATAGAAATTTCTTACAGCATTATTCGATCAAAAAATGGAAAAAATTAATGTGTAAGTCTTTTCTAAATGACTTAAGAATGCAAGGATTACATGCTATAAACAGAAAACAAAGCGTTTTGCAGTTTGCAATATTAAACTTTTCTTGCATTGCCACTTTCTAGGGGATTGGATTCGTTACTTTCACAAGCGAAAGATTGGGAATCACGTGGTGAATACAGCAGAGCAATAGACATTTACTTGAAGTTGACAACTTCAATGACGAAGAATTATGACACACTGGAGGAGGCTTGGACTAAGGTATACGAACGTTTTATAATTTGGTTTACATCACAATTTTTCTTTGTGAAGACGTTCATGGTGTTCATGGTGTTTGTGGTGATAATCGTACACTGAAAAAGGTTATTCCTATAAGCTATCTCTGTGAGTGTTGAAATCTGGTTTCTTATCAGTTTCTGAGTCTTGAAAAATGACCTGGCGACTCTTTTGAAACACACTTATTATCTTCAGTGACAGCCAGCAAAATGTCAGCGTCAGCATTCCTTTATGCCTGTTATTGGGCGCCTTTTAGATGTTTCAACAACAAGACACTTGCTACTATTGAAAACACGAGTGTCAAAGACACAGTGACAGGGTTTTAAATTGCTTATGTTGTTATTTGTTTGGTCTAATTTCATATAACTCAGCAGCAGCTCGTGACAATGGAAATAAAAATTTCATCGAGATCATGACAAAAGAAAGATGTAACAATGTTTAATTGAACTTATTCATATTGTAGAACTTTTCAAAAACTGTTCATTTTCTGCCCTCTGATGTCTATAGTTTTTTTCTTGTTCAGTAATTCTAGGTTTTTTTCTCATTCAGGCCGTGGAACTCGCAGTGAAATTTGTACGTGACCGAGCCATTGAAGTAACGCAACAAGCCTGCACCAAGCTGTGTGAGATTGAAGCATTTGAACAGGTATTAACCCTAATAGTTTCGAGAAACTTACTTATGACTTAATGCATTATTGTGTTCCTCTTCCATACCACCAAAATCAACCAGCTTTCACTCTGCTCACCCTTGCTTTCACATATTCCTCCCTTCATCGTTCAGTCCTTTGATTTGTCCATTGTTTGATCCATTTATTTACTTCACCCATCAGCTAATATTCTCGCAGTGTTTCCTATTATTTTGTAGACACCCAGCTAGGATGTTCGACCATGCTTTGACACCATTAATCACAATGAGAGACGAAAAGGAAGACGTCTTTTTCATGGGCTGTATGACTTGGAAAGTTACACGGCGAATTCATTGAGCTCTATAGCTCAGTGGAAACGTCGTTGACTCTCTGGTCATGCAGTCCAGTTTTGCATCCCTACCACTTGTAGTCTAATAAAATTAAATCTATTCTAGTGTTCACCATTCATTACAAATATATAAATGTGTATGGTACTGAAGGTGGCTCAACATAGTACAAAACCAAAGTACAAAACGTCAAAGGGCAGGAGTGCTTTGGGATGTATGACTGAGAGAGCTACTCGGCGATTTCATTAAGCCCTGTAGCTCAGTGTCAGTGGAAGCGCGTTGGCTCTTTGGTCATGCAGTCCAGGTTCGAATCCCATCTATTGTGGTATACCACTTGTCGAAAAGTCTCTCCTAGTGTTCGCTATTCGTGAAATCAAATACGTATGGCGCTGAAGAAGACTCAACATAGCCGATACAGAAAAAATCAAACGGGAAGGGTGCCTTGGGCTTTGGAGAATTACTCGGCGAGTTCGTTGAGCACTATAGCTTAATAGAAACGTCATAGGCTCTCTGGTTATCCAGTCAAGGTTTGAATCCCATCTATTGTGGTATGAAACTTGTTGTATAATCCATTTTATCATTTGGATTGTAGGCAGCTGAGATGTACCAATCAGTAAAACTCTACAAAGAAGCAATAGATGTTTACATTGATGGTCAATTATGGCCATTGGCAAAGAGATTGGCAGCTGATATCGCACCAAAGTATGTCAATTTATTTTTCACATCCTCATCGTTCTGCAACCAGTTGAGCCCTGTTATCGGATTATTTAAATCATTGATGCTCTTTTTGTTTTCTAGTCCTGTTTTCGATCTGGGTAGAAGTTATTTTCTTAACTGTTCCCAACAGCTATTTATCGACATCAGCTATTAAAGGACTTGTTCCTCTGAACCGTACGGTTGAGAGTTTAGTGTAATAGTCAATTATCGTCGCAACCCTTATAAATTGCAAGGGAAGCCATTGCTGGGTTTTTGGCACCTGTTGTTCCAATGGTCGCCAGTTTGTATTGCTGTTGCTTTTTTTGCTGGCTTTCTTTGAGATACAAAAAACACACTCTTAATAAGTCATACTGAAAACGTTGTCGTTCCTTGATCCACGTAGAAGTATTTACCAGTCATTATCTCTGTCTTTTTTCTATTTGCGGTTTTAATATCGGACATATAGCAATGTATTTTGTCCTTTTCAGTCCTCTTGGCAGTTTCTACTGCCAACATCGTGACTGTTGCGGTTTACTGTATTTGGTCACTGTATTATGGTGTCCTTTCTCTTCCCGGTTCTGATTAGCAAAGTTATTTCTCAATCAGCCAGCCATTTGAATCATAAGCTATTTTTTCTGCAATCCAATTGTGAATCATTTAAAAAACATATGCATATTTTTTCAGATATGAAAAGTATGTCGAGGAAAAATATGTTGCTCATTTGAAAACTGAACAGAATCCTGATAAGGTATGCTTAATAATTCTCTCATCTATATCTATCTTTATCTATTTCTATAATCTCATCTCCCTGTGACCGATAACTTTTCTTAGGCATATGACTAAGTAAAAGAGGAGCGAGGCACCATTATTTAAGGAATCGTTATTTAAGAAATCACTAAAGCTAAAGAGATGTATGGTTTGTATCGAAGTTCAATTAATTGCGAATCGATGTCTTCTTTTAGCAGGATATGAATTTCAAAACATTTGTTTTATAGACCGCCACTGTATTTGATGCAGTTTTTGCCCCGCATGTGGTATGGCTAATGGCATCTCAGACCCTGAAAAATTTTCCTCCCTGTCGTTCACTCTCTACTTTAGCAGAATGTTAAATGAAAAATTTACTTTAATAGTTAACA
Organism: Chrysaora quinquecirrha; assembly: GCA_014526335.1. Classification (NCBI taxonomy): domain Eukaryota; kingdom Metazoa; phylum Cnidaria; class Scyphozoa; order Semaeostomeae; family Pelagiidae; genus Chrysaora; species Chrysaora quinquecirrha. Next base: position 2,563,990 of record JACTAT010000029.1, on the reverse strand, counting down.
TACATAGTTTTATAACTGTATTTTGCCCACTTAAACTGATGATTTGTTGTTCTAGCTCATCGATGTAGATGTTATTGGTGCTCTTGATATGTACGTGGAACAAGGACAATGGGAAAAATGTATCGAAGAAGCCGAGCAGCAGGTATACTCCTAGTTAGACTTTTCATTTTGCAACTGCAGACTGCTAAAGTTGTATGATTACAGGTGGCGTAGCTGGAGAATGATCTTGAAGCTGTAATGTGTTGTGAATGTTCTTTCCTTTCTGGAAAAGAAAGCTTCCCAAGTTTCCAGCTCCGTCAGCAAACTGAACGCATACGAGTTTTTAGCGCAAAGAGTGCCAACATGTTAGCCAACATCGCCACCAACAACTGTTGGCCAACATGTTGTCACGGTTTGCTATAGATGCTGTTGAAACAAACAACATGTTGTTGACGAAAAAAGATGGCCAACATTTTAAAACACGCTTCAAAATGTTATCCAACATTTTCATCGATTTGAGCAAAAGTCAAAATTGATGTGTTGCTACGGTTTGCTATGTCTCACTGATATACTGGCACAACATTTTCAATGTCGGTCGCTTTTTCGGAGACTTTGAAATGAGAACAGTTTGAGTTGGAGCACGAGTTTTTTCATCTTCGTCGTCAACCAAAATGCAAGCAATAAACAAACAGCTGCTTTCGGCCATGTTTGCAAAAGATGATTTGTAGATGAAGTCAGCTACCCAAAACATATCAAATATTGTCATGGTATAGCAAACCGTACCAACATGTTGGCCTGTTTTTAGCCAACATGTGAGCCAACAATGTCGGCACGGTTTGCGCCCGCCTTATCGGTTTGAAATGGAGCTTACTCTGTATTTGGCAAATTCAATTATAAATTCTCTCAAGAGTTTAGTTTCGTGAATGGTGTGCATCAAAATGTGAATCAAGACGGAAAACACCTGTTACAGGTTGGCTTGTTTCTAAGCAATCCTGTTTCATATCAAACTTTTCATAGTTTTAAACTTTAAACTTTATAGTGATGCATTCATACAGGCGTTTATTCTACAAACTGCAGTGAAATTGTTTATCACATATGCAGCAATTCAGTCATTTCAAAACAAATGAATGCATAACTCAATCCCTTTGAGAAACGATATTCTTCGAGCATTACTAAAGGAAGATAACAGTTTATACTATATATATAGAGCAACAAAGGATTACTTCTGCCCATTTCAATGAGAGATAGGAAGTACAACCCATTCTCATTGGCTTGATATTTTGTTTTATTTTAGAGCTCTGATGTATTGAACAAATATGTGGCCCTTTATGCTGCGAATCTTATTCGTGGTAAGAAGCTTTAGATTATCATTGATTCCCAGGCCCCAAATCGAATTTCCTCGAATCTCAACCGTCAAATCGATTTTGGCCCTGGTACCGGCCACAAAATCTGCCAAAATACTGGCAATTTTGGCCTAGGCATAAAAACAAGATGTAGATTCCGAAAGCAGATGTTCTTAGGAAGGAAATGCAAATAATTTCATTGATAACTGTCAGGCAAGATACAACATCTCATGTAGCATCATTTTTGGTTTTTATAGATGTTTTTCGCATAAGTTTTCGGCCTATTTTGGTGTAAAATTTTGAAGAAACTGTGACGTCACTTAAAATTACTATTGTTTGAGCAGCCAATCAAATTGCGAATAGACAAGGCCGATACCAGGGTCGAATATGGACAGCGGAGTTTCACGTAGAGGCCTATTCACCCTGGGGACGAGGTTGGTATTCTTCTTCTTACTTGTAAGCCTCTTCTTTGTCATTTCTATTTTCTCAAGCTGATCTTCCTGTTCGCCCTTTCCTCTTTCTTCTTCGGTGAGCTCTGCCTCTTCTTCTTTTTGTACTTGTTGTTCCTATTTGTTCTCCTCCTTTTCTTTGTTCTTTCTTCTTCCCTTCCTTCCTTCGTTTTCTTTTCCAAATTTTTCTCCCTTCCAACTCCATATGTTTAATTTATCTATATCATTATCTTATCTTATTTAGCTGTTAAACTCTTTTTATCTTAAAACCTCCTTATTTTTCAGACTTTTCCCCCTGCTCTGTGCCGGTATTTCTTTTTCCTCAAACTATTTTCCCTGTTTCCTTTTTCTTCTTTATTGAACTGTCAATTTTCAACCTTCTTTTTTGTGGGTCTCTCTTTTAAATAGCTTTTTCTTTGATTGGCTATCTACGTTAATTAATATTTGCATATCTTTAACCAGGAAACCATATCTGCGAAAATTTCAGTGACTTTGTTGAGATATTCTGATGTAATTCCTTGTGATAAAGCTTTCTATGAAGCAGGCACAGCTTGCAAGGTAAGATTTTTTGCCTTTTTAGCAGGGGCGGACTGGCAGGGATGCTAGGTTGCGATTGCAACCCGGGCCTTCTTTTTATAGGGTCTTTAACAATCTATTTCTGTTGCTTCTTGAGCAATTCTCTTCGATTTCTTGGGATTTTGAAGAGATTTGGATTGGTTTCGCTCAGTCTGAAAACAGTTGGAAATAACAGAAATTGTTTCCCAATGCAGATAATTGGAAAGAAGTAAAAATAAAATGATAATCAGCATATGCGCAAGAAAATATGGAAGCAAGAAAATATAGAAATGCGAATATATGTATAAAAGAGAGACGATTTTGCCATCGAAATATCGCAAATAAGAAAAGAAGTATTAACATGAACAGTAGCCCTTGTCTTGAGTTGATTTTTTACAGAGGAGCTCGCTAGAAGCAACTAACAAGACAAATTGCTTTAGTGAAAACAGGCCCCTTTTTCTGGAAATAGCAACCCTTGAGATTCGCTGCCATTCCGCCTCTGCTTTTTAGTCAATCATCAAGAATTGACAGTGATTTTTGCCTACTCTGTTTGAATTCCAAACATAGAATGTTTGTCTTTCGTGAAACACACGTAAGTGCAAAAATCCTGTATGAACCATTTGTGTACACCAATGCTTGAATGATGCTGTGGTACCCTTTTTGTGGTACCCGTCGTTAATTAGGCCAGTCACTGTTAATGTTTAGGTTTTCATCTCTTTGCGAAATGATTTCTGGCTCTCACTTAACATTTCTAACTATGTTTTGCAAGCTAATTGTTATTGATCAGAAGTCTAGTCATGTAACTAACTGGGTTTTTATTCAGATATATTTTAATAAAAATTCTATTTTCTCAGGCGGTAGGATGGGACAATATGGCGTTCGTTTTCCTCAACAGATATCTTGATCTTAGTGAGGTAATATTATGATAATAATAATATTATAATTTTCGTTCTTAATTTTAAATAACTAAGCAAACATCTGTAGTTATACTAGAAAGAATGTGGAATTTTATATGCCATGCCACGTCTTTTGCTTTTTGATGTTGGCTTCAAGGCTCTTTGAGCTATTGAAGACTGTACCAAGAACGGTATTCTGGGATCGTTTTAGATACTTTGGACATAGACAAATGGACAAAAGGACAAAATGATATTCTGAGGTCGTGTTAGATACTTTTAAATGCCTAAAATAACCTTCTAATAAAATGGGAATTTATGAAAATTTCAAAAAATAAGAGTTCTATGTATTCTTTGACAGAGACGTTAATTGTATGATTTTGTTGGGAAAATCTCTAGTAGGTCAATCTTTGAATTACTGAATAAACCGTCGCTCTCTGTGATTCGGCTTGAGTTTTATTATAAGTCAGCTTCTTGTTTTAATTTCTAGGGAATTGAAGAAGGAAACCTTGATATGATAGACAACAGTGATTTCATGGAAACTGATATTCCTCTAGAAGTTCCAGTGCCTGAAGGCCAATTTCTACCTGTAAGTTTTCACCGAATGTATTTTCTGTTTCAGTGGTGTTTCAATAGACTTCTTCAGGAATCGTTCACTTCATTTGACTTGCAACAACGCCTCGATTTAAAGCAAAGCATCGATTTGAACTAGAGCCAAACAGTGTTTATTTCTCTTAGCAATGTAGAGACACTATTGTACCACCTTTAGCCATAAGATAGGTGCAGTGTATATTTCTACTTTTCCAGGGATTCGCAACCTTCGTACCAAGTTGAAAATATGTCCTGAACATGCTTATTTTTCTTTGAATAGTAAGAGGAAAAGACTTGAGTTTTAGCTACAGAACGTTAAGATAGTGAAAAGAGATCAACATGTTTTGTCATACTTGAAGCTTTTTCAGCTGATACTCTTTACAGTATAAACTTCAGAAATAGGTCGAAACAACTGACTTAAACGCGGTGTATACCCAGATGCGGATTGAAATTCACCAACTAGAAAGTGGTGCGTAATTGGCTTTATGTTTTGAACGCTCATCAGCTAGGAGGATACAGCGTGAAGACCGATGAAGTTAATTGACGAGTCCAAGTGAGAACACGAACGCTTTCTGTCTACATTGAACCGGTCGTTTGCATTTGATGTGAAGAGAAACCCCTAAATGAAACAAAGATCTGGCTTGGCCAAAAATTTTGAACGAGTTTTCGCTGTTTTTTTCTGCCCAATTTACGCTGTCCAGTAGAGTTATCATGTCCCGCAACCGAATCGTGTTTCGGGATGGTTTGTTGTTTGGAAATGCTTGGTTGTTGCCGAAAAGAAGAACCTCTATTTTTCACAAATTATGCTCACTATTCCGCCTTTTGTAAATTGGTTCGGTCTGCTTATTGTGTTAGAACTCTGAGGAGTATCCGACGAAAACAGCTTTTTATGTTTTATAGATTTAAATATGTCCAAAGATGTTTACCCCCTTTTCGCTATCTTAATAATGAGAGCTTTATAAACGTATACCTATAAAGTTTTTTATGCACACGATGAAGTAGTGAACTTAGGGTATAACTTGTTTAAATTTTGTTGCAAAGGAGGAACGCCGGGAAGAAGTTAAAGAATGGGTGCTGGCCGTATCGATGGATCAAAGAGTTGAACAAGTACTACCGCTAGATGAAAGGGATACCTATGAAGCATCCCTAGTTGCAGTGAACACTGAGATAAAATCGCTGCCTTGCGTTATAACTGGTGAGTCATTTATCTATCTATAACATATGTAATTTCTGTCCTATTTGCTCTGATGTAAGGGCGGCGCAGTGGTGTGGAGCTTGCACCACAGACTGAATATTATCATCCAAAATGGCAATTTTCAATGGAAACAGATCTCAACTGAATTGAAGAAATCTTGAACGTTGAATTCATTGCTGCTTTCACCATACACGATCATTAATCTAAGGTGGTTGGAAGACGACCTACCATTACTGTAATGGTTACGAGACCAAATTGTTATCACGTTGTTCTCATGCTAGCGTCATGATTTCAAGTCGAGGCTATGTGTGCGATTTTCTACCTGTTTTGGTGACGCAGACCTCCTGAAAAATGCCCTGTTCTGAAACATCCTGAGGTATCTTCATGCTACGACAATCACCTTGCGCAAAAAGAAGAATGGTTCAGAATAACTTTTTTGAAGAAATTTTGTATCAATACGCGGCTGTGCTGCATCGCCATTGCCAAAGCCGGTCCCACGTTGCGACATTATTGGAAACAAGAGAAGAAATGTCTCGAAAAGTTCCGCTAAATCAATCTTCTGCGACCGTGTTGCCTCAGGTTGCGGGAAATTGTCTTAAAAGATCTATTCCTGGCTCCTAGTGCGATGTTTTATTTTACCGGTCGCTTAACAAAGAGTCAATGGACTCTTTGTTAACATGTCCAGTCGCCATTTCAAGCAAAAGCCGCGGTTTTGAGGAAACGAGACTTACGCTTTTTTGACGTATATACTTTATTGAGTAGCTACTATTGGTGATCTTTGAGTCTCATTTCATTGAACAAAAAATGCTTTTTACCTAAAACAACGCTTAATGTTTTATTTGACATTATTGCTTGAGTCTTTTGTTTTTGCTCTCTCACCACCAAAACACCCCACTACAACTACCAGTTTGAGTGATCTCATTTTAGTTCTAGCCCCGTTCTTATGAGCGAAACGGGGACTCAAGTATCAAGTCTAATGTTGTTTCCTAGGTTACCCTGTCCTGCGAAACAAACTTGAATTCAAGAGAACAGGACGAGCTGCTAATAAGGAAGACTGGAACAAGTTTGTCATGGCAACTAAGGTAAACATATAAGCTTTATCACGTGACGGCTTCTGATGCTGTATAGAGATCACATAGCTTTGTTTTTTTTTTATATGTATTAAACGTCTTTCAATTATGCAAAACTTCCAAATTGCGATTAAGAGAAAACATCATAGGGCACACTAAAAACCCCTTTTCAACTTACACTTCTCACAGTATAAACGTCAGAAACAGACCAAAACAGCTGACTAAGGCGGAATTTATATGCAGATGCGGATCTTTTCGCTATATGAATCGAAACTTTTCCACAGCTCTCCAATAGCTAAAGCCGGGCGCAAACCTTGCAATCGTGTTGGCCAACATCGCCACCGACTATTACTGGCCAACATGCTGGCACGGTTTGTTAAAGATTTTGGCTTAATAAACAACATGTTGTGGACGAAAAAGTGTTGGCCAAAGTTTTTAAACATGTTTAACAAAGGTCGGCCAACATGTTCATCTATTTGAGAAAAATTGATGTGTTGGTACGGTTTGCCATGTCTCGCCAACATGTTGGCACAACATTTTCAATTTCGGTCGTCAGTTCGGAGACCTTGCAATGAGAAGTAGAATTAAGCTGGCGGTTTAAGTTGGACCATGAGATTTTTCTTTGCCGTCAGCCAAGAGAGCGATTAATAAACAAACAGCTGCTCCCTTTTCGGCCATATTTGTAAAAGATCATTTGTAAATGACGTTAGCAACCCAAAACACCTCAGATGTTGTGATGGTAGGCAAACCGTACCAACATGCTGGCCTATTTTCAGCCAACATTTTGCCAACAATGCTGGCACGGTTTGCGCCCGCCTTAACTATATAACATTTATAACTTGTATTTTTAGGTTTCACACAGTCCCGAGTGCCAAGACGTGTTGCATTTCCTAAGCAGCTGGTGTGGTGCGTCACAGAACCCTTCTTATTCTTTCAAGTAAGCACTAAATCAGATATTCTAACTAGAAACTCTCTAGCAAAGCACGTTGTTACAGCAAATATTATAGGTTGATATGAAATATAAGCTATTTAAAGTGTAAATACGCTAATGTATAAAAAGGACCAAGGTCGTTGTATGTAAGTTTACTTCTTTTTTCTGTTTTGCTGTATTGAATTTGTGAAAACAGCTGTCACTGAGTGAAGCTCTTGTTCTTGAAGGATTCTTCGGCCTCTTGCATTATAGTCTGTATTGTCTTATGAAGCAGCACAGCAGTGCTTCAGAAAGCTCTGTTGCTTGTAACAAAACTTGGGCCTTTACGAAAGACTTAGTTCAGGTAAAACGGCCCCAAAACGGCGCTACAAAACAACAGTAAATTTCAAGTTTCACTAATGAAGAGCCTATCATTTCCTAAGCTTTGCTGCATACATAGAGGCCCCCAATAACTCGAGCTTTCGTTTATCAAGTGTATTTCAAAACTGTACAAATTGCTACAGTAAGAAACCAATGAATAGAACAGCTTTAATATAGTTTTTAACATCTCATGTTTGTTAAGAACGCAGATTCAAAAAGTACAGTATTGTTTCACCGCCTGCAACGAAACCATTGGTTGTTCAACTATTTCCCCTGTAACATTGCGTATCCCTGTTAAATCGTTCAGTTCTGTGTATCGTTGCTCGTATTGCTTTTTTTCGACAAGTGCAGCATTTTTGTATGCAAGTAAGCTTACCTTAACGTAAGGCAAAGTGTTGCCTAATAGAGAAGCGGCGCCTTAGAATCGGTGCACACACCCTTTGACGTCCCAGGGGACTCATTAGCTTTCAATACGTTCATGCCACTATTTCCTTGCAGATCCCTAAATATTGAGTCTAATGTTTTGGGGACCCCAAATATTGAGCTTAAAGTCATGGAGACCCCAAATATTGTTATCTATTTTTGGACATCTGAAATGTTTTCTCGGGTTTGGCCATCAGTTTCATGACAATTTACAATTTATAAGCTCTTGGCAGTTGGATGGGTCATTGTAGTGAATCGCAACAAATCGCACGATTCTTCCTTCAGATTTGAGGCCCCCAAATATTGAATTATTGTCTATGTTATAATTCATAGACCCCAAATATTGAATAAGCTTAAGACTTCGGACCCCAAATATTGGCATGGACCCCCTCGTATTGAAAGTTAATGAGTACCCCACTGGGTTTAACGTATCATTTTATTCATACGAAATACAAGATTATTTGTTTGGAGATTTCCGTTATATTCCCTATATGCTATTGAACTCTCCAGTATGCTTAAATTTTGTTTTCGCCTTGAGACAATTTACAGCTTTGGCAAAAACAGAAAGTATTAGGAGCAATCGAAGCCAGTTACGAAGTAAGTTAATATTATTTCTACCTTGTTTTGTCCATACTTTTCAGCGAAGCTCACAAGGCCTTTCTAATTGCTATCCTGGTTTTTGGATAATAAAGGTTGCTCACATTTTTCACCTTTCAGATCTCATATGGCATGAATAGCCAGTTATTCAGAACTTTGGAGTATTGGTATTTTGGAGAGTCAAAGCCAGAGAGCGCATAGAGCGGTAGGCAAAACGACCTGCTCAAAGCCCACAATATTCCGACAAAGGGATGTGTCCATGTGGGCGCGACCGAGGGATAGCGAACTCAACTGCTAAATCCAATGACTTCATTTTCCTCGCAGTCTAGGAGTAATAAGAAATTTTCATCTCTTAAGCGGAGTGGAAGTATTGGACACCGCAGAACAATTATTGGCTTGGAAGACTGATTGTTTAAACGTGACAGAAAGATGAAGATATGTTTTAAACCAATAGCTAATGGCTGAATTTCTTTTACTTTACACTCGAGCATTTGAGTTGGAATTAGAAATAACCTTCCTTGAAAATTTTCCCTTGTAAATCACTTTCCTGTTGGAAAATTTCGCTTGATATGGAGCCGTTCAAGAACGACATCACGCAAATCTTAACATATTTTGACCACCTCCTCTCCCTTATCATGCCCTGTCACTGCCAGATGCCATGTGCTGTCACAAGCTCTCTGCCTCCTAAACCTCCCCCCACCTACAGGCGTGACATCTAATTTGGAAGGCCCAAAGAAGCGTATCGAGGGCCACTTGTGCATTGATTTAATTCCTGTAACTTAATCTGTTTCTAGATTGGATACATAGAAAATTAAGATATTGAGTCTTGATGGAGGTAAGTTCCTTTAATCCTTCTTCGTGAGGCCCCAAGGGGGTCTATTTTTATTTGTTTCTAAAAAATCTCCTCTGTTCACAATATTGTTTCTTGAATGTTCCCTAGAAGAAACTTCGAAGTGTTCCCCGATTTCTCCAAATACGAGGTGTCTCCTATTAAAAATACAGCATGTTCCAATGTTCCCTTAAAAAAACGCAGGTCCCCTTGTTCCCCATTACCCCGGGAGGGCCTCCTTCTTGTCCTGGAAACAGAAAGTACGTAAGGGCAATCGAAAATTTAGGGTGAGCGCCATAAAATGCCATGAAGTCAAACATACTAGAACCCCATACCGTTCATACCAAGGTTTGTCTTTCTTGATTAACCAAATCTTTGACCCTTAAAACAATTTTACGATCATCTTCTGCCATCGCAATACACTGCACCATGGAAATAGAGCATTAATCACTCATCAGTCTGATCAACAACACTAATTGCACGTTACTCTACGTGACAAAATAACTTGTTTTACATTTAATATTCCCCAGGTAACCCTAACAACCTTTTAATGTACCTTATTTGCAACACATGCTTTATATCAAAACCAGTTTCATGATAGAGCTAAAACAAACCCGCATAAAGATATCATTGACTCCCTTTAAGCAAATACTATAAATTTTATTGAGCTATAGCACTCATTTACATATTTGTTAAGCCTAAGGCAATAAGTAAGCTATAAATTTAAATAAATGATGCAACACTGTATCTTCCATATGGTGGCCATGTTCGCTTTTCAACATTGCTCTGTGTTTCTTCGTCCATTGTTGAATCTCCTTCTGTGGTAGAGTACGAATCTGCGTTTCTGAACTGATCAGAACTTTCGTCATCAGCCTGGAGATCGTCGTTAGTCTCGCTATCATTACCAGCCTCGTTATCATCATTACTAGCCTCGTTATCGTTACTATCTTCTTCTCGATATATGATCCAATTGTTCAAAATCATGCTCGGACCACTGGAGCGCAATTTGCCTTTAGCTGTTCCATAGCTGTGAGCCTTTCTCGCCGCGTAGTAATAATCAGTATAGGTCACACTGATATGGCCTGGTAATTTGCTTGAATCGAGTAAATCTTTCTGACTATCTGGGCATCTAAATTTTGTCATTTTTCGTGTCAAGTGCGAGAATCTTGCCTTCATACAAGCTGTGCTATGTTGCTGCCATGTGTACCAAACCTTATCGAGGAATGCATGGTGCAAAAAGAACTCAGGAGCCACACTTGCGTATTCAGAGCACATATGTCCACCTAGAAGATAATCAGTACACAAGGGTTGTATTGGATGTAGTTTGGTATTAAGACACACATTGATTAGCAAGTTAATCCCTACAATACCATCCTGCCACAAATCTGCTACTGCTGTATGTTTTGCTAAGTTTCCTAGCGAAACGTCAGTCGCTTTACAATATCTTCGATTTCATTGATCATTCTCAATTATGACAACTATTAAATGCTATGGTGAAGAAATTTCATTGCAGAAGGCCTTGTCTCTGAATAAGGCCTAAGAAATTGCCTGTCATTGAATTTTTCTTTTGCCACGTTCACTGCAGAAAACTGCCCCTTATGTTGGGTTGGAGCCAGAAAGTGACTAGATTGAAGATACTGGCGAGCGTTCGAGAGAACGTAAGACCCTGGGCAAACAATCAAACACTGTTTGTTAAATACTCCTCATAGTATGAATGTCAGAATCAGATCAAAACAATAAACTAAGGCGGAATTTCAACCCAGATGTGGCTTGAAATGCACCAATCAGAAACAGAAGCTGGATTGTGTTTTAACCACCAATCTACTTTCAGCGGGAAAGAGACTTTTAAGTATGCCCGAAAATGTTTCCGCTGTTTATCGCCATTTTGTTTGTTAAACATTTGAAAATTTGCTTGTCAAGCAATGTTTGAGTGTTTGGCCATGTCACATTGCTTGACAAGCAGAATCAGCTGGGCAAATTTTTAGAAAAAATTCGAAAACAGTTTTTGCTTGACGCAAGCAAATCAGACAATTTTCGACGGATAACGTTTGACGAGGAATGTTTTGCAACTTGGATAAACGGACCAGAACTAAGCTTGATATGCAAGTTTCAAATGTTTGACAATCCATGTTTGAGTTTTGGCTATGGTCTCACATAATAGGATGAACATGAATAAACGATAGTACTAAGTGTATGGACGTATATGGACGTATGATAAGCTAAAACGCTAATCCGGGACGTTCGCAACAATGTTGGTGTCTGAACTTCAGTCATGGGCGAATTTTTTCAACCTAGGGCTAGCTTTTAACACTTAGGCCCATCAGTTCTTTGACCTGGATTTTACGTTGAAGTTGAAAACAAACAGTCGAACATTGAATTGCAATCACTACTATCTCCGAACAACGGACATATATTTTTGACCTTAAGGACATTTCATCACTGTAAAAAAAACACATCTCCGTATAGCGGACCCCTCTCTGCAACGGACATTATAAAGTTGGTCCTATAGGGTGTGGGGTCTGTATATTGAGTTTCCAATTTTGTTCTTACCAATCTCATTATGCATGGAGTTATGCAGCAACAGACGGACAGCTTTTTCAAATCTCCAAAACGACGCAGCCCTATTCGTGAGCAGCCTTCTAATTTCTGGAATACCAACAGGCTTTCCATGGAAACTCCTTCGTAAGCATCTGCTTCTTGTGTTACTTTTATATGGGACTGCGTTGTCTTCATGGACGGCCTTGATAGAATTGAGAACTTCTTCAGGATCGTCGAAGGAAGGTGTCTTGAATACACCTGTATTAAAAATGAATTTGTGTTAAAGATGAGTGTCAGTGCATATATCTAACTACTTCGCTCGACTTTGCGGTTGTTGCCTTGTACAATCGCTCAGCGCCGAACTTAGTAGTGCTGAGACTGGGCATACGGCATCGAGTAACTGTTTTCCCAAACAGATAGCTGCATTTCCCAATATGAACGTTTTCAGAACATATCAAAAGCTGGCAGCGTAAACTAGAGACTCGCGTGGCAAGTCTATCTAGCCTGGAAGGTTCTTAACTAACGTAACTTTGAAATATTTAAACGAAAGGTTATAACGAACAGATTTGCTTTCCCAAGTGGCAAAGCTGCACAGTCTTAAAGGTTAAGGAAGGAAATCTGCTCGCGCTTGCGGTAAAATGGTTCAGTCATACTCAGAGTGAATTTTCTTTGATCTTTGATCTCTAAAAACATAACATGAAAAATTGTCGTGCGCAACGGTAGCAGAGAAGCAGCGCAAACACGAGAAACCTTCCATACCCTTACCCTCTCTAAAAGGTCCATCCTGTACACAGTAGCCTCTCTCTGGATCACCATTGCCTCCTAGACCATAATCCTCGTTATTCCATATATGAATATTCTTCTGCCATGCTGCGTTTGACCAGAATGCCCAATCCCAATACGGCACTGTTATTCTACAGTCGACATCTCGCAGCATGTTCTCAAATGCTAGGATATACCATCTATGCCATGGCAGGAAATGCTCACCATTGTGTATGCCTTTGAAGAATAAGTCTTTGTGTATTCGTACAAAATTTTCGTATTTTGTCTTGTATGTAGGATTTGAGGCAAGTGTTTTGAATGCATTTATGTACCGTAATCGTTCTTTGATTGACATTTCGGTAAACTCCTTTCTGATTCTCGTACATTTTGTCAGCTTTCCATTTCGACAGTTGCATCTTCGCTCACATTCGTCGTAGACTGGCTTGTTTCCATAGCAATTTGAATATGACACTACAGTGATAAGGAGTAAATAAGAACCAAAACCTAAATGCGAACAAACTATTTAACAAACTATTTAAATAATTAACTAACTAACTAACTAACTTACTAACTAACTTACTTGATTACTTACTTTTTAAGTTACTAAGTAATCAACTTGCTATCTAAGTAACTAACAGGCTAATTAACTATCTAAATAGCCAACAAACTAACTTACTAACTAACTAACTTACTCACTGACTAGTTACCTAACTAACTAACCAACCAACTAACCTACTTTCTAACTAAGTCACTAACTAACTTAATATCTTCCAAAATAGCTAACTAACTGTACCTGACTAACTAACAAGCTATGTTAACTGACTCACTAACAAACAAACTTACTACCTAACTAACTAACTAATTATCTTACTAACTAACTACATCACTAACTAACTAACTTAATAACTAACTTATTATTCTTCAAAAGTACCAATGTCCCCCCTTGAATAAGCCCTTCCCTGGAATAAGCCCACACCAAAAAAATCTTATTCGAGGAATTACGGTACTTAGTTAACCATTACCTGTTACGAAGGGCAACGCATCAACTGCTGGGTTCAAGTCATCTCTTGATGCAACGATCACACTTTGTTTATTCGCTTTGCCTCCAGTTAGCATCTGTAGCCCTTCGTACACATTATAATCTGTCACTGCTTTGAGCATTATGACGTATGTCGTCACTCCTTGTTGTCTCAAACGCTTTGAGATTTCTCCGAATTCTCTCGTCATAACTGTAGATGAATCTGTTATCAGCAATACGTACTTCTTTGTATCCAACCTGCTTTCTCTTTCAAAAACTTTGGATGCAAGATATAATGCCTGACCGATTCTTGCTGTTCTTGAGACTCTGTAAAGACGTCTTTGGCTTGAAAAACAATAATTTTTATTATGAGATGTAAATAGAAATTCCAATTCAGGATTTTCTGAATTTGCTAGTAAAGATTATCGATGAAATCATGTTTTCGTAGCAATGATCTAACTTATAGCTCGATCTATTTCATTTTTGGGAATAACGCTTGTTTTATGCCGTTGGCCTACCCTGGGTACCATGGATCGAGAGAGATGGGTTTCCGAGTCGGGATAAGAGTCCTCATTTTGCTCTGCCGCTAGCTATAGTATCAGGGATATATCTTCGAACAAAATGTTCTGTGACCTTAGGAAATACGGTCGCAGAATATTGATTTGGTTGAACTTTTCGCGACATGTTTTGTCTTGTTGCCAATATTGTCGCCTCGTGTAGCGGGTTTTTATGCATTGGCGACTCAACACATTGGATTTTTTTCGCGCCTTTTCCTGGAAATTTTCTAGGGCTGGTTCTTCATATCGCGCAAGTTGATTGTCGCAAAATTTCTGTCGCAGCATTTTTGTCGCAGCGTGTAGCCACCTCAGGATTTTGCTTGACAGGACATTTTCAGGTGTGTCGCGTCACCATTTGCAGAAAAACGTCGCACGTACGCCGCGGCTTAAGAGTTGATTACACCTACCCGATTTTCCTTAAATTTGCTAGAACGCATTCCCTGTTCACGCATTTATTCAATCCAAATTGAACTCGAGGTTTTCCTGCCGATGTTATCATTGCGATTTTGGTAGTACTTGGCGATACGCTCATCTTTTCTGCAACAATTCTGGCGATAAGCAAGGCTGTGTATGAAGATTTCCCATTGTATTTCCCTTTAAACGCCGTGACAATGCATAAATCCACTCGCTCTGGCAATTTTGTGCTCTCTAAAATAGGACAAATATAGTTACTGGTGCTGCTTGCTTCCGACAGTAAAGCAAATTCCTTATTCGCTTGCGTATAGCATTCATTAGAATTGGTATAAAAACCGAGTATGTTTTTAAGCATTGACGTCATATCCTTCACCAAAATCTAGGCAAATGCACCCTTGGCTCACAATGCTTGCTCTCGAACCTCGCCACGTTAAGTGGATTACCCCCCATTCCTTCAATAAGCGCTCCCTCAAAAAAGCATACCCCTCTGACTAACTCCCCCTCCCCTTCGATGTCAAACGTACAAAGTGAAGATCACGCCTCCCTTGGCCGTTAATTCGAGGTCTTACTAAAATAATCATCATTATCAACATCATCATCATCATCATCATCATCATAATCATCATCATCATCATCATCATCACCACCACCACCATTATCATCCTCATCATCATCAATGCATGTGACCTGCGCCGTAAACGATAAGAACTTTCCCAACAAATTTTGGCTTATTGCCGCATACCGTACCGTACTTGTACTAAAAGGGTGATTATAAGAGATATGGATATGATAATGGTTCCACAAGATAGTAAATGCGAAAAAATCGGTGTATACAGGGTGGCCCAAAAAAAGGGACCCCCTAACTTAATAATTTATAAATAATTTATTCTTAAGTTGGAATTTCCTGAAATTAATACTATATGATATTCAACTCAAGTGAGATATATCGTGTAAATATCATGGTGATATGGGTTAGTATCTCTGAATAAATTGACTTTAAAACTTTACAATCCAAAAACGTACTGTAACAAAATATGCAACTTTATACCCTTACGTAATCCTTACGCAACTAAACAGAAGAATCAATGACTCATTCTTTCAGTCAAATGATATTCAAAATGTCCTCAATCCCGCTCAATACACTTCTCTAATATGACTGACCATACATTTATGGTCGTGACAATTTTACTCTGGGATAATGATTCTCCTTCACGCACGATTGCAGTACAGCATGCAATGATAAAATGGAATATAAACAGCTGGTTTTTGGACATCATGAATTTAATGTCCCATTGCACCGAGATGGAAGCTCTCATCACCAACATATTTCTACACGATAGCGCACTTGACTTGAATATTACCTGGTATAAATTTGATAAAATTCCTCCTTGAGAAAATTTATTTGGAAATTATTTACCTATGGGGGTCCCTTTTTTGGGCCACCTTGCATAATAAAAAAGAAATACTCTCCCACTCATTTCTGTAGTTATTATTATCATTGATAATTATAACGACATCCCTTCAGTATAAATAAAAACTACGTTATAAATTAATGAATATAAAATATAAGTAAACAATACTAGTAAAATACTGATGTTCCAGGGAGTCGTTATTGCCTTATTCCTCGATTCCATATTCCGATTCCTTTCCCCGATTCCCCGTTACCCCTTTTAGTAATAGCCTGTTCACTGTTTAATCTACAGAATCTTTGACTGCATTTCTCGAGTACATAATTAGCTACTCTTTCAGTTACGCCATTGGCATGCAACGACCAATTCTCGGCCTACTTCTTCGCGAACGTGGGTTGTGTTTCCCGTTCTAATAAATGAAATATCTAATATCTTATTTGGTTATTTCCTTATTACCTGATAAATCTAAGTAACAACATGGCTAAATTTAGTTTAATTTCGTTCAGTTTCGAGAAGCCGAGACTGTGGGATTGGTAATACCAAACTTTATTTATATGCAATGTGTTTCCTCTTTTGCGTAATTCGCATTCGCACACATGTAGCTATGAAGTTAAATTTATGAACGTTACCATCTCATCATTATATGACAATTGATTTGACCATGCGACACAGACACACTTAGACGGAGGAACTTTTAGGCACGACTAAATGCAATTTATTCGGGTTTAATATGTGACAGGGGTTCTTTAAGTTATTATTCCCCACTTGCATCGCATAAGAGCTAGAGTAGCTTTTGATGTGTCTCATGATTGGTGGAAGCCATTTCATGCAAAGCAATTCCTTATACAGCAGTGTTGCTATGGTGAGCCGGATTAACTCGTGTGTTTAAATTTCAGCGTCTATAAATTTTTGCCACACCTCTGTGCTTGTGATAGAAACTGGCCATTAATTTTGAACGGGGAACGATTAGCAAATGTCAACAACTTTCAACGATTCGGCACCTAGCTACATTTCTTAGCAACAAGGCAATCGTGCTTGCGCATTAGCAATGTTTCCGAAATGTTGTACATCAACAGAAATGTGCTTGGACGTGGTCAAATGGTCAAACATTTTGTAAAACAAATTAAAAATGTTCGACTAACAATGTTTCATCGTTTGGCCAGGGCCTAACGGATGCAGAACTAACTAACGGTACAACTAACGATTTTTCATTGCATAAACTATTGCCAAGAATCACAGAATAATACCAACCACAGAACAGATAATATAGAAAAGAGGTCACTTAGAAGTATTGAAATTACCATCAAGCACACCATCATAATATCTGATGCCGAAAATTTTGCAAATAAGAGTTTCTGGTTACCAAAGACACAATATGTTTTAACATTGTGCACTTTCTGTGCGGCGTGTTTTTAATTCACACAATATGAACCCCGGGGGTACTTCATTGTTCAAGAGTCTAGACGTGCCGCCCAGTTTTTCCAAACCCACCCATGTCTACCGATAAACTCTGTTACTCGTGATACCCATGTATAGAAAGAACAACAAAATATTTTACACATTTGTACCAATATCTTAAATATTTGAACCCAATTTAACGTCTGAAGCAACTCTAAATGCGGCGAAAAAAGGCCTTTGCGCTGAAAACTAAAACGCACATTTTATCAGTCTTTTCAAGACAATGCATGTCTAAAAGTTTTACTACCTATGTGTAGAGAATCTTTACAGAAAACCAACCCATATGTAGGGAAATCGGCGCTGAAAAAGTTACCCGTTTGGGCGGCAAGTCTAATATAATGAACAATGGAAGTAACCCCCCCCCCCCACCCAGGATATGCACGTTGACAATACCGATGCCCTCGGTCAATATAAATTATTATGATTAATTGAGGTAACTTTTTAAAAACTAGCCATAGCTACGCCGTGTACAACAAACTACCAAACATAACAACATATTTCCCATCATACGTCCCCAGAATAACCGAAGAAAGTTGAGTAAGCTGCTGCTATTTAACATGCGCATGCTTGCGTCAGACAAATGTTCGGAATTTGTTCAGTTTAGTGACCAAAAGAACTGAACATACAGTACACTGAACAAATTTTGTTCCAAGACACTTTTTACTCTGATAAAACAGCGTTGTTGGTTAAATAAGCTGGATTTTGGACGATTTCCAGTGAAATGTTCAGTTCATTTGTTCAGGGCCTTGCCTTACAGCCAAGTTTTTTACACGTAAAAAGCACGAGGTAGTGACAAAACGATATATTATTGATGCAATCGTAAACTTATCCCGGGGGGAGGTTTCTTCCATAGTAAAGGTACATTGGGGTGTGCCGCACTGGGGGTATACTTTTTCGGACTTCCTGGTCTAGCAAAGGGTATCATATTTGACAACGGAGCGGCCATGCTTTCGTCCTTAGTAGCCTTGGAAAGTAGACATTTAATCGTGAAAATTTTTAAAAGACAGTGGTAAAAGGAATAAGTCGATCTTTGAACTTTGAAGACTTAAGACCAACAATTTCGAGCGTATTCGTCCAACCAAGGGTATCATTTTGGTAGAAATTGGTCTAGCCAAGGGTACCATTTTCTCGTAAAATTAGTCTAGCCAACGGTACCACTATGCAATGTCGGCGGCAGACCGCTTCCCAAAATTTAGCCAAGAACCCCCCCCCCCCGTGAAACTTAGCTGTTTGGCAGCCGTATACAGCTATACCAAAGATATCCAATAATGGCGTAGATAATGGGGGACAATTTTAGTTACACCTGTACTATTCCAAATAAATAATTTAACAACCACGCCTCGGAAAATTAGTGTTTCTGTTAATCTCTGGTCGATTATTTATGGGCAATGTGCATATTACGTCACAGAATGAAGTAAGAAGTGAAAAGCAATCGTATAGTTTATATTTAGGAAATAATATTAGTTTTCTTTAGAAACACAGAAAGATTTGCCAAGTTAATTATTCATTAATTTGTTACTGTACTACGATTGCGAACAACCAAAAATAGTAACAAAAACAGAAAGTAAATTAGTTGAAAGGCATATTTTTACTACAAACCTTTAGGCCACTTTCCACTTTGTCGGTATGAAATGAATACGGAATAATTTCATTGGATGGGGCATTGGGAGTCCCCGTTTACACTATGCCAGTACAAAATGAATACGATGAGCAAGGTCATCGGTTTTCGTCTAAAATCTATTGCTTCATTTCAAAAAGAACAAAGAGTAATTGTTTTTTTTTCTCATTCATTCAGCAAAGCGGCATCAAACTGTACCGTATTCAGGCGTTTACACTATGCCGTTTTCAGATGAAACGGGTTAGGGTATCGTATTCACGCCTCAACCTTGTAACAAAAGTCAAGAGTTCTCACCTGGGGAAATAGATAAACCCTACCGTGCCGCACGTCCCCAGAACCAAAAATATACACATTAATAGTCACATCAGTCGGTTCACATGTTAATGAACATGGTCAAATGTAATGTTGCATCAAAACAATTTTCATACCCTTTGGTGGTTTTCAAACATTTTTGCCGACTACTCAACATATGAATATGATTGTAATCAGAGACTAATCACAACTGATTATTGATCACACAAACTCTTCAGGGAAGTCATTTTGCCCTAATTAAGTGTCCACGCTAATCTGTGTCCAGTA
This sequence comes from Chrysaora quinquecirrha, assembly GCA_014526335.1. Classification (NCBI taxonomy): domain Eukaryota; kingdom Metazoa; phylum Cnidaria; class Scyphozoa; order Semaeostomeae; family Pelagiidae; genus Chrysaora; species Chrysaora quinquecirrha. The sequence goes on along the minus strand of JACTAT010000029.1, from coordinate 2,544,422 downwards.
AACTTTCCATTGGCAATGCTGTCCCTTAGAAAACAGGATTGCATTAGAAACACAACCTATTGTTACAACTGCTATGTTATAACTAGCGCTAATATTCCTGTATCGATCTTACTGTTTTAATATTACACCAAGAAAACATTACATTCTGACTGCATATGATAACATGCTAGACTCACTACATGAATTCCACTATCTCGCTCGATGTTGATTTTTAAGGCCTGGCTAAACTAGGAAAAATGTCGCGCACAACAATATCATGCATGGCTTAGCCACCTTGGAAACTTTGTAGTGCGCGACAAAATTTGTAGCGAGAGAGACACAAATTCTGGGAGACAACAGAAGCATTTCCTATCTCTGTGACTCGGGGACATTTTGCTTGATTGTCACTTGCATGTATAGCCACCCTAGGAGACATGCCGAATACAATGTCGCGCGCAACTTGTATCTTAGTTTAGCCATAGCATTACAATCGTTAGGTGTGGAGTGACAAATTGAAAGTAGGGGAGCGTATACTAGAGACTCGTGTAGTATAATCTAATAACATGCCACCAGCATTTTAATGCTCGTTTGTTGGCACACCTCCCGTGCACTGTGCGCATTTGGCACAAATCAGCTTTAGCCTGTAGCATCATTTCAACAAAAAGAAATTCTTTACTGCAGTGGAGTCCCCCCAGCTGTTTCTCCAGCTCTGCAACACTGCCTGTCAGCGAATGAGTAAAGTCCGGGTGTAATTATGTATGCAAAAACTAAATCAGCCGCCTGTAAAGTCCCGAACTGGGTTAATGTCAGCGTCGCTTGCATGTTCTTTCCTGTTTGCTTGCTTATTGACATAAGTCTATCTTTTACGAATGCACAAACACCTTTTATCTTTTACGAAAGCACATATACAGTACCTAATTAAAAACAGAGATCGGATCACAAGATAGATCGGAAACACTGTGATTCCATAACACGGCACACCCTTACACCTCATGGACGCTTTAAATCTGTAATATCGTTGAATTTGTTTGTAACTAGTTTCTTTATGGTGCACTGTTATTTATTTTATCGAAAGATACTATTGAGTTCTTTGTAAATACAACTCTTCATCATGAAGCGCAGCAAATGAAACAACATTTAGTAGGTATAGACTTTCTATTATATCAAGCATCTGTCATCAGTTATACCTATAAGAACGTCCATAAATCTATTTTTCTCTCTGTTTATTATTAGTGTGAGAAGTTTTCCTCAATAAAAGCTTTTAAGTATGCCCGAAAATGTTTCCGCTGTTTTTTTTCAATTTAGAAGTTTTTCTCTTGTAAAGAGAACACGATAGTGCCGTAGCTAGAGAGAAAGGAACAGAGCAAGCTTGATAGCCGCACCAAAGTTCTAAAGGGGGGAAGTCTATATGGATACCCAGTAAGTTGGTGCCAGAATTATAGTTAAGTCAATCAACAGTTTTGGATACAGCCTATTGTTCCAAAACAATAAATCATCATTTTACCCATTGTTGTCTCGAACTGTCCAGGCTGTAGATTCTTCTGTGTCTGTTTCTTAAAAGTAGGGACTTAAAAAGCTTCATGTGAGCTCTTTGTACCATGGAAAGAAAAAACAAGTTATTCCCAAAAATATAAAGTCCAATTTAATTCCGACGACTACCGTTGTCGGTGTTTATATTTTTAGCCATCTTCGCCATCGGCACTCCATCAATTACGACGAAATGAATGCGACTGAATGCGACTACGCGCTTATAAGGAACTCGAGGTTTAAAATTTCCAAAAAAGTTAAGGAGCTTGAAGGAACTATCGACGTTTGGGCGAAAAACTAACGATTAATTTGTTCAAGAACAAGACTGTTTGTACAAATAAATAACAGAATATAACAATATATTTCCGATCGTTCTTCCCCAGAAGACTCCGTTTATACAGTTAGAAAACAAAACAAAAAGTTTATATGAATTTGCTGCAAAGTATTCAAACATAGCTCACGACAAGGAAAAGTATAAGGAACTTTCAGCCTCATTTTGTTGATAAATTGAGGAACTCAAGCCTAAACTTAGACCAAAGGTTCCTTATAAAAATCGTGTAGGTGTAAACCGGATACATGGAAGCCAGCCTGAAGCATGTTAGGTTTCTACACAAATTGGTTAACGCTCTTTACGTTTACTGAAATATCGTAAGCACTAAGAATATTAACTATGCTGGAAATAAAAGAATAAGGTCATTTTGGAACATTTCCAGAATTTTAGACAAAAAATAAGCGAAAATTTAGCCAACCCTCAGTTGACTGTTCACTGGCTCTTGAAAAAATAATGTAATACGGCTTTTTACTATCCTAAAAATTTAAAGAACTTCCAGCCTATAGTTTGAATTAGCTAAATTGAACTATAACTCTGAAGAAACTTTCAGTACTTTGTTCTTGAGAAAAAAGTATTTTAAGTATTAAGTATTAAGAAATAAGTAAAAAGTATTAAGAATTTTTTTAGTTTCTTATTAATGAATGTATATAGATGGAATTAATTTTTTATTTTCCACGATGAATTTGTAATTAATATGACTATGTATGAAGTCAGACGGGTTACTTTGTACTAGATTTGTATGCTATTTCATCATACACTAGAAGTTCGAGACTTGAGAAATACATATAAAAGTACTTACCTAATTCAGATGGAAATTCAGCCAAAAAAAAGAGCAGAAAAACTGCCTGAACGACCCATTTGGAGGCCATGTCCAGCGTTTTGAGAATAAAAACAAACAAAACCGTTCGATGCGACTCTGATTCAGACAATTAGCCATTACAGCTGTAAAATAGGTTATCAAAACAGCGTTCTTATACAGTCCACGCGTTAATTAAACTCGGAAAATCGACGAGAAAATGTCGTAAATAAGACCGAACGACGTTTTGTTTTCATTTTATAGTAATTAATGGCTGGTTTTAAATTGTAATTATATTGTGATTGACAATCTTGTGGTCAACATTAGCCTTTTCTTTTTATCCAAGCGTACTTCCAGAAATAGCACTTGTCGCATGCTTTGAAATCCTGGTGTATGTAGACACGCGGTGGGGCGCAATAAAGAAAAATACTTAAGGAAACCGTCAAGTCGTTCTGTATTAATAAGGGTTCGTACTTGCGCAGTGTTTTAGGCCCTGGCCAAACGATCAAACATTGTGGGTCCAAAATTTCAAATTTCCTTTACAACAAATGTTTGACCGTTTGGCCACGTCCAAAAACAGCAAACACATTGCTGTCCAACAACGATGCCATTGCTAATGCACAAGCACGAACATCTTTTTGCTAAGAAATGTTTCTAGTTGGTGAAATGTTGCAAATTGTTGAAGTTTATCAGAAACAAACGAAATGTTTGACAGGCAATGTTGGAAAGGCGGCCAAACGATCAAACATTGCTTGACAAGCAAAAATAAGCAAAATTTGTGGCGTGATGTTTTTGAAAAAGTTCAAAAACATTTTTTTGCTTCACGCAGGCAAAAAATGTTGGACGAGTAATGTTTTCGGACGTGGCCAAATGGTCAAACGTTTTGCTTCACAAACAACTCTCAAATGTTGGACAAACAATGTTTGATCGTTTGGCCAGAGTGTTAGGATTTTGGGAAGGGACCAAGGGGACATTACGCGCCTTTTTCATAACAAACGACGGCAATTTAAACTTGTTGAGGTCTGAGGTCTTGGGTTTCCTTCAAAGACTTTGCATTGCATTGAAGAATAAACACATTTGTGCTGCAGGACTGACGCCTGGCGCGTTCCGGCCGTTTCAATTCTACTAAGTAGCCTGCAAGTTTTTCCAAAAATCAAATCAAATTATTATCACTGAGCAATGATATTATTACTCACAATTCAACTGTAATATAGAGGGCTTTACTAAATATAAGAAAATCGGGGTTAAAAGCTGCAATACAACTTTAAGCGAAAAACGAATAGGTACGCTGACAGAATATCAAAATAGTAAGCAACCATTTCAAATATCTCAAAAGGGGGCAGGAAGTTTGGCGGAACTGACCCCAAAAATACGCATTGCGCATGTGCGTATCAGCTGCACGTGTTCCAGTTTCCCGCCACACAGTCACACACACTCAACTTGGCCTGGCCTAGCGAAAAAGATGGTCTCATTTGACCTTCGCTTTTCCAGGTTGATAGTAGCATTTTGTTGTTTGTGTGTATTTATTCTAATTGGCTATAATTTCAACTCATGTAAATTCGAAGACAATGAAGAAAAGAATCGAAAAGGATAACGGCTGATGTTGCTTCGTATCATTTAGGAGAGGTGAGCTGAGCGCATGTATGGACGACTACACCGGGCTTTTTGCCCATTCATGTATTAGGTCGATGCTAGCTAATATCGGTCAGCCCTACCCTTATTATTATTCCTTTCATTTGTTCTGCTTATTGGTTGATTTTGATTATCGAGTTATAGTGGTAGCAACATGGCTGCTTGAAAGCTTGGCTAGATTCTAATTAGGCCCTCTTTATCTTGATAACTTGCTCTTCTCAATACAGAGATGAATGTTTATTTTGATGATAGGGTGAAATAGGATTGTATATTCGTCCTTAACTTGTAACAGTATTTTCCCATTGTATTTTTTATTGCAGTTAAAGATAGACAAGCCCTTTGCTTACTACATTCTGACAGAAAAATGCCTTCCACCTTACCTCTTGGAATTCATTGCCCTGGGAGCAGCAGAGAGATGTGATGTATTTGTGAACTCATTCCAAGAAAAATGTGATGCAAAGGATATACCAAACCATGTGACATATATATTCAAATCTACAACATGGACAACTGGACGAAACATGTTGTATCTACATATGAAAAAACTCAAGAAGCAATATTTCTATCACATATTTATGGATGATGATGTAATACCTATTTACACACAGCACGTGATAAACTTCCAAAAATCTCATTCTGAAAGGGAAGGCGATTTGGCTCTTTTTGACAAATACTTGTCTGCTGATGATGGGTATAAGGATGCCATTTATCATGAAAATGATAAAAAGTCTGCATGGAGGGCTTTTGAGGATGATTTGATCATACAAAGCCCTGCATTTGCTGTAACAAACTTAATTCGGCTTCCAGATGGATTTGAATCTAGATTAAGGATGCATAAGCATTGGGAAGAGGTTTGTAAGGCTGGAAAAGAAATGCCATGGATAGTTGCTACATTGTATTTTGATGAACTTTTATTGCTTATCACAGAGAGGCGATACCAATATTGCTGCCTTACACAACTATGTTCGATGACATAAGTTGGCATTTATCAGGTGAGTTCAGATAAATCGAGTTAAGGTATATTTTAGGCTAGCAGTCAGTTGTATTAGCACCAACACAGGTCCATCAGACAACAATTGTTGATATCAAATTGACCAGTATAAGGATTGCTTCCACATTAGACCTGTGATAAATCCCCATCTGGCTTCATAAGATCCATGACCTTTAACATTAGCAATCATTGGAGAAGGATAATGCCAGGCAGTACTCAACAACCAGCCAAGCCCTGATTGTCATGTGGTTAGGTTCTCACACAGGTGACACAGGAAGTTGCTGAACAGTCCACTCACCTCTTGTGGTCATATGGCTTGATTCTCAAACAAGACACCCTGGTTCAGTTTTCACAAATGTTGTTTATGGGCACAAGGTGGATAAGATCAAAACACATTTTAAGTGTGACTTCTCAGCAATACATTAAAAAAGCAACATTACAAAAGAGGTCAAGCCAGTGTATTTATTTGATATTGGAAGCAAATTTGCTCTTATGGGACCTACAACTTAATTATTATTCCAGAACAAAACCCTTGGGTACTCATTGATTATTTACTGGGACAGGTGAGTAAGATTTATTCTTGTGAGAATCCCCCTGAGGGAAGCTTAAACCTCCATTTGTTTTTATAAAAACTTGGATGGACACTGGCAGCACCATCCATGAAATTGACAAAAAGAACTGTTGAAATCGTCTAGATGTGATCACAAATCATTTGGCTTCTGGATCCTTGATGAAGACTAAATTGGTCTTGCTGGATTGCACAGCATCTGCCGAATCCATTAGCTATCTCCTTGTGAATCTTTACCATGCAATTTGTTACCCTTCCAATGCCTTTATATTTTTGTGGGGTGGACCTATTTGCTGTGGAAGAACTCAAATTGTATGGATCAAATTACTTTGAACAATGCAGCAAAATTGGACAGCAAATAATATTCTTAGAGCGGTATCTTCTCTTCCTCCATCTGATTCCTGTCACCAGCACAGAACAAAGACTATTACCAGATTTTGCTTGCCATGATTAACCAACAAGGAAATTGTAGCTTCGAAAGTAACCTTTGTGTGTTCGAATTGTAACCTTTTTGTGTTGGGAATTCTGCTGGAGAACACTGTCCCTAACCAACAAGAGTCATTGAGCTAGAGACATGGAAAAAAATGTCTTGCTTAACATGAATGAGCTTCATCGAGACAAGGCTGATTTATTGATTTGTCCCAAAGTTAAAGTTAACTCAAGCATCAAATAGCTACTGAATCATGAGGAACGGATAGAAGGTTCTTTCATTCTCATTTTGAACATGAGATGATGTTTCTTAGATTGGTCTTATTGACATCTTGTCAACAATGCATTTTGGCAGACCAAATAAATGGATGAAACTGCTAATTCCCAAACATAATCCAGCTCTTTTATCGGAATAAATATGCAGCTGATTCTGCCATGAAGAGTTGCTTATGGAAGAAGAGTTGTTTCTGATGTGCATGAAAAGCCAATTAAAACCAATAATATTGCGAACAGAACATTTGTTTTGTTGCAGCTTATGCTGACATACTTTGTGAAAATAGCATCTATATAAAAACAAAGGAGATCAGATTGCAATAACTATCGCTGCATTTCACTTCTGTCAGTTCCAAGGACAACACTCAAAAAGGTTGTCTATTTGCAACTGGATAACTCTCTCCTGGACACTGTTATCTCAAAATTGCAATGCAGGTTCAGAAGAACTAAAGTAGCCCGTGATATGATATTTTCATCAATGCAACTGCAAGAAAAATTAATTGAGCAAGTCTGTTCAGCTTGGCCAGGCTACTTGATGGAAAGAAGTAATCAGTGTGCGTGTGCTGGTCCAAGAACTACAATACGCAGATAATTACAGCATCTTTGCACACTCAAGAACTTCAAATGCTGATGGAAAACTTATCTTGTGCTAGCACAAGCTTTGGCTTACCGTCAGTGTGGCAAAGATGAAGGTACTCTTTCAGCAAGCACCCAACACACAGCCACTAACAGAGCAACCCTCTATCATAGTTGGGAACTGTTCTCTGAAGGTAACTGACAAGTTAAAGTATCTTTGGGAGCTCTCTCACAAAGGACCATCAAGTTGACAATGAAATTACAAACAGAATAGGCAAGGCCAGCACATCTTCCAATTAGCTGAATTCCGGAGTCTGGTATAGGGGTGTAGCCATGATTCAAAGCTCAACACAAATTGGCCGTTTTCCACACTTGCGGTTTACAGAGCTGTGGTCCTACGTACTGTAGTTTATGTGACAGAAACGTAGACTCTGTATGTACATATTTGGAAACTGGAAGCCTTTCAACAAAGATGACTATGTTGGATATTGCACATCTAATGGGAGAGCCATACCAGTGATTAAGAGGTACTGCAGAAAGCTCTGGTCGTATCCTTTGCAAAAACAGTTAACTTGAGTTGGACGTGTTTCGAATGGCAGATTCGAGAGTTCCCAAAACAACTGGCCCTTGGAGAATTAGCAGATAGTCAGTGCTAGCAAGGCAGATGTTGAAAGCTTTACAAGGCCAAAGTGCAGGTCTTAATAGAAAAGTTCAAGAACTAGGATCTTGTAATTGCTGAGGACAGGGGCATGCAGAGGAAGCGCGTCAGTGACAGGGGAAAAGTCACCAAAAAGTAGTGCTCCCAATGCATTGAACAACACTGCATGTGGGGGAAGAAAAACCAAGCTGTGGAGGAAATGGGCTTCCCATGCCCAAATTGCAATCAAATTTGTGCAAACGCAGAAGGCTTCTCCACTCATTGTTGACTTTCCAAAACGTGCAACAGCCAGTACGTCCCATCACTTGTTGCCAAAATCGACCTGACATTCAGCAGTTCTTTTCGGTGGCAGCTAGTCGGCTCACATTTCCAGGCTGAAACTGATTCCCGTCAGTCATAGTCGACATGGGTGATCCTGTGGCAGCAATGAACTATATCCAAATGGTTCTGACTAGTTGTTGACATGAAGACATAAGTTAGCATTTACAACTGGCTGTTGTTAGTTCTGTCATGTTGTAGGTTGACAGAAGCCTGGCTTTATGTGGTTAACATTTGTACATCCCATTCAGTAGATCCAAATCATCTTCCGCAAAAGCCACAGATGAGCTTTGATTTGTGCTGGTCCCATTAAGTTTCCTTTGTGGAGGAACTACAGAGTTTGAACATGTGAACCTGTTTCATTACTTCATCTTGAGCTATGCCGTGCGACACGAGTGGAAGTATAGCTCGACTGTTGTTCGGTTCAGTACGGTTTGCTTAAGTGGATCGGCTACCGTCTGCGATCGTCCGCGCTGTTTTCCCGATTTAGCGGAAACATGCTCTCACGATCTTTACGACTGCCAGCTGTTGTTGGCTGTAAGCCTCAGGAGGGTTGAATGAGCTGAACTATCCAATTCGTTACAATTCTCCCGATCAATGAAAAATTTTGTAGAAACACAGATCACCCACGATCCTTGTGTTTGAATGCAATCATACGAGTCTGATTATTATCGAATAAATTACAGTTGCCAATTTTTGGTTATTTGATCTGCATCATGAAGGTTTAGTCGCAGCATAGTCGCAGACAGTCGCCGACTATTGAGACATTCACTTCTCGGCGATGATCGCAGACGGTCGCAAATCTTTCTACGATTCAATGGAAACCATGCTTATAGATCTACTTCCATCTTTCAGGAATTATCAACATCTTCAGAGCACGTGCACTTCTCTACAAACAGGGAATGGCAAATTACAGAATTTCAGTCATCAATAAAAAGCATAGACCATATCCAAGAAAGAATTTTCCAAGGGATCTGCTTCCGCAGTATTTAAAGAAAGATGGAAAGGACTTGAAAAATCTAATAGACGAGAGAGAATTGGACTATAATGCTTTTAGTAGCTGGGAACAATGGGAAAATGTTTTTATGCATGATAAAGATCTTTGTACCGGTCCTATTAAGTTTCCTTTGTGGAGGAACTACAGGGTTTGATTTTACATGTCCTGTATATTCTAGGGATTCTTCTGCAGCAAATATATGTTAATATATGTTATTGTATATCCGGTTTCATGGTGATATATGTATATTTCACACATTTTTACATTATTTTTCATAAAATGGTTCTTATTTAAAGAAGACCGCTTATTATCATTGTTGACTTTTCTCTTTTACTATCAGCTGAAAATCCATGCCTCCCGTCTCTTTTCAAATAAAGACTGTTCGAAATATTTCATAATACACACATCACATTGGGGGCACGTCCTCGATCTGTCCCTCTGCAACGACTTTGGTTCGCAGCGTGGTAAGGTAGCGTTTGCCCATTTTGTTGGTGGAAGTCAGACGTCATTGGCTCTTGGGCTCGAGCTCGGCTCGGCGACTCCTCGTCCAAGGTAGAGACCTTACCTCTATCACCTCTCTGACGGATACGGCAGATCCGCATTTCAGCTTCGACCGTGGGAGAGACTTTGGCTCGTGGAAGACCTCACCCAGCCTCAGGGTAATCTTGGGTTTTTGTTGAAAATCAGCAGCAAGCTGCACCAAGGGTGGTGTTCGAGTTGCATTATGCGCAAAATGTTCTATATTATTTTGCGCCCTCGCTTATTCTTTTATCCCAGATTGATGAATTTTTGAATGGCAATTGAGAAAATATTTAATCTAACTAATTTAGTATAACAGAGTTGAGTGGGTGTGGTATCGGACTTGGGGAGTGCCCCTTTACATCTGCAAAGAATTCTTTGAACTTTGCTTTCCTCATGCGTGGTGTTTGAAAAGCATTGTGGGATTACTGCGGCCATTTCCCAATTGGATTGTAAATGGCGGCCAGAAAAGGAACAAAATGAGTGATGATGTTGTTCAAGCCTACGTGTAAATTAGCTTGACAAAAATTGCAAATTAGAAGAAAAATTAGATCAAGTTATGGCTAAATCTCCAGGAAGATGAATTTGCCATGGAATCAAGCCATTAAGCTTTGGAAATCAGTTAAATTAGATTACGTTCGCAAATGAACTGATGAGTGGAGAATAGGGCCTAAATACAACACCCATTCTTGCGGCCTAAATCACAGTCACAATGCAGCTCGAAAAAGGCGTCAAAACTAAACACATGTTTCTCAAGAGAGCTCTCGAAAAAATTCTCTCGGAAAAAGAAACAAAAAAGGCTCACCATGCACAACTAAAGAAGGCATGCGAAGTTGCACTGCGTAAGTTTTGAGTGATGAATTATATACCTAGAATTTTTTGTGCCATCTATATGTTGAGTTTATAGTCGGTAGTATCATGGGCAGCAGTATGGTGATATAGAGGTTGATCTACTGACATTTTTCTTGGAAATTGGCATGGTAGGGCACTTTGCACACCCTGCTTGATTGAATAGCAAGATCATGGTACTCTGCATACCCAGAATATATGTATTTCTGCGGTGACGAAAATGGTTCAAAAGTGCATCTTTTCCCAAACTGACTGTTAATGTCCCGCTAAAAACTATCATTTGTTTTTAATTCAGGAAAATTTTTTTGCTATAGATCATTTCGGTATGACATCACACCGCATTAAAATTTTTCAAAATCACATGATATGGAGTTTTTTATATTAAAATCTTATAAAGCAGTCAAAACTTAGTCTAAGCACAAAGTTTCACTGTCCTAACGCTTGTGTTCTTCATTTTATGATCATTCAGAGTTCCCGATTTCATAAAGGCTTTGATCGCAAAAAATGAACTTGGTGAAACTTTTTACCCCACACGGTCAAAGCCCTTATAAAATCGTAAACTTTGGGCACTTGTAGAATCGATAACACATGCGCTGAGATAGTAAAACTTTGTACCTATACTAATTTTTGGGTGCTTTATACAATTTTCGCATCTAAAAATTGATATCTTGCGATTTAAAAATTTTTTTTTCTACCAAAATGATCTATTGCTGTGGTGAATGATTCAAAAGTGCATCTTTTCCCATGAAGAGTTCTCATGTTTAAAATTGCCATGTCTTCAAGCGAATTACAAGCAGAAGAGTTCTTTTTTGGCTTATGCCCTTACGCACCCCATAATGATAAAGGTCTTTTCTGTGTCTCTTGTATTTTCATTTTTATTTTTTCTGTCGTTAGGAGAAATTGTAAAGGATTCCCCAAAGAAATCTGCAGTTGAAACAACAAGGTGATTATAGCTTAGAATGCACTGTGGATTATTTTAGATAGTGAATTCCTGCTGCAATGGAATTCATATGCATGGTGCTCATATTTAAACAGTTTTGTTATTTTGGTAAATTTTTTTTATGTTACTGTGATTAAATTTTGTGTTTTTCAGTGATGCTGAGCAGTCTGATGGCACTGGTCAAGATAAAAGCTCTTTCATTGAGGCTGACAAATACTTCCTTCCCTTTGAATTGGCCTGTCAGTCAAAAAGCCCCAAAATTGTCTCAAATGCTCTGGACTGTCTTCAGGTATATCTCTATTACTATGCATACATTCTCTTTTTCCATGTATTTTTTATAATTATTTTCAATTATTTTAATTGTTATAATTGTTATCCTCCTTAAACAATGATCGATACTATAGTGAATTCCGGTTTTTGCTACTCTGAATAATGCTAAATGAAATTTTGTCAGATGATTCATGGTACCATAAAGAGCTCACCAAAATTTAGCTTTAAGACAATTAAATTATTTAACAAGGATAATATCCATAATTTAAGTTAAATTGGATAAATACTTGTTCTAAGATTTTACAAACTGTACAGCTATTCTGGGGTTGGCTTGCATGGAAATATCATGAGTGCATTACCATGGTCTATTAGTTTAAGATTAGAAGAGAAACTATTTCTAGCCAATGTTCATATTTTGAAAGTTTTTATTGCTATGCTTTGTTCCCAAAATCGCTAATAATAGGACCTTGCCAAAGGGCACAAAGAGGGACAAATTGATTCCTCTATAGGCTAAATTACTTCGCAAATGTTGAAGAAGGCTATTTTAGGATCTAATTCACATTCGCTCATATGCTCCTTTCATCTACTCCTTTCATGTTTTACGCATTTTACCCTCTCCTTTCATGTTTTACGCATTTTACCCTCAGTGCATGGCAGACTGGGGACCCTAATAAAGAAAGTAACACAACAGGATATCTTTTTACTTTGATGAAACACCACCTGCCATTTTTATTAAAGTTTGAAACCCTTTGGGGGTGTGAAATTTATAGGGGTGCGTTTTGAGGCAGAAATATTGAAGAGGGAAGGGTTTATTTTCAGTCAACTTTTTATATCAAGACTATTAATTTCAAAAGCTTTTAATTTGAAGGACAGTTTTTACATTTTTCAAGTTTAGAGGGGGTGTTTATGCAGGGGTTGTATTTAAAAGAAAGGGGCCTTATAATCCAAGTTATGCAGTGTTTTCTCTCTAGCAAATAAGGATTCCAAGCTCAAATTCCAATTCGTTTTTCTTTTTTCACCGTAGAGTAAAAGTTTGTTTTTACTTATACTCTATTTGGTTGTTTTTTGGTATTACAGAAAATGATAGCTTATGGTCATATTGTTGGAAATGCACCAGACAGTAGGCAGCCTGGAAGACGATTAATTGACAGAATTGTTGAAACAATTTGTGGTTGCTTCCAAAGCACACAAACAGATGAAGGAGTTCAATTACAAATTATCAAGGTATGAAATCAATAGATATGTTATTCAGTGGGTGAATTGGATTTAGCAAGCACCTTCCAAATAAAAAACCAGCTAGAAACATCTACATAAACAGTTGACTGAGGTGGAATTTATACCAAGGTGCCAATAACCCAGCTGCCAGGCAAAAAGGCTAGAGTTTTCCAAATCGCCAAGTTGGATATTTTAGGTAAACTGTTTTGTGGTAGCCTGTCTCGAACTCTGAGAACACTAGACTTAGTAATGCAAAGTTTCCTAAACCAAAACATGTGGCTGCCGAAAACGGTAGGCTGACCAAACCAACTCTTTACTTCTTGACTTGACCTTTTTGGAATCTGTACTTCCAGCTTCAGGACAGAAGGTTTCAGATGAAAACTTGCCATAGCATATAATTATATAATTTTAGTAGATGGTACCAAAAAACCGCTTTGAAGTCTACCAAAATGATAATATCTACTGAAAACAGAGGATGACAAAATAATCTTCCTTAAAATTTTATATTTTCAGGCTTTGCTAACCGCAGTTACATCAGCAACATGTGAAGTCCATGAAGCTACACTATTGCAAGCTGTAAGAACATGTTACAATATTTACTTAGCAAGCAGGAATCTGATCAATCAAACTACTGCAAAAGCAACACTAACACAGATGATCTGTGTTATATTTCAACGAATGGAAGCTAAAGGGGTAAGTTTTATAGGACAGTCTTACGATTATAGAACAGTAATTCGCATCTCCAGGGTGCAAAAGTCTTTTCATTCTTGGAACAAGCGATATGGAAGTATTGTATTCTAATCTGAATTAGGCTATTGGTAGCATATTATGACAATCTTTTTAATGCAACAACGATAGATTAAATATGAACCAGCTTAGATAGATTTTCGAATTTTCGAGAAGATTTCGGACCAGATTTCCATAAGGATGTTACGTAAATTCTTCTTAGGAACTTTTCCTTGGTTCCGATAATTTTTGCAGTTCTGGTCCATCTCATGGTTATCGTACGGTCGTCTTTAATAATTGCTCTGAGTATTTTTGTTCACAAGTAAACAATTTTTTGCCGCATTAACTTCTGAAAAAATTCCTAAAGCCGGATCAAGTATATTTTTGCTAAAATCAAACTGAACTAAACAAACCTTAAGACAATATTTTTTGCCTATTAACCAGCATGTACAAAAGTTATAGGTTTATTATTGAGTAAATACATTCGAACTTTTCAAGGCTACTTCTGAAAGTCTATTGGATATCATAATAATCGCTTATCATGAAAAGCCTTTAATTGTTATCTAGACATCGTTTCGGGAGTGATCCGTCTCCCATCAGGCAATTAGAAGCATTGTTCTTGTTTTTTTGCGTTGGTCGGGTATTATACTTCAAAAGGTTTCATATTATCGCAGAACAAAGTAAATGTTTAGGAGGTCTCTATAGCTTATCTTTTACTCATCTCCGATCATCTCAGCATGAAATGGTGATCTATTGCCCTGACAAATGAACTGAAAATCATTGATTTTATTCCTAGTTGGAGGATGATGAAAAGGCTGAAGAAGAACCCAGGGAAGACAGTGAAACTGTGAACGAAACAGCTGACACAACAAAAACTGAAAATCAAGACGGTGAAAGCCATACTTCAGATCAGCCCCCATCAGCGAGTGCACCTTCAAAAAGTATAGAAGACCACTCGGCTGATAGTGAAAAAATTCAGAGAGAGATAGTGTTGTTTCCGAAAGAGATAGGGCTGTCTCCACACCGGTGAAGAGCACTATACCAGCTGAACTTCAAGAAAGAGAGAGATCGAGATCAAGTCCCAAAACTCTTCGTGAATTAAGTAAAGAACTGTCAAGCTCTAATGTTAATGAAGTTGCAGGCACCCCCAACGGGACTGTAGTTGAAGATGTCGATGAAGGTGTGGATATGCAAGGTATTTATTTTGTTAATGAAATTCGATGTCTTTCTGGCAGCGTGCTTACATTAATTGAAAGCATGCAATGGATTAGTACTGCATAACTAATAAAATTACAATTGCCTTGCATCCTGGGGGTACTTAGTAAAATTTGGGTATGGATATGTGCCACCCATCTGGGTGGGCTACAGGCGCTGAAATTCTTTAAACTTTAATTTTACCCACAACCCCATATAAGAGGGTGGGAAATAAGAGAAAGCTAAAAACGTTCACCTTATTTGAGACAAAAAAGTTTTAAATCGCATGGAAAGTGTTCTTAGTACAATTTCAAGTAATAATATGGCCTAGAAAGTCTTATTACTGTCCATATTCCCTTTAGTTTTACTTGCATTATAGGGTCTGTTTCTGCATATTATAAGTGGGTGGTTTTGCAAAGCCTGGGCGGCACTTCCCCGTTAGTGCATAATTCATGTACCCCCCTGGGCCTTGCATCTGAAATCTTTGAAATTTCGATTAATTTTTGCAACTTTTACTACGATTTTCGAATCAGATTGCTCAAGGTTCGATCAGCGTGCTTTTGCCTTTCTTTCATAGCCCTTGCCTGGGCTTAACCCTTGTCATTTCAATATTGGAAAAAATTTTAGTCCAATTTTTTCCAGTCATTCTTTGCCAGTAGTTAGTATTGTATAGAGAGAATATTGCACAGACTTTTTTACCATGTAAATCTTACTGAAAACCGCAGATTTCGTGTTGTTCCACTCATTGTTAAATGGTAATAAAATGAAACACTGTAGGTTGTTGAGTATCAGGCAGCTATTTTTTTTGCAATTAGTTTTTGACAACCAACAAACCCCACAACTAAATGATTCAGAATATAATAGCACGATTATCATGGATGTGCTTCCCGCTGTATCCCACGAGCTGATTAATGTGAATACACAGTACCGGTTGAGCTTTTCTGATCAGTGCATTTTGATCAGCATCTGCATATAAATTCTGCAATAGCATGATTACAGCACATGTAACAATCTGTCAATACTATTAATTACAAAGACATATCTTATGCTATTAGGAGAAGATACTGAAAGCGAAACTCAAGAAACAAGTAAAGATAAGCTTTCAGAGGAAGCACAAAATGAAACCACAGCCAATAAGGAGGATCGAGCAGAAGAAAATCAGAAGGTGGAAGGCACAACAGAGACAAATCAAACTGACGCCACAGAAAAGGATGAAGGAAAAGCACTTACCGATAATAGTGAACCGAAGGGGGAAAACTGGGCAGACTTTCAAGGCCCTGATGGTTCAAGTAGTCAAGTTAATGCCGAGGAGGCTACAGACAAACAAGGAGATAAAGCAGAGGGTGAAACTCAGGGATCGGTTTCTGCAGTAGATAGTGATGTATCTGAAGCTGAAACTGCGGTAACAGATAAACAAGAAGGTGTACAAAATACTTCTGAAGTTAGAGAAGAAAACTGGGCTGACTTTCAAGGGTCTGGTGGCTCAAGCAATCAGGCTAACACCGTCCAAGTTGTGGATAATGACAGAGTGACAGAAGCTAGTGAATCGAATGTGTCAGAAACTGGAAATAAGTCACTCGCACTTGGCGTTAACAAAGACACAGAAGTGCATTCTGCAATCGTGGAGAATGGTAACAAGTCTGGTGATGTCGACGTTACATCAAAAGAGGAAATAGAGACGAGAAATCATAGTAAGTGAACTAAGAGTTATTTAGCAGCCCAATCTGATAAGCCCTGCTTTTCTTTGTTTGTGTAGAATACAGCTTTTCGTTGTGGTAGTTTGGTGATATAATGTATACCATTAAAAATTTACAATGCAGATTACTGATTGCACTACTTGCAAACTACTTGACAACACTACAAGGAAAATACCATGGGGAGCAAAAGAGTATGACTACCCCATGGCGTTAAAATAAAGGTTGAAGAAACAAAACTACGAGACAACAGAAAGCGTTACCTTAAAGAAAACAAAGGAAAATATAATGTATTCTTGGTTGAGTATTCTACAAAATAGAGATTCGTGATGGCTGTGTGGTAGTTTGTTCAACGATTTTGAAGGAGAAGGAATTTTCGATTTTGTTTTGGGTAAATTTAATGTTAAATGATCTATGTGATCTGATAGAATATCTGATCTTTCAAAGATATACTTGTCATGAATGGCATACCACAATGGAGGGGATTTGAGTCGGACTGCATGACCAGAAAGCAAACGAAATTTTTACTCAGCTGTATAACTCAATGAAATCTTCGAGTAATTTTCCAAATCATACTGCCCAAAGTCCTCCTCCTGTTTGGCCTTGTGTTTCGTTTCGGCTATGTTGAGCCTTCTTCAGCACCACATACATTTGTACTTATTTGTCATGAATGGCGAACACTAAGATAGATATTTCCTCAAGTGGCATACCACAATATATAGAGTTCTCCAAGTCATACAGCACATTGCCCTCTTCCTGTTTGGCTTTGTGTTTCGGTTATGTAAAGCCTTCTTCAGCACCATACATAATCGTATGTATATTTTCCATGAATGGCGAACACTGGAATAGATTTTTCCACAAGTGGCATACTACAATAGATTGGATTCGAACCTGGATGGCATGTTCGGAGAGCCAACGATGTTTCCACTGAGCTATAGAGCTCAATGAAGTCGTCGAGTAACTCTCCGAGTCATACAGCCCAAGACTCTCCTCCCGTTTTGACTTTTCGTGTTTCAGCTATGTTGAACCTTTTTCAGCACCATACATTATCATATATACTTATTTGTCATGAATGGCAAACACTAGGTTGGATTTTCCACAAGTAGCATACCACAATAGATGTGATTCATATACATAATAGTCCTGTTAACTCTGGTTTTAATGTATTAAAGCTAAACCTGTTTCTTTCCACAGTTGATGTATCGCATCCAGAAACCCCATCATCGCAACCTTCAGAAGACAGTCGTTCAGTTTCTTCAGTACATCTTCCTGAGGATCGCCAGTCAGTCAGCTCACAAGAAGGCGTGATCATTTCATCTTCAACTCCTTCTACCAATGCTGCTACTGGAGTATTTAGTCATGTACTACAAAAGGATGCCTTCCTTGTGTTCAGATCTCTTTGTAAACTGTCGATGAAACAGCTAACTGATGCTCCACAAGACCTCAAGTAAGTACAACGTTCATTTTGAATATCCATATTTTGTATGCTTTATTCAGTTTTCCTATATGATACTTAGTAAGCAGCTTGTGAAATTACATTTAGTAGCCGTATTCTTAGGAAAGTATTCTTTGTGAATAGTCTTTGAGTTGAAGTGGACAGGACTTCAAGATTGCAATATAAAGCAGAATCATTTTCAAACAGACACAAAGCCTTCTCGTCTGACATTCCTCGTAGTATAAACATAAAAAATAAACAAAAATATTGGCAAGTAAATGGAAGTAATCTAATATTTTTCTGCAACTTTTTTCTTCTGTTTTCTTAGTATGAGGAGGGCCTTAGTATGTTCTAAACATAAGGGAAGGGAGCTTTGGGCTGTATGACTGGGAGACTTACTCGATGATTTCATTGAGCTCTATAGCTTAGTGGAAAGTTTCTTGGCTCTCTAGTCATGCAATCCTGATTCGAATCCCATCTCATTTTGGCACAAAACTTGTGGAGAAATCTATCTTGGTATGAGCCTTGTTTTCATGTAAAACTAAAACACAAGTTCTGATAAAGGTCGAAATAATGTTTAAATACTTTTCTTGCTTTCCATATTTTAAAAAGTGTACTTTGTTGTTGAAGTTTTAATTCCGTTCAACCAGTTGACTTTTAAATAAGCTTGATTCTTCATACAGTATTGGCTTTATAGATAAAGAGGTGCAAAGCCTAATGTGCAATCCACAGCATCTAATCTCGAATGCATTCGATGCAGGACTCAGTTTTCATGGAGCTTTCAAAATGATTACCAAAATTTTCAGCAAAATCAAATTAGAAATTTACTTCAAGAAACAACTACAGGTCTAAAGCGATAAAAAATGTTTCAATCGTTCAACAATAATCTTCAGTTACAACTAAATATATTCCAATGAATTAAGGGTATATATTTCTTTAAACAAAAAGGTTAACTCTACTGGGGACTTACAATGATAAAGTATATTACAATGAAAAACGTGTCAATAAGAAACATGTTAATATCGTGTTTCTTGCTTTGTAAACTCTTTGTTAAGCTTTGGGGGGAGGGTGATTTTTAATGTAGGCTTGTAAAATTTTTACGTAATTTTCTTCGAGGTATCATTCATTTACCCTTAATGAAGTAACTTATCGCAAAATCGATTTCCCTAAAAAGTACACTCTTCTGTTTTACATAATCCCTGTGATAACGTCCTGCTTTTTTCGGGAAACATGACAAAGATTTTTGTTTTGCAGATCTCATGAATTGCGATCGAAAATCCTGTCTCTTGAACTCTTGCTGTCATGTTTACAAAATGCAGGCAAAGTTTTCAAAACAAATGAAATGTTCGTCAGTGCAATCAAACAATATTTGTGCGTAGCATTATCAAAGAATGGTGTTTCTTCTGTTCCACAAGTATTTGAATTATCGCTGGCAATTTTCGTCACGTTGCTGTCTGAGTTCAAGACTCACTTGAAAAAGCAAATTGAGGTGGGTACCAAGAATTCTTTCCTTTCTCGAGTTGAAGATAGTATTAGATCTTGTGTACTGTCGTTTTAGCTGCTACAGGAGGCATCTTCACTGCAATTGCTGTTGGATTTGGTATAGCGTTATTGCGATATTATTTTTGCCCTTTATTCACTCGAATGTTTTGCATTTCGGGATCCTATATTGCTGTGGTCTGTAGTATAAGGCAACCTCTTTTTGAATCGAGGAAGTTACTCCGATATAGAGAGTACAGGTTTTGCACAGCAGCTTTTTCAATCAGACCTTTTTCTACGGATTGCTGAATTATTTGTTTCTCCAAAAATAGCTGCTCATATACCGTTAACTACAAGTGCTTGGATATTTGGGCCAAAGTAACCGGGGTACTTCATGATGATAATTGACCGTGTTAGGGAGGCTTTTACGATCCTGCTTGTTATTTTCTTTCAAAATAAGAGCTGTCCTTAAAATTGCCACAACCATGCGGCAGCCTTTATAGAAGTATGCATTATTACAGTATAAAATTTTTGTTACTGAATATAAAGCTAAATTTGCTCATTTGGGCTCATTTGCGCATTCTGACTTGTCTTTAACTTGTCTTCTTCAGGTTTTCTTTCAAGAAATTTTCCTTGGAATTTTGGAAACTTCGTCAAGCTCATTTCAGCATAAATGGTTGGTCATGCAAGCACTGACGAAAATTTGTTCTGGTATAAATACCTAAACCTTTTGTATTTTTCAGTTATTTTCCCTCTTGTTGTTAAGCCAAGACGTGTATTTTGTAGATCTTTTGCGGATCCTTTAGCTGTCTTTATCTTTTGTAATATTTTTGCTCTTATTTTTTTGTTTCGTTATTTTGCAAGCTGTGGCTACTCGTGTGACTTTTGCATGGAATGGCGACAAGACATACCGCTATCTGAAAAACTAAATCGACTCTTGAACAAAATGTTCTACAGCCTGAAGAAACATTGCTGCAGAGCATTGATTTGGTTGAGTATTTTGCAACATGTTTTGGCTTGTCTCCAATAGTGTCGCAGCGTGAAGCTGGTTTTAGTACTGGTAACGCAAGACAGCCCCGTATTGATACCAAATTTCTCCAAGATGAGGTGTTTTCCTGGAAATTTTCTAGGATCTATTGTTCCTTCCGCGCAAGTTGATTGTCGCAGCACTTTTGTCGTAGCATTTAGCCACGTCAGGATCTCTCATAACAGGATTTCTCATAGTTATGTGTCACGTCGCCAGAACTATGGAATATGTGTAGCAGCAGCTTTAATGACAATTCGTTATTTACTGCATCCATGTAAATGGACCCTTCCGCAGATATTCAATTCAATTCAATTCAATTTCATTTGTAAAACACACAAATTAATGTATAAGATAATAATTAAAGCAAAATAATGTGTTTTACGCGACCCAAGAAAAGCAGGGCTTATCAGGCTTGGGCCGCTAAATTAAAGTTATAATAAAGTTACAAAACAAATCTAACTTTATGTAAAAAAACTACAAGAGAATACCATCAACTCCGGTTAGCTAGAGCTTAGTTACAACAAGCTAATAAAAATATAAAAATCAGAACACAAAATATTCAGCCTTTACAAACAATTAAAGCACAGTTAAAACACATTCCTAAAGTCTTTTTCTCAAAACCATTGAATAAACTGTATTTTCTTTTAGATGCGCAAACTGTTGTTGATATCTACGTGAATTATGATTGCGACATGCATTCTGCGAATATATTTGAACGTCTTGTCTTCGACTTGTCCAAGATTGCACAAGGTCGCCATGCGATGGAGCTTGGAGCCACACCAGTACAGGAGAAGAAAATCAGACTAAAAGGGTGGAATGTCTCGTTTCGATTTTCAAATGCATGGTAGAATGGAGTAAAGAATTGTATGTTAATCCTGTGTCTCAAGTCAATGCTTCAGGTATGCAAGTCCAAAACCTTAAGATTCGTTTTTCTAAATGTCAACTAAATTATAATAGAAATACTATGATTTTCTCTGGCCAGAATAAGGAGGAGGCAATATGATAAGTACTTGATGTGACACAGCCATAATTTAGCTATATAGCTTTGAACAACCCAAAGTCGATATCCATTCACTAAATCTATTTCAACACTGATTTTCACTTTCGGATATGGAAATAAGACATATCAAACTCAAAATTTGTTTACTGCTTTCAATTATTACATTTTCGTTTGCCATTTTCACATTTTAGGTTAAAAAATGAAACATAACTGCTAGTTCGCTTTTTATAGATATCGTTTTCATTCAAAATAACCTACAAAATTGCAATTTTGTATATCATGCTTTCCCAAAACTATTGAACCTTATCTTTTGAGTGAACTTAAAAATGTTCACTGTTGGGTCTAGAATTGAAAAAATATGCAACAAAATTTTGCTTCTTCCTGACTGAAGGACATTAAATAACCACAGAACCGTTTTATCTTGTAGTTTGATGTTTTTCAAATTAGATGCAATACAAATTTCTTTTCAAAACTATTTCTAAGAAACTGGGGATATGCGCTCAAACGTTTTAGGCCTTTTTCGCGCTTCCTTTAAATGGTGCCGTTGTTTTCTTGCGATGATTTTGATTATAACTCCCTGTAATATATTTTAACTTGATATTTGTCAATGTAAATAAGACTTGAATTTTCTTCAATAGAGGGTGAGCCTTCAGATGGAAGCATGTCCACTACAAGCGAAACACCAAGTGACAATACGTCCGTCGCTGGAGACATTAAATATACCGGCAGCCAGGCATCTATGACGTCATTATCAAGTGCAAACAGCACTGGGGGTACTAGTCTGGCAACTAATGTTTCTGACCATCCAGATATGATTGAAATTGCGAAACAGAGAAAGGAGCTGATGGAAGATGGAATCAAGAAGTGAGTATTTTACTTGATTTTCTTATTACTCTGTCCTTTGTAAAGTTGAAGCGGATATTTTAAAAATGCATATTATTTTTGAGCTTATTTCTATGATTGTATGCTATTGTAGTTTCAAGATTCCTCTAGAGGTAATGAAACTGGTTCCGTTTGAAACGAAAACGACTTGGATTTTTCTTCTTCGTATTCACTGTATTGATCCAAATTCTACCAGTACTACTAGAGAATAGATGCATAGAAGATTTTGTATGCTTATATGTATTGGTCCTCGAAAGTTAGAGTATTTCCCTTGCGGCTGTAATGCAGTTTAGCAGAAACCTGCCAATACTGGAACTTTGTTCGAGGTGCTGCTCGTATTTTTAGTGCTTGGTTTTTGTTTAAAGTAAGCTTTATGGATAGTGTAAAAGCGGCTGTGGTTACTTTCGAGCGTCAAGGTGTGCTCTAGAATTATGATTACTTTTGGTGGTATAAGTGTTATTTGCTGGGGCTAGTGCTAGGGATACTGTCAGGGTTCCTGTTGTTATAATCATTAGGGTTAGTGTTTATGGTGAGTTTTAGGGTTAGCTTTGTGGTTAATCAAGAAAATGGAAGATGTCCTGATAATGTTTGATTGTTTATTGAGCTTTCAGGCATACAAAAGGGTGATAGGGTTATAGGGCAGTATCCGATATCTTGTTTTCGTTCGACTAAGTATTTGGTAGAATGCATAATTTTCTCCTTATAATTATCATCTTTCCTTTAAGATTCAACGAAAAACCGCTGAAAGGAATACGGTATCTTCAAGCAAAGGGACTTGTTGGAGAAACGCCCACAGATGTTGCAAAGTTTCTTTATACTGACGCGAGGCTAGATAAGGTAGAATGCTTTCTGGATGTTGACATTTTTATTGTATTAAGGCCTGGCTAAACAAAGAGACATGTTGCGCGTGACATGTCCCACATGACATGCCCCGCCATGTCTCCCAGTTTAGCCACATCTGAGACTTTGTAGCATGCAGGAAAAATTTTCTAGCGAAAGGTACGCTAATGTTTCTGAGAGACAACAAAAACATTTCTTGTTTCTGCGACTTGGGGGACATTTTGCTCGCTTATCACTTGCATGTTTAGCTACACTGAGAGATACCCCAAATACAATGTCACATACGACATGTCTTCTAGTTTAGCCTCAACTTTACTAGCTTTATTAGCGCCATGCACCGGCAAATGCTCCTTCGCATACTGTTTTATTTTGCTTAATATTTGCTTTTTCCGTATGTTATGTTTTTTCATTATATGTTCGCTCAGTACCTGTTTGTTATTATATGTTTCTGGTATAAGTTCAGAAGAATGCATACAGTACTGCTATGGCGTGGTCTAACATTGCGTTGCCAGATTTTGCGCGACGTGCACGATCCGCGATGCTATCGCGGACCCCTCGATGCTTTCGGATCGGGAGGTCCGCGATAGACTCCTCGATCCACGCGATCCTCTTGCTCTATCTGTACTTTGTTAAAGATGTTAGACGTTTATTGTATATTTTCCTTAATTTTAGACCGAAATTGGAAATCTTCTTGGTGAATGTACAGAGTAAGTAATATTATTGTTTAGTGACCTTACGGATTTTTCATTTCCACAGTAACTTGTAACTTCATGAAATTTCCCTGAGAGGGTATAGTCGGCCTTTAACCTTGAGTCTAGTTTAAATAGAAACCAGAAGGTTCAAGATAAGTCTTCAAAAATTTTCTTAGTTCTCAAATGAAGGACGACCCTTTAGAGATACAGTAATTAAAACAAACACCACCTAACGAACTTCAGATTAAGGAGTCTCTTTATGTAGACACAAATAAAATTGCGTAGAATAAATGACCAAAGTCATTTTCTAAGGCAATTTCCCTATACTTTTTGTTACTTTTGAAACAAAACAATACTGGTAGCAATTTTTTATTGCTTTTGTCTTGTTTTTCTATTTCCTTTCTTGCTTTATGTCTTTGTGACTCTGCTTGTTTAACCGAATTCGAACATGGAATCACTAAGAATACGAAGAGGCAAGCAGTCGACAAATTTGCTGTGTGTCCATTGTTATCTGTTGTATCAATATGGCGATTTTTAATGCTGCACCATATAGAACACTGCCAACTATAAACATTATACCCCAACAAGTAATGATAGTTTTATCGAAAAATCATTCGAGTAAACTAAAAAAACTCTACTGTTAAAGGTAGATCTCAAGGGTGAAGAGATAAAGGTACTTTCGGATATAGGATGATGAATCTGGAGAAATTCGGATAGAATTTCATGCAGTATGAAATAAACTGTTGATTCTGACCAGCACAATAAGACTGAATCGCATTTAATTTAAATTATCTGATAAGTAAATAAGATATTTTGAGTATATTAACCCGAATTTGAAAAACACTGTCAAAGTGCACCATTAATGACCTATAGCATCTAGGTAGATTGATGAGTCGCTGGATGAACTCTGCTTATTCAGGCAGGCAAACAGGGCAATGCACAAAATGCCCAATTATCCTGCCACTTCTCCCCGTGGGTCAAAGAAATTAAATTGTGGTTAGACATCGTTTAACCAGAGTTAATTACCACGAAAACACGGGTCTATCTGCGTGCTCGCGCGTGAGCCATTTGAGCGTTCCTGCCTACTAGGTCTGTTGATTTGAAATTTGAAGAGATGCTTCTTCTGCTACACTTTGTGTTCATGAATCTCTTAGAATGCGTTGTTTCATATTTCAAAACTTGTTTTAGGGACGCAAAAGCGATCATGTATGCCTATGTTGATCAGCTGAATTTCGAAGGAAAAGACTTTGTTCCTGCTCTTCGACTCTTCTTGGAGAACTTCCGCCTTCCTGGAGAGGCTCAGAAAATTGATCGATTGATGGAGAAGTTTGCTAGCAGATATTGTGAATGTAACTCAGCGTGAGTTTCAACAATTATATTTTGCTTTTCCCTTTACATACATTTACATATACATCAAGTCAAACTATGCATTAGCTACAATGCCTGCCAGAATTTGTTGGAACACCAATCATATTTCCAGTCTTTTCCCATGAAAGAGTGTTTATAATTTCAAGCACAACTCACTGACTCAATCCCCCCTAACCCTGATAACAGTGTTGATTTCTTATGTTGAAGAATGCTGTTGCTTGATTTCAATGTTCATATGCACCTGAAAAGTTTTATCTTTCAATAAACGGATGTTGTTTGATAAGGGGCGAGGGGAGATGTTGCGTTGAGCAGGAAATACAATCTGGCGTTCCAAGTATTCCTGCAGACATTGTAGAATACAAATAATTAAACGATTCCGTCGACGCATCGAAAGCGAGATAACCGACGTTATGGTCTCATCATATCGTAGCAACGTTCCTTCAAATTTCTATAGTTACTTTTGTTTCTCTTTTTTGGTATTATACTTTGAATGGTTTGGGACATCACGTAAACATTTCGATTGTTTCGAGCTTCATTGTTCAGTTTTTACAGTAGATAACAAGGTCGAATGCTGGTAGAAGAATGTCGCCCTGTCTCCTGATAGCACAGGGTATAAGGTTTATCCCTGCTAAAATCCTATCCTGGGTCCTGACGTGCCAGCAGAAAGCCCCAACAGTCTATTTAGTCAGTACGATCTCAGACTCGAGCTCTCACCAAGCCTAGTTTGTTAAATTTGGTCGACCGTTTGCCACCTCAGCCAATAGTAATTTGTACGGTAGCTACATACACCAGTCACCCAGTCACCCTTAGGGTTGATTTAAGATTCCTGCTGGCATAGCAAACATTTCCATAGTTTTGGATGTACTTAGTATAATTCCTATATGTAATTATTTGTTTCTCTAGTACTGTTTATTATCCCATGCCTAAGTTTTGAAATAAAAGTTTACTTCAGTGTTAACTTTAATAAGAATAACTATTCTTTGCAGCGAAGAGATCTTTGCAAGTGCTGATGCAGCTTATGTGCTGGCCTACTCTATAATTATGTTGACAACAGACTTGCATAGCTCACAAGTAAGTGCGTTATTGTGCTTTGTAACATTATAGATAAACTAATCTTTTGTACAGTTTAGTTTGTCTGTTAAATCCTTTCTGCATTTCGTAATGAGAAGAAACATCAAAATTGTCCAGCGATTTTGTGGTGCACATATGTTAAATAGGAAAACTACAAATTCTGCCGTTTCCGGCAAGAAAAGTTAAATAGAATTGACGATAAATTCGTTTAAATTATTAAGAAGCAATCCTCCTGAAGTTACAGTGGAGAGAGAGTTTATAGTCTTATAAACCAATACTCTGAACTTGCATTCTGTCCTTTTTCAATGCATGCCTGTTCCAAGCCTGCCTGTGCAAGAGTGAGTGGCCATATGGCTTGGTCAGTGTCCGCTAGGCAACTGAAGTCAATCTTGGTTATGTGAAGTGAACACCTGGAGGGGTGTCTTTCCGGATAGATGACTAAACAACTCATTCCGCTGACCTTCTCGATGTCCTTCGGAAGGGACGTAAAGCTAGGTGTCCCATTCCTGCTTGAAACATGCAACGTAGGCTGAAGTAAGCTGGAAAAGCTAGAATTAACAGCCTACTCGAAATAAAGTAACAACAACGTGATGGTTTTCCCTCTATTACACCTTACTCGTCACTCAAATTAGTGTTATTTCATAATCAAGTAGGTTATACTTTAGAGCTTCAATGACGCAACCAAGGTGTTGAGTTCATTTTACCGAATTATGGTGAAAATGGTAATTAGACCTTGGAAAATTATATCATTGGCTTATGTATAAATGTCTAATTTGTATTGTATCTTTTCAAACATTTTAAGGCCAATGAACAGTTCGATAGATTTTCTCTTTAAGCTTTCAGGCATTATTTTGGGAAGGTATTCTTAAGTCATTGTTTCAATAGTCTTGCTAAAAGTCCAAACTATCAGTGTAAATTGTCAGCGCCCTAAAAAGCCAGACAGTATGTTCTTACTCGAATGATGTATAGGGTATAGTATACGATTGTATGCTTGCGTTCCCATTATTGATGCAAAAATGTTGTATCTTTTACATTTCGTTAACCAGTAACGAGTTTTTTTGTATTCTTTTAAAGGTTAAACGAAAGATGTCGAAAGAACAGTACATAGCAATGAATAAAGGAATAAATGACAGCAAAGATATGCCAAGAGAATATCTTGAAAAATATATGATGAAATAGCACAGAATGGTATCAAAATGAAACACCCGGTAAAAGAGAACCAACGACCTGGAAGTTTATGTAAGTAGGTCAAAATTCTATTGTTTTTATGCAGATCGACAGGGGTTTCTGTTTTATCAGTTTTTTGTAGTCCCAATTACGTCATAGTAGCTTTCCGTGTAGTGGCCCTTGGTATTTGTGGCTAAGGCCCCAACCGGCATGCCTCGTCACGCCATGAATTTTGTATCGGATTGGGCTATCAGTTACACTATGACGACACAATCCAGTATATGACGCTTCGCAAATCGTCATGAAAATCATTGTGCTCTGGAGGTGATATGAAAATCAAGACGTGACACAGCGGCACAGTATAATCATGCCAATCCGATATATGACGCTCCGAAACCTTGTTTTTCTATTGTTTCGTAAAACAGATGCGAAGCAAATCTGCGAAGGAGCTGCCGTGGCGTCTCAGTGTAATTGCATTGATCGTTATGAAAACCATGGTGCTGCGCTCAGTATAACTGCGTGGCCAAATCTTATGACAATCTTATGACGGCACAAAAATCAACACACAACGATATCATGCCGGCATGGTGTAACTGGAGCCTAAAACTTTTTCATTGGCTTTTTATACTCAACCCATATGTGAGAATAATTAGCCTAGCAATTCGATCCAGTTTCACTGTTTGTTGTTTTTTGTCACTGTATTCAGGTATCTCAGTTTATCGCCACTAGGGAAGAGCACTCCAGGAGAATACTTCAGTATCGTTAAAACTTCCTGCATTAGCTGCTAGCCCATAGAATCATATTAATTGTTTGCTTGTTGTTGAAGAAATCATCATTGCACAAAGCAAATGAGCTGGATTTTAATTAACTGGTTTTAAATATACTCGGACTTGTCAAGGCTGTTTCTGACACCGTATTAGACATGATAGTCACCACCTATCATGACAAGCCTTTGATATTTAGTTGGGCAACGTTTCGGGAGAGATCTGTCTCCCATCATCGAGCAATGAGAAAATGTAGTTTCTTTCTTATTTATTGCAAAGGTCGTAAGCTCGGATTAACCGGACCTGGGAGTAAGCTTGAATTTTTTGGCGCTCAATTTCAGAGATTTGTGGCGCCAAATTTGCGTTCAGTGCAACTTTTGATATTATTCAACCAGATTTCTGGGATTGAGTAAGATTCTTGATGATACAAGGAGTTGATAGAACTGAGTGAATGCTTTCTTTAACAAGTTCGTTTTTCCAGTTCTTATCCTCATCAACCACTGAAGTGTTATCTGGTTTTAGTTTAGTGACTTTTCCCTTAACAATCCCTGCCCGAATCATAAAGAGAATCGGCAATTTTGAAAGATAGGGATAAAGATTCCAACACATGAAATCTGCTAGCTGGTAGTCTCAGAGGCTTCTGGGGTCGGGACTCAAGACCCAATCACGGCAGCGTCACAGCCGGGATTAAGATCTTGTTAGTTCATAGTCATACTACTGAAATCCTAGTGACTGGTGCTTAAAACTCCATTTAGTTGAGTTCATTTTCATTTTGTAGATTTGATGACTGAAAAACAACGACGTACTGTATATTTACAAGAAATGGAACACATGGCACAGACGGCTAAAGCAAAAATGGAAGACGTTCAGAATGTTGATACGAGATTCGTACTTGCTACTCATATTGAACACGTGCGACCAATGTTCAGGGTATGCTTTGTGATTAATTGTTTTAAGCTTGGGAAAGACTATCCAAGTTTGCACGCATCTTTGCACCAAAAATTTTTTATGTTAGCAGATGATCCAGTTTTGTGATCCATCAATCCAATATTTCAGCCAACGTTGTCTCATGGTGATGTTCAACAAGGCTAGGTTGATGTCACCTTTATATTACTGATAACAAAATGGACATTGCTTGAAAGAATGTACTGAGAATATAGTGGTTGCTTTTTCATTGATAAGCGATTGATTTTGGCACTTAGATGACAGAACGATCCTAAAATTTCATCTATTTCTCATATTGATATCCTATAGTCCAGGGTGCGGTTACCTTTACTTGGCTGAACAATAAAAGAGGCCCTACCACAAATAATGAACCAAGGAATGAATATTTGTATTCTCACTGATATAATATTGATTTTGGTGCTAAGGTGACCAAAAGATTCAACAATTCTTCAGTTTTCTCGTGTTGGTATCCTACTAGGCCAAAACGTTGTCACTCTGATGTTACTGAGCAACAAAAGGAGGCCTTGCTAGAAATAATGATATTATGGATAAGTGTTTGTAGTCTCGTTGATAACAGATTGGTTTTGATGCTGTGGCAATCTATTGGGCAATAACAATTGTGGGGCAGTAGCCATTTCATTCATTTTGAGCTTACCCATTGTAGCCTCTCATTTGAATAAGACTGATATATAGGGGCCATTAACCTATCATCTTTATCTCAATGAAGTTGCTTCTAATCTCGTATTCACTATGTTCCAAGGTTTTGAGTTCATGTTGCCTGTAAGTGGTAAGATGTTTATTACTCCTTGGTAAATTAAAATCAAAAGGCATCCGACTTTGCTGATGGTTTATCTAGATCTTGGTAAACCAGTCAAGATTGTGCTGTACATAGTTGGCTTACAATAGTACTATTTACGCGCAATTTACTTGCAATGGAACTTGCAGATGCATTGCATGCAATTATTTCACAGTAAAAGTGGTCTCGAAATTTGCATCTTTCTTCCCTATTTCAATCCGAAAATTGAGACGCGAGACGAAAATTTGTGCGTCAGTTCATCATCATCAAACAATATCATGATCATGAAACGAGCCAACAAGTCCCCGAACTGTCCAAAGTCTAACGTGTCTGAATTGGAGACACTTAACACACCCTTTACAATGTGACCCTTGCATGCAAGTCACCTGCAAGTAAAATTGCAAAGAAATTGCATGCAGAAATAATGTAAACCGCCCTGAAGGGTTTTAGGCTGGCAGATTTTATTTGCAATTAACAACTTAAGTAATTTCTGAGATAACTAAAAATTTGGACCCAAACCTCGGCCTGCTGTTTCTTATAAAGGTTTTTTTTTAGAAAAAACTTGCGCCAACCTCGATAGGGTCCATAGATTTTTTGAGAATCCTGTTTTAGACATATTTCATGAGTTCGCAAGTGGTAGTCAGTTACCCGAGTTGTAGTTATCGCTATTGAAATACATGCTAGGACGCTCAAACTACGACTCACAATCGAACGGTTATCTTTCTGGACTTACGTTTTTTGCCTCGTTCTCATATTACGATGTTTACAGTGATGTTAACGGTAAGTGGTTGTAATGGCCCTAAATCTACCGGGTCTAAAACGCTGTGAAAAACAACGTTTGTGTGTCTTAAAACTTAACTTACTAATTGTTTTGCAGAAAGTTCTTACCAACCCAGCTTTTTCGATTTTCGTTCAAAACTTTTTGCATGATTTAGTACTAAAACGGCTGCCGAATAGGGCTCGTGTGTTTTGCTGTGACGATGCAATGAACCAGCCTCATTTCAATGCGCGCCAACTTTTTGGCGTGGGCCAGTCCAGAAAGACAGCCGTAATATTATGAGTGCAAGTTTGAGCGACCTCGATTTGGTATTAGCCTCGGTCTGATGAGCGATAACTGGGACTCAAGTAATAAGTCTAAGTCAGTTATAGAGAAAGGGGCTCGATACTTCCCATGACTTAATCTGAACTTAAAAGTCTAAGCTTATTATATTACCATAGATTATGTTGCTGCCAAATGTCAATTCATGCTATACATTCTTGTAGACTATGTGTCAATGGCTTTTTACGGTTTGACATATATCTTTATTGATCCTCTTAGGTTGCCTGGACACCCATGCTGGCTGCATTTAGCGTTGGTGTCCAAGACAATGACGATGCTAATGTTATATCTTTGTGCCTTGACGGTATTCGATGTGCCATAAGAATTTCATGCATATTTCAAATGCAGGTCAGTAGTAACCGGTTAGATTTCATTAAAGCATTCCACGCTTCTTTCTTGCTAACTTTGTAAAAACTATCTTTGCTATCGCCCATAACAGTAGAAAAATGGAAAACATTGGAAAATTTTCATTTTCTAACTTATTAAAGTTATGGACCTGTGGATGTCTTAGCTAAGGACCTAATGTAGTAGCCTGTTTAATATCAACTTTATAGACATTGAAACCGCTGGTTAATCGAGTATTAGCGTGCACTTCATCAGCCGTTTTTCTAATGTTTAACGTAATATAGGCATCAGATCTTTTACTTAAAGTACACCAACCTGTCACTGTCTCTTTAACGTCCAATTTTTACAACGGTTGCCAGTGTATCTTGCAATCAATGATAGCAAGAAATGATGTCACTGACGTATTAATGTCTGTCGCTGAATTAGTTTATAGGAGTTTTTCCATAGCGTAGCCAGCACCTTTAAGAAATCTCAGTTGCACTCAGTGATATCCAGTGACATATTGGAAACCAGGCTTAAGTTATAGGCTAAAGGCTACGAGTATTTCACCAGGCTTTCATTAATACGTGGGATCTTCCCCTCATGCTCCTATACGTAGCTATTCCTTGGGGTTTGTAAAACCCAGCTTTGGAAACTTGAAAAGAGGGAATTCAAGCAAGATCTTCAAGTACACGTATTTTTTTATAACAAACTAAAAATTTATCCCGTACTGAAAGTTTCTTAAAATTTTCAAATTTTGAGTGCTGAAAGTTTCTTAAGAGTTTCTTGAATATCCATATTGGCAACATAGATATTCTGTCAGAATGATGTTCCAGACCCATTGATCTATCGTATTTAATGCATTTGGGTTTCCTGTTTGTGTGCTTGTCACAGAAATGCGTTATTGCAAACGAATAATGGGAAACAAAAGAAAACTTTTCGCTGTCTGAGTTGAAAGGTTTCTTACATAGAAAATTTCCAGTACTGAAGTTTCTTAAATTTTTTGCCATTCGAGAGTCTGGGTTTCTTATAGAGGGGTTCTTGTAAAAAAAATAAGTGTACAGTAAAAAAAAATAGGCTTTCGGGAAGAAACCTGTTGTTGGCAAATGCTGTAAAGAAGGGAAATGTTTACTAAAGGCTTTTTAAGTATATATTTCTGGATTTTTCCTGATTCAACATTGTACTTTTATTGTCATTTCTAGCTTGAAAGGGATGCATTTGTGCAAGCATTGTGTCAGTTTAGTTTGCTAACTGCGAATGCTGTAATTACAGAAATGAAAGCGAAAAATATTGATACAATAAAAACTCTGATTACTGTGGCATATACTGATGGAAATAACCTTGGTCATTCATGGTTTGAGGTAAGTTTTAAATTTGTATTTGATCTAATGTAGACTTGATTAAATATCTATTGTATGTATACTATACTATTATGTGCTTGTTTGCGACTTTTGCTGTTTGTGATATTCAGTGTGGAGACTGAAATATCTGGAAACCTCTCTCTGTTGTCCCCGTATATTGCAGCTTTTACTGTTATCAAAGGTGAGGCCTATGTAATAAAAGCTTCTTTAAGAGTTTGTTTTGTTGAATTTAATATCAAAGAAGAAAACATTGGAAATTTCTTGGATTGCGCTACCATTACACATTAGAATCGTTAAACACAACATTTGGAGATCTTACCGAGATTTGAACTCGGATCGTTGGATTCAGAGTCCAAAGTGCTAACCATTACACGTTAGAAACGTTAAACACGACAGTTTCTATTTTTTTATCATTATTTATATACCCGGGTCGGCCTCACACTGCTAAGTTAAATGAAATTAAAGACAGGTCAGTTGTTACCTAAGCTCGGATCACACATAATCGATGAGCTGCGAATAAATGACAAGAGGTCTAATGTTAAGGAGATGGATGCGTTGACCAGTGAACTTACAGTGACTTAATGTAATCCCA
Organism: Chrysaora quinquecirrha; assembly: GCA_014526335.1. Classification (NCBI taxonomy): domain Eukaryota; kingdom Metazoa; phylum Cnidaria; class Scyphozoa; order Semaeostomeae; family Pelagiidae; genus Chrysaora; species Chrysaora quinquecirrha. The sequence continues at coordinate 2,511,098 of JACTAT010000029.1, read as the reverse complement.
GGCTATGAACAACTTTGCGAAGCCTCTTAATAGTTTATGGTTATATACTTAATATAGGACAGCTAATTGTGCTATGTTTCTATGCAAACCATATATTTCGAAATACGTGTTTTTACTATTGCTTTCTTGCTAGCCGTTAGTATGTTTATAGTATGCAACTAACGTTTTAAACGGGTTAAGGTGCTCTAAGGCTCTGAGGAAGCGATCAATGTCGTTGGAACATTTTAGATTTGCTTTACAACCAAGGTTTGGCGGTGTAGCCACGTCACAAACCATTCTTTAACAAACAGACTTTGCTTGGCAATGTTTCTGGAAAATTAAAAACATTTGCTGCTTTTCACTAGCAAAAGATGCTTATATAGCAATATTGTGGCTTTGCCAAACCGTGAAACATTTCGTTTAACAAGCAGATTTCAGATGTTTGACAAACAATGTTTGATCGTTTGGCCTAGTCCTAAAGTAAACATTGTTAACAGTGGGCGTAAAGCCGTAGGCCGTTTCATAGGTATTAAATGTGTATCTTGTATGCCTTCTCTTCTCAATAACTGAGTAAATCGCCATTACCTGGTATCCTTTTTTAGATATTGCAATGCATTTCACATCTGGAATTATTGCAGCTGATTGGTACGGGTGTAAAGCCGCGATATATGGCAGCATCTGGCGCAGCCAGTCATCAAACAACATCATCTACGACTCATGCTCATCATACCATGCCTGGGCAGGATCTCCATAGCGGTTTGTTAAAGCTTCATTTTCACTTGTTATATAAACGTTTATCGTTAATATTGAAAACATTGGGTTAAGATCCTGTTCATACTATGGAGAATGGTCCCCGGCATTTTCCAGATGAAGCGGGAATCTCGCCTAGCTGAGATCCCGTCTCACATACGTATGGTTAATTCATTAAATGGCACAATCATTCTTATGGGAAAATATTTCCGCCGGTTTCCAAGATCTCACCTGATCATCTAGCCGGCTGCAATTTTTTGTGCAAGGCCGTGCAAGACTTTGCAGTAAACTGGGTTCATTTTGCAAACATTTCTCTTAAAAAGATTACGTTGAACTGTAAGACTGTATGGATAGGCTTTGTAACATGAAGAATGGTTGTTAAAATTTGAGTTTTATTATCATAGTTTGTGTTGTTTTGGTGTTGTTAATCAGGAGTTGTGCTTTATGAATGAAGTTTTCGTCGGGGTTGAGGATTGAGGGAAATTGTAAAGATCAGAGGGTTCTTTGTGACAAGGATCATTCTGCACTGCAGTACTGGGTATCAAAGCCAACTTTTCGATTAAATCGCCACATTTACAACATTGCTATCTCTGTTGAAGCATATTTATCCTAAAGCTACCTTATGCGCATACATATAAATAACTGCTTTTTGTAAACGGAAAGCAGTTTTTATACTTTCGCTGATTTACTGAGATTTGATCTTTACTTTAATGGTAGGCGTAATAGATGCAAAGAAACTATCGAGTCTTCAAGAGTCTGTAGGTGAAACATCATCTCAGAGTATTGTGGTTGCTGTAGACAGAATTTTCACTGGATCAGTAAGATTAGACGGAGAAGCTATTGGTAGGGCTTACTAATTTAAAGCTCCTGTATTCGTTTATTTGCTTTTCTCTTTCGTATTGAAAACCCCCCACAGCAAACATTGATTATGATGTCACAATGATGTCATGATAGAAGTGGGAGACGCCCAATTTACCAACATTACTCGTAATACGTTGGCCGATGCCTGTGCCAAGCTTCATTGCTCCAGCTCTACTGGAAAACAATTTCTGGAGGGGGATGGAAAACTCTCTCCTCCCGGCTGTGTTAGATCCAAATAAGCTCGGTAGGAATAGGGTCAGGTCTTAATGGACATTTTGCGCCATCAAACATTAGGAAATACAACAGGAAACATACAGACTATCGCAATAGATACGCAACATAAAAATTCTTTGATACGTACCAAGATAGCAAAGGCTTCGTGAAGATAGACCTTCTACTAGTTGTGATAGATCTTTTTTTCTTTGTGTTCATCAGTTGATGTTCTTTCCTTTCAGTTGATTTCGTGACTGCTCTAGCTGCCGTTTCTATGGATGAGTTATCAAATCCATCGACACCAAGAATGTACAGTTTACAAAAAATTGTTGAAATTGCTTATTACAATATGAATCGAATTCGTCTCCAATGGTCAAGAATATGGGCTGTTCTTGGGGAATATTTTAATAAGGTAGTGTTGCTATAAGTTTGATACTTGCCAAAATTATTTGGAACACATAGTTTCATCTGAAACTGTAACACCTCTTTATTGATGAATAAATTATGCCACGATAAAACTCTCACTTTATATTCGGGCATTTGGTGATTGAGGTACGGCCCAAATTTCCCTCCCATAAAAGATGTCGGTTCAGATATCTGAGCTCAAGGCTTAGAAGTTTTTCGAAAGCTTTAAGTACTTTAGAACCAATTATTAAAGGTGACTCGTAGCTGTTTCCACACTAACCATTTTTGAGACTTCACAATTATTGACACTTGAGTAAAAAATCTAAAAATAATTGTCCGTTCTTTTATATGGCACGTAAGAGTGCCTTTAAATAGGACGCTAAAATAATGGTCTAAACTGTTAGTTTTTTAATACATTCTTTTTTATAATAACCAGGAAAAAATCGATCAAGGCTGGCTGTTCTAAAATTTTTGCCTTTTTATAGCCTGAAATGTTCCTACTGTGTCCTAAATTCCTCGGTTACTTAGACAGAAATTTTTTCAGTGAATGTTTGAACTGGTACTAGGCTTCTGTAAAAATGCAGCATGCTTGTCTATTTTGTTTTTCTGACTAGCAGAGACTGTCTTTACTTTCATATTTAGGTGATATTCTTAGGCCTCTTGAATAGGTAGCCTCACCTTTTTCGTACTTTGTTCTTAAAATCTAAGCAAAATCGAGGCTGATGTGTTTGTTGTTTGCCCCATTTTTGTCTTTTCAGTGTTGTTTATATTCCCTCCCTTTGTTTCTGACTTTTCGTATTTCGTATGTTATTGTAGGTGGGAAGCAATTCAAATGAAGAAGTGGCTTTCTTCTGCGTCGATTCTCTTCGGCAGCTGTCAATGAAATTTCTGGAGAAGGAGAACTGTCGAATTTTCATTTTCAGAAAGATTTTCTGCGACCTTTTGAGTATATCATGAAGAAAAACAGGTTAGTATGTTGATAAAATTACTTTACATGTATATCTAGGAATGGAAAGTTCTCAAGCCTGTCTTTAGCCTTTTCGGAGCATTCCCAAAAAGGGGGATATTTGGGGTTAATTACCCCTAATTCCGTATCTTAGTACATTGAACCGCTAGAGCTATGGAATTTTGTTCAAAAGTCCTTTTACAATTGGACAACAAATGAACAATTTTGGACAAGTATTGGCCAGTGTTTTGGATAAAGATCGACCAATCTTGGCCAAGGATTGACCAACTTTTAGACAAGAATTGACTAATTTTGGACCGCTTGTTAACATCTTAAAAACAATTTTTGACTACATGTTTTTTCTATTGCTTGTGTTATGTCAGTTCATGCTTTTCTTTTCTTTCTTTTTCTTTCTAGCTCATCGACAATACGAGATATGGTAGTACGTTGCGTGGCGCAGATGGTGAACTCTCAAGCAAAGAATATCAAATCAGGATGGAAAAATGTCTTCTCTGTTTTTCATTCTGCTGCTTCTGATTTGGATGAAGGAATTGTAGAGCTTGCCTTCCAAACAACTGGTAAGACAGCTTGTTTGAGAATAGAGTTGAACCCCTTGAAGAACCAATACGTTTAACCTTACCATAAGGGATTTCTGTATATGAGGAAGTAAATTTCTTGCCCATTTACAACAAAAACAAATCTCGACGTCTCTTCTCTTAAACAACGTAGCATTTTTGTTGATTTGGGATTCAAGGGGTGACATTTATAAAAGAGCAACATATATTAAAAGGCAGTGTTTAATTGCCTCTTTTCTTCCTGAATGCGGCGTTTACAAGAGGGCGGTATTTAATAAGAGAAATATGGTACGTATAACGGCAAAAAACGAAGGCTGTGTTGGCTCTTTCCATTCTTCAAGGTATCCAAGCCTAAGCTTAAAGAACCTTTGGCAAACATATTGTATCGGCCTAATTGTTGTTACAGCAACCGAAGTTTCCACTGAGCTTTAGAGCTCAATAAAATGGGCAATTAACTCCCCAAGTCATACTGCCCCTACAAGAGATGATTATCAGATTGAAGTTTACCCAGTTTAAGTTTGATCAGCTTTTGTGACAGGAAAGATTTTATATCCATTATTTAGTTTGGGGGGGGTTCTTTTTTGCCCTCCCGATAGTTATTTTTGTAGCTGAAGTTATTATCACAAATCTTGACACGTTTCATAAATAAAGAGTTAAAAGATCCAATTAATTAATATTGACAACGTATTTAAGGCATGCTTGTAGTTTCTCGTTTTCTAAATTTTATGCTAATTCTAAATTTTATTCTAATTCTAAATTTTCTAAATTTTATGCTTTATCTTTCAAACAGCTACGATATTCGAGAAGCATTTCTCAGTGACAGTTGAATCATTCCAAGATGCAGTCAAATGCCTTTCGGAATTCTCATGCAATGCTTTGTTTCCTGATACCAGTATGGAAGCAATACGGCTCATACGACATTGCGGAAAACATGTATATGAAAACCCTGTGGTAGGTCGTGTTATTAAGTTGTTTGATTCGTAAATGTTTCTTGATATTTTATAGAGCTTCTTTTTTAAACTTTCAGTTACCGGACAGGTATTAAACAAGTTTGTGAATAAAACCAGGGCATTGTCAGCTATACTTTCTTTCTTACACCAAATACATATTTCTAATACGTTTGATATAAAGACTTTAATTTTAAAACCCTTAGACCCTGGCCAAATGGCTCAACATTGTTAGTGAAACATTTGAGATTTGTTTTATAAGCAATGTTTGACTGTTTGGCCACGTCACAAAACATTGCTGGACAAGCAAAATAAGCTAAATTCATTACGCTTAAATAGCATTTTTTGCTTGACGCAAACAAAAAATGTAAACAAATTCCAACTGTTTTACTAGCAATGTTTGACCGTTTGGCCACGTCACAAAACATTGCTGGACATTCGAAGCTAAATTCATTGCACTTTAAAACATTTTTGCTTGACGCAAGCAAAAATGTGAACAAATTTAAACAATGTTTGACCGTTTAGCCACGGCTTTGGAGGTGATTTTGGATATGGTGAATGAAATACTTGCGAAAATTTTGGTACGGGTTTGGTTCATCACATGCTAACGCCATAGCGGACCTATGATACTTCTGTATATAACGAACTCAGTTTCTGGTACCTTTAATAACAAACACGATTCTCTCGTTAAGTGATCTCCCGACATCAAGAACATCCACCTGATTTTGGAGTATTGACAGGAAATCTTTACTTAATCTTAATCTTTTCGTAGATGTTCAAAGAACATTTTGCTGAAGATGCTGGAGTGAGTGAAACAGACCGAATATGGCTACGAGGCTGGTTTCCAGTTATATTTGAACTATCATGTATCATCAGCCGATGTAAATTAGACGTCAGAACAAGGTTTGAGCTTGTTTTTTTATATGTTATGTTTATTAGTTATTTAAGCTTCTGTAGATGCTATAACAGTGCATTCCCGCTTATAAGAAGATATAATTATTCATTCAGGTTTGTGTTCGGAAACAATAGGCTATTGTCTTATCTATTGTTCAGTTGAAAGAATCGGCCTGGAGTTTCTTTGTTTTATCTATTGTTTAATGGAATGGTGTTTCTGCCTGGTGTTTCTTATGTGTCAGTTTCTTATTTGCGGGAACTTACTACAATCATGGGCTGTAGGAAACTTGGAACTCCGAATAAGAAGTCGTTTCCCTTTTAATTCCTTTTTAATCCCTATTCTGCTGCGAAAGCGCGATTTTAGTCCAGTTGAAACTCCTTCAGTACATAAATATTTATGTACTGAAGAGGTTTCAGTTTACTGTTTGAGTGACATAATGGCTTAATCTCATGTTAATCAGCCACACGCCAGATTACAATGGCGCCTTCGCAGCAGAATAATGAGACAGATATAGAATAAAGAAGATTAAAGGGGAAACGACTTCATATTCGGAGTTCCAGGTTTCCTACAGCCCATGCTATAATCCTCATGTGAAGATGAATAGAGTCCTTCATGACTTTCACTGTCCACTAATGTATCTACTGTTACTCTACTTTACTAATATATTGACTGCTAATCTATGCATCTAATATACCAATTCAAAATGTGGATGGCTGCTAAAACAGTAGTTACCTTTCCAATTGTATTCAAGTAGCTCCCGCACCAAAATAGGAAGAAAATTATAGTTCCCAAATTAGTAGACACTTGAGAATATAGGAAACACATCGCTATTACTAAATGACGATAGTGTTCTGATTGAGGTCCTGTTTCTTGTATGGATCCGATTATCCTCTCAGCTAACCCAGATGTCCACTTGGCTAACTCTAGATTTTCCATAGCATTACACAGTAGATGGGATTCAAAGCTGGACTGAGAGCCAATAACTTTTCCATTGAACTATAGGGCTCAAAGAAATCGCCGAATAACTCTCCAAGTCAAACAGTCCAAGGCTCTCCTCCCGGTTTTGTATTTCGGCTATGTTCTTCCTTCTTCATAACCATACATATTTGTCCTTAATGGTGACAATTATGACGGATATGGTTAATCATTTATATTGCTTCGTTGTTTCTGTAATTTTTCTCCAATTCTTTACCTAAAGGGCGCTCACTGTAATGTTTGAAATAATGAAATCGTATGGTCATACATTCTATAAACATTGGTGGAAAGAAATTTTCAAAGTTGTCTTCAGAATATTTGACAGCATGAAACTGCCTGATCAATCGATCGACTGGATGGAGGTAAATCGTGTAAAATCGCTTATCCTAGCACAATACTTCGCACAAATAGCCCCAACGAAACTATGAGTGCAACCTTTGAAGGAAATAAACTTGAGAGAAATAAAGCCTTTTCTTCTAACTTCTTTAATAATCCTGATTTTTACCTTGTGGAGTAAGTTATTGATTGAAAACGCTTCTTGTTGAAATAAACGCCCGCTTTTAAAATGAGAATTCATTAGAAGGAAACTTCAAAATAGCGGGGGCATTTATTAGATAATCCAAGCTTTAGAGGTGCCTTTTTTCAAAGGGAGTTTAAAAGAAGGGGGTTATTACTCAATTGAATAGCTCGCGTATCTAGCTTCTAAAACTCTGTGCTGATCGTATTTAATTCGATTTCAGAAAGCAGAATGGATGACAACGACATGTAACCATGCTCTGTATGCCATTGTTGATGTTTTTACACAGTACTTCGATGATCTAGCTGATGTTCTTCTGAAAGATATGTATAATCAGCTGGTCTGGTGTGTGCAGCAAGGTATGTATAGGCAGTGCTAATATAGCCTTTACTGACCTCATTGTCGCAAACATATATACCATGGGTTATGTTATGGTTATAAACTTTAGAATTCAGTTAAACACGTTTTCATATTCGTAACTCTTTGTTAATGGCTCAGTGTCAGCCGACATGTAAATGGCCCCTTATCCTTGCATAAATATAGGGACGTCTTTAGACTTTCTATACACAGAAATGATAGCAGCTTGTAGCTGTAGCTGTTCATTTAAGCAATTATGTGTGTTTGTGCAAAAAATTTTTATCCCATAGAGAATAATAACGTATACCAACTGTCTATCAATGAAAAAGGGTCATTATAGTCTTCATTAGCTTGCTTCTTTGACAGATGTTTCTCAATTTCTGAACACTGTTAATGACATTTAGGCTAGGCCTGCATTTCATATGTAGAGTATTCCTGTGTAGAAGACAATTAGGTAGTGGGTTTTGTATATTTATTTAACATAATGTGTACGTTTTTGGACATTTTGTAGACTTTTTGGACATCTCATTGCAGCCATGTTCATTAGCAGGAGCAGCAGCTTTATCTTCACACTAAATAGCGTGTCGAGATTCTTGTTAGTTTGCTAGAACAGCTGAGGACCGTTCATGTTGGTTAACAAATATTTGTCTAGTTGCTGACACTGGGTCTTTAATTTCCCATTTATTTTTCTAGATAACGAACAGCTAGCAAGGTCAGGAGTAAATTGTCTTGAAAATCTGGTCGTTTCAAATGGACACCATTTCACTGAAGAAATTTGGCAAACTACTTGTCAGTGTATTCGTGATATATTTGAGGCCTCGGTTCCAAATCAGCTGTTGACATGGCGACCCGATGGCTATGTAGATGAAACACACCCTCAAACTCCTACTTCTCCTAAACAAACTATTTCAACAGAGGTAAGTACTCAAAAGTTTTTTTACAGGTCGATGTTAAAAGAGCGATACACAGCTGCCAGAAGTTCATTTTGCAACCAGAGCAAATTATGTTTGCCGTTCTCAATAGCTTTATTTGATCACAGTGAGACGTAATGAACATTTTTGTAGTAATCAGAGTCAGAGCGGGTAAGCTCTTTTGTAAGACTGCACTCCGTATCAATGGCTCATTAAACAAGTGTGATTTAGTTGGTGATTACGAACCACCAGGGTCATTTGTTATGACAAGACTGTCTTAATTTTTTTTACCTCAGTAAAAAAGAAGAGAATGAATGATATCTTGATATCTTGATCTTTTGTGAACGGCTACAAAATACTGGAAAATTTTCACGAGTATTTCTTAATTCAGGCAAAATAAATTTTCTCACCGAGTTGCAGTTGACTCTGAAACTTGTTACTTTTCCCTCTGGTTCACGTCTTTGATGCTCTCTGGTTCACTTCTTTGGTTCTGTTTGGTTCACTTCTTTGGTTCTCTCTGGTTCACTTCTTTTGTTCTCTCTGGTTCACTTTTTTGGTTCTCTCTGGTTCACTTCTTTGGTTCTCTCTGGTTCACTTCTTTGGTTCTCTCTGGTTCACTTCTTTGGTTCTCTCTGGTTCACTTCTTTGGTTCTCTCTGGTTCACTTCTTTGGTTCTCTCTGGTTCACTTATTTGGTTCTCTCTGGTTCACTTCTTTGGTTCTTTCTGGTTCACTTCTTTGGTTCTCTCTGGTTCACTTCTTTGGTTCTCTCTGGTTCACTTCTTTTGTTCTCTCTGGTTCACTTCTTTGGTTCTCTCTGGTTCACTTATTTGGTTCTCTCTGGTTCACTTCTTTTGTTCTCTCTGGTTCACTTCTTTGGTTCTCTCTGGTTCACTTCTTTGGTTCTCTCTGGTTCACTTCTTTGGTTCTCTCTGGTTCACTTATTTGGTTCTCTCTGGTTCACTTCTTTGGTTCTCTCTGGTTCGTTTCTTTGCTTTTTTCTGTTACTCTTCTTCCTGGTTCTTCTTTTACACTCTGGTTCAGTTTACTGAAAACCTTACCCAGTTTCAGCTGACTGTCACTACAAATATGCAACGCTAATACTTGTTCGTTTAATTTTAGACTGAATCAAGTGATACTGTTTCAAATCAACATAAGACTCCAAGCAGACATCCTGATGATGCAGTTGCTGATATAAATGAAGGGGATGATCTTAGTGTTCATAGTTTATCAATGATGCCTGTAACTACAATGACTCGAGCTGAATCAAAAGAAAGCTTACATTCAATAACACGACAAAGTAAGTATGCAGTTCGGATTTTGGAATGCATTTATCCGAAGCTCTTCGGCAGTTGTTGGATGATTCTACTCTTCTGTCATCTCAAGTTTCTGAAATTAGAAATAATGATGCACACGAGAAACCTGAATCGCAAATAAACATTGCCAAGCCACGGCATTTTTGGACAAAATAAAGGCAATTCTTATTGAAAACGGCTACCCTGAGGACGTTATTTCGGATTGTTTCCGCAAGAAGATCGCAAGTTTTTCGGCCAAAGGGAGCAACCACCCGGAACTCTAGGCAACAACCCACCCTTAAACATGATCCTGTCATAGGGTAACATTTACTAGATCACCCAGAGTGTGCAGGAAATTACAACGAGGATTGTTTTCGAATAATTGGAAGCGCTACATCCTCGTTTCATCTTAGCGCTTTGGAATCTGTCCACCCTAAAACCAAAAAGCCGGTTCTGTGTAGAGTCCGTTTTCTCACTTAGACTCTTCATTTAATCTTCATTGTTCTTACTGCCGAAAGCTGATTGGTGTTTAAAACACAATGCCAATTCAGCTTTTCTTTCTGGTTGGTGCTTTTTGAGCCCCATCTGGGTATATATTTTCAATGATTAAGATTTTATTTCATGATGAAGAGTTCTTTTTCAACCAGTCCTGCAGGGGACAGACTACCTTTAAAAGTGCTCAAGAATTGTTCATTTCTTTCCTTTTACATTATTCTTGTTTTATAATAACATAGATCTTAGTGTGTTATTTTTCTATTCTTTTGATAGAAATTACCCAAGACCGTACATTATTTAATTCTTTGCTAATAAAATGTGTTGTTCAACTGGAATTGGTAGTAACCATTGACAACATTATATTCTTTCCGGCGACAAGCAAAAAGGAAGATGCGGAGAACATGGCCGCTACGCAGGTAAAATAATTTATCCTTTACTTATTAGATATTTATCGCAAAGACCTTATTTAATTTATATTAAGTATAACACCTTGAAAAAGGTAATGTCTGAAAGATATAAGCCCACTAAGATGTTAAACAAGACAGCAAAAGAGCTGCGATAAACAGTGGAAACATTTTCGGGCATACTGAAAAACATTTTTCGTCTGACACTCCTCAGAGTATGAACGTCAGAAACAGACCGAAACAATGAATTAAGGCGAATTTATACCCAGATGCGGCTGGAAATGCACTAATCGTGAAGAGTAGCTGAATTGGCATTGTGTTTTAAACACCAATCAGCTTACCCGATACAGCGAGAAGATCAATAGAATTAATTGAAGAGTCCAAGTGAGAAAACGAACTCTTTCTGTCTGCACAGAGCCGGCCTTTTGGCAAAATTTGCACAATTTGGCAAAAATTACATTTCTCTAAAGAGTTATAAACACGTCGATAAAAATAGTTTATTCTTCTTGTAGTTCATTTGTTTGCTGTTGTATTCATTCTTCTCTCTTTTTTTATTGATTTATTTGTTAATCTATTAGTTTGTCTATATATTTGTTCATTCAGTTGTTTGATTATTTATTCATTTTGTGAATTTAATTTTTTCACGCATTTATTAAGCAAATTCTGTTATTCATTTCACAATTTGTTTTTTTTTATTATTCATTCGTTCTTTTATTTTTTATCCTTTTTGAATTATTTATATCCTATTTGTTTCGTGATTGTTTGTTACTTAATTCATTTATGTGCTTACTTTATTCATTCATTTATGTGTTTATTTCTTAATTCATTCATTTATTATCTTTTTACACTCATTTATTCGTTTGTTTGTTTGTTTTTAGTCATCAGATACTGACCATGAAACGGCATCACTTGAAATTGGAATGTTTCCACATCTGAAACCGAATCAACTTCTTTCATTTGCTGAAACTCTCTTAGAATCACACAGGTTTGCCAAAACCTTTAATAATAATTTAGATCAGCGTACTCTTCTTTGGAAAGCAGGTAATTAGAGCTTTTAGTTGATGTTTCACTTATTTTCATTATTCATTTTGCCATAATGAGAATTAATCCGTGTTTACGCCTTGTATGAGTTTATCTAAAGATGCTGATCCCCTTATCATTTATCTGAAAAAGTGGTTTCACTTTACGCACCATACCTATTCAGCTAACCACCGTTAATGTGACCCGAAGCTCTTCCTAAGACCGTATCGTAACAGATACTTCCATTGCCATACCCAATTTGTCATTTAAAGATACAGGTTTTTAAGAAACCCTGATCTAGACGCTCATAAAATTCAAGAAATCTTGTAGCAGTACATTAAAATGATTAACAAACCTGTGAGATTCAACTATGTGAGGTTCAACATTTAAGCTATGCTTTTCTTGGGTCGCGTAGAAAACTCTTTGTTAGTATCATTTGCTGTAAAATGTTGTTCTACGAGTAAAAATGAGTTGAATTGAATTAACAAGGAGTGTATGTGATATTATCATAAAAATAAAGTGTTTGTCATAATACCGTAGAATTTCAAACTCATGTTAGATAAAACAAAGTGTTTTGATAATTGTTCCGTTCTTTTCCAGGGTTTATCAAAGGAAAATCACGACCGAATCTACTTAAACAAGAAACAAGCAGTTTGGCCTGTGTTTATCGAATTTTATTTGCAATTTATATTGATCGATCAAGACAAGAATTCTGGCCAGACATTGAATTACGACTACACAAGTAAGTTTTGTTTTAGTGTTGGTTAAATAAATATTATGTGGCCCTGTCAGTTTACTGATCGTTCAATGATTTTTCTTGTACCTTTACAGTGGACCTAACAAATACTTGTTATCACCCTTCATAATATGTGGCCCTGTTAGTTAATTGATCGTTCGATGATTTTCCTTGAATAGCAGTGGACCTAAAAATGCTTAATATCAGAACTTCATATTATGTGGCCTTGTCGGTTTATTTAGTCAGTTTTGGGAAACAGGAAACCAAGCATTACCCCCTAGGCGTTTCTCTATATTATATAACTCAATTTTTGTGTTCCAACCAGACTTCTTCTGGGACTCTCAATATAAGATATAGCTGCCCCTCCACTACTCCCGCAACGATAGCCTCTGTGCTCTCTGCCTTTCAAACAGCAATGCCTCCTTCGCACTCTCGATATCTTAGCCGATTGAAAGGAGGACAGTGGGATACAACGAAAATAGAGTACTATTCCCATACAACGTTGTCCCGGCATAACAATCCCTGAAGGGAACAAGAAAAACGACGCTTTATGGGAGTTTAGTAAGTCACTCTAGGTCAACCCAGAGGAAAGGCCTCTGTCATGTGGTTCCACTCAGTCGCACGGCGTTGAACCATATGAAACTTTGGTTTATAAGAGTCGAGCTCTACCAAATCAGCCAAAATTCACTTTCTTTGGCGTGGCACGGCATGACTTATAGCCCGTTTACACTACGCTGGTATGAGATGAATACAGTACGAAATTATAGCCTTGCATCTACACTATGCCAGCACAGTTTTGATGTGAATACGGTAGGAAATGAATACGATACGAGAGAAAAACAATGACTCTTCGTTCTAGTTGACATGAAACAATAGATTTAAGACAAAAAACGGCGACCTTGCTCATCGTATTCCTTTCATACCGGCATAGTGTAAACGAAGGACTTCCAACTCCCGATGCGACATGAAAATCATTCCATATTCGTTTCATACCGGCATAGTGTAACCAGGCCTTATCAGGGTCTAGATTAAGAGAATTTGTACAAAATTTGCTATTGAAATGGCCAGGGATTCGATTAATCATCAGAGACTTCTGTTAGGTCTTCATTAAACTGGAATTTGATTGTAGGTCATAAAAGTGCCAATTAATTGCTTGATGTTTACTCTAATTTTCTTTTAGAATTTCACATGAAATTATGGAATATTACATGTCATTAGAGTCAGTGAAACATCGAGATGCCTGGACAGCTCTAATGGTTCTTATTTTTACCAAACTACTCAAATTGGATAATCAACGAGTGAGTTCAGCTTTGTTCTATTCAAAAATACAGGGTTGCCCAAAAAGGGACCCTCTAGCTAAATAATTTGTTATAATTTATTCTTAAGTTTGAATTTCATGAAATTAATACTACATGATATTCAACTCACATGAGATATTTCCTGTGAATATCTTGATGATACAGGTTAGCGTCTCTGAATAAATCGACTCTAAAGCTTTACTGCACAAAAACATACTGTAGCAAAATGTGCAACTTTATATCCTGATACGCAACAAAGCAGAAAAATCAATAACTCATTCTTTCAGCGAAATAATATGTTCAAAATGTCCTCCGTCCTGCTCCATACACTGACTTGCCATACATTAATGCCACTGACTATTTTGCGCTGGTATAATAATTGCCATCCACAGACGAACATGAAACGCAATGATGGAATATAAACAGTAGGTTTTGGACTTCATAAATTTAATGTCTAATTGCGCCAAGATAGTAGCTCTTATCGTCAAGATATTTCACAAGATATCGCACTTGACTTGAAATGTTACCTGGTATATATTGTATAAAATTCCTCTTTGAGAAAAATTATTTAGAAATTATTTACCTAGGTGGTCCTTTTCTGGGCCACCCTGTAATTTTTCATTTTCTTACATGGCTTATGCCAGCAATCTTTCTTTGTTCGTAAAGGCAGGTTTCAACTGATGCGAATGATAACGATCGCTGGAAAGCTGTCATGAGAATGATTTGCATTGCTATCGATCTAGTCACTCGACCAGTGGTCTTAGCGATTTGGTTAACTCTGCTCAAACTGGTCGCGAAAAAGCTTAAGTCCATTTAGCTTCCATGATCATCGTGCGATCGCGGATGACAAGCGAATCTTTGTCACTGCAACAAACTACGCATGCTGACATAATGGTCACACGATCGCTTGACCAAATTCACAGAAATGAAAACCCACTTAACACAAAATTTTTTGGTTTAAATTAAAGCACTCTTGAATGTTACTAACACTACGTAAATATAACCAAAGCACGTGAATAAGCATGAGATGCGTAAATACGTGTTAGAACGTTAGAAAAACTCAAAATTACATACTTTTTTTAACGAAAAATGAATATATATACCGTCAAACTGCAGCCCAACGGTTGGAGGTTGGTAGAGAACCTGGTTTTCCCACTTGCCTTAGCTCAATGCATACCTAGAGGCAAGGCATGACCAGTAACTACAGTACCCAAAATTTAGGAACGGGAGGGCGAATGGGAAATTATGAAAATGTGAATGTTCCCAATGAATTACAGCTTTTGTAGCTATTTAATAATCGCAAAGGTCCAGTCAAGACGGTCACTTCCAGTTTAAATTTGACTTAAGTTACATTTAATTCTCATTGAAAACGCTAGCTCTTCGGAGATACTGTGGCGTCGTCACCTATTCCTGCTGTCTCATGGTGTCAGAAGCTCAGCGAGCTACTGTACGGTCGTACGGTATGATAGCGTCACAGCCAGAGTCGATGTCTCGTTTAGTTAACCAACTTCTGAGATACCAGTGATTAGTGCTAAATACACCATTTCATCTTTACCACCTTTAACATTCACCTTTAAACAAAAGGCAACTGCAAATGCCCGTTGCTCTTTTTCTTTGTCGTCAAAGCATTTATCCACTATTAAAATCATTTTCTATCTATTGCAGTTTAAGAAGCACATTCAAATATTTTACCCCTTCATTTGTGAGATGATTACCTTCGACGTTAAATTGGAACTCAGGTCTGTACTTTATAAACTCTTAGTTAAAATTGGACATGTCTATGATATTGTAAGGGGAAATTTAAACAGTTAGTTAATTCTAATCTTAACATCGATATTCCGTAATATTAATTGCCGCTTAATGTAATTTGATTGTAAAATTGATAAACAAAAAGTTTTAGACATAGAACTATTTGTTCACTTGGTCTCCTGTCTCATCTCCTGAAGCCCCGTCTAGAAAAGATCAACTTCAACAAGCGTTCATCTGCAGCCAAATGAGAACTCTTTGCCATTTTACCAACATATAATTTACTGTTTACTGTTTTTGGGGTGTTTATTGGTACTTTTTAGCCCTAAAAATCAGACAGGAAAAATGTCAAAAACGACCGATTTTGGCCAAAAAGGCAAGGCTATACTAAGGAAAATCTCCAAAATCGGCCGAAAATCAAGGGTCTCAAAAATGCTTCAAACCTCCTAAAATATACTTACCAAGCTATAATAAAGGAAAATAGTCAAAAATCGACACATTTTTGCCAAAAAGGCAAGGCTATACTAAGGGAAAATCTCCAAAATCGGCCGAAAATCGAGGGTCTCAAAAATTCTTCAAACTGCCTAAAATATACTTACCAAGCTATAATAAAGCGATTTACCCTGTTTTAGGGTACTATTGGTACTTTTTAGCCCCAAAAATCAGGCAGGAAAAAGGTCAAAAATCGACCGATTTTTGCCAAAAAGGCAAGGCTATACTAAGGGAAAATCTCCAAAATCGGCCGAAAATCGAGGGTCTCAAAATTCTTCAAACTGCCTAAAATATACTTACCAAGCTATAATAAAGCGATTTACCCTGTTTTAGGGTACTATTGGTACTTTTTAGCCCCAAAAATCAGGCAGGAAAAAGGTCAAAAATCGACCGATTTTAGCCAAAAAGGCAAGGCTATACTAAGGGAAAATCTCCAAAATCGGCCGAAAATCGAGGGTCTCAAAATTCTTCAAACTGCCTAAAATATACTTACCAAGCTATAATAAAGCGATTTACCCTATTTTGGGGTACTATTGGTACTTTTTAGCCCCAATAATCAGGCAGGAAAAAGGTCAAAAATTGACCGATTTTTGCCAAAAAGGCAAGGCTATACTAAGGGAAGATCTCCAAAATCAGCCAAAAATCGATGGTCTCAAAAGTTCTTCAAACTGCCTAAAATATACTTACTAAGATATAATAAAGAGATTTACCCTGTTTTTGGGTTTTATTGGTACTTTTTAGCCCCAAAAATCAGGCAGGAAAAAGGTCAAAAATCGACCGATTTTAGCCAAAAAGGCAAGGCTATACTAAGGGAAAATCTCCAAAATCGGCCGAAAATCGAGGGTCTCAAAAATGCTTCGAACTTCCTAAAATATATATACCAAGCTACAATAAAGGGATTTACCCTGTTTTGGGGTACCATTGGTACTTTTTAGCCCCAAAAATCAGGCAGGAAAAAGGTCAAAATCGACCGATTTTTGCCAAAAAGGCAAGGCTATACTAAGGGAAAATCTCCAAAATCGGCCGAAAATCGAGGGTCTCAAAAATTCTTCAAACTGCCTAAAATATACTTACCAAGCTATAATAAAGGGATTTACCCTGTTTTGGGGTACCATTGGTACTTTTTAGCCCCAAAAATCAGGCAGGAAAAAGGTCAAAATCGACCGATTTTAGCCAAAAAGGCAAGGCTATACTAAGGGAAAATCTCCAAAATCGGCCGAAAATCGAGGGTCTCAAAAATTCTTCAAACTGCCTAAAATATACTTACCAAGCTATAATAAAGGAATTTACCCTGTTTTAGGGTACTATTAGTACTTTTTAGCCCCAAAAATCAGGCAGGAAAAAGGTCAAAATCGACCGATTTTTGCCAAAAAGGCAAGGCTATACTAAGGGAAAATCTCCAAAATCGGCCGAAAATCGAGGGTCTCAAAAATTCTTCAAACTGCCTAAAATATACTTACCAAGCTATAATAAAGCGATTTACCCTGTTTTGGGGTACTATTGGGTTTTTTAGCCCCAAAAATCAGGCAGGAAAAAGGTCAAAAATCGACCGATTTTTGCCAAAAAGGCAAGGCTATACTAAGGGAAAATCTCCAAAATCGGCCGAAAATCGAGGGTCTCAAAAATTCTTCAAACTGCCTAAAATATACTTACCAAGCTATAATAAAGCGATTTACCCTGTTTTGGGGTACTATTGGTACTTTTTAGCCCCAAAAATCAGGCAGGAAAAAGGTCAAAAAATCTCCAAAATCGACCGATTTTACCAAGCTGCCAAAAAAAAATCAGGCAAGGCTATACTAAGGAAAATCTCCAAAATCGGCCGAAAATCGAGGGTCTCAAAAATTCTTCAAACTGCCTAAAATATACTTACCAAGCTATAATAAAGGATTTACCCTGTTTTGGGGTACTATTGGTACTTTTAGCCCCAAAAATCAGGCAGGAAAAAGGTCAGGCAGGAAAAAAGGTCTCCAAATCGGCCATCGACTCAAAATTCTTCAAACTGAAAATTTTACTAAGCTATAATAAAGCCAAAACTTTTAGGCAAGGCTATACTAAGGAAAATCTCCAAAATCGGCCGAAAATCGAGGGTCTCAAAAATTCTTCAAACTGCCTAAAATATACTTACCAAGCTATAATAAAGCGATTTACCCTGTTTTGGGGTACTATTGGTACTTTTTAGCCCCAAAAATCAGGCAGGAAAAAGGTAAAAAATTGACCGATTTTTGCCAAAAAGGCAAGGCTATACTAAGGGAAAATCTCCAAAATCGGCCGAAAATCGAGGGTCTCAAAATTCTTCAAACTGCCTAAAATATACTTACCAAGCTATAATAAAGCGATTTACCCTGTTTTGGGGTACTATTGGTACTTTTTAGCCCCAAAAATAAGGCAGGAAAAGGGTAAAAAATCGACCGATTTTAGCCAAAAAGGCAAGGCTATACTAAGGGAAAATCTCCAAAATCGGCCGAAAATCGAGGGTCTCAAAAATTCTTCAAACTGCCTAAAATATACTTACCAAGCTATAATAAAGGGATTTACCCTGTTTTGGGGTACTATTGGTACTTTTTAGCCCCAAAAATCAGGCAGGAAAAAGGTAAAAATCGACCGATTTTAGCCAAAAAGGCAAGGCTATACTAAGGGAAAATCTCCAAAATCGGCCGAAAATCGAGGGTCTCAAAAATTCTTCAAACTGCCTAAAATATACTTACCAAGCTATAATAAAGCGATTTACCCTGTTTTGGGGTACTATTGGTACTTTTAGCCCCAAAAATCAGGCAGGAAAAAGGTAAAAATTGACCGATTTTTGCCAAAAAGGCAAGGCTATACTAAGGGAAAATCTCCAAAATCGGCCGAAAATCGAGGGTCTCAAAAATTCTTCAAACTGCCTAAAATATACTTACCAAGCTATAATAAAGCGATTTACCCTGTTTTAGGGTACTATTAGTACTTTTAGCCCCAAAAATAAGGCAGGAAAAAGGTCAAAAATCAACCGATTTTTGCCAAAAAGGCAAGGCTATACTAAGGGAAAATCTCCAAAATCGGCCGAAAATCGAGGGTCTCAAAATTCTTCAAACTGCCTAAAATATACTTACCAAGCTATAATAAAGCGATTTACCCTGTTTTGGGGTACTATTGGTACTTTTAGCCCCAAAAATCAGGCAGGAAAAAGGTCAAAAATCGACCGATTTTTGCCAAAAAGGCAAGGCTATACTAAGGGAAAATCTCCAAAATCGGCCGAAAATCGAGGGTCTCAAAAATTCTTCAAACTGCCTAAAATATACTTACCAAGCTATAATAAAGCGATTTACCCTGTTTTGGGGTACTATTGGTACTTTTAGCCCCAAAAATCAGGCAGGAAAAAGGTAAAAATTGACCGATTTTTGCCAAAAAGGCAAGGCTATACTAAGGGAAAATCTCCAAAATCGGCCGAAAATCGAGGGTCTCAAAAATTCTTCAAACTGCCTAAAATATACTTACCAAGCTATAATAAAGCGATTTACCCTGTTTTGGGGTACTATTGGTACTTTTAGCCCCAAAAATCAGGCAGGAAAAAGGTCAAAATCGACCGATTTTTGCCAAAAAGGCAAGGCTATACTAAGGGAAAATCTCCAAAATCGGCCGAAAATCGAGGGTCTCAAAAATTCTTCAAACTGCCTAAAATATACTTACCAAGCTATAATAAAGCGATTTACCCTGTTTTGGGGTACTATTGGTACTTTTAGCCCCAAAAATCAGGCAGGAAAAAGGTCAAAAATCGACCGATTTTTGCCAAAAAGGCAAGGCTATACTAAGGGAAAATCTCCAAAATCGGCCGAAAATCGAGGGTCTCAAAAATTCTTCAAACTGCCTAAAATATACTTACCAAGCTATAATAAAGGGATTTACCCTGTTTTGGGGTACTATTGGTACTTTTAGCCCCAAAAATCAGGCAGGAAAAAGGTCAAAAATCGACCGATTTTAGCCAAAAAGGCAAGGCTATACTAAGGGAAAATCTCCAAAATCGGCCGAAAATCGAGGGTCTCAAAATTCTTCAAACTGCCTAAAATATACTTACCAAGCTATAATAAAGGGATTTACCCTGATTTACCCTGTTTTGGGGTACTATTGGTACTTTTTAGCCCCAAAAATCAGGCAGGAAAAAGGTAAAAAATTGACCGATTTTTGCCAAAAAGGCAAGGCTATACTAAGGGAAAATCTCCAAAATCGGCCGAAAATCGAGGGTCTCAAAATTCTTCAAACTGCCTAAAATATACTTACCAAGCTATAATAAAGCGATTTACCCTGTTTTGGGGTACTATTGGTACTTTTAGCCCCAAAAATCAGGCAGGAAAAAGGTAAAAATCGACCGATTTTTGCCAAAAAGGCAAGGCTATACTAAGGGAAAATCTCCAAAATCGGCCGAAAATCGAGGGTCTCAAAAATTCTTCAAACTGCCTAAAATATACTTACCAAGCTATAATAAAGCGATTTACCCTGTTTTGGGGTACTATTGGTACTTTTAGCCCCAAAAATCAGGCAGGAAAAAGGTAAAAATCGACCGATTTTAGCCAAAAAGGCAAGGCTATACTAAGGGAAAATCTCCAAAATCGGCCGAAAATCGAGGGTCTCAAAAATTCTTCAAACTGCCTAAAATATACTTACCAAGCTATAATAAAGCGATTTACCCTGTTTTGGGGTACTATTGGTACTTTCTAGCCCCAAAAATCAGGCAGGAAAAAGGTAAAAAAATGGACCGATTTTTGCCAAAAAGTCAAGGCTATACTAAGGGAAAATCTCCAAAATCGGCCGAAAATCGAGGGTCTCAAAATTCTTCAAACTGCCTAAAATATACTTACCAAGCTATAATAAAGCGATTTACCCTGTTTTGGGGTACTATTGGTACTTTTTAGCCCCAAAAATCAGGCAGGAAAAAGGTAAAAAATTGACCGATTTTTGCCAAAAAGGCAAGGCTATACTAAGGGAAAATCTCCAAAATCGGCCGAAAATCGAGGGTCTCAAAAATTCTTCAAACTGCCTAAAATATACTTACCAAGCTATAATAAAGCGATTTACCCTGTTTTGGGGTACTATTGGTACTTTATAGCCCCAAAAATCAGGCAGGAAAAAGGTCAAAAATCAACCGATTTTAGCCAAAAATGCAAGGCTATACTAAGGGAAAATCTCCAAAATCGGCCGAAAATCGAGGGTCTCAAAATTCTTCAAACTGCCTAAAATATACTTACCAAGCTATAATAAAGGGATTTACCCTGTTTTGGGGTACTATTGGTACTTTTAGCCCCAAAAATCAGGCAGGAAAAAGGTAAAAATTGACCGATTTTTGCCAAAAAGGCAAGGCTATACTAAGGGAAAATCTCCAAAATCGGCCGAAAATCGAGGGTCTCAAAAATTCTTCAAACTGCCTAAAATATACTTACCAAGCTATAATAAAGCGATTTACCCTGTTTTGGGGTACTATTGGTACTTTTAGCCCCAAAAATCAGGCAGGAAAAAGGTCAAAAATCGACCGATTTTAGCCAAAAAGGCAAGGCTATACTAAGGGAAAATCTCCAAAATCGGCCGAAAATCGAGGGTCTCAAAATTCTTCAAACTGCCTAAAATATACTTACCAAGCTATAATAAAGGATTTACCCTGTTTTGGGGTACTATTGGTACTTTTAGCCCCAAAAATCAGGCAGGAAAAAGGTCAAAATCGACCGATTTTAGCCAAAAAGGCAAGGCTATACTAAGGAAAATCTCCAAAATCGGCCGAAAATCGAGGGTCTCAAAATTCTTCAAACTGCCTAAAATATACTTACCAAGCTATAATAAAGCGATTTACCCTGTTTTGGGGTACTATTGGTACTTTTAGCCCCAAAAATCAGGCAGGAAAAAGGTCAAAAATCGACCGATTTTAGCCAAAAGGCAAGGCTATACTAAGGAAAATCTCCAAAATCGGCCGAAAATCGAGGGTCTCAAAATTCTTCAAACTGCCTAAAATATACTTACCAAGCTATAATAAAGCGATTTACCCTGTTTTGGGGTACTATTGGTACTTTTAGCCCCAAAATCAGGCAGGAAAAAGGTCAAAAATCGACCGATTTTAGCCAAAAAGGCAAGGCTATACTAAGGGAAAATCTCCAAAATCGGCCGAAAATCGAGGGTCTCAAAAATTCTTCAAACTGCCTAAAATATACTTACCAAGCTATAATAAAGGGATTTACCCTGTTTTGGGGTTTTATTGGTACTTTTTAGCCCCAAAAATCAGGCAGGAAAAAGGTCAAAAATCGACCGATTTTAGCCAAAAAGGCAAGGCTATACTAAGGGAAAATCTCCAAAATCGGCCGAAAATCGAGGGTCTCAAAAATTCTTCAAACTGCCTAAAATATACTTACCAAGCTATAATAAAGCGATTTACCCTGTTTTGGGGTACTATTGGTACTTTTAGCCCCAAAATCAGGCAGGAAAAAGGTCAAAAATCGACCGATTTTTGCCAAAAAGGCAAGGCTATACTAAGGGAAAATCTCCAAAATCGGCCGAAAATCGAGGGTCTCAAAAATTCTTCAAACTGCCTAAAATATACTTACCAAGCTATAATAAAGGGATTTACCCTGTTTTGGGGTACTATTGGTACTTTTAGCCCCAAAAATCAGGCAGGAAAAAGGTCAAAAATCGACCGATTTTTGCCAAAAAGGCAAGGCTATACTAAGGAAAATCTCCAAAATCGGCCGAAAATCGAGGGTCTCAAAATTCTTCAAACTGCCTAAAATATACTTACCAAGCTATAATAAAGGATTTACCCTGTTTTGGGGTACTATTGGTACTTTTAGCCCCAAAATCAGGCAGGAAAAAGGTCAAAATCGACCGATTTTAGCCAAAAAGCAAGGCTATACTAAGGAAAATCTCCAAAATCGGCCGAAAATCGAGGGTCTCAAAATTCTTCAAACTGCCTAAAATATACTTACCAAGCTATAATAAAGCGATTTACCCTGTTTTGGGGTACTATTGGTACTTTTAGCCCCAAAAATCAGGCAGGAAAAAGGTCAAAATCGACCGATTTTTGCCAAAAAGGCAAGGCTATACTAAGGAAAATCTCCAAAATCGGCCGAAAATCGAGGGTCTCAAAATTCTTCAAACTGCCTAAAATATACTTACCAAGCTATAATAAAGGGATTTACCCTGTTTTGGGGTACTATTGGTACTTT